>LR990512.1:47500-672218 GCA_905147785.2 Thyatira batis | reverse complement strand
AACCCCAAATTAATGTAAGTTAGATTAAGGGTCAATGGACTAAGTATATCACTACATATTATAAACAGTGACAAGACTTCTTGATGCCCTAAGCAATCCACGCTCATGGGCCCCCCTATCCTTATGTCTACTAAAATCGGTCTTTAAACCATTTTTGGTGCGGTTTTTGGTGACGTGAGAGTGAGACGTGATGCCCTAAGGATGGATTTTTTTGTGCTTCTTCTGGTGCCCCCCCAGACGTGATGCCCTAGGCAATTGCTTAATTTGTTTAAGGGTTAAGCTTTTCGCTGTCGATTTTTTATTTTGATTTAAGTTATTAACTCTCTGGTCGGATGCTTTTAAGTTTGGTCACAGGTCTTCGCGATTCTCTCTCCTGCATATTCGAGAACGCGAGCAAAACCGCGGGTGGAAGCTATTATTTAAATGTTATTTATTACTGACACGTTTATTTATAATTACGTCACAGACGTGGTTCAAATCAGACAAACCACTAACTGGATCTGTTAACCTGTTAATTGAACTGGTTTCTCGCCCAAGGCCTCAGTTTCCAGTTAGATTTTAAAATTACAAATTAGATTTTATAATATACTGGCGTACCGTTTGGAACTAGATATTCTTTTTTGTCGTTTAAAACTGTTATGTAGTGTCATTAAGTCAGGGGATAGCCATAAACTTATAAAATTTGGCGAAGTTCTTCGTTATATAAATACATAGCGACCCGTCCCAGCTTCACACGGGTGCAATGCTTATCCATCACATTAGAAACCTCCAAAATTGTCAGTGTTTCTTTAAAATATTATGCATGTATTGTATATAAAAACCTTCCTCTTGAATCACTCTATCTATTAAAAAAAATCCGCATTAAAATCCGTTGCATACTTTTAAAGTTTTAAGAAGACATAGGGACAGACAGACGGCGGATAGCGACTTTGTTTTATACTATGTAGTGATTCTTAACGTATACAATTGCAGGGTGATATGTCAACCCGCAGTGCAACAGCGATCCGCGCCCGCCGCGGTCACAAGGAGCGCTCCAAGAACTTCACCGAGCTGGAGAAGAGAACCGTGCTCGAGCTGATCGCGCGCCACCGGGACGTGCTGCGCCAGGGCCGCTCTAACAACGCTACCAATCGAAGCAAACAGGTATACTTAACCGTTCATCATCAGCTCATATACGTCTCCACCGAGGAGGTTGAACCTCCCCTAACTTAGAGCTGGAGAAGAGAACCGTGCTCGAGCTGATCGCGCGCCACCGGGACGTGCTGCGCCAGGGCCGCTCTAACAACGCTACCAATCGAAGCAAACAGGTATGGTAACCCTACATCATCATCATCAGCTCATACGTCTTCCGAGGAGCTCGATCCTCCCCTAACTTAGAGCTGGAGAAGAGAACCGTGCTCGAGCTGATCGCGCGCCACCGGGACGTGCTGCGCCAGGGCCGCTCTAACAACGCTACCAATCGAAGCAAACAGGTAAATTTACCGTTACCGTAAGCTATTTTACTGGATGCTGTCTTACCGTTAAAGTAAATATTACTGTACGCTTTCCTATTCATCATCATCATATCAGCCGTAGGACAACCACTGCAGAACATAGGCCTCCCCCCATCGACGTCCATGCAGACCGGTTGGACTTATTCACTTTTAGATTATTTACAGGAAGTTGTCTAACCTTCAAATTAGAAAGAAAGAAAGAAAACAATAATATTACTGTAAGCGTCCTTACTAGCTATTTCCTTATCCTTCACGATTCACCTATCTGGGAAGCTATCTTACCGATAAGGCAAATAAGTAAACATTTTTTACTTGAAGTTTACTTATTCGCATTGGTCTTAAAGTCCGCTAAAGTAATAAATATTTCTGAAAGCGTTCTTACCAGTAAATTACTCATTACCTGATGTTTTTTTACCGTTTAAGTAAATATTTTGCGTATGTCTTACCATTAAAGTTTTTACATAATAATAATAATAATAATAAATAACGTTTATTGATACCAAAAATTGCTTTACATTGATGTATAACATTGGTCCCCAAACTAGGTATAACCTGTATCTTGGGGGCCTCCTTCCTAGTGTTACAGAGATAATTTAGACATACGTTATTTACATTGAAACATAAACCATCCTTCTGAAACATTGGTGAAAACTGCATCAAATCAAATCTTTCTTGTTTATAATATTAGTTTAACGACCTTCCGCCGTTCCCTTAGAAATACGAGGATATAGTATACCCTATGTCACTCCCTAATGTAGCTTTCCATCGGTGAAAAAATTCTCAAAATCGGTTCTACTCACCTAAAACTTTACTTTATAATATTAGTATAGATAACATTTTCAACAAATTAAATCAACAATCACGATAAGCCGTTAACTTCTACACTTTTTAATACTGTAAATGATAACGGTTAAAATTTTTTGATAATATATTAAGATTATGTAGTTATTCGTACGACCTTGTAACTCGCTAAGTAATCGATTTATTATCGATACTAATAGTAGTTAACTCGATTATGTAAGTGATTTGCTATCTCGCTACCTGGCTACTTCATAACTGCCGGTCGTTGGTTGTATTCTCGGTTGGGACAAATATTTGTGTGAATGGATGGAACAGAGTAAGTTCTGAAATAACACATATCTACTATCCCGGGAAAATTAAAGTTCCCCGGGAAAGCGAGTGAAACCGCAAGGGGACACTAGTATGTATATAAGTATGTTTAAAAATAGTATATTAGTTATCTAGTCACCATAGTACATACAAACATTAATTAAAAAAAAATCTAATTGGTCTTGTAAAAATTGTCCATGGAATATTATTTTTTTATTTAATATCACTTTCGGGGTCACTGTATTTAAAATAATATAAATATCATTGCAAAAAATAACTATTTTGAATCATTTTTAAACGACATTACTTATTAATTTCTACTAACGCCATCTAGCGATGAAAACCGGAACTAAGCTGAGGAATTAACCTTAAAAAGTATTTAATGTCATATTTTTTGAGGAATAAAATTATCTAAATTTATGTGTTGATTTGCTCATACTTTTAGGTCATATGGGGGTTTGATTCCCACCTTTGACAATAATTTGTATGTATTAATTAACGTTTAGGTAAATTCTCGATATGGCTTTATGATAAAGCCACAATATCAGGGAGTAACATAGGCTATATTTTAGACCTTTTTTCCGGGATAAAAAGTAGACAATATCCTTTCTCAGGCTCTAGACTGCGTACCAAATTTAGTTTAAATCGGTTTTGTAGTTTTGGCGTGAAAGCGAAGACAGAGTTACTTTCGCATTTATAATATTACTAGCGACCCGCCCCAGCTCCGCACGGGTGCAATGCTTATACATCACATTAGAAACCTCCAAAATTGTCAGTGTTTCTCTAACATATAATGCATGTATTGTATATAAAAACCTTCCTCTTGAATCACTCTATCTATTAAAAAAACCGCATAAAAATCCGTAGCGTAGTTAAGATTTAAGAAGACAGGGACAGACAGCGGAAAGCTACTTTGTTTGACTATACTAATATTATAAAGAGGAAAGATTTGTATTTTTATATGCAACGAATAAACTCAAAAACTACTGGACCGATTTTAATAATTCTTTTTTCATTGGAAAGCTACATTATCACTGAGTAACATCTATACTAATATTATAAAGAGGAAATATTTGTTTGTTTGTAATGAATAGGCTCCGAAACTACTGGACCGATTTCAAAAATTTTTTCACCTTTGGAAAGCTACATTATCACTGAGTAACATAGGCTATATTTTATCCGTGTATTCCCACGGGAACGGGAACTACGCGGGTAAAACCGCGCGGAGGCAGCTAGTATAATATGTAGTGATTTAGGATATTTAGTCAAGGTTATTTTGAAGTATTTATTATATATAACTTCATGACATATGAACCGACACACGTTTTAAGTTCTGTTAAATCATCATTCTATAAAGTTGTGAGTCGCTTAATATGATACTTTCATTATGGCAAATTAACTAATTGTTATATGTGACTTTGTCTGCAAAATTTATTACCTTTTTTTGTTTTGGTCTACACTAATATTATAATGGGGAAACATATGATTTTTTGCTTGCTTGTTTGTATTAAACATCTGAAACTAGTGGTAAAGTAATATTTTTGTGTAAGACATGCTAAGCTATATACCTACGCGACGCTACGATCAATAGGAGCAGAAAATGTGACGCAGACGAAGTTGCGCGGATCAGCTAGTGTATATAAACTAGCTTTAATTTTCCCGGGATAAAAAGTAGCCTATGTGTTAATCCAGAACATATTCTAACTCTGTGCCTTTCATCGCGATCCCTTCAGCCGTTGTTCCGTGAAAGAGTAACAAACATACATACATACTCACAAAATGTCGCTGATTTACTAGCTACCTCCGCGCGGTTTTACCCGCGTAGTTCCCGTTCCCGTGGGAATACAGTGATAAAATATAGCCTATGTTACTCGTGGATAATGTAGCTTTTGAATGGTGAAAGAATTTTTAAAAACGGTCCAGTAGTTTTTGAGCCTATTCATTACAACCAAACAAAGTTTTCCTCTTTATAATATTAGTATAGATTAGAATCACATCAGCTATCTGGTTACCATATTACAGTAGAAAACTGCTTATTTTTAACTCCTTATATAAATTTTATATGACACTAGCTTCCGCCCTGCGGTTACACTCGCATAGTTCCCGTTCCCGTAGGAATACATGTATGAAATATAGCCTATGACACTCACAAATAACGTAGCTGTCTATTTGTGAAAGAATTATTCAGATCTGTCCAGTAGTTTTGGAGTTAAACAAACAAATCTTACCTCTTTATAATATTAGTTTACAAACAAACAGACAATACTAAACAATTAAATATAGATATGTACTAGTGGCTTCCCGCGGTTTCACCCGCGTACCCGGGAGGTCTTCCATTTTCCCGGGATAAAAAGTAGCCTATATGTTAATCCAGGTTATAAGCTATCTTTATTCCAAATTTCATTCAAATCCATTCAGTAGTTTTTACGTGAAAGAGTAACAAACATCCATACATCCATACTTACAAACTTTCGCCTTTATAATATTAGAAGGATATACAAAAACGCTGGCGCAGGTTTTCTGTCATTTGTAATTGTATCTCTGTCGTGCGAGTTATTGTTGAGTATTATTTATTTCCTTATATTTTATAAGAAATTTAATTCAAAATGGATGCTCAAAGCCAACTTTATAACTATGTAAGTTGTTCAAATTATGTATTACTAGTTGACCCGCGCAACTTCGTTAGCGTCACTTGCCCGTTTTTGCAACAGTTTTGATTGCTCCGCTCCTATTCGTCATAGCGTAATGATTTACATAAAAACCTTCCTTAAGAATCACTCTATCTATTAAAAAAACCGCATCCAAATCCGTTGCGTAGTTTTAAAGATTTAAGCATACATAGGGACAGACAGACGGCGGATAGCGAGTTTGTTTTATACTATGTAGTGAAGTAGTATGTTGCGAAAACGATAGATACTTTTTGTAGGTACGAAAAAAGTTATTATGCATCAATAATTTTAAGTTATTATCACTGTTATAAGTAGTTTACTAGTGGCTCCCCGCGGTTTCACTCGCGTACTCGGAAGATCTTCCATTTTCCCGGGATCAAAAATAGCCTCGAAATCTTCTAATGGTGAAAGAATTATTAAAATCGGTCCAGTACTTTTTGAGTTTATTCGTTACATACAAAAATACAAATCTTTCCTCTTTATAATCTAAGTAATATATAAAATTCTCGTCTTATATATAAAATTCTCGTGTCGCGGTGTTTGTGATTAAACTCCTCCGATACGGCTTTACCGATTCTTATGAAATTTTGTGTGCCTATTCAATACGTTTGAGAATCGGCTACTATCTATTTTTGATTACCCTGTGATCACGGGAACGGTAACTACGCGGGTGAAACCGCAGGGCGGCAGCTAGTTTATTTATATTAATTGATCTGTGTGACCTGTCCAGCTGGTGTGGTCGACCATATGCGAGGAGGTGAACAAGCGCTGCGGCGGCGAGCGGCCCCGCACGCCCGCACAGGTCAAGATGTGGTACGAGAACTACAAGAAGAAGTGCAAGATGCGTGCTCACGATTCGCACACACAGGTAACTTGGATTATCATCATCTTTGTCATCATCATCTTTATCATCATCATCATCGAAGAAGTGCAAGATGCGTGCACACGATTCGCACACACAGGTAATTTGGTCATCATCATTATCATCTTTATCATCATCATCATCGAAGAAGTGCAAGATGCGTGCACACGATTCGCACACACAGGTAACTGGGATCATCATCATCAAAATCATCATCTTTATCATCATCGTCTTTATCATCATCATCTGTTTTTGTCTTTAGTGTACAATGAAGTGTTATCTATCTATCCAGGGATGTAGCTATAGTCGAAAAGAGGTAGGGCAGCATTGGTTACCGACAGGGCGGAAGTAGAAAAAATATCATAATTAATTAGTCTGCCCTCGAAGCAAGAGCTCCTAAATCAATCACCATGTGTGATCATCATCATCATCATCATCATATACATCTCCACGCTCGGAGCTCGAGCCTCCCCTAACATCGAGGGGTGTAGGCCATAGTCCACCACGCGGGCCTAGTGCGGTGTGGGCTTCACACGCCTTTAATAGTGACATCTCAGGCATGCAGGTTTCCTCACGATGTTTTCCTTTACCGAAAGCCAGTGGTGTCCACTGTACGTAAGTTTTCATAAACTAATTTAATTTCAAGTCCCCGGTGGTGACTTCAAATCCCCATCCAAAACACATATTAGTATGCATTGATTTGTATGCTTAGAGTAAGAGTAATTGCTGAGTTTATTAGTGGCTCTTCTCAGCTAGACCTTCCGAACCGAGCGTTAGAGTCTGACTATTCATAAGTGCTTGTAAAGGCCTATTTAAATATTTATTTTCATTTGATGAATATGTCTGATTTTTTTGTGTATGCATTCAAAAGTAGTACATATAATATATAAGCTCTTTACCTACTATATTAAATGCAGCAGACACAGGGTTCCTACAGTTTTATTATATATAGATAATATTATCTAATATGTAATGTTTGTTTGTTTGTGTTGCAGCCACAACCATCCGACCCGCCCGGTCTGCTGGACGGCATGCTCTGGCAGAACATACATCCTTTAGATGTAAAAGGTATGTGCATCTTAATATTGGTCTCTTTGTTGCCTTAGTGGTTAGTTGACTTCCAAGCCACTGGTCGATTCCCAGGACAAACATTTGTGTGAGGGAACTTTTATCGAAAACTTGTTTTTTTTTTATAAGGAAGACCAACAGCTAAACAATAATATAATTAAAGAACAGAAGATGTGTGAGCCATTAATAGGTCCTTACCAATAGCAACACATAAGTACTAAGTTGTATCATTGAGAGTAAGTTATCAAAATTAAATATTATTTGCCCTCGTTTCTTTATTAAAACTTAATTTTTTTGACGAGCCAGTAACTGTACAAAATACTGGGTAGTTGGAAAAATCGAAATTTGCAATGATATTTAGGGCAACAAAGGAAAATATTGTTCTTATTGTGTTAATAATAATATTGTTGTAGAGGAGGAGGGCGAGCCCACGACCAGCGCCGACACGCGCCACAGCGGCAAGGACGACGACTGTGTGCCCGTCAACGTGAGTACACGCACACACGCACACATACACGCACACATACACGCACACACACACACACACTCATACATACATACACGCACACACACACACACACACATATACACACACACACACACACACACACACACACACACACACACGCACACACAACACATACACACACAAGCACACACATACATACACACACGGACACACACACACACACGGACACACACACAAGCACACACCATCTACTAAACTAAACAAACAACATACTAAAAATGTTCTCAATTTTTATAGATCCTCTCCATCCTAAGGTTGCCTGGAAGAGATCACTATAAGTGATAAGGCGGACCATTATAACACTCTTGTCTTTTATGTCTTCTAAGTTTCATCATAAAAAAATATCTATCTATCTATCTAAAAACTGGCTAAGTGCAAATATATACAAAATAAGACACAATATTAATTTCTAAAGTAATATAAATCAAAATATTTCAAGTTTCTACCCGTTGTCGTTGTTAAGATCGAGAAAAAACGGCGAAAAAACCCCTTAAATATCCATTTTATTCAATTTTAAGTATTTGTTGTTCTAGTTTTAATATAAGTACATAGTCTCTAAAAAAAATCAACTGTCTAGCTTATAAATGACTATATATTTATTTCTCTCATCATACAATTGACTAATAAAGCGAAAAGGAAAAAAGAAAAATACTTAAGTCGTTACACATTTTCCTAAGCTCCATTTTATAAATAAAAAACGGAGCTATGGACGGTAATAACGGTAATAGCTAGCATGAACTGTCTAGCTATTACAGTCTGGTGACAGACTGACTTAGTCTTTATTTAAAAAAAGTTTGTGACAACTCATAGGTGCTTGTGATAGCCTATTTAAATAAAAAAAAACATTTTACAGATGTCAAACGGCCGACTATCAAGCACGAACGACAGCGACGACACGATGACAAACGTACTCGAGCCCCAAGTTCAAATAATACCCCAGTCCTCCCCAACCCCCACTCCGACCCCCACCCCGCCCCACAAACCCCTAACCATCCCCCACATCAACCCCCTCCAGGCTATAGAACAGGCTAGGATACAGCAGAACTTCCTTCAGAAGTTAAACGAATTGTCAAATACGCCGTTAAACTTGAGCAGCTTAGATGAATGCAAGAGGAATGGGTCAGAGAGACCAGAACACCAAGAAGATCAGCTCAAACACGACTGCACCTCCGCTACTGAAGAGGAAAGGCTATATTTCACAGCGAAACGCCAACATGCCTTATGGGAGCATGAAGCCAAAATGAAAATACTAAATATGGAGCTCAGACAGAAGGAAGAGATATTCTCGTTGCAAAAACAACTGTTTCTCATCGAGTTAAGGTTGAAAATGGACTTTTTGGAGAAGGCCAGCGCTAAGTAGGTGAGTTTTTGTCATGACTTATAACTGTTTTGTTGCTGGTTTGTATATGCGTCTCACTCTAACGTAGCAAAAGGAAAAGAGAGGTTTCATTCTAGCAAAAAATGGTGTTAAGTTAATTTTTGCTTTGAAAGGTTAACAATAATCTGAATACAAAATTATTAAAACGAAAGTAATTTCAATGCAATATAAAATAACAAATGATTTTCTATTCAGATTAAATGTTGCCACAAGCCGATTTTGACAAGCCACTTTGACGTTTCAAACGTCAAATGTCAACTGTCAAGCTGACAGTTCGATATATAAGCCTCCAAGCTGTTATCTAGTACATCAAGTGCCATCTATATTGTAGTTACCGAATTTATTTCATTAATTCTTGTGATTTTTTTTGTAAAAAGTTGACATTTTACTTCAGTTTTTTGTTGACGAAAATATGATATTACTGTTTTTAACTTGTTTGAGAATGTCACGGGAAAATTAACCTTCTTTCTACTGAATAAAGTTCATTTGAAGTTTTTAAGTTGAAAGGCTTATTTTTTCCTGACATTTTCAAACGTTAAAAAGGATTCAAATATATAAAAGAGGTTTTGCAGTAATTTTAGGATTTCTGCGGTAAAAAAAGCTAGTTTTTTTGTCAGATCTAGATATTTAGGCTTCAGTTTAGCCTAGAAAGACCTTAGAAAGACTAAATGTCGATTCTGTTATATATGTAGAACCTGTTAGGATCTTAAAATTCCTGCAAATCATATTGTTGAATATATATACATATATATATATATATACTTTACACCATTTATCTTTAATAGAATGTGATTTTTACTAAGTGAAATAAATATTTTTGTATTCGTTACTTTTTCGCCTTACCATAGCTTATTTTGTATGTTTTTTTTTATAGCTTAGTTTATTGTTTTAAGCTAATTTCAACGCGAAAGGGTTTCAAGCTAAACTAAACCTTAAAGGTACGTGTATAGATATTCATTTTAATTAAAGTATTATTGTAAAGGCAGCTGACGTATTTTACCATTTTCTTTTTTTTAAACGTTGACATTTGCCGTCGGCCATCTTTGTTAAGCCAAACTGCCATTTCTACCACATTATTAGTACTTAGAATAACGTACAAAAACCTAGGAGTAATTTCAAGCTGATATTTGAAGGAAGATGTCACTTTTGACAGTGACAGTGACAGGTGACAGTTCTATAGTCTGATTTGAGGGTTCCGCAGTTACAATAATTTAAAGTTATTCGTAATTAACTGCGGGACCCTAGAGGAGTGTTGCAAGCTTGAATTTTTAACAGATTCCGGTAAAAATACGTATTTTGGGGGTCAACGTACTTTTGACAGGTGTCATGAGTGACATAAAAGTTATTTTACATGTGAACGATGTTTATGAGGAAATTATTATTTTTAATTCTATAAAAAAATTAACACAAGTGTCGCTAGCGAAAAAAAATGGTTTAACTTTTTTTTTATATTTCATGAAATATTGTTTTAGCATCGTTTACACGTAAGGTGGAATAACCTAGTCTTAAAAAAAAGTTTTTTGTATGAAGGGGTTCTAAAAAAATCCTAGAATATGTCAAGTTTTACATCTAAACCGCATCCAAAAAGGTCCAGTAAGTGTAGTGATATTTTTAGCAATGAAATGTTAGTGTATAAATGCGTTTGATTTATATATCTGCGTGATATAAATGTTCTTAACGCATAAGGATGGACCTATTTCGATACGGCTCGCTCCTTCGTACAAACAACCAAGTCAGTGACGTGCCAATAAACGAAAACCATTGTTAATATTATAATAAACATATAAATAGTTATTACATATATAAGATATACTGTTATATTTAGAAAAATCTAGTTGAAAAATACGTAAAAGTATATAGACAGATGATATATGTAACCACGCGAAATGATATTAATAATATTTTTTATTAGCAATAAATGATAATTAATAGATAAATGAAAATAAAATAAATAATAAATGTAACAGTACAAATCAGTTTTTTGAGAATAAAAGTAATTACCTCATCTTTTAAACAGTGTATTTGTAAATAAATAAAATATTAGATTTATTGTGTAAAATAGTTGTAAAAAAAATAATATGAAACGTTTTAGAAACGAATTTTTTATATGGAGGCGACTTACACCTTCTGTTTATTTCTTCTTATTTGTTGTGTTGCCAGTGACGTCGAAAATGTTTAAAACATTTGCTCAAATTGAAAAGCGGCTGGCAACTTTTTTGTTTTTCGATTGACACGATTATATACGAGGGGTGTAAGCACCTCGAACATGGCAATACTTTTTAAAATAATATTTTTAAATGGCAATGTAACATTGTGATGTATTTTTACGATCTCAATACAGTTTTAAAAATGAATTATTTTTTTGTACCTCCGACGATACAGTTTATAATGTAATATCATATACGTAATAAAAATGTATTTTTATTTTCAATTCAAACACGTTAGTTAATCTGATCAAATTGGATATTATTGATATTAAAATAAAGAATTTATTTTCTGTTCCGATGTTTTTTATTTGTGATCCTTTAGTTGTCTTTCGTCTATAACTAGCTGGAGCCCGCGACTGTCTGCTTAAAATAATTTTAAGAAGAATATAATCTAATATTAAAATTAATAAATCTATTTCTAGAACTTATATACCCCTATAACAAATTTCTTCGAAATCCGTTCAGCAGTCCCATGAGATTGAAAGAAAAGGATATAATTTCAGATTTTAAAGGTTTGGATATGAAATATAGTAATGAATTTTGTATATCAACGCCATCTATCGGAGAGTAGAATAACTACGATAAATGAAGTTGCATAGTTAGAACTACCATGGTTGTAGGTTGTGGAAGTTATCGCTTGTCAGCTGTAAGTTTACTTAGGGTTGTTCTGTCTGACCTGTATAATTTTATTAGTCATAAATAAAAATACCTCAGTTATTCGAAAATGTATATATTTCATTCACAGAGTATTCAGTATTGATTTTTTGATTACTTACATTAAATAATTATACCTACTAGCTTATGAATAACACTAAACATAGATAAAAATAATCGAATTTCATTAAACACGTTTGTAATATCATAATAGGTAGGTACATACTTTATTTATAGTCATCGTTCAATATTAAAATAAGAAGGAAAGAGCACAATTTTTGTACAAAACTTAAGATCATATAGAAAAAAGTCACACATTCACACAAAATATATTAAATTGGTCCCAAAAAGTAACATAAATTACATAAACTCATAAAGTCCATCCAAAAGGACGGGCGGGGATTCAGTCTTCAAACAAAATAGAGCTTAAGTAGAAAATATAATGAATTCCTTTATTTATAGTAATATTATAAAGCTGAGTATGTTTGATTGGGCTAATCTCAATAACAACTGCTTCAAATTGTATAATTAATTTAGCGTTACATAGCTCATTTATTAAGGAAGGCCATTTTATAACATTATTCATTGATACTCTGCTCCTATCGATCATAGTTTGATATAATTATAGCCTTAATAAATGAGCTATCTAACAGTTAAACTTCCTCAAACAAACAAACTCAGCTAAATATTACTATAAATTAACTTAAAACCTTCACTGACCATCACACTGCATCTGCATGCCGTTCAACATCACATTGACACCCTGCATCCCTAAACCTTCTTTACCATGTAACCGCACATGAGCTTTTAAAGCCGCTGCCTTCCTGAAGGCATGACCGCAGTGATTACATATATATGGCCTCTCACCGGTATGACACCGTATATGGGATATCAAATCAGTTCGCTGAACGAATGCTTTATCACAATAAGAACATTGGAAGGGGCGTTCACCTGTGTGGGTTCTACGATGGTTTTTGAGGGTTCCTGATGCTGCAAATCTCATGGGGCATAGGTCACAGGCGTAGGGCCTCTCCCCGGTGTGTGTTCGCCTGTGTTTCACCAAGGCACTGGAGGTGGTGAATCCGTTGCCGCAGTCGTCGCACACGAAGGGGTGGGCGCCACTGTGTTTGCGTGTGTGGGCGTCCAATTCGCCTTTTGATACGAACCTGGGAATTGGTTAAGTTGGTATAGAAGTTCCTGAAGAAATTGCTATAAATGAGTTTTTATAGACAGGTTGGCTTTGTGGTTAGTGACCCTGACTTTTAAGTGGTTGTGAATTTAAATCAAAGATAAATATATGTGCATAAGTTCTGTTTGACTGGATGTAAATCTATACTAATTATAAATGCGAAAGTAACTCTGTCTATCTCGGTTTCACGCTAAAACTATTGAACCGATTTAAATGAAATTTGGTACACAGATTGTCTATGCTGAGAAACTTATTATCCCGGGAAAATTGATTGAAGATCCCCGGGTACGCGGTTGAAACAGTGAGGAGCCACTAGTATCTATATAAGTATTTAAAAGTAGTATATCAGCTATCTGGTTACAGTACAAGCTCTGTTTAGTTTAGAATTAGATTGGCCGTGTGTGAAAACATTCCTAGGATAATTTTTAATGAATTTTCTTTGCAATACTAGTTAACTTATACTCTCTAACTTTAATATGCTAAATAAAATCTTAATTTTCATTTAACATGTAACCAAATGGGAATCAATTTTAGTAAATTAAAGCATATGTTACCTCTTTTCACATTGTTCACACTTAAACGGCTTGAGTCCCTGATGTCTCCGCATATGCTGAGCCAAGTTAGCCTTCTGACTGAAACCCCGTCCACAGATGGAGCAAAGAAACGGTTTCTCCCCCGTATGTGTTCGCATATGATCTTTCAACGTACACAACATGATAAATGCTTTATTACATATATGACATTGGTGTTTCTTTTCAGTTTTATGCTCTTCCCTATGAGCTTCCAGACTTTCCTGCGTCGAGAAGCATTTAATACAATATTCACAGGTTAAGCTCTTATCCCTCATGTGTACGGACAAAATATGGTTATCTAAATATGCTTTGTACTTGAATTCTCGCTTACATTGCTCACATGTGTACTTTACGTTTGAGTTTTCTTCGTGCCGTCTTATGTGAGCTTCTAACGATTTAGCCGACTTACACTTCCTTGAGCATAATGAACATAGAAAGTCCTCTGTGGGCTCCGCTTTCTTAACCTTAACATTTTTGGTATGAATTTCAACATTTTTATGAGCCCGTTGGTGTATATTCCATGCGCTAACCGTTTTGAACTGCCTATTACAACTCTGACATTCAATTTGATTCTTAATTGGTATTAAAATATCTTTTTTCATACATTTCTTGATTATTTTCTTATATTTCTCGCAGCTTGACTTTTTGGCGTGCTTTCTGTATATATCTTTGTTTTTGAAAGACAGTCCACAGTGGCACGGGTAAGATTTCTGTTTCTCCGATGGCTCTTCAGATTTAAAGTCTATAGGTACTGATTCAAGTGGTTCTCGATCATCAAAATCATTTCCAAATAAATCTCCGGGCTCCACAATATCTCCATATTCTATTTTAACGTCTTTTACTATCAGTTCTTTAGTGGGTTGTACTAATGCACTTAATGTCGATTCAGGATCGAAACAAGTCGATAATTGACTTAAAACTATGTCTTTTTTATCGAAACATTCATGAATATCGATCTCTACGGCGTCTGTTAGCTTATTAACTTTAAATTTTTCATTATTTTCGCTTTTTTCACATTTAATTAGTGATGTATGATTGGTGTTCAAAATGTTTGTATTATTTAGGCTATTGGTGTAAGCCTTCTTTAAAATGATGGCAGATTCGTTGCAGCGCTGTTTAAACGCTTCAGCCTTGCACATGATAGATTCACATTCACCACAAACCTGTTTCGGAAGTTTATCTTCAACGCTAATGTGTGAATTTGTTGTAGAAGCGAAGACCTCCAGTAAATAATGACTGTGGCCGTCCGCCTTCGTAAACAGTGACCGCATGTTAGGCGCTTCACATAAACAAGCGCGGCATATTTTGTCGAACACTTCAACACTTATATCCATTTTATTTCGTTTTTATATCGATATATTGTTAATTAAATGTTCATGAAATTAATGCAACAAAAACTTTTGTATCAATGGAACTGTCACAGTGACATTTTAATCAAGTTTTCATTTTGACAGTTCGAAAGGGATACCAGCCCCAACCTATTCTCTACCATATTATTTAAATCAATTATTACTAATTTATTACCTTTTTTTATAAAACAATAAATAAAAACACGAATTCAGTTATAAATATAATAATTTATTTTTTTATTTATTTATTGACTTGGAGTGCGGCGAGACGTTTCTTCAGATCAAGTAAGGCGTTCACCTCTGGTTGCCACACTGCCTTGTCTTTGGTTGAAGCTTTTAGCTTCCTCACTTTATCGCCCTGAGAGAAAGATCATAATTATTATGTATTTTAAAAACTTTACTATATATGAGAAGTTTAAAATGTAATTTGTATATTACTAGCGATATTATTATACATCACATTAGAAACCTCCAAAATTGACTGTTTCTCTAACATATTATGCATGTATTGTATATAAAACCTTCCTCTTGAATCACTCTATCTACTAAAAAATCCACATCAAAATCCGTTGCGTAGTTTTAAATATTTAAGAAGGCACAGGGACAGACAGCGGAAAGCGACTTTGTTTTATATTATGTAGTGAAGTGAAGCTACCTGTTCAGTGATAGCCTTCTCTAAGCTGGCAACACTGTCTCCCGCGGGCGCTTTAGGCTGCGCCTGCGCCGCGGTAAGTTTCTTTTTAAGCGCCAAAAGCTTGTCCACCTCGGGTTGCCACACGGACTTGTCTTTTGTCGATGCTTTGAGTTGTCTCACTTTCTCTCCCTGGGAAATAAACAGTAAAATCATAATCATCATCATCATCATATCAGCCGTAGGACGTCCACTGCTGAACATAGGCCTCCCCCATCGACTTCCATGCAGATCTGTTGGACGTTGCCTGCATCCAGCGGGTTCCAGCGACCCTTATCAGGTCGTCGGTCCACCTTGTGGGTGGACGTCCTACGCTGCGCTTGCCGGTGCGTGGTCTCCACTCGAGAACTCGTCTGCCCCAACGGCCATCGGTTCTACGAGCTATGTGCCCCGCCCACTGCCACTTCAGCTTGCTAATCCGCTGGGCTATGTCGGCGACTTTCGTTCGTCTACGGATCTCCTCATTCATGATTCGATCTCGTAGAGAAACACCGAGCATAGCCCTCTCCATAGCTCGCTGTGTGACCTTGAGCTTTCTTATGAGGCCCATAGTGAAAGACCACGTTTCAGAGCCATAGGTGATCACTGGTAACACACACTGGTTAAAGACTTTCGTCTTTAGGCACTGAGGTATTTTGGACGAGAAGATGTCGCGAAGTTTCCCGAACGCTGCCCAGCCGAGTTGGATTCGACGATTGACCTCTTTCTCGAAGTTGGACCTACCTAATTGCACCGTGTGCCCTAGGTATACGTACTCGTCAACAACTTCGAGAGTAGAGCTCCCAACTAATACAGGGGTGGGCACGACATGGACATTCGACATGACCTTCGTTTTGTCCATGTTCATTTTAAGGCCCACCTGTTGGGAGACTCGATTGAGGTCTTCGAGCATTGTGCCAAGGTCTTCCAGCGATTTTGCCATGACTACAATGTCATCGGCAAACCGAAGGTGAGTGATGTACTCGCCATTTATGTTGATGCCGAATCCTTTCCATTCCAGGAGCTTGAAGGCATCTTCCAGTGCGGCCGTGAACAGTTTCGGAGAGATGACATCTCCCTGTCTCACGCCTCTTTGCAATGGAATTGCCTTCGTGCACTGCTCCTGTACTCGGACCGACATGGTGGCATTGTTGTACAAACACTTCAGCACTTCGATATACCGATGGTCAATACGGCACCGCTGTAAAGACTGTAGCACCGCCCAGGTCTCGATCGAATCAAAGGCTTTCTCATAGTCCACAAACGCTAAGCATAGTGGCAAGTTATACTCCTCGGTCTTCTGTATAACTTGCCGCAGCGTGTGAATATGGTCTATGGTACTGAAGCCTTTTCGGAAACCGGCTTGTTCGGGAGGCTGGAAGTCATCGAACCTGCACATAAGACGATTCGTGATGACCCTTGAGAACAACTTGTAAACATGGCTCAGAAGCGAGATGGGCCTGTAGTTCTGCAATGAGGCATTGTCCCCTTTCTTGAAGAAGAGGACCACCACGCTTCTGTTCCATGCTTCTGGCGTTATACCCTCGAGCAGGACCAGATCAAAGAGCTTCTGAAGGACTTTGAGTATCGGTGTTCCACCCGCTGTCAGAAGCTCTGATGTGATTCCGTCCTCGCCCGGTGCCTTGTTGTTTTTAAGCCGCCTAAGGGCCATCCTAATCTCGTACAGGCTGATGTCCGGGATATCTTCGGTATAGTGTCGGGTAAGCTTGGCTCTAGGGTCTTTGGCCAAGCTGGTAGCAGGTTTGGCGACCGAGGTATATAACTGTCCATAGAACCTCTCAACCTCCCTCAATACCTCTGCTTTGGTCGACGCTATGCTGCCATCTTCCAATTTCAGCTTCGTCAGCTGGCTTTGCCCAATAGACTTGTTCCTTGCGAACACTTTGGAGCCATGGTTCTGCTCTATCGTCTCTTTAATACTATTCGTGTTAAAGAGACGAACGTCGTGTCGCAAGGATTTCCATATCTGTCTATTGAGCTGCCGATGTGCTTTTACGTCATCGGAAGACTGCATCGCCTTTGAGCGTCGTTCTGCCATGAGGTTGAGAGTTTGGGCCGAGAGTTTTTGAGGTCTATCTTTACGACGGGGCTTAGAGAATTTTGCCCCAACCGTATGGACAGTTTCTACCAACCTGTTGTTGATGTCGTCCACCGAAACGCAACTGTCCAGGCAATCGAAGCGATTTGCGAGCTCGAGTTGAAAGCTGTCGGGGTTTTGGATATGGGCGCTAGTAGGCCGGAGCGTAGACTTCATCATACGAGATCTTTCGATCTTGACGTTGATATTTAATGTGCCTCTTACCATACGGTGATCACTTCCGGTTTTCACCCTGTGAATCACGGAGACATCATTAAATATCCGTCTTTTTGTCGTCATGATGAAGTCAATCTCATTTTTTGTAGAACCGTCGGGGCTCATCCAGGTCCATTTCCTGTGGGGCGGCTTTTGGTAGAAAGAGTTCATCATAAAGAGTCCCTCTTTCTCCAAAAAGTCGGCCAGCCTCTGTCCCCTAGGGTTCCGCTGCCCATAACCAAATTGCCCCATTCTCAACTCATCATCACTTCGCTTGCCCAGTTTCGCGTTGAAGTCCCCCATAACAACATTAAAATAGGTTTTGGATGTATGTATGGCTCTACTAATGTCCTCATACATAGCATCTACCTCATCATCCGAGTGTGTCGAGGTCGGTGCGTATACCTGAATGACCTTCAGCGAATACCTTTTGGATATTCTGAGTATTAGGTAGACAACCCTGCTCGACACACTATTGATGGTAATAATGTTGTTAACGAGGGACCTGTGGACGAGAAACCCGACACCACCTTGGGACTGTTGGTCAAAATCATAATAATTAATCTAAATTACTTTTGATGGCATTTTTTAGGTGACATATAAACAATTCATAATAAAATAAATAGGCTGGAAATTCTTTATCAAACGCGAATTTGATTCCAAACTAAGTAGGGCTTTTACTATAACCAGATAGCTGATAATGTACTACTTTTAAATACATACTTATATAGACACTAGCTGCCGCCCCGCGGTTTCACCCGCGTAGTTCCCGTTCTCTTTCCCGTGATCGCTTAGGGGTATGAAATATAGATAGTAGCCGATTCTCAGACCTACCCAATATGCATATAAAAAATTTCATAAAAATCGGTCAAGCCGTTTCGGAGGAGTTTAGTCACAAACACCGCGACACGAGAATTTTATATATTACATTTATTTACATACAGACACAGAACAAACAGAGATGTTCATGCACATAAACGTGTGTCCTGGCCACCGAGCCCACCAAAACCCATTTTATTAGATTTATTATACTAATAAAGACATAATTATAAAGAACACTAGAAATTTTATCTGTTATATTATCTACCTGTTCCGCAATAGATTTTTCAATGCTGGCAACATCGTCGCCTCCGGGGGCGGGTGCGGGTTGCGCCTGCGCAGCCGACAGTAACTTCTTCAGTTCGAGCAGCTTGTTCACCTCGGGTTGCCACACTGCCTTGTCTTTTGTGGATGCCTTGATTTGCCTTACTTTTTCTCCCTATAATTATTATAATATTTAAGACATATTTTTTTTATATACTAACTGCCGCCCCACGTAGTTCCCTTTCTCGTGATCACAGGGGGGTGAAAAAAAGATAGTAGCGGATTCTCAGACCGACTGAATATGCATATAAAAATTTATCAAGCCGTTTCGGAGTATGGTAACTAACATTGTAACACAATAATTTATACACATATAAGATCAAGAACTAGGTGCTCCCCACAAATTCAGCAGTGTTTCCGGGGTATTTTAAATTTTCCCGGATTAAAAGGTAGCCTATTTGTTAATCCAGGTAATAAACTGTCTGTGTTCCAAATTTCATATCAATCCGTTTGGTAGTTTTTGCGTGAGATAGTAACAAACATACAGACATCCATACACATAAACTTTCGCATTTATAATATTAGTAGAATTATGTAAACTAGCGTTCCTGGGACCTGACATTTTCCGGGGATAAAAGGTAGCCTATGACATTTCCCAAAGTCTAATCTATATGTATTAAATTTCCGTAGGTTTAGGGGTGAAAACGGAACAGATAGACAGATTTACTTACATATTTATAATATTAATAGGATTTATATATGTATTATGTAAACTAGCGTTCTTGGGACCTGACATTTTCCGGGACAAAAGGACATATTCCTTTCCCAAGCTTCTATATTTCATTATCCATTCAGTGTTTTAGGCGTGGAAGCTGACAGACAGACAGAGTTACTTTCGCATTTATAATATTAGTAGGGATTTAAACATGCCTGTTGAGCGACGGCTGCCTCCAGCTCAGCGACACTACTGGATCCTGAAGGAGATTTTACTTCACCGTTTTCCTGTAAACAATATATATATTTTTTTTTTTACTTTAGTAAGTCTAGTTACAGGAATAGCGAGTTTGTGCTTCTTTCTGGTGTTAATACTATGAGTGTTGCTATTTTTCGGACAAATATGTAAATTTTTACGTAGGTACGTATGTAGGTACATACAACAAATTTTAAATTACATGATTTTTCGATAACCGTATCTCATTGTATTGTTTTTTATAGTACAATTATGTTTTTCTTCGTGGTATCTGCGGCAATTTTTTGGCTATTTTAGTCGTTTAAAATAGTCATATAAAAGTCGTTTTGAGATTTTTCGACATAATACTATGTCTGGATGTACGATATGTTGTCTCCCTCTAACCTTGTTGGCCCTCTCGCTCTGCGTGCCGGCGTACTTGAGGCGGAGGGAGTCGAGAGTGTCCTGCTCTATCTTGGTGAACAGAGGCTCTGGTTTCCCGATCACGTGGCCCGGTGGTAAGTACTGGATTAGGGAAGGTTTTCTGGAAATAAACACATTTATAATATACTTGTGGCTCCCCGCGGTTCCCGGGAGATCTTCCATTTTCCCGGGATAAAAGGTAGCTTATATCAGTGGTCAGGCTCTAGACTATATGTGTACCAAATTTAATTTCAATCGGTTCAGTAGTTTTAGCGTGAAAGCTAGACAGACAGACATGGTTACCTTCGCATTTTTAATATTAGTATGGACTAGTTGATCCGACAGACGTTGTCCTGTCATGACTATGAATATTGTTGAATGTAAGCGACTGACACTTATATCAAACGTCATTATTTTTTTCCGACCTCTTCGATAATTATCGACATATTTCAACTGATTTATACAAAACATTGACGTATTATACATAAAAACCTTCCTCATGAAATACTCCGTAATCCGGTGAAAATTGCATGAAAATCTGTTGAGTAGTTTTTGTGTTCATCGCGTTCACACAGACAGAGGCGACGGGGACTTTGTTTTATATATAAAGGTTATATTTACAGCTAGACACCAACCAAACATACAATTGATACATATAGTAGCAACACCACACGTGCAATACTCACAGCGGGTTGATCCTGAGTGTTGCCACATCGACATTGAGTTGTCCGCGCAGACGCCGCGTGGTGTCGGGCATGTAGGGGGCCAGTAGTGCGCACGTGAGCGCCGCGAGCTGGCAACACAGACCTATTGCTGTTGCGCCGCGGATCCTGGACAATATTACACGGTTATAACTATTACAATATGTATTACTAGGGGGGGAGGGGGTTAGGAGTTAGGATTGAATAAAATAATATAAAATTGCCTAATATTAATTGTATAATAAATATCTTGAGACATTTTTCACACACGGCCAGTCTGATTCCAAACTAAGCAGAGTTTAGGATATGGTAACCAGATATACTACTTTTAAATACATACTTATATAGATATTTACATCCAGACACAGGCCAAACAAAAATTAATTAGACCCTGGACAATAGATAGATATATAAAACTTTACTGTACACCAAAAAATAAATAAACTAAACCGGCCAAATGCGAGTGAGGCATTTTCTCTCCGCACTAGGCCTGCGTGGTGGACTATGGTACTCCTTATTAGCGTGCTCCTCGTGTACGTATATGAGCTGATGATCTAATGTTAAGCTAGATGGACTGATGGACGGATGGATGGATATACTTACTTATCGTCATCCCCCCCCTTGAGCAGTACCCAGGGCTGTTCCCCCTGCATGTGTTGGTTCCCGCGGCGAGAGATAGACAGTACATTTCGAAGAGCCTCCCGGAGTCGCCCCTTCTCCATATTTTGAACATATGCTGGGGAAGAATAAATATCTGCATTTATAACTACTTGACCCGCGCAACTTCGTTAACGTCACTTGCCCGTTTTTCCAACAGTTTTGATTGATGCTCCGCTCCTATTCGTCATAGCGTAATGATTTATACATAAAAACCTTCCTTGAGAATCACTCTATCTATTAAAAAAACCGCATCAAAATCCGTTGCGTAGTTTTAAAGATCTAAGCATACATAGGGACAGACAGACGGCGGATAGCGACTTTGTTTTATACTATGTAGTGATATAGATTAACGCTTACCTACAACCTCCCTATTGACCATCGCAATAAGCTCATAGTCAGATTGTGTGAGCTTTAAATCAGGAACTTTCCCTTTAAATGTGTTCGCGCAAAAGCTCAGGGATCTATGCCAGAAGTTCCCTAAGTTGTTTAAAAGCTCCGAATTGTTCCTGAAATTAGAAAAAAGGTAATTATTATCCTTGTACATTTCTTTTTAGTTCTTAAACTAAGTGGTATAACCAGATAGCTGATATACTACGCTTTAAATACATACTTATATATATAGATATTTACATCAAGACACAGGACAAACAGGCATATTCATGCATGCCAAATGTTTCCAGGACAAACTGAATTTCATGTATCGCCTCTCTTACTATAAAGAAAGAAAGAAAGAAAGAAAGAAAGAAAGAAAGAAAGAAAGAAAGAAAGAAAGAAAGAAAGAAAGAAAGAAAGAAAGAAATGTTTATTTGTGACAAATAATATTATTATTAAATATTATAGTATATATATTAGAGTAGTATGTAAGCAAATACCTGGTCCCGAGCTCGGTCCAGCTGAAGCTGGAGTCAGAGGTCTCAGGCCGGATGCTCGCCAGGTAGAACCGCCACACGTCTGAGGGTATACCCGTCTCCTGCAACATATAATGTTATTCTTCTACACTAATATTATAAAGAGGAAAGATTTGTATTTTTGTATTTGTACAAATTGTAGCTTCAAGTGTCTAGTTTTTGTATCATGTTTGGATCTAAAGAAATTCTAGTCAGTCAACCCAAAAAAGAACTTTTTAACTTTGACAATCAATAACTCTGAGAATAATGATCGTATAGGAAATCGAAGATGGGTTTTAAACAGTACACAGTATTCTCTATAAGAAAACGTGAACGGCTTTTGTCGAAAACATTTTTATTTAATTGAAAACTTTGACTGAAAAAAAGGCCAAAATTGCATAATTAAGGATATTTAGATAACTTTGGATTAAATGGATGAATGAAGGATATCGTCGGTAATTTTTTGACCTTAAAGTGTCCCGGAAAATCCCTGAAAAATTCAAAGCGCTGCAATTCTTCTTTCTTAGTGTCCCGAGGCTTCAAATTTATTGTTTTCGCTAAAAACACCATTATGAACGATGGCTCGATTTCATGAATTTTTTCAATGCGTATTTCCCGTAGGAATACGGGGATAAAATATAGCCTATGTTACTTAAATTAAAAGCATCGTAGCTTTTTATTAGTGAAATTATTATTCAGATAACACAATAAAAAATAAGATAATAACGTGTCAAAGAGGAATAGAACGAAGCATGCTAAATATAAAGAAAATCCAAAAGATAAGACACACAAAAATAAGAAAATACACGAAATCAGTGGATGGGCTAGCACAAGCCCTAACACTAAAGTGGAAATGGGCCGGGCATGTTGCACGTCTACAAGACCAAAGGTGGACGAAAAAGGTAACGGCATGGCAGGGCCCCCAAGGAAAACGCAAGAAAGGGAGACCCTATGCTAGATGGGAAGACGACATCAAAAAGATTGCGGGAACGAACTGGATGCAAATAGCCCAGTCTAGAGAAGACTGGACATCTTTGGAGGAGGCCTTCACCTGTAGAGGGGTTCTTGCAGATACAGAATAAAACTAGAATTAAGACACACTAACATACAAATCAAGATATAAAATACTAATAACTAGTTATTAAGATTTATTATTTGTAAGTTAGTTTGCAAGAAATATAAGGCTTTTTATTTTATTTATTATATTATTCAGATCGGTCCAGTAGTTTCGATCTGTGTTCAAAATTTCATCATTTAGATTTTGGTGGATGATTTTATTACAAAATCCCCACAAATATATAAAATCATTTTAAGTTATTTTTTGTAGTTCTAAATTATTATGTACTAGCGTTCGCCCCACAATTTTACTGAGGACCATCAACTTTCCCAAAATTCAAAATCTATTTAGTGGTTTAGGCATTCTGTGGTTTAGGCGTGAAAGCATAACAGACAGACAGAGTTACTTTCGCATTTATAATATTAGTTAGGATGTACATTACCTGTGCATCAGTTCCGAACACGCCGACTCCTCGTGATTTAGAGAACTTGCCTTCTTCGTAGTTGAGATATTCTGCAAATAAAATATTATAAGCAAATTGATTTCTATAAAAATATATATGTTAGTACAACCTTATTTATTTTTAAAATACATATCATTACAGGCAAGGCCTAATATGTTGATACTTAAATTGATAACAGCTTTGATTCCCACCTATGACAAACATTTGTGTACATGAATATGTCTGTTCTGTGTCTGGATGTAAATCTACACTAATATTATAAAGAGGAAAATTTTGCATTTTTGTGTGTGTGTGGTATGACTTATCCCTGTATTCTCACGGGACCGGGAACTACGCGGGTGAGAAATATGGGGATAAAATATAGCCTATATGTAATATATTCCCCTGAAAATGTATCTATCCATTGCTTAAATCATTTTCAAAATAATTCAGTAATTTCGACAACCAAAAACTCAAATCATTCGTCTTTATAATATTAGTGGAAGTGTGCGAGAGAGACAACAATATTACCTGTCGCGTACAGATGGTTGACGAGCTGATGACCCTCGTTGACCCCGAGCAAAGTCGCGGGAAACATTATACAATGGAATGGTACGTTGTCTTTAGCCATAAACTGGTATAGCTTAACCTGAAAAGGAACAAAAACTAATTGAGATACTCTTCAATGATGCTCCGCTCCTATTGGTCGTAGCGTGATGTTTTATAGCTCAAAGCCTTCTTTGAGTAATGGGCTAGGTAACACTAAAATATTTTTTATTAATCGGACCTGTAGTTTGTGAGATTAGATTATTGGTATCTAGTTTTCTGATACGACCAATATTAACAAGACCGTAGGATTTCTCCAGACCCAAACGTGATAAAAAAAAAGCGGACAAGTGCGAGTCGGACTCGCTCATGAAGGGTTCCGTAACAGCAAGTAACATTTTATAAAAGTTCTTGAAGTTCGTTGTAACTTTGTACGATGTATTAATATTAGTGTTGCGGTGCGTACACCGCAACGTAATATATGACGTTTTTTAAAAAAACTACTAGGTCTTTTTCAAAACAACTTTGGTGGAAGTTTACATGGTAATGTACATCATATACTTATTTTAGATTTATCATTTTCTTATTTTAGAAGTTACAGGGGGGGGGACATATTTTACCCCTTTGGGAGTGTACACTTACTATATTAGTAGGATACTTACATCATATTCCTTATCTGGTTTCCACCACTTCTCATATTGTTTAGTTGCGCACTGCGTAATGCTGAGGTACCCGATCGGAGCGTCGAACCACACGTAGAATACCTGAAGAAATAAACATAAGCTAATGAAATGAAATATAGATAGATAACTCTTTATACATATATTATTATACTTTAATTTACCTTATAGTATACCAAAGCACAAAACAGGTAAAAATAATAGTAAAACATAACTAAATGTACAAGTGGTGGTCTTATTCATTAATCCAATCAGGCCTTCACAGGCACTTATGAAACTTCTGTGAAGGAAAACATCGTGAGGAAACCTGCATGCCTGAGATGTCACTATTAAAGGCATGTGAAGTCCGCCAATCCGCACTAGGCCCGCGTGGTGGACTATGGCCATCGAGCATGTAACCAATAGAGTAGAACTGTTAACAGTTTTGTTAGAAAACAAAATACGCCATACGCTGCGCCGGCCCCTGTGTTCTGATTGGCCGACTCAAGGTCAAGTGTTGCACTAGACGTACACACAGGTCTCTTATTGGTCGGCTACTGTTTTAGTTCGAGCGTGGTTTGTTAGTTATACCGGTTATACGTGACAAATCATTGATGCGTTGCTAAACAAATGGCTCACTATTGCTACTCTATTGGTTACATGCTCGATGACTATGGCCTAAAACCCCTCGATGTTAGGGAGGATAGAGCTCCTCGCTGGAGACGTATATGAGCTGTTGATGATGAGGCACTTATGAAACGTCGATTCTAATGCTCGGTTCGGAAGGTTGGTTGGTAGAATTTGAACTAACTACAAGTAGCTTAAAAATCAGGGTCACTAACCACAAAGCCAACCGGCTTTTCAATTCTTATCATCATCATTATATCATATCATATTTGACAGCCCGGTTGGCTTTGTGGTTAGTGACCCTGACTCTCAAGCCGCGGGTCGTGGGTTCGAATCCCACCCAAGACAAACATTTGTATGCATGAATATGTCTGTTTGTCCTGTGTCTGGATGTAAATATCTATATAAGTATGTATTTAAAAGTAGTATATGTAGTATATCAGCTGTCTGGTTACCATATCACAAGCTCTGCTTAGTTTGGAATCAGATTGGCCGTGTGTGAAAAATGTCCCAGGATATTTATTTATTTATTTATCATCATATCAGCTATCCCCTCCCCCCTTTCGAGCCTCTCGTGATAGGACAGCAACATAATTTGTATCAGATTGGGAGAGTATGAATAATCTTCTTCTTATTCTTCTACCTGAAATTAGTCCCGGCTATTGCCAGGGTCCGCCTTCCGACTAAACTTCCTCCACTTTGCCCGATCTTTCACATCCTTTTCAGTCAGGCCATTAGCTCTCATGTCGGACTTGACGACGTCCAGCCAGCGCTTGCGTGGACGACCACGGGCCCTAGTCCCAAGGACAGCCATATTCATGCATCCCCGACCGACGTACTCCATAGGGCGGCGCATGATGTGACCATACCATCGCAGACGACACTCTTGGAGTTTCTCTCCCATGTCACGGACACCAAGACTACCTCGGATGAATGAGTTGCGTATGCGATCGGATCGCGTTACGTCACCTCAGTATCCTCATCTCCGTGACACGAAGCTCCTGGGTGTGTCTGCCCAGTGCTGGCCAACACTCGCCGCCGTACAGGAGGACAGGCCGTACGATGCATTTATATATCTGCCCTTTGAGTTTCGGAGGAATTTTGCGGTCGCATACAACGCCCGTAACCTCACGCCACTTCGCCCAAGCCGCGCCTATACGTGCTTGGACATCGTCGTCCACGTTGCCAGACTCGTGCAGCACGGATCCAAGGTACCTGAACGTATCGGACTTCGTGATCAGGTCTGAACCTATTTGGATGGTGTTTGAATCCGTGCTGCCACAGGACATGTACTCGGTCTTCGCCACATTTAGTCGCAGACCACCGTTTTCCAGCGTGTCCTTCCAAACGTTGACTTTGCGCTCAAGATGGGCTTTGTTCTGATTAACGAGGGCGATGTCATCGGCATACATCATTAGCCATGGAGGCTGATCCTGGATGTTTGCCGTAACTACGTCGAGCACCACGTTAAACAAGAACGGGCTAAGAGCCGAGCCTTGGTGTACGCCAACAGATATTGGAAAGCCATTGGATTCGCCAACAGCGGTCTGGACAGAGGACACAGAATCGCGGTACATGTCTCTGATAGTGTCAATATAGGCCTCGGGAACGCCCTTGGAGCGAAGTGCCCACCAGATGGACTGCCGAGGTATGCAGTCGAAGGCCTTCTGCAGGTCTAAAAAGGCCATATGCAGGGCTCTCCTTCTCTCTCTGTAAGCCTCAGTCAGAGTCCGTAAGGCAAACACCGCGTCCATGGTGCTGTTACCCGCCCGGAAGCCATATTGACACCCAGAGACAGTGCACTCGCTACGGAGCCGTGTGTCGATGATGCGCTCGAAGAGCTTCATGGTGTGGCACATGATCTTAATACCGCGGTAGTTACTACAATCCTGCACGCTACCTTTGCCTTTGTAAACAGGAATAATCAGGCTAGATCGCCACTGGTTTGGCATTTCCTTGGTGAACAGGATGCGGTTAAAAGGATCCGTCAGGAGGTCCACACCATGTGGGCCCATCGCTTTCCACACCTCAATTGGCACATTGTCAGGCCCGACTGTTTTCCGGTTCTTCATGTGGCGAAGAGCAATGCGGGTTTCATCGAGGGAAATAGGGGAAATAAGTCCAAGGTTGGGAGGCTGTTCGGGAGGAAGGTTATGGGGATGCTGTTTATTAGACAGCTCCGCGAAGTATGTGCACCATCTCTCCTTAACAGAGGGGGCGTCGTAGAGCAGCCTACCCTGGCCGTCCCTTACACAGAGACATTTGCTGATGTCCCGTGTAGCTTTCTCTCGGGCACGCGCCAGCTTAAAAATAAGCTTTTGCCCCTCCGCAGTTTCCAGCTTGTCGTATAAGGGCGACAGACTTTTGCTGCGGGCTCTGGCTAAAGCTTTTTTGCAAGCGTGCTTAGCCGCTCCATACGCCTCCTTGTCATCCGGAGAGTTGGACCCTTTCCACTGTTTAAATAAGCCCTTCTTCTTCCGAGTCGCCTCCTGCACCTCGTCATCCCACCACCACGTCTCCTTGTCTATAGTACGGCCACCACGAGAAGTGCCAAGAGCGCGCTTACCTGCAGCGGTGATTGCTGAATGGATTCTACTCCAGTTATCTTGGATGGATTCATGCGGAGCACTGATCTCAAGATTTTTGACCTCCGCGATGAAGTCCGACTGTTTAGGACCATTAAGCAACCACCACTTAGTGCGGGGTTTGCGTTTCTCTATCACTTTCTTTTTTGGCACGACCGCAAGGTCTTCTTCAAGGAGTCCATCCTGAAGATCCCCAGACAGCACTACGGCCACTCCGTTCCTACCCGATGGTGATCCGGTGTACACTAACCGGTACCCCTGCCCGATGCCACGGGACTTATTTCCCTTCCAGCGCGTCTCCTGAAGGAAGGCGCACTGGACCCGACGCTTCGCTAGTACGTCCGCGAGTTCTCTGCAACGTCCAGTTAGGGAGCCAATGTTCCAGGTGGCAAAGCGGAACTTCCTTTTCGGTACTAGCTTCTTTAGCCGTGCCCGTACAAGACACGGTAGCCCTAGCCCACTTGTCGCAGGTTTAGGGCGATGTGCCTGCGCGTCGTTGACAACCCTAAGAGAGGGAAACCAGGTTCGCCAGAGCCTCGTCCGTTGGACAGCAGGGTGCACCGCTAGCAGGTAAGGTTGGCTTGGGCCCTTAAGATGTAAACGGACCCCATACACCCCCGGGAGTGTATGAATAATGTCCCGGAATATTTCGACCTATCCGTAGAACTTAGTTTCATGTGACGTATCTCTGAGTTTCAAAACTTACGAACGGATTCACACCAGTGGCTTTCGGTAAAGGAAAACATTGTGAGTGCATGCCCGAGAATCCCGAGATGTCACTATTAAAGGCATGTGAAGTCCACCAATCCACAATTGGAACCTAAACCCCCTTAATGTTAGGGGAGGCTCGAGCTCCTCAGTGGAGACGGATATGAGCTGATGATGATATACACTATATATATTTTTTTATACAAAATATGTTTTCATTGATATGGTATTAATTATATAGTACAGTACAGTCGAGCTGCTTCAAACACAGAACGGTCGAGTCCGTTGCGCCCTACTTCCTTCATAATCCATACCACCTATAAATGCAAGGTATACCTTGTTGGCTGGGGGAGACCAGCCCCCCACGGCACCACTAACCCAGGACCTGATGGACGGCTCCAACTGTGTACATTACCTTGTTCCTATACCCGTCGATGGGCACAGGCACCCCCCACTTGAGGTCCCTAGTGACTGCCCTAGCTCGGAGCCCCTCGCGCAGCCACGCGCCGCACACCCCCCGGGCTGGGGGAGACCAGCCCCCCACGGCACCACTAACCCAGGACCTGATGGACGGCTCCAACTGGAAACACCCCCAGGATTACCACTACCACTATATAGCGCATACATAATTACAAAAACCTACATATATGTACTTAAAATGTTATCATGATATGTAAGATTGTTTAATTGTTAAAAAATATGCTGAATATAAAAAAAAATTACATACTTATATAAACGCCTATAGCCTACAGACCGAATATTTATAAAAAAAAATTAATTAAAATTTGTGATAATCTCAATAACTATAAATATATTGCCAAATGAATCAAACATTACTTAACAACCACTTTACTGATATAGCTTATACACTCGCTACAATCACCTCCACACTCACCACAAACATCCCTACACTAGCCAAAATCACCTCCACACTCGCTATAATCACATCCACACTCACCACAATTACCTCCACACACGTCACAAACACCTCCACACTCACCACAAACACCTCCACACTCACCACAAACACCTCCACACTGACCACAAACACCTCCACACTCGCCACAAACACCTCCACACTCGCCACAAACACCTCCACACTGACCACAAACACCTCCACACTCGCCACAAACACCTCCACACTCACCACACCCCCACACTCACCTGCCCCAGCTCGATGAACAGCTGCTCGCTTGGCCGCACGGTGGGCGTGTGTCCACACACTTTGCACTTGGGCGAGATCAGTTCTATCGCGTTGATGAGCTTCCCGCACTTGTCGCACTGGTCGCCCCTCGCGCTGTCGTACTGGCAGCCCGGGTGGGGGCACGTGCCCTCCACGAACCTGACACGTGCCACAAATAGGTAAATACTTCCTACTAATAGTACTAATATTATAAATGCGAAAGTTTGTAAGTATGGATGTATGTATGGATGTTTGTTACTCTTTCACGCTCCAACGGCTGAAGGGATCTGCTTGAAATTTGGCACAGAGCTAGAATATGTTCTGGAATAACACATAGGCTACTTTTTATCCCGGGAACGCGGGTGAAACCGCGGGGAGCCACTAGTATATTATAAATGCGAATGTTTGAGAGTATGGAAGTTTGTTCCACTTTCACGCAAAAACTACTGAACGGATTTAGATGAAATTTGGAACACAGATAGTTTATAATCTGGATTAACACATAGGCTACTTTTTATCCGTTACATTTTAATTATATTTATGATTGATAGTATTGTTATACATACCTATCGGCCAGGAATCTGTCGCAGTTCTCGCACAACAGCTGATCAACCGACTGCGATGAGACGAACCCGTTTTCCCGCAGCTTGAGGAACATTTCTTGTGATATTCTGAAATTAATATATTACTTAAACTAAAATAAAAAATACACTTTCAGTTAAGACCCAAAAGGAGACACGTGAATGTCAAAACAGCTGAAGCTACTATCGGTTAAGATTTTTTTAAATAATTTCACTATTTAGTACCGTTTTTTATAACATGTCTATTCTGATTTATATATCTACATTGAAAAATAAATTAATTTCCGCCGCGCAGCTTCACGTGCGTAGTTCCCTTTCCCTTAGAAATACAGGGATAAAATATATCCTATGTTACTCCCGGATAATGAAGCTTTCAATTCATCAAACAATCATTCCATTCCAGTAGTTTTCGAGAAAGCAACAAGCAAAAAATCCCCCTTTCCTCTATATAACATTAGTGAAAATCCATTTGTCGCGCACGGGAATTGAACCTACTCACCGTGTCTGTTCGTCTGTGCTCGTCCGTCCGAAATAGTCGAAACCAATGTTGAACCAGCGGTAGACTGCGTTGTGGATGTCGAAGTACTTGTCGCAGATCTGGCGAGGAGTGACGCCTTCCTCCAGGGCCTGACAAAGGAATATACACCTTATGAAATGAGTTTTAAGGTCGATAATATAATGTGTGAGATAGGGCAGTAATTTCTTGGTTTTAACGTACATAAAGTAATAATAAGGTAAGTAAGATATCAACGCTGGAAAGGAAAAATTATCCAAGCGACATTTTGGGCCAATTTGAGTTATATACATTGTTGGAATCGCCTGATTTTTCTGCGTCGTTTGATTGCTTCGACATTTTGAAGTTCGCGGGAATTCACTTTTTTTCACTGAAAATTCAAACTTTAAACAGCTCTACTGTAAAGTTAGTCTGATGTCGCTTGGATAATTTTTCCTTTCCAGTGTGGATATGAATTATACTATATATACTACCTTAGTCTCGGTGGCTGTGCCGTACTCGTCCGTTCCGCATATGTATAAAGTGTTGTAGTCGCAACTTCGACAATACCTGCAATTTTGTGTTTTATTATATATGCAATAAGGTCCATTTTACAATCTTTTATATAAGATAGCGACCCGCCCCAGCTTCGCACGGCTGCAATGCTTATACATCACATTAGAAACCTCCAAAGTTGTCAGTGTTTCTCTAACATATTATGCATGCATTGTATATAAAAACCTTCCTCTTGAATCACTCTATCTATTAAAAAAACCGCATCAAAATCCGTAGCGTAGTTTTAAAGACTTAGGAAGACATATATACTGGTTCGAATTGAAAAACTATTTTACTGTTAGATAGCCCATTTATCGACTATCTCAAATTAATATTATTAATGCGAAAATAACTCTGTCTGTTACCTGTACAGGCTTAAACAACATAACTAATTGTGTTGAAATTAGACAATAGACGTATTTTTATTTCCATATTTGATACAGAGATATATAGAAGAAATGCCAGGCTATTTTAAGGTTTCACAAAAACGCGGCTGCAACCGCGGAGAGCAACTAGTATTTAATAAAGAAACTAAGAAGCTAAAATACTTGAGCTTGCCAAAGATATATGGTAAGTGGTTCCCCGGGTATCTTAAATTTTCCCGGAGTAAAAAGTAGCCTTTGTCTAATTTTGAACAAATTCTAGTTCTGTGCCATTTCATCAATACTCAAAGGGAAAAAATGTAGGTCCCCTGGAAACGCGGGTGAAACCGCGGGGATACACTAGTTTATAATATTGGTTTACCTTGCGAATATATCAGCTGACAGGACACATCCAATGATGTTCCCGAGATGTGGCACATTGTTCACGTAGGGGAGAGCTGATGTGATGAGGATATTCTTCCGACCCTTCACTGGTAACCTGGATTTTATCATCAATTAGTAAATATCTTGGGACAGTTTTCAGACACGGCCAATCTGATTTTAAGAGCAGAGCTTGTACTGTAACTAGATAGCTGATATACTACATATACTACTATTTTATCACACAATAAATATCCTGGCACATTTTTCACACACAGTCAATCGGATTCCAAAGTAAGCTACAAAGTGAGCTTGTGTTATGGTAACCAGATAGCTGATATACTACACATAAAAGTAATACTTTTAAATACATATTTATACAGATATTTACGTACAGATACAGAACAAATAGACATAATTTTTTTGTTATACATATTTAGACCTTAGTTTAGTTAGTTTTAGCATACTTATTTAATGTTAAGTTTAAAAAATATTCGCTGTAGTGAGTGTGGAGGTGTTTGTGGCAAGTGTGGGGGTGTTTGTGGCAAGTGTGGGGGTGTTTGTGGCGAGTGTGGAGGTGATTGTAGCGAGTGTGGGGGTGATTGTGGCAACCTTTAATTAAGGCAGCACTCAAGTTCTATTTTTATTTTGTGTAATTATTATTTGCATGTTTCAGTGTATGATTTATTGGTTGTTCAAAATAAAATTAAAATAAATATTCATGCATACAAATGTCCTGGGTGGGATTCGAACCCACGATAATAGGCTCGAAAGTACACCAATAGAAACTACGTTATTTGTTTGTGTCATAGGCTATATGAAATGAAATATATTTATTAATTCAAATAGGCCTTCACAGGCACTTATGAAACGTCGATTCTAATGCTCGGTTCGGAAGGTTGCTTTTGCTGAGAAAAGCCGGTAAGAAATTCAGTAATTACACTTTTCAAAACAAGTTTTTAACAATAATAATATTAGTCCTACTAGAACGAGCGCTTTACTCATATTTTACCTATATTTTATCCCTGTATTCCTACAGGAACGGGAACTATTCGGAAGAAGTAAAAAGACAAGGCAAGGTACTTACACAAGCTTTTCTTGAACCAGTAGGGGTTGGAGGGCGGACACTCCATTCAGCCAGGAGTTCCTAGCTTCCTCCACCTCCTCTATAGAGGGACCACTCTCCGGAGACTCCTCCGGGGTACTGATGAACAAACATTTATATATATACTTATATTATTAATGCGAAAGTAACTCTGTCTATCTCGCTTTCACGCTAAAACTACTGAACCGATTTAAATTAAATTTGGTACACAGATAGTGTAGAACTTGAGAAAGGTCATCGACTACTTTTTATCCCGGGAAAATAGAAGATTTCCCGGGTACGCGGGAGAAACCGCGGGAGGTCACTGGTATATGTATATAGCAACCATAGAAAATGTCCCGGGAGAAGACAAAAAAAGCAGCAGCCTAAAGCAGAGCTTGTACTGTAACCTGATAGTTGATATACTTCTTTTAAATACATACTTACATTCAGAACAGACATGTTAATGTCTATGAATTTGCCTTAGATGAGATTCAAACTCACGACTAGGGGCTTAAAAGTAAAACTCACTAACCACAAAGCCATACATACTTATATAGATATTTACATTCAGATACAAGTCAAACACACATGCACTGTAGTCTTAATCTTCTTTGTAGTGGTTGGAATTGAATCTACGACCTTATATTACTTACCCAGGTGTAGCTCCAAGGCGGGCTAGCTGCGGAGCCCCGAGGGCGGCTGTAGGCGCGGGGGCTGCGGGGGACCCGCCCCACTGACCCAACGCATCCTGGATACCAAAATATATTAAACTAGCTGCCTCCCCGCGGTTTTACCCGCGTACTTCCCGTTCCCGTGGGAATACAGGGATAAAATATACCCTATGTTACTCAGTGATAATGTAGCTTTCCAAAGGTGAAAGAATTTTTGAAATCGGTCCAGTAGTTGCGGAGCCTATTCATTACAAACAAACAAACAAACAAACAAACAAACAAATCTTTCCTCTTTATAATATTAGTATAGATAGTATAGATAATAACTGTTCTAATATTATGTTATTAGGGAGCGGGATGGGAGGCCTTTGCCCTGCAGTGGGATAACTAAGGCTTTAAATCCATATATATACAACTAAGTCCCAGTAATGTAAATCATATATTTTTTTTAGATTTATCATTCTCTTATTTTAGAAGTTACGGGGGGGAGGGGGGCACACATTTTACTACTTTGGAAGAGTCTCTCGCCCAAACTATTCAATTCAATTTATAAAAGAAATATTTTAAAAACCTCAATATCATTTTTGAAGACCTATCCATAGATATCCCATACATATCAAAATAAAAAAAAATAAAAGACACACGTATGAGTTGGGTGAAAAAACATTTTTTGGGAGAGATTCTGTTAGGCTCGGCTCTAGCTCCTCAGTGGAGACGTATATGAGCTGATGATGATACCTGTATAGCTTTAGCGGAGTGCAACTCGTCCGCCCATCTCGCGATGTGTGTACATCCACTCATGTACAGCTGTTTGAGATCATTGTTATAATACAACGGGTACAGGGTGCTCCATATGGAGATGTCTGCCGCTGATAGCTTGTCCTGGAAAATAATAAAAAATATACATTAAAAACGCTGAAAAAATCGGTCCAGCTGTTTAGGAGTTAGGTGACGACCACATCTATATGTATATAAAACAAAGTCCCCACCTCCGTCTGAACGCGATGAACACAAAAACTACAGAACAGATTTTCATGCGGTTTTCACCCAGTTACGGAGTATTTCATGGGGAAGGTTTTTATGTATAATACATCAATTTGGCCCCGGTAGGTGGCGCTGGTGAGCAGAACGAAGTCTGCCGGCTCCGCTAGTAAAGTATAAAAGTAACATACATACCCCTAGAACATACTTGTGGTTGGCTAGTAGCCCCTCTATCATCTGCAGCATGGAGTCTAGCGCCACCTTGAGATCCGGAGACGCGCTCTTGGAGTTGGCTATGATGGACACCGCAGGCTGGAGTCGCGTCGCCTCCCACTCCTGGAGCTGTTGGCTAGAGGATAATCATCATCATCAGCTCATTATTAGTTCATAATCATGTCATTTGAAGTTGATGGTTGCTTAGTAATATGTATTGTATATGTCTTCGAGTTTTAATTTTAATTACATAAATTTATTTTAGTTTGCACCTGTCTATTCATAATGTTAAAATCTAGCCCTAGAAACAGTTTTAGCAAGTGTATTACCAAAATATTAAGTTTTACATGTATAATATAATATCCTACGAAATGGAGGGACGCATGGAACAAGACACACAAAGCCAACCCTAAATAAGCAAAATGATGATTATGTACAATTATAGCTGTTTGTTTCTTTAATAAAAAAATATATACATCTCCTCTCCACCGAGCATGAGCATCCCCCTAACAACGTTTATTATATGTATTTGTAAATAATAATTACTATAAGTATTTTGAAGGAAGAACAAAACACTACTACCATTGTCCGTTTATGGAGAGGTCCAGTACTGGGAACAGGTACTGAGCAGCAGCATTGCTTGAGAAGAAGCTGAGCTGGTCGTCCACCTCGAGGAGCGGCAGCTGGCGGGCCCCTGTGAATATATCGTCTGCAATCACAGACGTAACTCATTACCGCAGCCCACTTAGTCAACTATGTTAGTTCATGCTTATCTTAAACATATATATAAAATTCTCGTGTCACAATGTTAGTTACCATACTCCTCCGAAACAGCTTGTACATTTTTAATCAATTTTATATGCATATTCAGTAGGTCTGATAATCGGCAATTATCTATTTTTCTTACCCCTGTGATCATGGAAATGGGAACTATGCGGGTGAAACCGCGGGGTGGCAGGTAGAAATATTATAAATGAGAAAGAAAGTATGAATGTTTGTTACTCTTTCACATAACAACGGCTGAAGGGATTGTGATGAAATTTGGCACAGACTTAGAATATGTTGTGGAATGGCACAGGCAAATTTTTATGCCGGGAAATTGAAGATCCCCGGGAATGTGTCACAAAACTATACGATGTTAGTAAATGAAGCATGCTATATAAGGATACATTTTTTTTGTAATAATTTTATACAAGGCCATGCACTTATGAATAGTTTCAGATAGATTTATACTCAAATATCCATATGGAAAGTTGGTTTATATGAGCTGCCAATGAACTCAGAAATTAATCTTTCATAAACGAATACGAGTCTCATTTAAAATAATAAGGATATATTAAGAATTTGAATAATATTGTTTATAAATAATATGAAAATGAAAAATGTTTTTTATTCAATTAGGCCTTCACAGACACTTAAGAATAGTCAAACTCTAACGCTCGGTTCGGAAGGTTGGTTTTGCTGAGAAGAGCCGGCAATAAACTCAGCAATCACTCTTTTCAAAACAAACTTAGATTTATAATAATATTTGTTTCCTATAAGAATTTATTTGACATAATATGTGTGAGTTTTAATGAATGGAAGTATATACCCACGAGGTAGAACAAGGAAAATAAATAGAAATAGGTATATACCTATGACGTTCATGACGATAATCTGATGCAATGTAGGTAAAATATACCTGGATACGTATATGCATTCTATTTTAATAATACAAGGGTTAAAGTACCGCAAATATTGTTTAAGGCATACTCAAGAGCTAGAGAAGTAAACTAATTGTTAGAATAAGCAACCAGTTCAATAATATTCTATTAAAAGTTCTAATAAAATATAAGGAAAATATAAACCTACCTTCGAAAGATGCATTTTCGAGAACAACTTTCTTCCCCGCCAAGTTAGCCGCAATAAGCAACTTTAGCGTTGACGTGTTGTTTTTATTCGTGTAAATCTTCATTGTTGTAACACTTTTAATACAAAAATACTATTAAAAATCAATTTTTATTCTCCCATAACCTCTAACCTCTCCAGCTGGCACTTTGAGCATTTCATTCCGTAATTTCGGCATGTTGTCTAAAATATGTTTTGTCTTTCTCTAATTCGAGGAGTTAGACAAAGACACACTATAATATATGCCTCATTGATCGCAGTGTTGTAGTTAGGAAACGCACTCGGTATGACATTTATGACAACTGTCAAAAGATCGATTTGTTTGTTCTGTTCGTGTTAGTGTCCACAATGCTACAAATCCCACAGTCACATCCGAACAGTGTTTCCACTTAATAATTTCCTTTCCCCACGCCTCAATTGAGATTTCCCCTACTCAGGACTTTTTTCCCCTCAAAATTTTTTCTGTTTATAGTTTAGTTAGACACTGGTAGTAAAACCTTGGGACTAGAAGGTGGACAATCGGTGAGCGCTGAGGGCTCTCAACAAAAAAAATTGTCATTTCCAAATAAAGCTTTCTTGTTTACTTCGTTACAAACTTTAATTATAGGGCGATTGAACTAAAGCCGGCCCAATTCAAACTATAATGCGTTTCTCGCATAAGACAGTACTAAATACCGCTTTCATGGATATTTCTTTACAGGATATAAAACTTTAGCATAATTAATACTTCAACCTATAAAAGTTCTTGTTTGTATTTAAGCCACGAAGTACTCGCGGCGTGGTTTAAAAATACTATGTACTTTAGTACAGTCTGGTTATTAATAATATTTTTTTGTTTATTGAAATCTCTTATATTTTATTTTATATATTGTAAACAATACTTATTGATGTATCCATACTAATATTTTAAATGCGAAAGTAACTCTGCCTTCACGCTAAAACTACAGAACCGATTTATATGAAATTTGTAGTCTAGAGCCGAGGAAGGACATAGGCTACTTTTTATCCCGAGCAAATACTAGTGGCTCCCCAGGTAAAACCGCGGGGAGCCACTAGTATTGTATGATATTAAGAACTTAAAGAGAAAAACCCTGTCATAGAGTTGCCAGTAATTATATCAGCATACATGAAATGAAATGAAATGAAATGAAATGAAATGAAATGAAATGAAATGAAATGAAATGAAATGAAATAATATTTATTGGACACACACACAGATTCACACAATGTAGACAATCAAAACAGAGAAAGAATAGAGTAAAGTAAAAACAATATTGATACAAAAGATAAGATACTCGTAACAGAATAGTCATAATGTGAACAGTGTGCCCAAATGGCCTCAGCTCAGCATATGCTGTAGAAGACTACAGCGCTGGTTTTCGGCTGAAGCCGCGTGTCATTCACGGACATATACGACGGTGACATACCTACCTACATACAACGTTAATGTTAATGTTAAATACTGATAATGAATAACAATAATATTGATAATAAATACCTAAATATATAACATAAATAAATAGATGAAGCAAGACCACACATAAATAAATTAAAATAAGCATTGCAAAATTACATAGATAAAGAATTATAATTAATATTATATAAACGATATTATAAGAACTAGACATAAATTTTAATATTAGTGTTAATACTAAATGCTGGATTTTTGGAGGTTAATAAAATATTTTTTTAGTTTAGACCTAAACGTCTGAACACACGTAAGTCTACGTATAGGTGGCGGAATATTATTCCAGCATTTGGTGGAGCTATATTTAAAGCTACCTCGGAATGCTGCGGAGCCATGGTGAGGTATACTTAGTACACTGGCTGGTGCCCTTGAAGAGTATTTAGTGTTCTTATTCAACCAAACAAGCTTAGAGTATAGGTAGTTGGGCTGAGTCGTGCGGATTACCCCAAACAGCAATGCAGCTAAGTGCAAGTCTCTCCTATACTTCATTTTCAAAATATTTGCGTTGTTAAAATAAGGGGAAACATGACTTCTAGGAGGAATAACAAAACAATAACGAGCACACGCATTTTGCACTCTTTGTATAAGGTTAGCCGTTTTAGATAATAGTCTTGGACCATAGACCGAATCGAGATAGTTGAATTTTGACAAAACCAGCGAGTCTACCAGTTGTATTCGAAGATTGATGCCAAGATGGCTTCGAATTTTATATAATACTTTTAGGCGGTAAAAGCAATTCCTAACTACATCAGTTATATGTCGCTCAAATCGTAACTCTTCGTCCATAACCAGGCCCAGATTGCGAGCCTCTTGGACACGCTTAATGATTGCACCCTCTACGTAAATTTGCGGATTCAAAGCTACTACTCTACTGATCTGGTGTCTTGTACCTAGTATCATATAATTCGTTTTCGTTGCGTTTAGAACTAGTGAATTGCGCTGGGCCCACTCTGAAATGCGGATTAAATCGTCATTAATTTTATCTATAGCTTCACAGGCTTGACTTGGCTCAAATGAAAGGTAAATCTGAACATCATCAGCGTAAATATGATAATTACAATTTTTTATGACGTTAATCATATCAGAGCTATATAATATAAATAGTAGGGGGCCTAAAATAGATCCCTGAGGAACTCCTCTACTAAGATTGGCTAAGTGAGAATTGGATGAGGATCCATCGACATTAACAACGCTAACGAATTGTGAGCGGTTGCTCAAATAGGAATTGAACCATTCTATAGTGCTGTTATCAAACCCATAATATGATAATTTAGATAATAACAGAGTAATATTTATTGAGTCAAAAGCCCTAGAAAAGTCTAACAGAACTAATATTGTAGCCTTGCCTTCATCTTGAGCTGATAAAACATTATCTGTGACATCTAATAGAGCCGTAGTTGTACCTCTGTACTGCCTAAAACCTGATTGCAATTCTGGCAAGATGTTATTGGTTTCAAGATATCGTTTCAATTGTGAGCTGACAATATTTTCTAAAACTTTAGATGGGCAAGGCAAAATACTTATTGGGCGCAATTCCTTAATGTCACTGACATTGCTGCTTTTGGGTATAGGTCTCACAATAGCTGTTTTCCACAACAATGGGAACCTCGAAGTTATGATAGACTTATTGACTATCGCCGTAATAAGGTCCAATGTATGTGGCATGATCATCGCAACCATGTCCAGTGATATACCATCAACACCCATGGCATTTGATTTTAAATCTCTAAGTACTTTTAAAATTTCCGAAGATTCTACTACTTTTAGTGAGAACATATTATTACCAAACCTATGAAATTCAAAGTACGATAAGTGACTAATAGAGGTATCTGTTTTGCCAGGGACATTTAAAAAGTGTTGATTAATTACATTAGGGTCATTAAGATGCAGAGGAATTTCAGATGATTTTGGAGGTAGCAGTTTAGTCTTCAAATTTTTCCATAAAACTTTTGGGTTTTTTATATTATTATTTATGTTAAACTAGTGGCTCCCCGCGGTTTCACCCGCGTCCCCGGGAGGTCTTCCATTTTCCCGGGATAAAAAGTAGCCTATATGTTAATCCAGGTTATAAGCTATCTTTATTCCAAATTTCATTCAAATCCATTCAGTAGTTTTTACGTGAAAGAGTAACAAACATCCATACATACATACAAACTTTCGCCTTTATAATATACTAGTGGCTCCCCGCGGTTTCACCCGCGTTCCCGGGATAAAAAGTAGCCTATGTGTTATTCCAGAACATATTCTAGCTCTGTGCCAAATTTCAAGCAGATCCCTTCAGCCGTTGGAGCGTGAAAGAGTAACAAACATCCATACATACATACATCCATACTTACAAACTTTCGCATTTATAATATTAGTAGGATTAGTAGGATTTAAAGTAAGACGCCTTTTCATTAAACAATGCAACCTCTGCCTGCTTCTTTAAATCTTTATAATATTTTTTATGAGACTCTAATTTCGTGCGCCGATATCGGCGCAATGCTAAGTCCCGTATCCTCATAGTAAATTGTACAATGTCGGTGATCCAGGGAGCCGGCAACTCTTTTATTGTTCTGGTTTTTATAGGCGCGTGCAAATCAAAAATAAAAGTGACAGCATCAGTAAAGCTCTGCGCCATGGCGTCGACATCCCCAAGAGTCTGAATCATGTTCCAATCGATACAACTGACGTCATTATAAAATCGATCCATCAATATATCACCTAATGGCCTAAAGGAAATAATTCTTGGCGGAATTTTCGGTTTGCGGAACAAAAACTCACATGTAACAAACGCATGACCGTTGATGATGCCGACAGAATTCACAGAGACATTGCGTACGCAGGCATTTGTGCAAATCACATCAATCAAACTTTGACTACTATCAGTAAAATGAGTCGGTTCAGAGACTACCTGGGTTAAACTGGTACAATTTAAGAATATGTTGAACTGACTACATCTAAGGTATTCTACGAGTAGATGTAATAAAAACAACAATGACGTTTCATAATAATTTATTTGAAAAATTTAAATAATCCTCTTTCTAGATCCATTTCTATGTTACGCTAACATTAAATTACACAATATCGATTTGGAATTAAACTTACAATAAAAAAACTTATAATAAAATGCAAATTTTAGTGAGTTGCAAGGGATTTATATACCGGTAGGTATTCCATACATACAAAAGAGTATTATGATATGAACAACAATCAAATCTATAAATTAATTCATCGGGCAACACCACAGATTTGTGGTACATAAACAATGTTTTTTTTAATTTATTTGCATATTTTATTTTAGGTACCTACTAGTACAGCGTAGAAAAATATATAGTAAACAATATAGTTTTTGCAAAAAAAAATGCATACATATATATATATATATATATATATATACATACAAATATTGTAAATTTCACAAATTCTACTGGCTGTTTAACTGAAAAACCACTTTATTTGTATAAAAGTACAGTTTAAAATAGATTTTTTTACACTTACATCTATTTATACTACATTTTACAACAAAATAAGCGATCGACATTGTTCGTGTGAAAAAAAAGGTTTTATTTAGCAAATGAATGATACGTTTTTATATGTTGTACTTTTAATATTGCTATTATAGTCACGTTTTAGGCATCGTTGCGTATGTTACAATAATACACTACAACCTACATTACATTAGTGATATCAATCTTTCTTTCAATCCATCAATCATTCGTTGAAATCCTTATCAAATTAAAAAAAACATAATTCGATGTATAATTCGACATATAATACATTGACAAAATGAACATGAAACTGAATAAGCCCACTTAATTTTTTGCAATAAGGATTTCTCACAGTCAACCAATATATCTACCTACTTTGTCTCTCAATTAATTTAATCTACTCACAATTCAAAATCGAGTTATTTTTAATATCTTTGCCAATTTATTCGCGTATAGACCCTAACACATCACTTATAACAGTATTATTTTAATTTTCTATGCGTTTTTTGTGAGTTTAAAGTATGATTAAAATAGTAGTGCTATAAGAGTTGCGTGGCTTATATACCTATGAAACACACATAACCAAAAACAATCTTTTTTTAATCACATTTCAGCTCATTTCAGTCCAATATGAGCACATAACTAAATATCACATTTATAAAAAAAAATGTAACACAAAAGTTTTACTTTGACATGTTACTTCTCTTTCCTTTCCTTAATGCTAGAAAAGGATAGATGCCTCGAAAGCTTGAGGCTTTAAGCTTAATAAATATACATAACATTTAAACGGTACATTTTTGATTAACTATATTATTATTGCTGTTCACAAAGTTACAAATATCCTATCTCAAAAAGTCAAAATGACAATTTATTTTTAAACTTAGCAACAACTTAAAAATTTATACTACAAAGTAGCCAATTTTTAAGTAAAACATGCAACTTGCAATCTTCAAATTCTATTTAATTAATAAGCCATATTTTAGTCTATCTATTCTTCCACATGGATCCTAATTATAACCGAATTAAAAGTCATTAAAATTTATTGTAATTTTCACACTACTAAAACACCATTTTCCTTACTGGCAACACTATCCTCCAACTGTCATTTCATATGACCTTTTTAACAGATTCAACATTAAACCGAATGGAACAAATCCATGTACCGTTTTCACTTTCACACAAGTTTATTTGGAGGATATCACTCCTCCCTCTCGCACTATAGGCTATTAGATAGTGTAGAAGAGAGAGGGGATACTTTCTCTCTGTTCTTGCACTGTGGGGTCGCTGTGTTGATAGAACCGGACCAATCTCCGAGCTGGGACACCGGCCGATAGAATTTAGATGAAGTACGATTGAATATCGGTAATAATTCGTTTGCTTCGTTAGATAAGGCCTGTGAATGTAAAAATTATATTATTAATTACATAATTGATATATTTATAAGGACAGCTGTCGATAATAGACATATTTTAATTTGATATCAACAAAACAGAAATAGATAACAAAGTTTTACAATTTATAGTACATTTCTTTCATGTCTGTTTGTTCTGTGTCTGGATGTTAATATCTATACAATTTAAAAGTAGTGTAGCAGTTACACAGTTAACAGATTGGCCGAGTGTGAAAAATAATCCCGGGATATTAATTATTATTACTTTTATTTTTTAATATCTATCGGTCTACATGAGCATGCCCATTAGGCCTGTGTCTAGTAAATATCTGTATTGATAATTTTAATAAACTATTATATTTATGTGTCATGTGTAATGTATCTACTATTATTAGTATTATAACTATTAATGGTATATTTTTTGTTTGTTATGTTATAATGTGCTGCTGATGTACCTTTTAGAAATTAATAAATAATAATTTAAACCAGGGGTCTTAACACTAGGGTCGCGTCCCGTACATATGGTCCTTCGAGCCGGACAAGATTCTTCAGGAAGTTAAATCAGGGGTCTTAACACTAGGGTCTCGTATGTAGGGGAAATATGGTCCTTCGAGCCGGACAAGATTCTTCATGAAAGTTTATCGGACATTATGGTGATGATGATGATGAGGTACCTTGAGGTAGATGACAGCATCAGTTCCGTGCCCCTCGCAGGACACGAGCGCCAGGTCGCCGTGGAAGTAGCGCGCGTACAGACGAGAGATCGGCAATCCGTACCCGTACCCTGACATATTAGAAATTATCTATTTATTAATCAAAATTATATAATTACAAAACCAAAGATTGGTAGATTAAACTGTTACAAATATTAGGAAACTAAATATATGTATATCAATCATGAACTAATAGAAAAAAAGGAAAAAAATATTTAATCAAATTACAACTAAACAAAAACCAGAAAATAATAGAATATAAATAATAACAGATCTGAGTTGCAATTAAAAACATACACAATTTATTTGAAAAATAAAATTTAACACTCTATTTAATACGAAAATTCTAAAATTATTAATTGTCAAGTTTTTGGTAGTTTAAATTGGACTTGAAAATAAAAAAATACCATTTTTCCTTAAACCGTTTTTTTATATGAAGCTAATACCGGGGAAACCATATTTTTTTCTATAAAACCCTTTTTTTTCCAGTAAAACCCGATTTTTCCCAATAAAAACCACATTTTTCTAATTTTTTTCAAACTCACCGGCTAGGGGCACGGTGTGCGAGTCGGACTTGCTGGGCTGCGGCGCCGTGCTGTACATGTACTTGAACAGCAGGTCCGTCACGCTGCGCGGGATGCCGCCGCCACGGTCAGACATCTGTACACACACGCATGTTAATAAAGTAATGAAAAAAAATTGGTTGCCTGTAAAGTCGGTATACGGGCGAAAGTTTTACGTGACAACCATTAGGCGGGCTAACCATGCCCGAGTGGAAGGGACGCGTGTAACGTAACGTAACGTAACGCAGTTTCTTGAAGTGTCACCCGGCAAACCAATTTATAAGACGTTGTCACGTCAAAAAATGAAATAATATTGATTGGACACACACAAAGATTCACAGAATGTAGACAAACAAAACAGAGAAAGAATAGATTAAAATAAAAACAATTAAAACAATATTGACACAAAAGATAACAGAATATATGTTATATTAATACATACTAGTGGCTCCCGGCGCTTCCACCATTTTCCCGAGAAAAAAAGTAGCCTATATCCTTGTATAGTATCCTTTCTCAGGCTCTAGACTATATTTCGAAAATTTTGAAATTAATAAAAAAATATTTTTTTTATTTTTTTTCTGTTTTTCTTACAGTTTCTCAGTACCACAAATAACTGTAAAACTTTGTAATTTTTCCTGTTTTCTATATCAAATAAAAATACATATATCTATTGCTAACCTTGACGGAGACATCTTCCTTCCCCGCCACTATGTTGACCTGTATGGGAGGTGGAGCGTTCTCATGAGTTTCCATGACTGCTCTCATTGCGTTCTTGAAGAGCTCAAACAGCATGTGGTAGAGGTGGGACGGTACGTACACCACCGGCATGGGACGATCGCTCGGCACTGCCAGAGATACGTGAAGATTATAAAGTTGCCAGTGAAAAATTATTGTATTTAGTAGTTAATTTTGTGATCGACACTGGCAATTATTTCCCCTACTTACAACCCATGAAGGGTACTTTTAATAAAAAAAAAGCGGCCAAGTGCGAGTCGGACTCGCCCATGGATATTTATTAATTTAAGAGTATATCAGCTATCTGGTTACAATAACACAAGCTCACTTTGAAGCTTAGGAATCCGATTGGCCGTGTGTGAAAAATGTCCCAGGATATTATTACCTCCTCATCATCATGTCCTACATTTACATTATCATGTAATCCTGGGTAGACCACCCTAATAACCCCTAACTAACCTCCATGCTGCATCAACTGATGCAGCATGGAGGTTAGTTAGGGGTTCCTCTGGCCTCCCCTGACTTGGAGTTCCAAGTCAGGGGAGGCCAGGTAGTACCGGTCGCAGAGGAACCTTGCGTTCTCGTACGCGTCCCTGACCACCGCGGCGACGTCGCAGGCCGGGTCGATGGAGCCCACGTGCCTCCCGCCGGCGCCTATGCCGTTTATTAACTAACCTCCATGCTGCATCAGCTCCAAGTCAGGGGAGGCCAGGTAGTACCGGTCGCAGAGGAACCTTGCGTTCTCGTACGCGTCCCTGACCACCGCGGCGACGTCGCAGGCCGGGTCGATGGAGCCCACGTGCCTCCCGCCGGCGCCTATGCCGTTTATTAACTAACCTCCATGCTGCATCAGCTCCAAGTCAGGGGAGGCCAGGTAGTACCGGTCGCAGAGGAACCTTGCGTTCTCGTACGCGTCCCTGACCACCGCGGCGACGTCGCAGGCCGGGTCGATGGAGCCCACGTGCCTCCCGCCGGCGCCTATGCCGTTTATTAACTAACCTCCATGCTGCATCAGCTCCAAGTCAGGGGAGGCCAGGTAGTACCGGTCGCAGAGGAACCTTGCGTTCTCGTACGCGTCCCTGACCACCGCGGCGACGTCGCAGGCCGGGTCGATGGAGCCCACGTGCCTCCCGCCGGCGCCTATGCCGTTTATTAACTAACCTCCATGCTGCATCAGCTCCAAGTCAGGGGAGGCCAGGTAGTACCGGTCGCAGAGGAACCTTGCGTTCTCGTACGCGTCCCTGACCACCGCGGCGACGTCGCAGGCCGGGTCGATGGAGCCCACGTGCCTCCCGCCGGCGCCTATGCCGTTTATTAACTAACCTCCATGCTGCATCAGCTCCAAGTCAGGGGAGGCCAGGTAGTACCGGTCGCAGAGGAACCTTGCGTTCTCGTACGCGTCCCTGACCACCGCGGCGACGTCGCAGGCCGGGTCGATGGAGCCCACGTGCCTCCCGCCGGCGCCTATGCCGTTTATTAACTAACCTCCATGCTGCATCAGCTCCAAGTCAGGGGAGGCCAGGTAGTACCGGTCGCAGAGGAACCTTGCGTTCTCGTACGCGTCCCTGACCACCGCGGCGACGTCGCAGGCCGGGTCGATGGAGCCCACGTGCCTCCCGCCGGCGCCTATGCCGTTTATTAACTAACCTCCATGCTGCATCAGCTCCAAGTCAGGGGAGGCCAGGTAGTACCGGTCGCAGAGGAACCTTGCGTTCTCGTACGCGTCCCTGACCACCGCGGCGACGTCGCAGGCCGGGTCGATGGAGCCCACGTGCCTCCCGCCGGCGCCTATGCCGTTTATCGAAGCCTGTTTGGGTCCTAACTGCTCCCCGAATAGTAAAGCTAGGTGGAAACAACAAAATAATTGTCTGTAAGAGAGATGCGAGTAGAGAATGAGCTGATAATGCCATCTTCTTTACAAGGGTCCGTCTGTACGCTTAGATCTTTTATACTACGCAACGTATCTTAATGGGGTCTTCAATGATAGATAGAGTGAAGCAATCATCATAATGGCTTTCCGCGATTTCACCAGCGTTCCCGGGGGATCTTAAATTTTCCCAGGACAGCCTGTTATTCCAGAACATTTTGCTAAGTCTGTGCCAAACAGTCACAGACTAAAGGTTGGAAAAGGTAATAGTCGACTTTATATCTTGGGAGAATTTAAAACCACTTAGAACGAGGGTAGAACTAGCTTCCTCCCCCACGGTTGCACCCACGTTGCCGGAAAACCTTTAACTTTCCCGGGATAAACGGTAACCTACATCCCTTCCCATTATTGTCATGTCACAAATCTTAAAAAATCAGTTCAGGAGTGAAAGCGTCACAAAGAATTACTTTCGCATATAATTTTATTTGTACAAAACCCTAAAGAAAACGATGCCAAAGTAAAATAAACTCACTGTGCTGATTAATAAGCATCCTTATTGATATTCTGCTCATGTAGAACCTGTCCAAGAAGTATTGTATTGAGTTTTCGATCCCAGTGTCCACTTCGTGGGACTCCTTCAGCTCGAGGACCCCTTGTGCCATGGTCTGCACCACATCTGCATGTCTGTTCCGTATGTGATTGAGACGCTGGCAGAACCTGGAATGATAGATCTGAAGTTAGAGAACCAGTCTCCACTGTAACAACGAAGGGGGTCTAGGCTATAGTCCACCACGCCGGCCTAATCATAATCAGCTGATATACGTCTCCACCGAGGAGCTCGAGCCTCCCCTAACAACGAGGGGGTGCAGGCCATAGTCCACCACGCGGGCCTAGTGCGGTGACGGAACATGCCTTTGGGGGACATCTCTGGGATGCAGGTTTCCTCACGATGTGTTCCTTCACCGAAAGCCAGTGGTGTGAATCCGTACGTTAGTCTTGAACCTCACCAGGGGGAGGGATTTAAAATGCCATCACGTGATTTATGGACGGCCCCATACTTTCCAGGCTAACAAACACCCATACATCGCAGTTATCATATTAGTAGAATGCATCGAGCATGTCATGTAACCAATAGAGTAGCAATAGTGAGCCATTTGTTTAGCAACGCATCAATTATTTGTCACGTATAACTAACAAGCCACGCTCGAACTAAAACAGTACCCGACCAATAAGAGACCTGTGTGTACGTCTAGTGCAACACTTGACCTTGAGTCGGCCAATCAGAACACAGGGGCCGGCGCAGCGTTTTGGCGTATTTTGTTTTCTAACAAAACTGTTAACAGTTCTACTCTATTGGTTACATGCTCGATGGTAGAATGTATGTACATCCAAACACAGAACAAACAGACATATTATTTGACAGGTTCCCTAACCACAAAGCCAGGCTTTATATCTTTAGATCTTCGACTTACTGGCTCAGAACTGGCGGTTCCGGTTCCATCTGCTCAAACTGTATGATCTCCTCGAAGGAGCGTTCGTACCACTGGTTCACCAGCCCCACAGACGGCATCTGGAGGAGGTTCTCCGGTAGTAATGCTATCTCCTTCATTATATTCGCCAATCTGTAACGTAAGAAAGGGATAGATGACGCGGTGTTTCAAATTTATACCACGCTAGTTGCCTCCGAGCGTAGTTCCAGTTCCGGTAGGAATACGGGGATAAAATATAGCCTGTTACTCTCTCATAATGTAGCTACTGCAACGTTAGAAAGGGATAGAGGACACGGTGATTCACATCTTTTTATACCAGGCTAGTTGCCTCCGGACGTAGTTCCCGTTCCGGTGGGAATATGGGGATAAAATATAGCCTATGTTACTCTCTAATAAATGTAGCTTCTGCAACGTTAGAAAGGGACAGATGACACGGTGATTCAAATCTTTTATACTACACTAGCTGCCTCCGCGCGAAGTTCCCGTTCCGGTGGGAATACAGGGATAAAATATAGCCCATGTTACTCAGTGATAATGTAGCTTTCTAATGAAAAAAGAAGTATTAAAATCGGTCCAGTACTTATTGAGTTTATTCGTTACATACAAAAATACAAATCTTTCCTCTTTATAATATTAGTGTAGACAAACGAACAGACTAACATACTAAACTTGCCTCTTTATAACATTAGTATGGAGGTGTGGATAATTATGCAGTCAGTAACTTGTATCCCTATCAGCGAGTTAAAACCGGAAATTGCAATTAATTGCGACAATTAACCCAATTATATTCTATAAATAAACTTTATTATCTTATACTTTTATATACGTACCTAAGTTTATTATAAACTATGTATAAAGTAGTTTACATATATATTTGGTTGGTATGTTTCGAAAAATCGTAAAAAATACGAAATTGTGAAATGAAATGTATTGAAATTTGGTACAGAGTTAGAATATATTCTAGAGTAGCACATAGTCTACTTTTTATCTGGGGAAAATTAATAGTCCCTCGGGTACGCGAGTGAAACCGCACGGAACCACTAGTGTTGTATATGTCTATTAAAACATCATCATCATCAGCTCATATACGTCTCCACGCTTGGAGCTCGAGCCTCCCCTAACATCGAGAGGGTTTAGGCCATAGTTCACCACGCGGGCCTAGTGCGGATTGGCGGACTACACATGCCTTTAATTGTGACATCTCAGGCATGCAGGTTTTCTCACGATGTTTCCTTTACCGAAAGCCAGTGGTGTGAATCCGTACGTAAGTTTTTATAAACTCAGAGGTGCATCCTCATGATCGTGAGTCGGTGCGTTCCCAACTGAGCCACCACGGCTTCATTAAAACATAGTCTATAGTATATAGTTGTTTCATTATTTAGGTAGGTACGTAAGTAAGTAGGTAGGTAGGTAGGTAGGTAGGTAAGTAAGTAGGTAGTTAACTACCGAGCGACGCGGCAAGTGGAATAATTACGCAATTACTGCACACAGTACAGTTTCAAACAGTAGTCGATGTTGAAAAAGACATTGAAAAAATTATCACTTTCAAGTGTTTTTGTCTACTTTCAGATTTGTAGTTTAAAAAGTTGTAGGTTTATTGTATACTTCTCATAATATTTACATTACCGGCGCTTAGATTTGTTAGAGCCGAGTAATATTAGTCCCTACAAAGATTGGAACTTTAAAAAATGCGACTATGGTCGATTATTTCTGTTGCTTTCTGAGACTTCCTGGGGTACAGTATTGGAAGCAAATGACGTGTTTAATGCTACAGAATGTTTGTACAAAACAGTGTATAGTCTGTTTGATGAGTGTATGCCTAAAAAGCGACGTAGAAGTGTGGTGGGTAGGCGTTATCCCGTCTGGTTTTCTAGTGACATTATCCACGACATTAAATACAAAACGAAATTGCATTCCATATGGATGCGAACGAAATGTAAGGAAAAATATAAATTGTTTTCCGAACTTAGAGCAAACCTTAAGCTTCGTACAGCAGCTGCGTATGATTCGTATATGGAATCTATAGAAAATAATATACAGTCTAATCCACGTGAGTTTTGGCGCCATATTTCTAACTTGCGCACAAAGGGAGGATTTATACCTAACGTTATACATAACGGTAAAACTTTTTCTGGAGTAGGTGCTGCCGAGGCTTTTGCGGGATTCTTTTCTAGTGTATTTTTGTTAGACATACCTTTACTTGATCCTAAATCATCGTTCAATCTGGACTACAGTTGCAATGCTAACTATGTAAATATATTTCACATCACGCCTAGAGATGTCATGTATGCCATCAGCAAATTAAAAGCATGTAGCTCGACGGGGCCTGATAGTATCCCTCCAACAGTGATCAAGCAGGCTAAGAAATGTTTCAGTGTTCCCCTTTGTCATATTTACAATCTGGCACTGAAAACCGGAAAATACCCACCTCACTGGAAAATAACTAGAGTTAGCCCGATACCAAAGAGCTCTGACAAGTCAAAGGTTGAGGAATACCGGCCGATCGCGGTATTATCGTCTCCTGCAAAGATATTTGAGAGCATCATCCACAAATATATACTTGCACAAGTGGATAAATATCTATGTAACGAGCAGCATGGCTTCAGACCCAAGAGGTCTGTTGAAACTAACCTGTTAACTCTTGTGGACTTCATCTCGACTAGGCTGGACCGAGGATCTCAGGTTGACGTGCTTTACTTCGACTTCCAGAAGGCGTTTGATAGGGTCAATAACGACATACTGCTGGAGAAACTCAGCACTATTGGCTTTGCTCCTGGTCTTCTCCGACTTTTTGCGGACTATCTGCGTGATCGCCAGCAGTTTGTCAAACTCGGCTTATACGAGTCTGGACCATATCACACGCGTTCTGGTGTAAGTCAAGGGTCGATCCTAGGGCCTTTATTATTTCTGCTCATGATTAACGACCTTCCCACCGTTTTGGGGCGCTCCCGGTGCTTGCTTTACGCTGATGATTTAAAGCTCTTTATAGAAGTCAGATCTGATGCGGACTGCATAGCTCTACAGAAGGACATCGATGCCGTATGCCAATGGAGTCGTGACAACAGGATGGAGTTCAACGCCGCTAAATGTTTCGCTATGTCGTTCGATCGAATGCGTCAACCAAAATCATTCAACTACACTATGAATGGTACAACTATAACTCGTTGTAAAATAATTAAAGACCTGGGAGTAACATTCGATCGCAAACTTACTTTTCACGACCACATAACCGCGCTGGCAAAAGAATCTTTTAGACGGTTGGGCTTTGTCTTGAGAAATTCTCGTGACCTTCGTAACCACAATATTATACGGCTCATTTTTGGGGCATTGGTACGTAGCAAGCTCGAAAGTGCTATGTGTGTGTGGAATCCACACGAGAGCACATACGCTCTTCTGCTTGAGAAAGTACAAAAGGCCTTTCTCCGATACCTATACAAGCGCGTTAACGGATACTATCCATATATGTATCCCACGAAATTTCTTTTGGGTTGTCTAGGGTATAATTCCTTGGAAGTAAGACGGAAAAAGCACCAATTAACAGTAATGTGCAAAATCCTCTGGGGAAAAATTGATGCACCAGATCTGCACGGTGAGCTATGTAGATTTTTTACCCCGAACAATTACAGGAGGAACAGAAAGCACAAGTTCTTCGCCGTGCCGCCGTGTCGTACCGTCGCGCGAGCTAACTCCCCCATTCCGCGTACCCTCTCCGCACTCAACGCTCTCCTGGACTCCTACCCTGAATGTGATTTGTTTGCGGATGAATGGCTGGATATATTGTCTGTGTGTTTGCGCTTTTGCGAGGAAGATGTATGACTGTGTGTGCTACTTATTTCATTGTGTGTTGTAAATTTATTTCATTGTGTAATTATTTCATATTGTAATTTTATTGTTAATTGTTTCCTAAATATTGTAATTGGTGTTTAACCGTTATATTTAATGTAAATAAATAAAAAAAAAAAAAAAAATTACAGCATCTTTAGATTTATTTTTATAAATAAGACAAGCGACCTACTCCGACATCGCACAGAAAACCGTCATAATTCAGCCAATACACGTACACATAAAATCTAATTAGATAATACACATAAAGTTTTCTCTAGTATCACCCTAAATAATGTTAGAAACAGCATTAAAATCCGTTGCTTAGTTTAAATACAGACGGCGTGGAGGAACTATCTTAAGAAGATATGTATGGATAACAAAATAAATATATGTATGTAGATAGCAGTAAATTTAGTAGCTTCAGCAGCCTCGATCTTCATAAGCTCCCTTTTGGGCCTTGAAAAAAATGGCGTTTTATCTTGGAAAAAAAATATTCAGGTATTTGCACTACTGTTTCTTTTATACTGTGTCACGCGTAAAAACTTCCGTCGAATAAAAAGTTACATCGCATCCTAGTAGTACGTGTTAATGGAATTATTTACGGACAAAAATGTAGGTAGAAATCTAGCAAAAACAAAACATAATTGTTTACTCGTCTGGTACAACATTTGTGGGCAAATATCCTGGGACATTTTTTATACACGGCCAATCTGATACCAAAATAAACAGAGCTTGTACTATAACTAGATAGCTGATATACGACGTTTTAAATACATACTCATATAGATAATTACATCCAGACACAGAACAAGCAGACATATTCATACATACAAATTCATTCTGGAAACCTCAAGAGTCAGTATCGCTATCTCTTTCACTCGTGCCCTCATTCGAAAGGACAGCTGGCCTTGTGATCCAATATGAGTCACAGCTGTGGTTAAACACATGATACTTAATCACTTGCGACGCAATACATTATATATGTTACACTAGCGGAGCCGGCCGACTTCGTTCTGCCCACCAGAGCCACCTACCGGGTCCAAATTGATGTATTATACATAAAAACCTTTCCCATAAAATAAATAAATATAAATATCCTGCCTGGGACATTCTTTCACACACGGCCAATCTGATTCCAAAGTAAGCTTCAAATGAAGCTTGTGTTATGGTAACCAGATAGCTGATATACTACATATACCTACTACTTTTAAATACATACTTATATAGATACTAGCGGAGCCGGCAGACTTCGTTCTGCCCACCAGCGCCACCTACCGGGTCCAAATTGATGTATTATACATAAAAACCTTCCCCATGAAATACTCCGTGTTTTGGTGAAAGCCGCTTGCAAATCTGTTCAGTAGTTTTTGTGTTCATCGCGTTCAGACAGACAGACAGAGGCGGCGGAGACTTTGTTTTATATATGTTACATTATATGTGTTAGGCAGATGAAATTTGGTTAAGTGATAGATAATTTTCTTGATCACCGTAATCCCTACTATATCTTACTAATATTATAAATGCGAAAGTAACTCTGTCTGTTACGCTTTCACACCTAAGCTACCGAACCGATTTTGATTTGGTACAGAGATTGACTAGAGCTTGATAAAGGACATAGGCTACCTTTTATCTCCAGGAAAGTTGAAGGTTCCCTTATAAATATATAATTATGATTTTAAATTCGTAATAAGTAGTTTTTTAAAGTATGCCATGTGAAATATTGAGTCCTTTTTGAACCATTAATAATAATAAAAACTTGAGAAGTGTCAAGGGACACCCGGATGGAACGAAGTTCCTTTCGATTAATAAGTGAAGGTAATGTTAATATATTTCTTTTTAGTTTTCATAATATTTTTTGTACACACATCAAGTAGTAGGTAGTAGTGCGCGCGGAACTAGTAGGCCGCGCCTTGGCAACGCGCCGCTCGGCAAAGTTCGGCCACGCTCGGCCCCGCTCGGAAATGTGTCGTGACAACTTTTCGTAAGAATTTTTTCCGTCTAGCCCCCTTTCACAACGCGCGATAAGGAACTACGTTCCAATACGAGTCAACATAGTTTAGTAGTTGCTGTAGAAGCTTAGTTTGAAATCAGATTGACCGTGTGTGAAAAAGTCCCAGGATATTTATTTCTTTTAGTCTACCCACGGGCCTAGAGCGGTGCGACTTCATGACTTAAATTGTGACTTGGGCATGCAGGTTTCCTCACGATGTTTTCCTTCACCGAAAGCCAGCGGTGTGAATCCGTACGTAAGTTTTTTTTTATCTCATAGGTTCGGGCCAGGGGTTTGAACCTGCATCCTCATGATCGTGATCGCGTTCCTACTGAGCCACCACGGCTTCATTATATAGTAATATAAATTATGTAAGAACCAAGGTTGCTTTATATCACTTGACAAACATTACCACACTGGAAAACTGTTGATAACACATGATAATGATTTAAGAAATTAAATTACCTAATATTACTTATATAGTAAACTAGCTGACCCGGCAGACTTCGTACTGCCCCAATCTATACTTCTATACTAATACCAGAATGTTTCAGAGATGGCGCTGTATATATAAAAAGAAGACAGCCCGGTTGGCTTTGTGGTTGGTGACCCTGACTCTCAAGCCGCGGGTCGTGGGTTCGAATCCCACCCAGGACAAACATTTGTATGCATGAATATGTCTGTTTGTCCTGTGTCTGGATGTAAATATCTATATAAGTATGTATTTAAAAATAGTATATGTAGTATATCAGCTATCTGGTTACCATCACACAAGCTCTGCTTAGTGAGAAATCAGATTGGCCGTGTGTGGAAAATGTCCCAGGATATTTATTTATTTTCCCGCTTTTCTGTTTTTCCTGAATTTTCTTTGCTAGAAACCTTTGCTATAGACCTTTCCAACGAATCCAAAACCGTGGAAATCGGTTCGTGCATTCTGGAGTTATAGCGTCAGGAAGGAAAACCCGACTTATTTTTATATAGTAGACTAGTGGGACAACCCGGTTTCACCCACGTTACTGTGTTATTCCAAAATATATAACTCTTGTGCCAAGTTTCATAGCAATCTCTTAAGCCGTTGTTGCGTGAAAGAGTAACAAACAAACATACATTCCCACAAACTTTTGCATTTATATAGAGTTAGAATATGTTCTGGAAAGCGAGTGAAACGGCGGGTTGATAGCTAGTCTCTTGATAATGATATTATTTAATGAAGAAATCGATAACCTTTGTCGTTTCTGATACGTCACGACATATGTGAGATAATGACGCATGTTGAAAATAATAATAAACATAGCGAAATAATATCTACATTCTATAATATCTTCTATATATATAAAACAAAGTCCCCGCCGCCTCTGTCTGACTGTCAGAACGCGATGAGCACAAAAACTACTGAACAGATTCTCATGCTGTTTTCACCAAATTACGGAGTATTTCATGGGGAAGGTTTTCATGTATAATACATCAATTTGGAGCCGGTAGGTGGCGCTGGTGGGCAGAACGAAGTCTGCCGGCTCCGCTAGTAATATTATAAAGAGGAAAGAATCTTTTTTTGTTTATTCTGTTTGTTTTTAACGAATAGGCATCGAAATTACTAAATACTATCTACACTAATATTATAAAGAGGAAAGTTTTGTATTTTTGTATGTAACGAATAAACTCAAAAAGTACTGGACCGATTTAAATATTTTTTTTTTCATTAGAAAGCTACATTATCACTGAGTAACAAAGGCTATATTTTATCCCTGTATTCCCACAGGAACGGGAACTACGCGGGTAAAACCGCGCGGAGGCAGCTAGTACTAAATAAAATAAAAGTTACTTTATTTATCCCACAAAAAATATAACATAATGAGACATAAAAAGACAAAAACATGTGTAGATCCCATCTGAACAATTCACCAAATTAAAGCTACATTATCAGGGAGTAACATAGGCTATATTTTATCCCCGTGTCGGGAACTACGCGAGTGAAACTGCATGCCAAAGAATGTAGAATAAAAAAATATTATTAACCTTACTGGCAGCTCCTTCCTTAGGAACAGGTATGACTTCCTCTCGCAAGCATTCAGACCTGAAATAAACAAATATATTCTTTAGAAATTGTTAAATTATCTCATCTTCTAGTTTGAACGCGCTTATCTCAGAAACTACTGGACCGATTTAAAAAAAAAATGTTAGATAGCTTTTTTTTATACCACAAAGGTGGCAAACAGGCATACAGTCCGCCTGATGGGAAGCGGTTACCGCAGCCTATGGACGCTTGCAACACTAGGGGCGTTACTCACGCGTTGCCGACCCTGTAAAAATCTCTTCAACTTAATCTTCTTCCCTTCTTGAAGAACCCCATACTGTACTCCATTGGGAATACCATGGCGGGCATATTTAACGAGGAAGCCTATAGGCTATATATCATCACGCTACGATGAATAGGAGCGGAGCAACAATAAAAAATGTTACAAAAACGGGCAAGTGATGCTAACGAAGTTGCTCGGGTGAACTAGTCTTTTGAGTGCTTAAATTGTATGTATGTACTCGAAGGCTATACGCTATATATCTACGACGAATAGGAGCGAAGCATCAATTATAAATGTTGCAAGTGACGACGCGGGTCAACAAGTCTTTTAAATGGGTAAATTTGCCTTTACTGGAAGGAGTGTATAGCTATTGATAAGTGGAACAGATGTTATCGCAAATTAAATTGACGGCCTTTTGTGGTCTGAAGACGGTTTTCCAACTCGTTGGTTCAGAAAATGCGTGTCAAGCCGGGGTGGGCGTAAGAAAATAAATTTATCAACCATTATTGTGAGTTAAATGCTTTCAGAGAACGGTTTTCAATCTATATTCAATCAGCTCATATACCCTCGGAGCACGACCCCCCCTAACACCGAGGGGGTGTCCATAGTCCACCACGCGGGACTACTGTGGATTGGCGGACTTATACGTTTGTTTTTTAATTTTATGATTTGTAAATATTTGTCACGTTAGTTTTAGTATTTATTCTAAATTATATTTTTTAGTATACATATGTTTTAAGTTGCAATTCAGATCTGTATGTATTATTTTCTGTTTTTGACGTGACAACGTCTTATAAATTGGTTTGCCGGGTGACACTTCAAGAAACTGCGTTACGCTCCGCTCACGTTACGTGACGTTATGTTTTAAATTGTTACTATTATTTCATCCTTCTTCCTACTATACGAATGAATATTCACATTAAAATTATTTTACCACTCAAAGTCGTTGTCACGTAAAACTTTCGCCCGTATACCGACTTTACAGGCAACCAATTTTTAATTAGTTGTATGTATCTGAATAAATAAATAAATAATCTATATTAAGCTTAAAAGCTGTCTCTGTACATATTTCTGGAAAAATATAAATGGGGTAAAGAATATGAAAAAGCATTTTTTGTAAATTTGTCTGTTCATTTGATAGAGCAATGTCGAAAAACGACGATTCAAATCAAAATCTAATGACTGAATATCGGGATATAAGGCCAAAAGCATTTCTCGATAATTGGACTATCTAACACTGAAATAATTTTTCAAATCGGACCAGTAGTTCCTGATATTAGCGCGTTTTTCCAAACAAACAAACTCCTCGTATTAGTATAGACATAGATATACCTACATCAGACACAGAACAAGCATTTTCATGTAAAATGTTTGTAGGGTGGGATGACTCGAGGCAGCCCTACCTATTTGCAAAGACAAACAGACAAACAAACACATTACGTAAGCAAGTAACCTGATATATACATCCTGGCTATATAATTGTTATTCTTGTCTCATATTGTTGTCATTTGACTACCTTGACACTTTATTAAACACTAGCGACCCGCCCCAGCTTCGCACGGGTGCAATGCTTATACATCACATTAGAAACCTCCAAAATTGTCAGTGTTCCTCTAACATATTATGCATGTATCTACACTATAAAGAGGGAAGATTTGTATTTTTGTATGTAACGAATAAACTCAAAAAGTACTGGACCGATTTTAATAATTATTTTTTCATTAGAAAGCTACATTATCACTAAGTAACATAGGCTATATTTTATCCCTGTATTCCCACGGGAACGGGAACTACGTGGGTAAAACCGCGCGGAGGCAGCTAGTTGTATATAAAAACCTTCCTCTTAAATCGCTCTATCTATTAAAAAAACCGCATCAAAGTTCGTTGAGTAGTTTTAAAGATATTTTTTTTGTCTGTACCTATGTCTTCTTGAAAGAAGACACTGTCTGTCCCGTCTGTGTATGGGACAGACAGCGGGAAGCGACTTTGTTTTATAATTTGTAGTGACTAGCTCCCGTCCCGCGGTTTCACCTGCATAATCTCCTATCTGTCTATCTAATGGTAAGCGGTCACCGCTATTACAGCGTCTCCTCATTGGCCTCCGGCAATTGTCAAACTTTCGCTAATTATTAGAATTGGAACAGGGAAATCCTTGGAGCCGCCAACTCAATGTATACATGACAAATCTATACTTAATTATAAAAAGAGTATGTTTGAACGCGTTTATCTCAGGAATTACTGGTCCGATTTGAAAAGTTATTTCAGTGTTAGATAGCACATTTATCGAGGAAGGTTATAGGCTATATAACATCACGCTACGACTAAAAGGAGCGGAGCATCAATGAAAAATGTTTGGAAACGGGGAACGTGATGAGACTGCGCGGATCAGCTACATAGTTATTTAACTATATCTCATGTGGACTTCGTTCTTATGACTCATAATGTTTGTCGAAATCGTCATTTAGTTGAAGGACACACTTGTTTATAAATATGCGGTTTAATGTGCGAGTGAGGTAGCACGATGGAGAGAATATAGTAGACGTGACAGATCGATGTGTGGATTATTTGATGATGGTGCTATTAATTAAGAAATATAATGACTTTGTGGCCGTCGGTCAAAGCTTCAAACCTTAGGCAATACAAAAATTGGTCTGCATGAATATTGAACACAGTGCGGACATTTTTTACGGATGTATGTATTTAATTTAATTACCTGAAAATATATCAATTGGTTGGCATAATACAAGCTCTATGTAGTTTGTTATCAGATTGACCGTGAGTTTTTTGATTTACCTATATATATATTTTATTGAGGACTTATTTTTTTTATTTTGCCATATTTTGATGGCATTGACAGATTTCGACTAAATTAAGCATGTTTTATAATATGTAGTGATTAAAGAATATGTCAGTAAAATTCAATCAAATACATACAAAGAAAAATCAAGAAGAGACAAAGCTATTATTGTCTATATATAATTTCGTTCTTTAAATAGTTGAAGGGCAGTGTTTATATATAATTCGGTGCAAAGTTCATTTCGGGCAAATTTATTCTGGCAAATGACTGTTTAGGTGAGATATTTATCAACGTATGACTTTGATCTTGCATTAGGTACTCAATTATCTTATATATATAAAACAAAGTCCCCGCCGCCTCTGTCTGTCTGAACGCGATGAACACAAAACTACTGAACGGATTTTTCTGCGGTTTTCACCAAATTACGGAGTATTTCATGGGGAAGGTTTGTATGTATAATACATCAATTTGGACCCGGTAGGTGGGGCTGGTGGGCAGAACAAAGTCTGCCGGCGCCGCTAGTAAATAAATATAATCAAATACAGCTCCATAGTAACCGTTGTCTTGCCATTTGATAAATAGTTGTCAATTTTATATGACCGTTATTTCAGACTTGTTTTTTTGTACTATTTTTATTGAGATTGATTGAAACTACGTCTGTGTGAGTGAAAACATACATGTAGAAATACCTAACCTTAATAAGTTTCTAGACGTTTATAAGATCAATCAATGGATACCTAAAATCTATACTCTATACTAATATATAAAGCCGAAGACTCTGTTTTCTTGAACGCGCTTATCTCCGGATTAACTGGTCCAATTTGAAAAAGTATTTCAGTGATAGATATCCCATATATCGAGGAAGGCTATTGACTATATATCATCACGCTCAGACGAAAAGGAGCGGAGTATCAATCAAAAATGTTACATAAACGGGCAAGTAAAGAAGTTGCGGTGCGGACTTCACATGCCTTTAATTGTGACATCTCGGGCATGCAGGTTTCCTCACGATGTTTTCCTTCACCGAAAGCCAGTGGTGTGGATCCATACGTTTTAAAATTTAGAGGCCGGGGTTTGAACCCTCATGATCGTGAGTAGGTACGTTCCCTTCACGGCTTAATTGATAAAATCGTGGAAAAAGCCATAATGGCGACGCATTTTTTGTTAGCAATTACTATTTATTTAGGTGCGACATATTGCATGATATTTGGCGGGTAGTCAAATACATTTTCAGTGTGAAAGTAAATTTAGATCATTAGCAGTATAGGTTGTTGCTGGGACCAAATTATCAATCAATTTATTTATCTATCTATACTACGGTGAAGGAAAACGTCGTGAGGAAACCTGCATGCCCGAGATGTCACAATTAAAGGCATGTCAAGTCCGCCAATTCCCCCAGCTTCGCACGGGTGCAATGCTTATACATCACATTAGAAACCTCCACAATTGACAGTGTTTCTCTAACATAGTATGCATGTATTGTATATAAAAACCATCCTCTTGAATCACTCTATCTATAAAAAAAAACCGCGCCTAAACTAACAAAGTTTCGTAATTATAATATTAGTTGAATGTACCTATATAAGTGTTTATTTCTGCATGTAGAAGCACTATTTAGCGTTGTTTGGTGTGTGTTTAGCATATGGTATACGTATTTGCATCTGATTGGTGCTAATCAGTTGTCCAATGCATAATAAATATCAATGTTCTTTGACACTATTCCTAGCTATTGGTGACATACTTTGCATAATATATTACTAGTTGCCAATGTTGCCATCCGTCCGGGTTTCCCCGGATTTGTCCTAGTTTAGAGGGCATCCGGGGAGCGTCCGGGGAAGGTTTCCTTTGTAGACCGGGTTTTAAAAAAAAAAATTGTAACAAATTGTAATATGATTCTGTTTTGTTAAAATAATGAATCAATAAAAAAACCGGCCAAGAGCGTGTTAGGACACGTCCAGTGTAGGGTTCCGTAGCTAGATTAACAAAATTCAATACTTTACGTATACATATACGATTTACTTAGACATTTTTTTCATATTTAGGTGGCAACGAAATGGTTAAAAGTCGTATTCCGTTGATTTTCTGATCTTTTTTACTTAGCCGACTATAACTCGTTAACCTGTAAAGCCAACTTAGCCGTGCTAGTTTTCCTGTTAAATTCATCATATATGCTGCTAGCATGAATTTTTTTACAACTCTACAAACAATGGTTTAGTAGTTAGAGTCATGTGTTCCCACCCCACACATGACTCTAACTAAAATTTCAGTTTAAAAGCTTAATATTTCGTAAACGAAACCCTGAATCGAAAAGCGTTCTTAGCAAACCTTTGCTATTTTTTAATAAACTATCCAACGATATGCCACACTTTAAGAATAAAGAAAAAAAAATAATAAAAAAGAAAAAAAAATCTTCCCGGTTTATGTGTATGGGAGGTACCCACAAAAAAAATATTTTTCAAGATTTTATGTTTCAATTTTGTCGTTAATATTTACTACCATACGAAATTACAGCTCTGTAATATCAACCGTCTCTGAGATTACCCACGGACGGACGGACGGACGGACATGGCAAAACTAAGGGTTCGTAGTTGACTACGGAACCCTAAAAATGAGATTTATGACATTTTCAACTGTTTTTTATTACATTGAATATGTTTAAAAGATCTTGTTGACATGTCCGGCTTTCGGACTCTAAAATCCGGGGTTTTCACGCGTCTTGTCCTGTTTTCCAAATTTTAGAGATGGCAACCCTACTGTAAGGGGATCTACAATTTGTCCGGGGTAAAAAGTAACCTATGTCCTTTCTCAGGCTCTAGAATATCTGTGTACCAAATTGAATTTTAATCGGTTCAGTAGTTTTAGCGTGAAAGCGAGACAGGCAGACAGAGTTACTTTCGCATTTATAATATTATATAATAGTATAGAATATTTTAATATTCACAAGGGGCTGGCTCCCAGCAGATTCTTCTATGTGTTATTCCAGAACATATTCTAATTCTGTGCCAAATTTCATCGCGAACCACATTTTATACTGGAAAAATTAAATATGCCCGGAAAATCGGGTGAAACCGCGACGTAAGCTAGTCATCCAATATATAGTCATTGAAAATTATACGGATCGAGGTTGTCTCGTGCCAGACCAATTATCGAAAAAGGCTATTTATTGTACAAACTAAATGCAGACCAAATATGTATTATAGTATATTTTTAGCTTCTGGGGGCGTTTTTACGTCAATAGTGATAATTATATTATGCATCAACAACATGACGTAAGTAGCATTAAATTATATATAGTTACAAGCTGCCGCCCGCGGTTTCACCCGCGTATTTCCCTGTCCCGTGACCACTTAGGGGTATGAAAAATAGATAGTAGCCGATTCTCAGACCCACTGAATATGCATATAAAATTTCATAACAGTCGGTAAAGCCGTTTCGGAGGACTATGGTAACTAACATTGTGACACGAGAATTTTATATATGTATGAGATGTATATATACTGGTGGTCACCTAACTGGTTTAGCCCCGCCTTTTCGGCGAATCTTCCACTTTCCCAGGATAAAAAGTAGCCTATGTCCTTTCTCAGGCTCTAGAAGTCTAGACTATGTGTGTACCAAATTTCATTTAAAACCGCGCGGAGGCAGCTAGTAGATTATAAAGATTTACTTAAAGCTGAAGTGTTTACTATTCATTTACCTTGAAAACGTACTTTTAACGTGTCAACGACTTAGATAATATTAAGGTCTATGATAAGGAATCTTTGCAAAACAATCACACTATGTACCTATATATATCTATACTAATACTAGCTGCCGCCCCGCGGTTTCACCCGCGTAGTTCCCGTTCCCGTGATCACAGGGGTATCAAAAATAGATGTTAGCCGATTCTCAGACCTACCGAATATGCATATAAAATTTCATAAAAATCGGTCAAGCCGTTTCGGAGGAGTATGGCAACGAAAACTGTGACACGAGAATTTTATATATTAGACTAGCTGCCGCCCCGCGGTTTCACCCGCGTAGTTCCCGTTCCCGTCATCATAGGGGGATGAAAAATAGATGTTGCCCGATTCTCAGACCTACCCAATATGCACACAAAATTTCATGAGAGTCGGTAAAGCCGTATCGGAGGAGTTTAATCACAAACACCGCGACACGAGAATTTTATATATTAGATTAGATTATATTATAAAGAGGTAACGTTTGTGAGTTTGCGACGTTGTAAGGGGTAATCTCTGGATATACTGAACCGATTTTCAAAATTATGTCACCAATAAAGAAAAAAAGAAAGCTACGTTATTGTGGAGTGTTATAGGCTATATTTTATCCCCGTATTCCCGCAGGAACGGGAACTACGCGGGTGGAACCGCGTGGAGGCAGCTAGTACATCTATTTATCTATACTAATATTATAAGGAGGAGATATTTGTATTTTTGTATGTAACGAATTAACTTTAAAACTTTTGGACCGATCTAAATAATTCTTTCACCAATAGAAAGCTACATTATCAGAGCATAACATAGGCTATACTTTATCCTCGTAGTCCTACGGGAACGGGAGCTACGCGGGTGAAACCACGCGGCGGAAGATCGTCTATACTTATATTATTTAAGCTGAAAACTTTGTATGCACTAATCTCAGTAAGTATTTGTCCGATTTGAATATTTATTTTAGTGTTAGATAGCCCATTTATTGAGGAAACCTTTAGGTTATATAACATCACGCTACAACCAATAGGAGTGGTGCAATAATGAATAATGTTGCAAAAACTGGATTGTTTTATGTGACTCAGACGAAGTTGGGCGAGTCAGCTAGTATTTTTAAAACATACTTTTTAAGTGTAACATTGGTTTGAAAATAATAATCGCAAATGAACCTTGATAAATACTTAATAAGATACCACTCGATACTTGATACTTGAGATATTTCAGATAACCCCACTGGATTATAGGACGCACATTATCAAGACATTTATATCCATGCTATCTATAATTTAGGGTTGCCTACACTAACATAGAGTCAAATATTTGAATTAAGTTTGTCTATACTTATATTATATAGAGGAAAGATTAAATTTTTTGTTTGTTTGTTATGAATAGGCTCTGAAACTACTGAACTGATCTGAATAATTCAGTATTTTTTATGATAAGTTTTTGTGATAAATAATGAAGGAGAAAGACATTATTTCATATTAGATTTAAAGGTTATTTAGTTTCTTCAAGACAACATACGTAATTTAAATTTAAAAGTAATAATTGCTTGGACAGGATGATTATTATACCACATTGCAGAGAGCGAATTATTAAATATTCAAATTAATATATTAATAAATTAATTAATATAACCTTCAACTTACTCGTACTCCGATTAAGAGTTCTTGACCCGTTTAGTGTGGCTACTTACAGGAGAATGCCCCATTGCAGTGTAATTTGATGCTTTTATACGGTTTGAATGACGAATGGCTTGAACGCATGAACTTAGGAACGAACCCAGTGTTACCAACCGATACAAAAACATAGATTATGCTACTACAAAATAATTCACCTTACAGCTCGGCCATCCTGCTTGGAGCAAGTCTCATTGCTCAATAAAAGTAAAAAATAAATTACAGTACAACATAATTTACGCACTTTAAATTACAACTAGTATTTACAAAATAAATAGGTATAACTAATCAATAAAGAACTTCAAATCATATATGAAATCTTCCCCTTTTTTTTAAACATATTTTTTTTAAGCACAGATTTACGTATCTAACTCTGACGCTAACAGAATTGACCTATGCTGATATTGTTTTAATAATGCCTAAATTTTGAAAATGACTCTTAGACGAGAATTTCACTTAGTAGTTCTCTTATTATTTAGTGTATCAAAATTTGAACACTCGAATGTTTTAATAATAATGGCATATTTCTTCATTAAACTTAAACGTGTGATAAGGTACATTAATATACACTTATTTACAACTTTATTCTTTTATTTATTTCATTATATATGAGTTAATATTTGATTAATGGCATTTATGATTTATTTTTATTGTTTCATATATGACTGCAATTTTTTTTGTTTATGTGCATTTTGCCATGCCTAACATAATGCATAACAAACATGGGTATTAATAAATACCCATGAAACTAACAAGGAAATTAGATTTATACCAAAACGGAATAGAAGAAGTGTAATTGGGGTAAAAAAAGACAAGATAGGGTAAGATTAGAAAATATTAAAAAGATAACTACAAAATGGCAATGGACAGGACCATACGTTACCAAGAGAGTTATTGTTTGAGTGGAAATCTTTATAGCAGGCCTACGTCGCAGGGCAAGCTGGGGAAAAAGTTAGGTAAATTAATTAAGTCTTTAAATTAGTTAATCCTTTAAATTAGATAAGTCTTTTAAGCCATTCAATTAGTCAAGTCTTTAAATTAGTCAAGTCATTAAATTAGTCAAGTCATTAAATTAGTCAAGTCATTAAATTAGTCAAATTAGTCGTCATTAAATTAGTCAAATCATCAAATCAGTCAAGTCATCAAATTAGTCAAGTCATTAAATCAGTGAAGTCATTAAATCAGTGAAGTCATTAAATTAGTGAAGTCATTAAATTAGTGAAGTCATTAAATTTGCGAAGTCATTAAATTAGTCGTCATTAAATTAGTCGTCATTAAATTAGTCGTCATTAAATTAGTCGTCATTAAATTAGTCGTCATTAAATTAGTCGTCATTAAATTAGTCAAGTCATTAAATTAGTCAAATCATTAAATTAGTCAAATCATTAAATTAGTCGTCATTAAATTAGTCAAATCATTAAATTAGTGAAGTCATTAAATCAGTGAAGTCATTAAATTAGTGAAGTCATTAAATCAGTGAAGTCATTAAATCAGTGAAGTCACTAAATTAGCGAAGTCCCAAATCAGTGAAGTCACTAAATCAGTGAAGTCACTAAATTAGTGAAGTCATCAAATCAGTGAAGTCATTAAATTAGTTAAGTCATTAAATAAGTTAATATTTTATTTTAACATATTTTTATTTTATTTTCTTTTCTTTTCACATTTTATTTTATCATATTTTTTTTTTTTCCTTTTCATATTTCTCTTTATCATTTTTTTTTTCTAATTTATTTTATTTATCATATCTTATTTCATTTTATCATACTTTATTCTATCATATTTTTTTGTTTTATTTTTCTGGCAATTTTTTGTCATCATATATTTTTTTTTTATTTATCATATCTTTTTTTATTTTATTTCATAAGATCTTATTTTATACAGGGATATTTAAATACAGATTATATTTAAGGTGGTATGCAGGTTTTTTGTAATATAAATTATAATAATGTAAATTAATAACGTTTTTTTTTAATAAAAATTTCTTTTTAGTCTTACTGTAAAATGTATGACATCTTCGAATAACCCATATTTATGCAATAAATGAATTTGAATTATGGTAACGTTAACTTTAATTTCAAACAATACAAGATGAAGAAGCTTAGTACAGAAAGAACATTATTTAGAGTTTTGTTACAATTGAAACGTTTGTGACCTTCTAGAATTATCTTATATATTCTTGTTAAGAGTTATTAATCGGTCGAACATGTACATCTGAACGACCATGGTTATTAGGTTGGATTATTAAATAATTATTGCCGCGAAATCTCTCCGCTTAGGCATATTAAATTATGTATGCGCTTGTGGATTTGCCTGTACTGTAGACAGACTCCCATCCACTCCCTCGCAAGTTAATCGATGATCATTACATTATGTTCGTTGCTGCTTGCTGCTTCTAGGTTTGGTTTGGAATTAACAGCGTTAGTGTTTAAATTACTACAGTTAGAATATTTATAATAAGGGGAAAGTCTATAATCAGGTAGTGCCAGATTTAACCGAATTAATTATTAAGTATTTGAGAATTGTGAAATTATTAATGTGCAGATCATATTTGGTAGAAATTTACTCTGACCAAACATGCCAAAGGATAGCTAATAAATCCAGAGAGTTGCCCTGGCAAGTTATGAGCTCCCTCCGCCCAAAGATAAAATCACATCACTAGTTTAAAGGTCAGGTAAGGTTAGGTTTTACAACTATTTGTGGTTCGTAATAAAAAAATGTCTGTTCATGTACAAACATATCCCCAGAGGGTAGCTCTGGCTCGATATGTCCATCAAAAGATAATCTATACATCCAGGGAGTAGCCCTGGCAAATGTATAAGTATCCCTCGCCCTTGAACAGACTAACCACACTTCAAAAACATATATAAAATAACCTTTTAGTTAAATTTAGCACTGTTAGCGTAATAATTTATGAACTAAACATATCCTCAGAGAATTGCTCTGCCATGATATGTCTTCCAAAAGATAACCTATACACCCAGGGAGTAGCCCTGGCAAATGTATAAGTATCCCTTGCCCAAATTATTATTCGTATCTTAGTGCGTTCTCGCCACATCCGTCTTTATGTTTCAACGGATATTATACACATGAACAAATAATTTTATATTTGAAACACTGAAGTTTTCCTGTAAATTGATAAATCACATGATAAAAAAAATTAAAGTTAATTAGTAATGAAAGTGAGAAAAAATAGAAAGAGTGGACGGGTGTAACGGATATTTAAAATATCCGCTGATCCCAATTCTGAATTGAAGGAGAAAGACATTATTTCATATTAGATTTAAAGGTTATTTAGTTTCTTCAAGACAACATACGTAATTTAAATTTAAAAGTAATAATTGCTTGGACAGGATGATTATTATACCACATTGCAGAGAGCGAATTATTAAATATTCAAATTAATATATTAATAAATTAATTAATATAACCTTCAACTTACTCGTACTCCGATTAAGAGTTCTTGACCCGTTTAGTGTGGCTACTTACAGGAGAATGCCCCATTGCAGTGTAATTTGATGCTTTTATACGGTTTGAATGACGAATGGCTTGAACGCATGAACTTAGGAACGAACCCAGTGTTACCAACCGATACAAAAACATAGATTATGCTACTACAAAATAATTCACCTTACAATAAGTAAATTCATTCACCATTGGAAAGCTAAATTATCAGGGAGTAACGTAGGCTATATTTTGTCCTCGTTTTCCGATGGGAAGAGAAACTACGCGGGTGAAATCGCGCGGAGGTAGCTAGTCATAAATATAATAAATTATATTGTAATAAGCCTTCTGTACCAAAGCTGACATAATATATCCTTAAATTTCCTGGATCTAATTATCAACACATATTTGTATGTATTTAAAAGTAGTATATCAGCTATCTGGTTACCATATCACAGCTCTGCTTAGTTTGGAATCAGATTGGCCGTGTGTGAATAATGTCCCTGGATATTTATAATTTACTAGTGGACCCGGCAGCCTTCGTTCTGCCCACCAGCGCCACCTACCGGGTCCAAATTGATGTATTATACATAAAAACCTTCCCCATGATATACGTAAATTCGTGAAAACTGCATGAAAATATGTTCAGTAGTTTTAGTGTTCATCGCGTTCAGATAGACAGACATAGGCGGCGGGGACTTTATTTTACATATAAATCTATAGATATAGATTATGTGACTAATTGTAATGATTATTTTGCCAACCCTACATGTGTTGACGTGCGTGCGCGCGCGCATACAATCTACCACGTGATTAAATAACAGGGTCAAAACATGTTAATGAATTAACAGGCGGCTGCCATTTTGTTTACGCTACTATACCACAAATTTATTATGCTTTTAGTTTATTGTCTTCTTTTGCTTTACAATAATTACCGTGAAGAAACAATTATAATAATAATAAATATCCTGTCAAAGTCCCCGCCGCCTCTGTCTGTCTGAACGCGATGAACACAAAAACTACTGAACAGATTGTCATGCGGTTTTCACCAAATTACGGAGTATTTCATGGGTAAGGTTTTATGTATAATACAACAATTTGGAGCCGGTAGGTGGCGCTGGTGGCCAGAACGAGTCCGGGTCCGCTAGTATCTATACTAATATTATAAAGAGGAAAGATTTGTATTTTTGTATGTAACGAATAAACTTAAAAAGTACAGGACCGATTTTAATAATTCTTTTTTCATTAGAAAGCTACATTATCACTGAGTAACATAGGCTATATTTTATCCCTGTAGTAAGTAATATTAGGATAACATTTGGAAACCGGTTAAGAGTTTAAAAGTTAGAATAGTTAATTAGCATTGTATAATATGGGCCTTTCTCTTTTTAGCCGACTTCAATAAATGGAGGTACTTAATTTAACTTTGTTTCCTCTTATCACGTGACTAAATGAATTAGATATAGTTACACTGAAATTACTGAAAATGATAAGAAATAAATTTTTAACGCTGTTATTTTTAGATTTTAGAACTAACCAGATTTAAAACACAGACTAGTTTAAATAAATATATACTAACATTATAAAGATGAAGTGTTTGTCTCTACGCGCAAATCTCAAAAACTACTTAAACAAATAAAACAACATTTAGTGTTGGGTAGCCCATTTATCGAGTCAATGTAGTTAGTAATCAAGATTGGACGTGTATAAAACTTAAAAAACATACATCGTAACATAGAACCCCCTATTTGTTTAAGTATTTAGTAATTTAGTAGTAGTTTGTAGTTTAAAACCCTGTTAACCCCTTGTAGTTTAAAAATATAATTAGTTAACATTGTTTTTTTTTTCAGGAAAGGTCAAGGTCACATCCAGACAGTTTTACATCCCCTTAATACAGAAATTGGCCCGTAAAAGGCCCTCGAAGGCCCCCAAAACCACCTATTCACACATTACTCAGTTATCTATACTAATATATAAAGCTGAAGAGTTTGTTTGTTTGCTAGAACGCGCCAATCTCAGGAACTACTGGTCCGATTTGAAAAATTATTTCAGTGTTAGATAGCCCATTTATCGCGGAAGGCTATAGTCTATACATCACTACGCTACGATGAAAAGAAGTGGAGCATCAATCGATAATGTTGCATAAACGGGCAAGTGACGCTAACGAAGTTGTCAACTAATTACTACATACATAGTATAAAGTCACTATCCGCCGTCTGTCTGTCCCTATGTATGCTTAAATCTTTAAAACTACGCAACGGATTTTGATGCGGTTTTTTTAAATAGATAGAGTGATTTTTAAGGAAGGTTCTTATGTATAAATCATCACGCTATGACGAATAGGAGCGGAGCATCAATCGAAAATGTTGCAAAAACGGGCAAGTGACGGTAACGGAATTGCGTAGATCAACTAGTAATGTATATGTAGACACATAATATTTGCTCTACCACACCTTTTTATTAGCTGACCGATATTTTAGCACTATCGGAAAACATGTTTTGATCGTGTCATGTTAATTTTTTATTACGCGAATAGCTCATTTAATACACATACATAAACATGTTTATTTATTTTACGTCATTAGTCATGTTTATAGCCAGCTTCTGCTCCGCAGTTTTAACCGCGTAGTTCCCGTTCCCGTATAAATACAGGGATAAAATATAGCCTATGATACTCAGAAATAACGTAGCTTTTTAATGGTGAAAGGATTATTCTAATCGGTCCAGTAGTTTCGGAGCCTATTTATAATAAATAAACAAATCATTCCTCTTTATAATATTAGTAAATAAATATATAAAGTGGTCATGAAGTTTATTTATTTGCAGTGCCCCGCGGATTCGTCCGCGAAGTTCTCGTCCCGTTAGGCATACGGGGATAAAATATAGCCAATGTTACTTCCTGATAATGTAACTTTCTAATGGTGAAAGAATTTCTGAAATCAGCTCAGCAGTTTTTGAGTTATTCATTACACACACACAAAAATACAAATTGTTCCTAATTATAATATTAGTGTAGACTACCTGACTGATGCTACTTCGCCTGCATCCTCTCCCTGTATTCAAAACATTGTTTATTGATGCACCGCTCCTATTTATCGTAGCGTGATGTTATATAGCCTTCCTCGATAAATGGGCTATCAAACACGAACTTTATTTTTAATTTGAAAGAGCTGTTACAAGGATTACCAGATTCAAAAAAAGAATCTTTACCTTATATATTAGTGTAGATATCTCTAGAGGAAAGCCAAGTGGGGTTTCCCCCCAGTGAAAAAAGTAACTAATGGACCTACTTATCCAAATCGGGATCGAGTCACCCAATGAGTAAGAGTCCTTTTACTAAATTGACAGACCATTTTGATCTTTACACGGTCGATGGAAGGTGCATTCCGGTTTCTATATACTCTAAATTTTCGACTGTATCTGTTGGCATAAACGTCTTATTGTCGACAAATCAAATGATTCAACACAGACGTCATTTTGACGGGATAATAGTTCTGGCAAATCACACAGTTTAATGTCTAAAGTGCTTTTTACTTCGCTAAATAGTTTCACATACAAAGAGAACCTTTGTGCTTGTTTGTTGATCATAACAAAATATCTTAGGGCATTGTGCGTCTGTAATATCAGATAACACAATGGATTTAGGAATTCCTGCTGACGGTTTTGTTGTAGAAACTGTCTACAACAAAACCGTCAGCAGCAGAATTTTAGAAGAGGTTTAGTACAGATGTTTTCTTTAACATCCTTTTCATGGGTCTTTTAGGCCCTTATCCGGCTCAAAGGACCATGGAAAAGTTTAAAATGTAATCTTCTGATTTAAAAATTAGCATGTGCAGTAAATTTAAGTCTTTTGGCAGAGAGAAGGCATGATGCGGCTCTGGCAACCTCATTTACGTGGCACGTGGAACATTCCGCTATAGTAACGTATATTAATGACGACAATGCTTAGGTATAGTTGGAAAGCTTATGGAGTTAATATTTTGGTGTCAAAGGTCAATAACGAAATCATGACAGACCAGTTCAAGTCAGTCGTGGGTCCAAATCCCTCCTTGGACATACATTTGTGTGCATTAACTTGGCGGTTTGTTCTGTTTGGATGTAAATATCTATATAAGTATGTAAAAGTGATATATCAGCACAATCTCTGCTTAGTTTTACATGTGCAAAATGTCCCGAGGTATTTATTTATTAGATGCTTCACCTGACGATAAAACATCACCTACTTAGTGATCATTTACCTCGAATGTTATCATCAAAATCGCATTTTGTCAATCAACGTTTATGTCGATGATATCTCGTTCAAGGATATTGTCGTATGACATTTCAATAACAACAAGTTAAGTTAATAATAAAGTATTTTTATTATACATATTTCTCTTATCATGGCATTGGCAATAAAGTAAATAATCCACGATTATTTTATCGGATAGTGTACAAATTGTGTTATCAAGAATTAGATTGTCAATTTCCTTATCATCACCACCTATGGATGAATTTGTGATAAACGTAATTCCATTAAAGGAGATAGCCATATTTTTTTGGTGGCTTCACTAATATTACGAAGAGGAAACGATTGATTGTTTGTATGGTTATTAAACTACATAATTCCAGAGAAGCATGAGATTACTTCATTCATTTTAATTCGTGGGTAACAAAATTAATGGCTTATTCAGGCTCAAGGATTTTTATTTTTGTGTAAATTAACATGTGAATCTTAGAAAAGTGATTACCTGGTCAACATAATGAGAGTTCTACTCAGGTAGGTATCAAATGGGTGGGTAACGAATAATCCAAGGTTGATGCTTCATAAATTAAATAACAATGTAAATAATTGATAGTGAATATAAACAAACAACACAAATATAAGTCTCTATTTCACAATGTGCAATACTGCGATAGCTTCAAACCACTCATACTGTTTATTTGGACTTTGACACCTGTACCAAAGATAATAAAGTTCTAAATCGTGTTGTTTACGCGAAAACTATCAAGATATTATCAAAACAAGATTGTTTTTCTTTGTACGCTGTTTTCCGGATAATCGTAAATACATGTTTGTGGGGGAAATAGGTAGTCTAGAATAAATCGAAGGCCGGTGGGATTATTTATAGACACTAGTCTTACAGTCTGCAACGAAAGACTTTAATGAAGTGCGTATATGTATAATTTAACACTTCACTTGATCACGGGAAAATTTTCAAACAAATGACCTTCGAGACCTTTGAGAATGAAATTCGTTCTAAAATAGAACCTATATGTTCATATAACCTTGAATATTTTAGTGAAAATTACTTGGAATTGTTTACTTAGGATACCATTGTTCTAGGTAGGTATCTATTTGAAAAATGTGTTAGTTTTTAATTAGGAGATTGGCTCATCACATAACAAAGACAAAAACAACCAGGTAAATTGTCACAAAAAGTGTTGAACGAGTTATAAAATGGCCGCGTAAACAGATGTTTATTAATTTATATTCAGACAACCGACAGACCTATTATGCTGTCCATTAACCACATCCTTATTAACACAAATAATACATAAATAATTAAACACATTGCGAATATTAATGTGTTAAATGTTTGTAAACAATGTATGGTGACGCGTACGCCCACTTCCGGCGGTTCTAAGGTTACATGGTGACACATGGTTTGCGGTCACGTATTTGGTACGTCTAGGAATATAATAAATATATATAGGCTACATAAGCCATCTTCGGGTGCATCAGCGCCAGTCTGACTAGGAGTCAAAGAGGTCGCCATGGCCGAAATCGGTCGGACCAATCACCTCTAGGAATATTGATCTGTGGTTACCAGGATAGGGATATATAAAAGACAATAAACTAGCACAAATAGATCATGTAGCTATGTCCAGGATGATCGTAAAAATAGAGAAAGACGAAGAAAGTATGGAGTGATGACTGAAATGATGGCGGATTGGGAGGAATGGAAGAAAAGTACATGCTTCATTGATCTTAGGTGGGCTATAAGCAGGAAGAACTACTTGACGTACCTAATATAAGAAATAATTACATAGCTACAAAGTAGGTACTAAGGAAGGATGACCAAAGCTATAGAAGTGACTCTGAAAAACAGCTTCAAATTCAACAATCATTCTTTATAATTTATTTTAGTTAATGTTCTAGAATAAAAGACGTTCTGAAGAAAGGTCAAATAATGAAATATGTATTCATCAAATACTACTAAAGGACAGGCATATGATAACAACCTATGTATTAGTTCAAGAGTCATTGATCGATGAAATTGCCTACCTATTAACTATAACTACATACAAAATGCGTAATAGCTACTTACTATCCTATTATATTATGATAATTGATTATTTTCCTGTATAGGTAATAATACAAATGTAAATATTAATATTTTTAAACCAGCTTCCGCGACTTTACCCGCGAAGTTCCTTTTCCTATAGGAATACAGGAATAAAATATATCCTACTAGATAAATGAGCTATCTTACACTAAGAATTTTTCAAATCAGACCAGTATATCCTGCGATTATCGCGGTCAAGTGACATTTTACAGTAAATTAAAACTCTTTCCAGCCATATCTTCTCACTTGAAAACGGTAGTAAGTTCATATTAAAGCCTAAACAAATGGCATAGAATATGGTGCGTGTCACAAGATAATATTCCAATCCCAAATACTCAAGTAAGGGAGGGAATGCCCTCTCAACCTTTCGCCTACCTCCAGTGACCTTCATCGACCTTTCGACCTTCGTGGAACGTGAACAAAATTGGCATCGACGTACTAAAAGCTGACGAAATAAAAAGTGGTTGTTATTTGGCTTATACATATAGATAATTTGAAGACGTGTTGTACTGTTAAGCAATAATAATCTTTATTACCTTAGACTTTATGATCAGATTACAGATTGAATTTTTAATATTTAGCAGCTTCCCTGGGAATTACTAGATTTACAACTCCAAGTCTTACACGCAAAATCGTGTTAGGAGTATAAAAATTATCATTGGTGCAAAACATGTATGAGTATTAGTTCTTCTTTACGTCGGTTAAAACAATACTAACCAATCCTAATTAATATTATAAATGCGAAAATAACTCTGTCTGTCTCACTTTCACGCTAAAACTACTGAATCGATTGAAATGAAATTTGGTACACAGATCGTCTAGAGCTTGAGAAAAGACATTCCAGGAAAATGAAAGATTTTCCAGGTACGCGGGCGAAACCGGGGAGCCACTTGTATTCCATATACCAAGACTATATCATTCCAAGAAGTATCTTGCAAACTCGATTATTATCACAAAGCAAATTAAACAAAGAAATCATTACGCAGTTTAATAGAGATTTATCCAATATCGTTTGGACTTGAACTGGCACAGAAACAAGACGAAGTTGGAGACGTTCCAAAACACTCGAAGTGTTTGTATGTTTGTCAACATTCCATCTCAAAACCAATACGTTACGTTATTGTTTTCTGAATGGAAAAATTGTATTTCGAAAAGTCAAGGTCATTGTGGGGCCTAACTTTGTTTTGTCATCGCCTTAAATGTTGATCGAAGGTCACGGGTTTTTGGTATATAAAGGTACGCGGTTTTACCCGCGTTCCCGGGGGATCTTCAATTATTCCGGGATAAAAAGTAGCCTATGTGATAATCCAGGTTATAAGCTACCTGAGTTTCAAATTTCATCTAAATCCGTTAACTAAATTTTGCGTGAAAAAGGAACAAACATACATCCATCCATACAAACTTTCACATTTATAATATTACTAGCGGACCCGACAGACTTCGTTCTGCCCACCAACCCTACCTACCGGGTCCAAATTGATGTGTTATACATAAAAACTTTCCCCATGAAATACTCCGTAATTTGGTAAAACCGCATGAAAATCTGTTCAGTAGTTTTTGTGTTCATCGCGTTCAGACAGACAGAGGCGGCGGGGACTTTGTTTTATATATATAGAAGACAATATTAATAGGATTTTCACATGGATTAGCAGAACGACAGCTATAGGTATTTATTCATCATCTCATTAAGATATTAGCATTCAAGAACTTTACATAATCGACTGATTGCGACCTTATTTCTTTGTGATAAGGTTCATATCATTAATCCAATTAACCTTAGATTAAACTGCATATCAATGCAATTGACAGCCCGGATGGCTTTGTGGTTAGAGACCTCGACTTTCGATCCGGTCGCGGGTTCGATTCTTATTTAGGATAAACATTTGTGTACATGAGTAGATATGCCTGCTCTTTTTGTTTGTATTACATGTAGTAGAATATGTAGGTCATTAATTAGTTTATAGATACAAGCTTCCTTAGTTTGGAATTAGATTGGCCGTGTGTGATAGCTTGTTCAGGATATATAGGTAATTATATAAAGTAAAAAAGTATGTAGGTACATACACAGAGGGAATAAAACTTTATATTAGGTATTTTTTTTTCCTTATTTCTAAAAGCGAGTAACTTGTTCGTTTGTAATAAATTGGCTCCGTAACTACTGGACCAATCTAAATAATTCTTTCACGAACAGATAATGTATATCAGGGAGTAACAGAGGCTTTATAGAGAGTTTATCCTCTATGCAGGTGAAACCACGCGGAAACAGCTCGTCTTTTATATGGATATCACAAATTAACTTTTGCATTAAATCGTGCATATTTGAAGCCTCAAATTAAATAACAAAACAAGGAGAAACCCACGTTTATATAGGACAAACAACGGCTTATCTTTTTTATTTGTAGTTTAAAGTAAATACAGTAGGTGCATACAATAAAATAAATGTTATTCGATGTAAATACATACTTAATACTGGCCGCTGATAACGTCACTCTTCGCATTGTTTGAATTTGGAACACGTGTTATTTATTCGAATTTCGAACTGTTACAGTGACCTTTGAGATCTGGGGCCTAAGGAGGCCTTAAATATTTTAAAGAATGACATCGCCTTAATTTTGTTAAAAAAATTCTAACAGATCTGTAATTAAGTTAAGCCTCTATGGGCTTAGGGCTGTAGCCCCGTGTACCCGTCCATAATGCGGCCCTGTACAGTTTAAGTCGTCATAAACTCATAAACCCATTTCTACGCCATTTATGGCACATAAAATGGTATCGCATACTAATACCTATCTTACTAATATTATATACTAGCTGCCTCCGCGCGGTTTTACCCGCGTAGTTCCCGTTCCCGTGGGAATACAGGGATAAAATATAGCCTATGTTACTCGGGGATAATGTAGCTTTCCAAAGGTGAAAGAATTTTTGAAATCGGTCCAGTAGTTTCGGAGCCTATTCATTACAAATAAACAAACAAACAAATCTTTCCTCTTTATAGTACCTATAGAAGATATGAGAAAGTTTTTTTTTTATTCACTAGGTGTTAGCCTCAGATGGCTTGTACACCGTTACGCGGACTGTTCGCGAATGTTTGTGAGAATGTATGTTTGGATGTATGTTTGTTACTCTTTCACGCAAAAACTGCTGAAGGGATTTCAATAAAATTCAGCACAGAGTTAGAGTATGCTTCAAATATTATCCCGGGAAATAACGCGGGGGAAACCGCGGGGTGGCACTAGTCATGAGACGAGCGACAAATTGGCAAGCCGCATGCGTCATCATGTCCGAATTTACCCATGAATGAGTTCAAGGCTTAAGTTTTTTTCGAGACACAAGCCACGTAGACTTTGGCTGGAGGTCGATGTCCTTGTTTATGAAGCGAGTTTAGACTTTATCTACCATTGACACTCCAAACAAATTTTATATGCAAAATAATAAATAACTGGTTTTCTGCCGCGCAGTTTCACCTGAGTAGTTCCCATTCACGTTGGAATACAGGGATAAAATATAGCCTATGTTATTCCTTGATAATGATGCTTTGTATTGGTGAAAGAATTATTCCGATCGGTCTAGTAGTTTCGGAGCCTATTCAATACAAAGACATCGTTCCTCCTTATAATATTTGTGTAGATTTAAATTGCGATTACACCCGCGTTTCCCGGGGAATCGTAAATATTCCCGGAATAAAAAGTACTTTATAGACCAATCGAGACTATGTTCTATGAATATGCTAAGTTTGGTTAAAATCCCTTCAGCCGTTATGACCTCACTACATAGTATAAAACAAAGTCGCTTTCTCTGTCCCTATGTACGCTTAAATCTTTAAAACTACGCAACGGATTTTGTTGCGGTTTTCTTAATAGATAGTGATTCAAGAGGAAGGTTTATATATACATACAATACATGCATAATATGTTAGAGAAACACTGATAAATTATAGAGGTTTCTGATGTGATGTCGGCGCGTGCGAAGTCGGGGCGGGTCTCAGACTTTTTTTACTAAAGTTTTTTTTAAACTCTGGTCAAATTTATAATGATGAATGAATTCATAAGATACGTCACTTCCTAATCACGTGTGCGACATGCGCACTGCATTTGGCATGTACATCATTATCATGTATCTACATATAATTAATCTATGTACGTTATTATACACACGACCGATCTGATTCCATACTAAGTACCTAGAGCTAACGGATAAACTGATATAGATACTTTTAACATACATATATAGATAAATGTGGCTCCCAGCAGTATCGCTCGCGTTCCCGGGGATCTCTAATTTTCCCAGGATAAAAGTAGGTACCTACTCTATGTATTATTCCAAAATATATGCTAACTCTGTGCCAAATTTCATCCAGATCCCTTAAGCCGTTCTACCGGGGTAGAGTTACATACAAACTCCAGCATTTAATCGTTACTAGTGTCCCTGCGGTTTCACCCGCGTACCCGGGAGATCTTCCATTTTCCCGAGATAAAAAGTAGCCTATTCTCTATCTCAGGCTCTAGAGAATCTGTGTACCAAATTTCATTTAAATCGGTTCAGTATTTTTAAGCGTGAAAGCGAGACAGACAGAGTTACTTTCGCATTTATAATATTAGTTAGGAATTAGGATGCTTACAAATCTTCTTTCTTCATAATCTTATACAAAATTTTCGTGTCACAATGTTAGTTACCATACTCCTCCGAAACGGCTTGACCGATTTTTATGAAATATTATGCATATTCAGTAGGTCTGAGAATCGGCTACTATCAAATTTTCATACCCCAAAGTGATCACGCGGTCGATAACTACGCGGGTGAAACCGCGGGGCGGCATGCAGCTTGTATTAGTGTAGATTTTCACAGTTCAAAATAATATTACGCAACTATTTATCTTAGAAAACTCTTAATTAATAGTTTATGTCATTAGTAAATTTAACCTTGGTATATACTACTTAATGACTGTTTGAAAACAAAATAATATTATGTCATATAACATTTTTAAGATCACACAAAATTTTAGTCTAGACTTTATTTGTTACCCTTTCATACCTAAACCACAAAACCGATTTTTATGAAATTTCATACAGATATAAATTTGAGCTTGGGATATGAAATTGGCTGCCTTTTATTCTATGAAAGTTGAAAGTCTCCAGCAACGCGGATAAACCCACGGGGAGCCACTAGTCTATACTAATACATATTATAAATGCGAAAGTATCTCTGTCTCGCTTTCACGCTAAAACTATTGAACCGATTTAAATGAAATTTGGTAGACATATAGTCTAGAGACTGAGAAAGGACATAGGCTTTACTTTTTGTCCCGGGAAAATGAAAGATCTCCCGGGTACGCGGGTGAAACCGCGGCCACTAGTAATATAAAGGTTTGTTTTGAACTTCAAACCACATGTCCCAGGATAAATGCCACTAATCACTACATAGTATAAAACAAAGTCGCTATCCGCCGTCTGTCTGTCCCTATGTATGCTTAGATCTTTAAAACTATGCAACGGATTTTGATGCGTTTTTTTTTAATAGATAGAGTGATTCAAGAGGAAGGTTTTTATGTATAAATCATTACGCTATGACGAATAGGAGCGGAGCATCAATCAAAACTGTTGCAAAAACGGGCAAGTAACGCTAACGAAGTTGCGCGGGTCAACTAGTATACATAATAAAGGCTATATTCCCCTGTCATCGAGCTTCAGGTAACAAGGATATAGTTATGTCCATCCATCTGGATGGACGCCAGATTCTCTAGGTCAATGTCTAGCTGCACACATGTCGCTATCTAAATATAGATTTATATATCCTGCATTCATCTAGTTAAGGACACTAGCTGATTCACGCGACTTCGCCTGCTTCACTTAAGAAATTATCCCCAATATTGAGGCTCCGCTCCTGTTGGTAGTAGCGTGATGTTATAGGCTGCCACGATAAATAAATATCCTGGAACATTTTTCACAGACCGCCAATGTGATTCCAAACTAATCAGAGCTTGTGCTGTAAGCTGTAACTAGAATAGATAGCTGACATACTACTTTTAAATATCTTATAATCTTATATATAAAATTCTCGTGTCACAATTTTAGTTACCATACTCCTCCGAAACGGCTTGACCGATTTTAATTAAATTTTATAGGCATATTCAGTAGGTCTGAGAATCGGCTACTATCTATTTTTGATACCCCTAAGTGATCACGGGAACTACGCGGGTAAAAAAAAATACTTTTTCAATTTGATCGAGTAGTTACTGAGATAAAGCGCATTCAAACAAATGAACTCTTCCGCTTTTATATATGTCATCTTTAGATAGATGCGACAAAGTGGTTGAATAGCTCTAAGCTATTTTAGACTCCATGACTCATATAGGAGACAATTGAACTGTCAAGGGGGGGCTATCATCAGCTCATATACGTCTCCACGTTCGGAGTATGAGCCTCCCCTAACACCGAGGGGTGTCCATAGTCCACACGCGCGCCTAGTGCGGTGCGGACTGCACACGCCGCCTAATAGTGACTCCGGCATGCACGTTTCCTCACGATGTTTTCCTTCACCGAAAGCCAGTGGTGTGATACTAAATTTTTTTTATTACTGAAAGGTACAGGGTATGGGTTTGAACCAGCACTATGATCGTGAGTCGATACGTTCCTTACTGAGTCACGACAGTTTTAGAGTCTAAGAATAAACTCGAATACAATAAAAAACGTATTAAGCTTCAGTTTCTTAGAATAACATTGTCCTATCATAAATGAGGTAAAACTGTATTTACAAGAAATGGGTAAATATGTAATTTCGGCGAAAAATATGTTGTTTGCAACGCAAGTTTTGAGTTACGCGCTCTCAGGTAAGAAATGAATAACAAAGACAGCTATATTTCTGTCTCTTTTCCAAGAAACCAGCAAATTTCCAGAATATTTATCTTCTTTACAAAGAAGCTCCCGCCCCGTGGCTTCACCCACGTAATTCCCGTTCCCGTAGGAATATGGGGATCAAATATAGCCTATGTCACACAAATAACGTAGCTTTCTACAAGCAAAATGTTTTATTAAATCATCCTGTGGCTTTTAAGTTCTTTACATAATCGATTAAGTTTGTGAAGATGTATGTTTGTTAGTCTTTCACTCGAAGAAGGCTGGAGGTATTTATATGAAACTTAAGCTATAATATATTTTAGAGTAACAAATACTTTTTAAAGTAAATTTGGGTAAGACTCAAACATGACAGTTATTAGAATAGTTAACGAACTTAATATACTTATATTAAATAAAATATTTATAAAAAGCTTGTAAAAATGTAAACACAAATTATAAAAACAATGATTACTCATTCCAACAACTAAGCCCTTTATTATCGTAACAATGAGTATCTGTTTGTTTGTCTGTCCTCTGCTACGGAACGAGGTCGGCATTGTGTGGTTGCATTCACAATGCACATATGAAAATTATCTTTTGAGTGTTTATCACACTTTTACTCCTAAACTGTTTGTAAAAAGTAATTTTACGACTTCCTGAGTCATCCATCTATACTAATTTTATGAATGCGAAAGAAACTCTTTCTGTCTGTCTCGCTTTCATGCTAAAACTACTGAACCAATTTAAATCAAATATGGTACACAGATAATCTAGAGCCTGAGAAAGTACATACACCAGTTTTTATCCCGGGAAAATGGTAGATCTCCCGGTTACTCGGGTGAAACCGTGGAAGAGCCAGTCTATAATAAATACTTATCTGACAACCCTAGCTCATGCAAAGAGACTTTAAATATAAATTACAAAGAGAATAATATAATTGACCTCATTTTGTGTTCACAATAAATAAATTAATAATACTTACTACAGTGTAATTAAGGACATGATAAATAAATATCCTGGGACATTTTCATATACCACCAATCTGATTCCAAGCTAAGTAGAGCTTCTACTGTAACCAGATAGCTGATATATTACATACATTAAAAACTTTACATTTAATTGAACTCCAGACCAGTTTTATTCACATTTGTATAGAATACTAACAAATTCCCTACATTCCCGGGGAACTGTCAACTTTCCCGGGATAAAATGTAGCCAACCGGGTTGTCAACCACTTATTTAGGTATGAATGATTCACAAATGTTAAAACTAACATTTGATATGTAAATTTTATTTCTATGTCATCATAGTTTAGCATAAAACTTGTTTACTATTAATGTAGGTTAATAATATTGTGATGCTGAGATAAAAACTTTTTTTTAATACAGTTGCTCAAAAAGTGGTGTATTGCAGGGACGTATAGCGTTTGGAAAGTGGGCTATTACACACTAGTGCTTTTTTTTTACCTTTCCCGAACTCGTGCGTGCATCTTTCCCAACTGTCAAAATAATGTCTATTAAAAAGAAAAACCAACCATGAAGGTTTTACTAAAGAGTTTTTATGATTAATACAGATACGTATATTTCTAAAAAGAAGCTATCTCAATATCAGATTTAATGATTTAGGTTAGGTTTCATTTCATCTCATTAAATTTCATTTTCATTTCATATCAATAAAAAAAATATACTGAAGACTAAGCTGTATGGATAGTTCCCTTTGCCTACCAAAATGGGCGAAGAAAAAAAAACTCTGCTTATAAAATGGCGCCAACCGTAGGCGCCATTTTCCAGAAGTTTTCATTGCGTGTTTAATTAATTGTGTTTTTATTATTTTATTAATTTGCTTTATTTTTTCGCAACTGTATTAAAAATAGTCGTTCAGTACACTTGCGGAACCGTCATTGCAACTTGTTCCGACTGCCAACCCTCGCCTTCGGCTGCGCCGCGGCTCGGGTAGACATTCGTCGGAACTCTTTGCAATGACAGCCTTTCCGCACTTGTAACGAAATATACTATTTTTCGTTATGCAAATTTTCGTATGAGAAAAGTAACAAAAAAAATTATGAAGAAGAAAGTTACAGTATTCCTAAATGATCTGGGTGAAATAATGAATTATTTTATAGCTGATAACTCTTTATTTTATTTATTTTGGAAAAAAATTTTCAAAACATAAATTTCCTAAACATAAAAAAAATTATAACACAGGTCATGACCCCCCGTGACCCGTAAATCTTGTACGATCGTAAATTGGGTTGAAAACTATTTATTATCTGTATAAAAGTACTAAAATGTACGACATTAATATATACAAACTTTTCTTTTCACCTTTTCTTCATGTTTTATAAACACGTAACACGATTTACGCAATAATATTTGCCAAAAATAATAAGGTCACGAAAGTCAACCAATAACCTTGAAATGGAGTCACAAATGTATTCAACATTTACCAATATCAATAAATATAACATAACACTTACCAAAATCGATGAATTGCTTTATAGACAACGGCGAAGGGTTGAATTGTGAATAAAAATCTAGCATTTTCGTAACGTTACTAAAAATTGCTCCCGCTAACCTCATTTTGATTGATTTCTTTGTACTTTACAATGATAATAACTAACTCTAACACGTCTACTGATGTCCACAATCACTTATTATTACCGTAACACATGTTAAACTTGTATGATATTAAATTATTTATAATGCCGGCGCGAACACACTCGACCAAAGTATATCTTCAACTGATCTGATTGATTGACCGACTGACACTGAAGTGACCGACTGACTGGCTGTGCAAGTGTTGCTCGTTATTAAAATCTTTAAGTGTGATAAAAAAATGGTATAGTCTGCTCAACACATTGTCTAAATCGCTACAAAACGAAACGTCGAAAATGGCGGGGATTTTGAATTGTACTATTTTAAAATAGTTTTCATTTATTCAAATAGTCCTTATAATTACATATTGTATAAAATTGAGCACATTAAATGATAATTCGTATTAATAATAAGCGTTTTATTAACAAAAATACATAATGTACAATAGTACGATAAAAATAATTTCTTTGAAACATTTTCTGAATAAAATTGAACTATCTTATTATATATTGGTTCCTATTAATCTCTTTTATGTTTAATCTCGTCTTCTACATTGAGGTCATTTATTGAGGACTCATTGGCACTGAAAATAAATAAACATAGTGAACACAGTATTTTTAAATTATTTTTTTGGACGTAATTCAGCTCTATGGTCATATTTTGGATCTCGTTTAGACCTTTCCATGTAGCATAGTCCGTGGCTGCCTTTTGATGAGTAATCTTCTATGTGAGGTTTTAAAAGTAGCTCTCGTCTGAAAGTCTTGAGGAAATATACCCAGCATTTTATTGTTTCAGTTTCATTGCCCCTGAAAAGTGTATACATTGTATAAATAAATATCCTGGGACATTTTTCACACACTAAGCAGAGCTTGTGCTATGATACTTGATATACTACTTTCAATTACATACCTATTAAGGTATTTACACACAGACACTGGACAAAAAGTACTTATAAATAAATAACATCAGACAAGTTTATCATGGATGGGAGAAATTTATAAATTTCATCTAATGTCTGTTCAATTAAGTGAAATAATATGAATAATCTTATGAAATTAGTATGAATTATAGAAAATGTAGTACTTATCATAACTTTGGAGTTACCTAGCTCTGTTTAGTTCAAATGAGTTCAGAAATTTTAATATGTATTTACCTTTTAACTATAATATCATCAACTTCTCTCACATAATAATTGGGATGGTCTTCCAAAATGTCAAGGTTCTTCAGCATCTTCTCATCAACTTCATATACTTCTCCTATAAACATGTACAATATGAAATGAAATATATTTATTCATTCAAATAGGCCCTTATAGGCACTTATGAAACGTTGAGATTTATTATAGCTGCGGGTCTTCAGAGTGAAATCAAAGTTACGTGGTGATCACAATAGACCTAGTATGGTTGGAGTGATACAAGCTCTGTAGAAGACTTGAAACAGCCACTCTCCCAAATAAGAGTGTTTTTTTAAAGTTTTGGGAACTAAATTCATGATTTATATATAAGAAGAAAATTCTTTTGACTAACTTCAACATTTTGATCAAGTTGCATTGATAGTGGTCATGAGAAGACTTCTCTTCTATTATATTTTTATATATAAATATTAACATTATAATTGAGTTGGTATTAAAGCTAGAATTACCTTTAACATTCTTCCCGTCCCCTGGACAGTACACCAGAAATGGTATATTATATTTGGTCGCTATAATAAGCGGGTATTTAGTTTTAGTTGTTCCCTCGGCAATGAATTTACCCTCTCCATTAGTAGCGTCAGTTAACCAGTGGTGATTCGGCTGGTTGCGTTTTAATGTACCATATACAAATACTTTTTGAGTCATCTGAAAATTTTTTTAACAAGAGTTTTATTATCTTTTATATATTTCATGTATTTAAAGATTGTTTGTTAGTTCTCACACAGATTTCTGATTTTATATTTAGTATTTGTTATCACAAATGTTTGACTTAGAGTTTATGATAGATTAAATTTGTTTATCTCTTAAATATAACTATAGGTCATTGGCCCCGATTCTGTTGTTTACCGAAGGCAGTTATTTTCACGTATTTTTAGCTAACTGACCTCAATGTAGGACTATGATTCTCGTTTACAGCGATGTAGATACGTAGTATAATATTAGTAAGGTTTTCATCAAAATCGAGGCCAATTATACAAGCTGTAATGCCCATTGTAAAGCAAAGTATATAGACCTATTACAGAAGCAGGTATCAGATATAAATGTTTAAAGAAGTCCTAATCAATGGGCCCATCTTATTCATAATAAATCCCAACTCAAATAAAGAACAAAGGAAACGCCACTCACAGATCTAATCAGTTGTACATTGTGACCTGTTAAAATTACAAAGCGTAATAATATATGATTCATTTATATTATTATCGTATTACGAAATAAATATGTACAAAATACAAGAACATTTTCAAACCTTTCAGTCAGAGTGACAGCTGCTTTTTTGTCGTTGTTTTAATTTTATTTTTCTTAATTTTGATCAAGTCGATAGAGTTGCGTGCGTGTGATTGGTTGATTGACTTGATTGATTGAATCACAGATTACTATATTAGTAGCTAGCGATTGAATGAACTTTAATTCAATGAACTTACGTCACATTCATTGCGTGTAGTTCTGTACAATATTGACAGTATTCTATCGTAGGTTTGTACAATAATATTTGCTTTTTTATTTTTGTAATACTATTCAGTGTATATTTATGTAAAAATTTATGTTCCTAATCTTAACATCTTTGAACATAAATATATTTATTCGTTTCAACATAAGTTTTTCCCCTTGTTTTTTGAAGCTTGAAGACTTATCACTTGACATTGGCTACACGAACTATGTAATGTCAAATCAAATTGTAATATTATGGCGTGGGAATTTTAAGGTTATTTTTATGTTGTTCTTACATAAAAAGCATTTAAAATCATACACTTGTTTCTATTCAATCTAATTCTTGTGTATAAAATATGGATTTTGCTCGTAAGCAATTAGAAAAATATGGCTGGTCTGACGGTAAGTTCACTAAAGTAACATTTTCTCATATTTTTATTTCACGATAAAGGTACTTTCAACCAACCAATTGTCCCTTATTAAGGTCTATTTTATTGATGATATTAGCAGTTACATGGAAATCAGAGCAGTTACATATATATCAGAGACATTCAAAATAAATAAATATCCTGGGACATTTTTCACACACGGCCAAACGGATTCCAAAGGTTCGAAGAGCTTGTGTTATGGTAACCGGATAGCTGATATATTATATATACTATGTTTTAAATACATACTTATATAGATAAAACAAATAACATATTTTATGATAAAAATAACCCTTAAACATATGTAAATTTCAGGCAAAGGTTTAGGAAAACATGAAAATGGTATATCCCAAGCCCTGAAGCCAAAGTTGAAGCGCAGTGTTACTGGTATAGGCCACGACGCGGCCTCGGACTTCACGGAACACTGGTGGAGCGCCTTATATGATAAAGCCGCTGGAAATGTTGAGGTAAACAGGTTTTTTTAGTTTTATATTGTGTAAACAGTTTGTTGTTCGGTGTCAAATATAATCTGGAAGTTTAACATGATTTATGCATAAATGTTATAATAATATTGTAGATGTACTAACTATAATTATTTAGTTAAGTTAAATAAATCACCAATCGGATTCCAAACTAATCAGAGCCTGAACTATGGTGACATTGGATTGACTACTTTTTATAACAATCTTAGATTAGTTAATTTAAATAGTTATATATTACCAGGTGAAAGAAAAAAATGGTAAAACAAAGAAGATACAAACAAAAGATGATAATGAGTTTGAAATAACGAACAGCACATGGCGTCTCAAGAAGAAACGGAAAGACAATGACGTAGAGGAACAATATAAAGACTTCTTTGTACGTACAGCTATTTTGAGTAATGACGGAGTGAGCACGCAGAATGTGAAGGATTCTGATTCGGAAGACGAGACTGAGAAGAAAGATGTTCTTAAGATGACTGATGAAGAGCTGTTTGCCGCTTGCGGAGGCAGGACAGCACATAAGTATGTCCTTGTGTTATGATATTCTTAGCGACCCGCCCCAGCTTTGCACGGGTGCAATGCTTTTACATCACATTAGAAACCACCAAAATTGACAGTGTTTTTTTACTACATTATGCATGTATTACAAAAACTTCCTCTTGAATCACTCTATCTATAAAAAACCGCATCAAAATCCTTGCGTAGTTTTAAAGAATTTAGCATACATAGGGATATAGGGAAAGAGAAAGGGATGTTTTTATACAGAGTTACAATATGACTTGGATTAGTACACCCTATGTAGATAGGGTACTTTATCCTGGGAAAATTTAAAATCCCCATGGTCCTTATTAATTAGAGGTTTCATAAAGATTTAAAATTAAAAATGTTTCTTAATTCCAGGGGTGCCCGACACGGACTGAAAGCTATAGGAAAACTAGCAAGGATAGCGCAGCAAGAGGAATTATTACTGTCCCAACCTCAATATAATGGTTATTCCCACTCAAAGAATAAGAAGAAGAATAACTTAGAACAAGTTGTTGAAGAAATGAACCTCAATGAGGAAGATCAAGTTAAGGAACATAGGAAAAAAAAGAAAAAAAAAAGACATTGCTCCAATGAGCTGGAAACTATTCAACAGCAGGCAGATCTGGCAGAATCAGTACCTGTGCCAGAAAAAACTATAAATAATGATGCCAGTGTAAAGGAAGATATTAAAATTAGTAAGAAATTAAAGAAATCCAAAAATATAGATAGTAATAATGTAGAAATAGAAGAAATTACATCAAAAAAGAAAAAGCGGAAGAATGTAGATAAAGAAATAGATTCTGTAACTGTTGAAGATGTCGTCAAGAGAAAAAAAAAGAAATAAGTATGTTAAATCGTGAAGTGCTTCTAAAAACGAATTGTAAATAAATTGTATATATATTTTATTAGCTACCTGTTTCATTTGTGTCCACATTATTAAGTCAATTCATCAGACGATTTGTCACAGTTCACTCGCAAGGGTGTATAAATAAAGGTGATTTTCCAATTTCAAAGTAGAATTTTATCCCTTTGGCCAACAAGTATATAGCTATATATTTTTATGGAACCTGAAGGTTGGCCTCTGATGGTTTACAATTACAACTTTACGTGGAACGCAGACGGCATTCACCGAAACCATGATTAATTAGTGGTTTCTAAAGTTAATACATGGCAACACAGGCAGTCTATCTGTCAGTTGAAGTAAATAATATTTTCTATAGACGAGTACAAAACTGCAGCAAAAATGTCTCTTGGGAAGATTTTAGCCCTTGATAAATTGGCAAATTTCTTCAATATAGTCCGTTCTAATGGTGGCATAAGAGGTTGTTTGTATAAATTGTACAGGTAACTTATTAATTTAGATTATGTAATTGTTTTATTTAGGTTATGTTTTCAATAGTTTTTTACGCGAATCTTGCAGTTTAAAGGACTTTTTCGTATAGACAAAACGTTTATGTTGCAGTTTATTTGTCATTGGTCAGTTTTAAAAAGATATCTAGGGAGAAATCATTTGTATGAAGTGACGACAAGAGATATTCTGTTACGCTAACATAAATGTTAATAAAAATAAAGATTTTTGTCTGGTCGTAGCTGTTTTACAAGCCTTTAGTCTAGTCATATTTAATTGGCATGGAATTCTAGCCATATATGTCTCAATATGTTCATGTTGGTACCATTACTAAGTTTTTTAGAGGTGTTTTTTATTGCCTACTCTTAAGGTAACTTTTCTGCCTCTGCAGGGCAAGCTCTTTCACTCTGTCTACCTTTTTAATATTCAATTGATATTTGACAGACCGGCTGGCTTTGACCAGATTGGCTGTGTGTGTAAAATGTCCAACAATATATTAATAGCTTTCATGCTTAAACTGTATTCTTGATTGTTAGTTCTATCTATTCTATATCTATTTACTCATTCCACAAAAAGAAATGATATATTTTCAGATATACTTAATTAACATGCAATTCACAATATACACTTTGTCTAGCACCAAATAGATAATAACTTTTCAATCTACATTTCAGGCAGGATGACGTGAAAGACGGTGTGCTAGTTGGGGAAGATAAATACGGGAACAAGTACTATGAGAATCCACGTTTCTTCTACAGCAGGAACAGATGGGTGGAGTACAATGAGAAGACACACCTGTACTATGATGGGAGTCAGGTAAACACATTTTTGCATTTCGGACGCAGATTGCCTACCTTATAAAAGGATATGAAAAATATCACAGACCTATAAAATCAAAGTAGATGTTGCATTGTGTGTAAAAGTCCAAATGTTGCAAGCGTCCATAGGCTACGGTGACTTCCCATCAGGCGGACCGTATGCCTGTTTGCCACCTTTGTGGTATAAAAAAGTAAAAATTATTGATTGCTATTGCGTGACCGATCAACGTTATTGCCAAAGAAAAAGTACAATTTGAGGTACTTACATTATCTAGTTAGGTTATAAAGGTGTCTGGATACCATTATTTGTTAATACATACAACCCTTTTTATATAGTTTAGACCACAGAACCTTTACACAAGACTGTGCCTGGGGGCTGTTGCCCGAATGGTTGTATAGGACATGGGTCAGTCGTTGCACTGGCTGGGTGTAGTGCTCAATCATCATCATCAGTTTAGACCACAGAACCTTTACAATGCCCATTGTTAAGGTTGAAGTTATCACCAATTTGGAAACATTTTTAGACTCGATAAGCCACCATGACTAAGAAGATGATGGTAAATCCAAGAAGTTTCTGCTGTGTGATTTATTTATTGTCTTAATTCCAGGTTCCGGCTGAGTGGTTCGGCTGGTTGCATTACAAAACTGACCTGCCACCTCATCAAGTAAGTTCTCATTTTAGGACTACCCTACTATAAGTCAAGAGTTGGGAGTGTCAATTATGCCTACTAATCTATATAGGTATACTAATATTATAAATGCGAAAGTAATTGTCTGTCGGACAGACAGCTGTTTCGCTTTCACGCTAAAAGTACTGAACCGATTTAAATGAAATTTGGTACACAGTTAGTCTAGGGCCTGAGAAAAGACATACATAAACTAGCTTCTGCCCGCGACTTCGCTCGCGTGTAATAGTTACATTGAGCTAACGCCAACTTTATCCCGCGAAAGTTACTATTTAATGTATCTTTCTAGGACCCAAGCCGCCCCAAATACCCTTGGATGGCAGACTTCACAGAGAACATGTCCGGAACGACCGGACAGTACACCCCGTACAGCACCACCAGGCCCAAGATCGAGCCTTGGGTGCCCAAGAAGAACGCTTAAACTATCACAAGGATCATGATCATACGAATTAGATTAATAAGTAATAATGTGTCAACCCATTCCTAAATAAAAGGATCCTAAATAAATTCAAAGGTTTTGATGTATTTTTATAATGCATCACATATTTAACATTCTACAACATAAAAGTACATAAAAATGGATTTATATCATATGATAAATCGTAAATCATCTACAATATTATGCGATTTTCTCAAAACCAAGTTATAAATAAATAAAATAAATAAAAAAAATATTTTCAGTAACTTTTTCAGTTTATGAGGGTTAACACATTATTGCTTATCAGCATCTAATTATGACTCCAAATTGGAAGCAATAGAGTCAGTTTTGTTATGTCCATATTTGTTTCATATAAAAGCTATAACATGATGAAGAACTTCTGCCAGTTTGATTCTGTCAAATTGTTTTGTTAAAATCAGCAATTAAGTGAAAATAGAAATCGATAATTTGTACATTGATTTAGTTTTAAGTAGAAAATGAATATATCTATTTAAATTAATGTGCATTTTTTATTTATTTATTAATGATCATTAGATACAGCCTGGTGACAGACAGACAGATGGCTTAGTTATATGGGCCTCTTCGGGTAATGAACCCTAAAGTTTCGCGTTAGAGTCGATCGTCTATTCGAATAAAAAAGATTTTTCATTTTTCAAAAAGAATCGCCATATTGCGGCAGAATTAAGAACTAAAATATTACAAACACTTCGTTAATGTCAAACTACTTCATAATAGTATGTTTAAAAACATTTATTTTCTTTTATTATTTTACTATTTCACTTTAATCCACGCAATTTAAAAAACATAGGAAAAAAAGGCGAATTGATCGAGCCATTCTCGAGTTATGGGCTTATCAACATGAATTTTCACTTATTATAAAACAAAGCCGCTTCCCGCTGTCCTATGTCATCTTAAATCTTTAAAACTACGCAAGGGATGATGTCGTTTTTTTGATGTCGCTTTTTTAGTAGATAGAGTGACTCAAGAGGAAGGTTTTTATATACAATACATGCATAATATGCTATAGAAACACTGAAACAATGTGATGTATAAGTATTGCACCCGTGCGAAGCTGGGGCGGGTTGCTAGTTATTTATTTAGATAGGTAGGTATATAGATTTTGTATGATTTTATTTGTGTCGCAAAGGGAATGCCTAGAGATTTTCACAGACACCAGTCCATATAAGAATGTATTGTTAATGAAGGAAATTATTAAAATTATACATTCTACCAGTGGCGCCCTCTTTTCAAATCTTTTCTTGACAGGTAATTTAATGTGCTGTCAAAGTTTAAGACTCCATCTAGTGATAGAAACTTGTACTATTTTAAAAGTCTAACGTAGACAAAGGCTCTAGCATAGCTACTAGCTAGAGCAAGGAACTTAATTCAAAAGAAAAGACAAACTATTTTTGTACTATAAAAATGCTTTAAACTATTAAAAGGTTGTAGTAGAACTATAGTAATGGCGGAAGACAATATGATATTAAATAATCACGTCGCAAACACCATACCGGTCGTATTTTAATGTACGGAAACCTGTTTGTGCGTGCGGGTCTGTGCTGTGGTTCCCAAAGTTTCCTGGTCCCTATTTAACCGACTGCGGATAAAATGGGTACCTAAAGTTACTTCACTACATAGTATAAAACAAAGTCGCTATCCACCGTCTCTCTGTCCCTATGTATGCTTAGTTTAAAACTACGCAACGGATTTTGATGCGTTTTTTTTTAATAGATAGAGTGATTCTTAAGGAAGGTTTTTATGTATAAATCATTACGCTATGACGAATAGGAGCGGAGCATCAATCGAAACTGTTGCAAAAACGGGCAAGTGACGCTGACGAAGTTGCGCGGGTCAACTAGTCTATACTAATATTATAAAGAGGAAAGATTTGTTTGTTTGTTTGTAATGAATAGGCTCCGAAACTACTGGACCGATTTCAAAAATTCTTTCACCTTCGGAAAGCTACATTATCCCCGAGTAACATAGGCTATATTTTATCCCTGTATTCCCACGGGAACGGGAACTACGCGGGGAGGCAGCTAGTATATTATAAATGCGAAAGTTTGCTAGTAGGTATGTATGGATGTTAGTTAGTCTTTTACTTTACGGCGAAAGGATCGTGATGAAATTTGGTACAGACTTAGAATAGGTTCTGGATTAACTATTTTTTAATTACTACTTTATATCCCGGAAAAATTTAAAATCTCTGGGAAGCTTGGTTCAGAAGGTTGCGTTTATACTATGTAAAGATAACTAAACTAGCTTTCGCAGTTTCACCAGCATTGTTCCCGTTATCGTGAGAATACAGGGATAAAATATAGCCTATGATACTTACAAATAACGTAACTTTCTATTGGTGAAAGAATTATTCAGATCGGTCTAGTAGCTTCGGAGCCTAATTATAACTAGCTGCCTCCCCGCGGTTTTACCCGCGTAGTTCCCGTTCCCGTGGGAATACAGGGATAAAATATAGCCTATGTTACTCGGGGATAATGTAGCTTTCCAAAGGTGAAAGAATTTTTGAAATCGGTCCAGTAGTTTCGGAGCCTATTCATTACAAACAAACAAATCTTTCCTCTTTATAATATTAGTACCTGTAGATATATATAGATATATATCATTACAGTTATTTTTGATACATTCTCGAACCGTAACATAATTTTAAAACCAATAATGAAACAGGCGTTTTCTGAAAACTGAAATAAATCTCATGAGAAGTTTAAATGTTTATTTTTAGCTTGAAAGCAGTTACCGTAACCGAAGACTAGAAATCAATCAATGTCAATTAATGAGGCTAAAGAATTGTTACTTATAGTTAACTAGCTGCCCCCGCGCGGTTTTACCCGCGTAGTTCCCGTTCCCGTAAGAATACAGGGATAAAATATAGCCTATGTTACTCGGGGATAATGTAGCTTTCCAAAGGTGAAAGAATTTTTGAAATCGGTCCTGTAGTTTCGGAGCCTATTCATTACAAACAAACAAACAAATCTTTCCTCTTAATAATATTAGTATAGACTAACAGTAGTTTTTTTTGTATTAGTTTTTTAGTAGGTATATTGAAATATATATACTACCAATATCATAAATGCGAAAGCTTGTATGTTCGGATGTACTTTTGTTGATCTTTCAAAAAGTACTGAACGAATTTGAATGAAATTTAGTACACATATAGTTTAGAATCCGGATTAACACATAGGCTACTTTTTATTAGAAAGTTGAAGATCTCCCGGGAACGTGGGTGAAACCGCAGGGTGAAAGCTTGACTCCAGCTTAAATTATGGAAATAAAAATGACTGTCTAAATGTATTGGTAAGCGAAAAACCCTATGGCTGGTCCTGTTTGACTATTTTTGGTCTTAAAACTTCAGAAATATGTAGTCAATATGACGTCATAAATAATATACCTTCTACTTCATAAATAATATCTAAATTTAATTCTCATTAAATGCAAATGGACTGTTGAATCTCCCTTTACCAAAACCGTTTAAGTTTTCAAGGAACTATAAATTACTTAGAACTAAAAGCTAATTTAACTATCAAACTGACGCAGCTATACAAATAATTCACAATATAAATCTTATAGTTAAGAAATTAACGTTTAAAATCCCTTAATTGGCTATGACAAATGAATTAGGCTTAAGTAGGAAGGTCCTAATAATAATAAAGCTTAAGAAACTCTGACTTTTACCAACTGCTCACAATCTATCTACAAGCGTAAAGCATTCGCCGAAGCTTTTTACACATATACCATTAAATAATCAACTTTATTTACTTTACATAAAGTTTAATTTGCCCTGTAACTTAAACTAAATGACCACACACTAATGCAATTTATATCGTACAATCGAATTTGAGATTTATTATGTAGTGATAAGTTATAATTTAAGTTGTGTAAGTTGATTAAGCTCAAACACGGACTAAACTTCTTTTTTGCCACCACAGGTAAAAATATCTTCGTTTCGAGCCAGTGAAAATGCGACGCGATGTAGCACGAACGCATTATAACCTCCGTGGACGTTTTTAATAGTTTTAAAACACTAAAAACTAACCTTTTTTGCGACAAACTTCAACCAAGCATTATAATATTTATTTATAAAGTTTGTTTATAGTTAGTGAATGTAAAATGGAGTTTAGTGTCGTGTATTACACTGGGTAAAATTTCGAAATAGTATAGTGCATGCAAAAAAGGATTTACCGTGAGAAAACAGGATTTATTCGTTACGTTTATGCATCGATGCGTTTATGAGGTAAGTTATGCTGTCAAATTCTCAAGTTTATATTAAAATTGTGTAAAAATATGTTTGATAATCTGATGTCCGATATCGGAACAAAGGCCGAGAACTAGTTTTGGAAAGTAGAAGGTTTAAACTTTGTGATTTGTTGCGTATTAGTAAACCGTTGGGAACGAGGATGTGGTGTGGGATTCGTACGCTTGCCTTTTAAGAAAAAAAAAAATTAAACGTATTTAGCGATTTGTATAGTGATGTGCCAGGGATGTTGATGTGTTGTCGATAGATTAACTAATTGTTTATTGAAAGTTGAAATGAAATAGGAGTGGTAATAAAACGGTAGGTTACTTAGGTATTAAATAAATAAGGAAGTAGACAATTTTGTTTTAGAAATCTAGGTATATTTTATTACCCTTTCATGTGTTTAGCGGTTAATAAGGTTTTTAAATATAATAAAACACAAGCAAAGAAATATCTCTTTCTTTCGGAGGTCACAAAAAGTTTAGGATAAAACTTAGTAAATCATAGTCGACATAGTAAATTATAATTAAATATAGAGAAACTTATATATAAAATAGATCTTGATTATTTCTTTTAGGCATCGAATCTTCCTTGTAACGGAATAAAAACTGTTTGGTCTTGAAAAAAGTATTATTGTTAGAATATTGTTAGCAGGACGTTAGAGGTAAATAGGTATGTAGAGTAGGTTTGTGGGGATATATGAATGCTTGGTAATTTTTACGCCACGACGGGTGAAGATATCTGGATGCATATGTCGATGTCTGGATGAAATTCAGTACAGAGCTAGAATATATTCTGAAATAGGATTAAGACATAGACTATTCCCTCTACCTATATTCGTCCAGCTTAGTAATCTTGGCGAATCAAAACAAGCTTATTCTACAACAATCATTCTTTGGATAGATCTATCCAGGGACCGAGAAACTGAAATCATTATCTTTATCTATCATTATATATATAAAACAAAGTCCCCGCTGCCTATGTCTGTATGAACCCTGTAAACACAAAAACTACGGAACAGATTTTCACGCGGTTTTCACCAAATTACGGAGTATTTCATGGGGAAGGTTTTTATGTATAATACATCAATTTGGACCCTGTAGGTGACGCTAGTGAACTAGCGTAACCGGGCAGAACGAAGTCTGCCGGGTACGCTAGTTATATATAGTCTTTTCCATTGGAGATCAGCTCAGAACAGCAACTCCCGCTTACATACTGGCTCTTTAAGTGAAGAATTAAATTAACACCTAAAACCTGTACATCATATCGCGTAAGACTACGCATTACTACTGCGATGTGGGCGGGATGTAGGCTGCCATCTTTAAAAAACCGGTCAAGTGTGCGCTGGAATAAGTGATACAATAAAAGTATATATGCTTATAGATGTATATAGATGATTTTCCATGCTCACATTGACCCTACTAGTGGAGGTTTAACCCACGTACTCCGAGATCTTAATTTTTTCCAGGATAAAAAGATGCCTATATATTATTTCAGAGCATGTTCTAATTCTGTGCCAAATTTCATCGCGATCCCTTCAGGCGTTCCGACGTGAAAGAGTGACAAACATACATTTTCACATACGCATTTATAATATTAGTAGGACTAGAGTTTTTTCTTTGATGATTTATAATAATAATAATATGTCTTTATTTCAGCCAAATAAGCCATAGCTATACAATAGTATACAATATATATATATAATAGATTTGAATCCGATATTTTATACAATCTGAATTCTTGACGTATCTTAGATTTTTGCTTATTTTTGCCATGTGTGGATATCGGACCCACCCATACTTACCAGCTAGGGGATCTCTATTCTGTCTGTTCTGCTCTACCATATGTGGTAAAGTTTAAAATACGCACAGCAGCTGCGTCGCCTTCGGGAACTGTAATTAATGTGTTTATTAAGTGTGTATTTAATGTCCCTTTCTTTGGATAGAACTCGGCTGGACAGTACCGTATCTAGATTTTAAATTATCACTGCTTGTTTGTTTGCTTGAACGCGCTTATCTCAGGATCTACTAGTCTGATTTGAAAATTGATTTCAGTGTTAAATAGCCCCATCTATCGAGAAAGGCTATAGGCTATATATCATCACGCTACGACAAATAGGAGCGGAGCATCAATCAAAAACATTGCAAAACGGCTAAACAAAGTTTCGCGGGTAAACTAAAATTTATATTTTAAAGCGTTCATCACATTTTTATTACCATTTCCCACGAACTATAAACCGTTTAAGGCATTTTGAAGAGCATTTCCATATAATAGCCATGTAATTTGACTATATACGTTGTCAACAATCGAATAGAATGGTATTGATATAAAATAATAGACGGCCATTACGCCGGCATTTCTCCCACAGTCATCAAATGTTGAGTGTTGAGTTACTTGCGAGTTGCGACTTGCGTCTTGCGGCTAATTGTCAGTTCGTTGCCTTCCCTTTGACTCGTGCGTGTGCTAGTCTATCGAATCGAATATCGATAAGTTTATTATCGATCGTGTGCACGTCTCTATAGACTATGGCAAACGTTTTGCTAGAATAAAAATTGAGTTAAGTTTAGTTATTATGTAATTTGGTACATTTAATTGAAAATAAATTAATAATTAATATCTTATGTTATAATTATATGAATAAAAACGAATGTCTTAAGCGCAAATCTCGAGGGATGGAGAGGGAGGGAGAGATGTGGCTATTTTTTCTTTTAAAAATTATTTCCCCTAAGTGAAGCCGCCAAGCAAAAGCTAGTAAGTACCTATAGTATAAATACATTCTTATAGTATCATATAACTCTACCTTATATACTCAAATTACAGACCGCTTACAATTTTAATAATGCAATATTTACCACAGTCATTGCGTAAGTTGTCAAGACTATGAGGACAGTGTAGCATTGTTCATTATTAAGAAAGCCGGCCAAGTATGAATCAGACTCGGGTATGAAGGGTTCCGCACTTTTTTTTTTATACCACAAAGATGGCAAACAGGCATACAGTCCGCCTGATGGGAAGCGGTTACCGCAGCCTATGGACGCTTGCAATACTAGGGGCGACGTTGCCGACCCTGTAAAAATATCTTTACTGCCTACTGTACTATAGTAGAAACTTTAATAATATTTAGATACTTTTGTTGGGATCCCATCAATTAAATTATTTATATTTATCACTGGCTGTAGTATTACCTATGTTCCCAGGGGACTTGTAACTTTCCCAGGATCAAATCCGCTAAGTCCTTTCTCGAGTTCTATCCTATCTTTGTACCTAATTTCATAAAAATCCTCGTCTAGTCTCGTGGTTTAAACGTAACAGGCAGATAGAGTTACTTTCGCATTTATAATATTAGTATGGATTTGTTATAGCGCCAAGGAATTTTAGAAATACACATCCTTAGAAAATTTTAATTGTGTCCCTATTACGGATCATGAGATGCAGCTCGGTGACAGACGGACGGACTGTTAGTAAGGGTCCCGTTCGTTCACTTACGGAACCCTAAACGTGACATATTTCGCCAATTGACACTCTAATTGACCTCATGTTGATACTTGAGAAAAGCCGTTACTCCTATTCAAGTACCAAGACTGTTGAACTGACGTATAATAATTACTTTGTGGGCGTTATTAATAATCGTAATAAATAATATAGATATAAAGAATAACAGTTATCTAGTCTATATTTTGACCCCTACCATTTTACAAGTAACTTAATATTATAAAATGTGAATACGAATAGTAGTTTTTTTGATACGCTTTCAAGCTTAAACCAATTAACCGATTTAAAAAATGCTCCCACCAATGGAAAGCTACATTATCAGGGAGTAACATAGGCTATATTTTATCCTCGTGTTGCCACGGGAACGGGAACTACGCGGGTAAAACCGCACGGAGTCATTAGTAATGCGACACATTTTATACTTAAATGCAAACTTTGTTACTCTTCTACTCAATATTGGCTGAAAGGATATCTATACTTATAATAAATCTGTAGAGAGGTCAATTCTGTACATGAAATACATTTTCAAAATAACTATCAGGGGGTGATTAGTGATCGATACTGATGCCAAAAATGCAATCAGTAAAATTTTTGTCTGTCTGTCTGTCTGTCGGTCTGTATGTTCCTTATAGAAACAAAAACTACTGGACGGATTTTAACGAAACTTGGTACAATTATTACTCATACTCCTGGGCAGGTTATAGCATACTTTTCATCACGCTACAATCAATAGGAGCAGAGTAGTGAAGGGAAATTATGGGAAAACGGGAGAAGCTACTCCATTTTTTAAGCTTCCGTCGCGTGTGCAGCCTTAATGGTTAAAGTTACATAGAAATTATGTATGACGGAAATATTTTACATAAAATTTTCTAAAAAATATCCCGCAACAGCATATGTCTATCTTTTATAGTTGACTCAGAATAACACGTGTAACTCCTGATAGCTGTTTGTATGTTTACTCTTACGTTTATAATACTCTCACTAATCCCCAATTTTCCCTAAGTTAACATTATTACCTATTCAATAAAAAATAATCATAGAAATCGGTATAGAAACACCAAAATTATAGAAGAAATAAGCCATCGCGTCGTCACACGTGGATACTAAATCATGCTATAAGTAAGGATTATTTTTAAACGACTTAAAAAAAAAGGAGGAGGTTCGAGGAACGAAGTCGCGGGTTAAAGTTAGAGTTAGCCCAAAGAAACTATTCCACGCGAACGAAGTCGCTGGCAGAAGCTAGTCTATACTAATATTATAAAGAGGAAAGATTTGTTTGTTTGTTTGTTTGTTTGTAATGAATAGGCTCCGAAACTACTAGACCGATTTCAAAAATTCTTTCACCATTGGAAAGCTACATTATCCCCGAGTAACATAGGCTATATTTTATCCCTGTATTCCCACGGGAACGGGAACTACGCGGGTAAAACCGCGGGGAGGCAGCTAGTATATTATATTCAGAAAAGAGTTAGCATATATCCTAGATTAGGATACAAGCTAGTTTTCATGCCTAGAAAATTTAAAATCCCTCAGGAAAGTGGGCGTAAGCCTAGCCACACACTAGTTGGTCATATTGCTTCTCTTCTTTAATATGTACTCTTTTTTCTGTGTGTAGAATAAATGGATTAAAATATAAACTGCCAAAGTCATATCATCCCAAGTTTCTAAGCTAATCATTTAGTAGGTATGTCTCAAGAAAGCTTTGTGAGGTTTTTGTTATGATCTCTAACGGTCATAAAATCTGTGTAATTGCCCACAATTTGAATGTAAACAATAGTACTCCCATATTACCGTGAGATCATGGGTCAGTGAAAGTAAGGTCTTGACGAGATGAATTTTGAAATGTTTCGTGTTATGATGATCTAGTTTCTAACGGCATTTATCCTTGACTAGCTGCCTCCGCGTAGTTCCAGTTTCCGTGGGAATACAGGGATAAAATATAGCCTATGACAATCACAAATTACGTAGCTTTCTATTGGTGAAGGAATTGTTCAGATCGCTCCATTGGTTTCGGAGAGTATTTATAACAAACAAATCTTTCCTCTTTATAATATAAGTATAGGTTAAACTATATAAACCACACAAAAGTATTTCAGAATGTATTAAGTATTACCTAAACGCGTTGAGCAAAGATACGAAAGGTAACACACATCTACACATCTATCCTAACAAACTCAGTCCATTTTTTTTAAATTCTAACCATAGATACAAAATTTTACACTAAATCATTGAGCATATAATAAGCCAAGTAGGTAGACATTTTTTCTTGAAACTACGCCAAAAAACCATCCCATTTGACCGTACAATTTTCCATATAGCTTTGTTTGTAAATAGATCAAAATTCTTAGTTCGGGTTTACCTACCTGCCCCACCTGTGTAGTGTGTATGCCAAAATGCATTCACGCTTTCTAAAACCGCACACAAAGGGCGTCCTCTGTCACGATTATTCTCGAGCAGGTAGTTTTTGATTGGGCTCCATCTATCCACATATCTTGTCTGTTAACAAAGGCCTAGCAAAATAAAATTTATGGCAGTTTAAAATTGGATATGGCAATTTTTTTAATGATATTAGAAGGAACAATGCGCTAAAACCTTGTGCTATCATCAGCTCAAATACGTCTCCACGCTCGGAGCTCGAGCCTCCCCTAACACCGAGGGGGTGTCCATAGTCCACACGCGCGCCTAGTGCGGTGCGGACTGCACATGCCGCCAATAGTGACATCTCGGGCATGCAGGTTTCCTCACGATGTTTTCCTTCACCGAAAGCCTTACGTAAGTTTTTAATCTCGTAGACTACGAACCGGAGGTTTGAACCAGCGCCCTAATTATTGTGAGTGCAGTTTGACTGAAAAACATACAATATTTTGTTTACATGGCAGAATAAGAGTCGACCTTTGCCACTGACAAATTTTATCGATATACATCGAGCATGTAACCAATAGAGTAGAACTGTTAACAGTTTTGTTAGAAAACAAAATACGCCTAAACGCTGCGCCGGCCCCTGCGTTCTGATTGGCCGACTCAAGGTCAAGTGTTGCACTAGACGCACTCGACAAGGTAGATCATTTAATTCTTCTCCAAAAACTTGCATTTAATGGCATTAAGGGTTCTCTTCTGCGCTGGTTTGCTTCGTATGTATGTAACAGAAAGCAACGTGTTGTGGTTAATGGATACGAATCAGATTTTATCACCATAACTTCCGGGGTTCCGCAAGGTTCTATTTTAGGTCCCTTTCTATTTATCATTTATATAAACGATATTGCAAACTATATAAAACATTCAAACTTCGTAATATATGCTGATGATTTAAAAATTTATAAACGAATTGATGGCGTTGAAGATTCCAAACTACTTCAGCAGGATCTTTGTTCCTTGCATAATTATTGTCTAAAAAATAAAATTCAACTTAGTTTTAATAAATGTAAGTACATATGTTTTACTCGAAAAACGAAACCCATTATGTATCAATACTCAATCAACAATGTTGTTCTCGAACACGTTAAAACTATTAAAGATCTAGGCATATATTTGGATTCAAAATTAATTTTAAAAGAACATATAAAATCTATTACCTCAAAAGCTTATAAGATGCTTGGACTTGTATCCCGCTATGCCTATCCATTTAAAAAAGCAAGCACTTACGTATACCTTTACTACACTCTAGTCAGGCCAGTTTTGGAATACGCATCATCCATCGATCAGCCATCGAAAAAATCCAAAATAAATTCTTAAAAATGGTAATTTTTAGATGCTTTTATTGCAAATATTATAAAATAAACCATAAAACACTTTTAATAAAATCTCACATGTTAAGCTTACAGCAGCGTCGTATTCAATTGGAATCTATAGTTTTGTACTAGATACTGAATAATTATATTGATTGCCCTGAGCTCGTAGATGCAATTAAATATCGTGTTCCTGCCGCAGCACTTCGGAAAAAATATCTTTTTCATATTCCATTATGTCGTACTAATGCTGGAAAACGTTCACCAATGTACAGAATGACTAATAGATATAATAACTAATTTACTCAAATTGATCCATTTTCAAATACTTTATATAAATACAAGAAATTTATAATTAGCAAATTACAGGAGACTCAATCATAAAATACCTATAAGTAAGTAGTGTAGTATATTGTAGTGGTCTCGGTCGGTTTCTCGGGGATTGACATTGTGATAACACACTGTCAATTGCCGGGGGGTTGGCCGGGAATTGACAGTGTGTAACATATAACATAATAACATATAATTGTAACATATGACACCAAACCGTAACAACTATTTTTGTTATTATCTGTGGGACACGCTATTGGTGTGTACTATCATTTTTTATATGTAATACCATAACTTTATAATATTGTACACTACTGTTTGTGTTCTTCTAAGTTTTCAATAAAAAAAAAAAAAAAAAAAAAAAATATAGACGTACACACAGGTCTCTTATTGGTCGGGTACTGTTTTAGTTCGAGCGTGGCTTGTTAGTTATACGTGACAAATCATCGAAACGTTGCTAAACAAATGGCTCACTATTGCTACTCTATTGGTTACATGCTCGATGTCGATATATTAATGTCGTAACTTGTCATCCCTATTTCCGAACTGAGCGTGATGTGCAGTAAATACCTAATCACGATAGTGTCACGGAATCACGAGTCTCTTTTATATTTTAGGGTCCTGTGACGTGACAAGAAAACCATTTACATTTGGGAATGGAGTTGGTCAAAAACCACATGTATTTAGCTAGAAAACAGCCAATTTGATATAAAATTTTAGCTAGAACATTACCAGTAACAAATTACTAGCTAGTAATGTAATAACAAGTAAAACCCTTGCTATTTCATACGTCATTATTACACTAGATCTATGTTGGTTTTTAAAAGAGTAATTAGGTAGGTACTGAGTTTATTGTCGGCTCTTAGTAAAAGTAACTTTCAGTACCGAGCATTAAGAGTGACTTTTAAATAAACAATATTTTGATTTGATGAAGTTTGAAAAAGATAATTTATAGCCTTTTTTTATAACATACTAGCTGCCTCCCCGCGGTTTTACCCGCGTAGTTCCCGTTCCCGTGGGAATACAGGGATAAAATATAGCCTATGTTACTCGGGGATAATGTAGCTTTCCAAAGGTGAAAGAATTTTTGAAATCGGTCCAGTAGTTTCGGAGCCTATTCATTACAAACAAACAAACAAACAAACAAATCTTTCCTCTTTATAATATTAGTTATAATATTAGTATAGATAGGCAACTTTTTATCTCGGCACAGTGGAAGATCTTCCAAGAACCCAGATAAGACCGCGGGTACCACTCGCATAGTATGTAAGGAACCTTAGCTTTTATAAACGAAACTGACCATTTATTTTTATGACAAAGAAACACTGGGAATAGTGAAGCGATAGGTTTTTGTTAAAAATCGATAAATCGGTAACGCACGAATTATTGTGAAATCATCGTAAAGTTAAATCTCTATTGTATTCGTTGGATTCGATAAGGCTGTGCCATAACGGCTATAACTCTGCCGAACGTATAGACAATGGATTGGAAAGTTGAATATCCATTTTAATTTAGGTTAAGGTGTTTTATTGTTAATGTTGGTGTGACAGGTCAACGCTAAGGTCAAATGTCGGGTACTATTTATTTATAAACTAGCTCCCTGCGGTTTCACTCGCGTTCCCGGGGAATTTTAAATTTTCCCTGGATAAAAAGTAACCTATATGTTATTTTAGAATATACTCTAAACCTGTTCTATCAAGAAAGCCAAGTTTTATCGAGATTCCTTTAGCCATTGTTGAGTGAAAGAGTAACAAACGTAGATCCACAAACATTCTCATAATTCTTTCGCATTTATAATATAAGTTAAGACTATTCTGCCCCTGCTTCGCACGTTTAGCAAACCATATATTTTAAACAACTTAAATCATTATCATATCAATATATTAACATAAATCATTAATAAACTAAACGTATAAACCTTCCTCTTGAATCACTCTATCATTGTTGAAGACCGCGTTAAAATCAGTGGCGTATTTTAAAAGATCTAAGCGGATAAATGCGGCTTTGTTTTATACTATGTAGAGATTTTCTGGACACTTTAAGCGCCTATATCTCGTCACGCTTACCATCAGACAAACAGTCCTACAGAGTATTTCTCAGATCTTTACTTTGCAATTTTTTTTCAGTAAACATTGCCACAACTTAAAGACAAAAATATATCAAAATAAACTTTCAATTACTATTATGAGTTCCATATTATCTGATATGAGCTATTATTGGGATTAAACGAATTATATTTTACTTTTATGGTATTTACTTGTAGGTTGTATAAACCATAAAAATCCCACATATTTTTATAATGGTTAAAGTTGTTACATACAAAGAACCTCTATATCATTTCTTTATTTACTTTTAAATTCTTAATATATTTGATACAGATATTAATATAATATATGCCATTAAAATGAAAACACGCTTTTATCGATAGTAAATTAAAAATAATAAATAACCTTCTAATAATAAATAACCTACTACTATAAAAAGTTATCGATAAGTTTACTGCAAACCCTATTTCGTAATTATGACATTTTAATTACCTACTCTATAGACTAAATATTAGAAAATACTAGTATCTATAATGTAACTGTATATTTAACTTCAGTAATTATCAATATACATAGGTACACACATTATTAAATTTAATTATCCATATTTACCTATAGTTATTTCGAGCTCCTCGGTGGAATGTCAGTGAACTTGGCAGAGCATATGCCAGAAGATCAGGAAAAAATGAGAGTTCTGCCAGCATGCGGAATAGTTCTATTGTTCCTGATACTTTTTTTTAATAGTTCTGCCAGTTTTCCCCATTATTTAAAAAAAAAATGCTCTGCTAACTTCCCGTCGCAGATCATTTTCGAGCTAACTTCATTTTAAAACCGGTTTCCGACGTATTTACATTAGTCTAATAGTTCCTGATAGTTCTTTTTGATAGTTCTGTCGAATTTACCTATAAAAAAGCGATTAGAAGTTACCATAAAATATTTTCATAAAAAAAACTAAAAGTCACTAAAATCGTCATTTATGTAACCATTGTATTGTCTAATGACCAAAACGCATTAAATAGGATAATAACAATAACACATCTATACTTTACACAAGAAATCTTGAAGAATACTTGAACTCGCACTCAAGTGCCTGATGATCAAAATTGAAATGAATGAAGTATTTATTTATCTAGTGAAAAAAAAAAGAACCTAATAAATATAAACATATCAAAGGCCGGAACTCCTCGGTTTATGATAGACTGGTATATAAGCTATACATAAGAGCAAAAACCAATACCAGAACTGTCTCTCAAGTATCAGCAGAGCATAGGTGAAGATGATGAGAAAATCCTCTAAGAGAAAATAATAGATATTTACTTTGACCCCCTTATGTACTAAATATACATATAGCCCAGGCCGGAACTCCTCGGTTTATGTTAGACTGGTATATAAGCTATACATAAGAGCAAAAACCAACACCAGAACTGTCTCTCAAGTATCAGCAGAGCATAGGTGAAGGTTATGAGAAAATCCTCTAAGGGAAAAAAACATATTTATATTGACCCCCTTATGTACTAAAAATACATATAGCCCAGGCCGGAACTCCTCGGTTTATGTTAAGAGCATATACATTTAGTACATAAGGGGGTCAATATAAATATGTATTATTTTCCCTTAGAGGATTTTCTCATAATCTTCACCTATGCTCTGCTGATACTTGAGAGACAGTTCTGGTGTTGCTTTTTGCTCTTATGTATAGCTTATATACCAGTCTAACATAAACCGAGGAGTTCCGGCCATTTAGAAAATATGTATTTTTAGCATATCATGGTCAAAGTAAATATCTATTTTTTTTTTCTACAGCGGATTTTCTCATAATCTTCACCTATGCTCTGCTGATACTTGAGAGACAGTTCTGGTGTTGCTTTTTGCTCTTATGTATAGCTTATATACCAGTCTAACATAAACCGAGGAGTTCCGGCCATTTAGAAAATATGTATTTTTAGCATATCATGGTCAAAGTAAATATCTATTTTTTTTTCTACAGCGGATTTTCTCATAATCTTCACCTATGCTCTGCTGATACTTGAGAGACAGTTCTGGTGTTGCTTTTTGCTCTTATGTATAGCTTATATACCAGTCTAACATAAACCGAGGAGTTTCGGCCATTTAGAAAATATGTATTTTTAGCATATCATGGTCAAAGTAAATATCTATTTTTTTTTCTACAGCGGATTTTCTCATAATCTTCACCTATGCTCTGCTGATACTTGAGAGACAGTTCTGGTGTTGCTTTTTGCTCTTATGTATAGCTTATATACCAGTCTAACATAAACCGAGGAGTTCCGGCCATTTAGAAAATATGTATTTTTAGCATATCAAGGTCAAAGTAAATATCTATTATTTTCCCTTAGAGGATTTTCTCATAATATTCACCTATGCTCTGCTGATACTTGAGAGACAGTTCTGGTGTTGCTTCTTGCTCTTATGTATAGCTTATATACCAGTCTAACATAAACCGAGGAGTTCCGGTCTGTGAGATATGTATATTTAGTACAGAAGGGGGTCAATATAAATATCAATTTTTTTTCTATAGAGGATTTTCTCATAATCTTCACCTATGCTCTGCTGATACTTGAGAGACAGTTCTGGTGTTGCTTTTAGATCTTGAGTATAGCTTATATACCGTCCTAACATAAACCGAGGAGTTCCGGCCTGGGCTATATGTATATTTAGTACTAGCTGCCTCCCCGCGGTTTTGCCCGCGTAGTTCCCGTTCCCGTGGGAACACAGGGATAAAATATAGCCTATGTTACTCGGGGATAATGTAGCTTTCCAAAGGTGAAAGAATTTTTGAAATCGGTCCAGTAGTTTCGGAGCCTATTCATTACAAACAAACAAACAAACAAACAAACAAACAAATCTTTCCTCTTTATAATATTAGTATAGATATAGAATAAGGGGGTCAAAGTAAATATCTATTATTTTCCCTTAGAGGATTTTCTCATAATCTTCACCTATGCTCTGCTGATACTTGAGAGACAGTTCTGGTATTGGTTTTTGCTCTTATGTATAGCTTATATACCAGTCTATCATAAACCGAGGAGTTCCGGCCTTTGATATGTTTATATTTATTAGGTTCTTTTTTTTTTCACTAGATAAATAAATACTTCATTCATTTCAATTTTGATCATCAGGCACTTGAGTGCGAGTTCAAGTATTCTTCAAGATTTCTTGTGTAAAGTATAGATGTGTTATTGTTATTATCCTATTTAATGCGTTTTGGTCATTAGACAATACAATGGTTACATAAATGACGATTTTAGTGACTTTTAGTTTTTTTTATGAAAATATTTTATGGTAACTTCTAATCGCTTTTTTATAGGTAAATTCGACAGAACTATCAAAAAGAACTATCAGGAACTATTAGACTAATGTAAATACGTCGGAAACCGGTTTTAAAATGAAGTTAGCTCGAAAATGATCTGCGACGGGAAGTTAGCAGAGCATTTTTTTTTTAAATAATGGGGAAAACTGGCAGAACTATTAAAAAAAAGTATCAGGAACAATAGAACTATTCCGCATGCTGGCAGAACTCTCATTTTTTCTTGATCTTCTGGCATTTGCTCTGCCAAGTTCACTGACACCTCGGTGGAGACGTATATGAGCTGTTGATGATGATGGCGAAAATTTTGTATGAAATGTATAAATTAGGAATTAGGCAATAATTTCTTTGAATGTTTAATTATGTAATTATTTTTCTACATTTGTATCTATTACCAGGCGATATGGTCGCTCAGCGACAAAGCCTATAAATAAAAAAAAAAAATGATATTTATTTATATGCATTATTACTACAATAAAAGGTTCATAAATAGAAAAGTCCCAAATAATGTAATGTAACTAAGTCAGTTCAGTAGTTTAAACATAACACACACAGTTACATTCGCATTTATAATATTAGTAAAGATTATTAGTTTCTCACGTATTAAACTACGTAGTTGACAAGTCGAGTGACGTCAGTACACGGGATCAACGACCGAGTCGTAATCGAAACCATTCAATCATTCATTCTATCACTCGTCAATGTCAACTTGATCGAGTTACAACACTAATATTATAGAGATTAAAAAAGGAAGGATTTCATTGTCTTGTATTGGATTTAAGGAATAATTTGATAACTGATTTTAATAAATCGTAACCTCAAAAGCTACATTATTTAGGAGCCTGAAACAATTTCCATAAAACTTTGCACGTATATAGGTACATATATGCTTTAGATTTAATAATTTATATTAAGTACATAAGTAGTAGTATTTATTATAAATGTTTTAGTTTATTTTACTTAATCAGGCCAGATTAGCTGAAGGGATCCAAATGAAATTTGACAGAGTTAAAATAAATTTCAAATACTACATAGGTTATTTATTCCAGGAATTCCTCGGGAAAGCAAGTAAAACCGTAGGACCACAACTAGTATTATTATATTTTATTTACTGGACATATAAAGTAATAATAAAATATTACATAAACTAAAGCAGTGGTATGATAATAATTATATGTACAAAAAACTGACTTTAAAAATTTCTCACATTTATCAATTTCTATCACATTAAACCCATAATGTCTGCAAAAACAGATGTTGAATACCTCCTTTATAAGCGGTCGGTTAACAGCTGTGACCGCCGGATGTGGAAGCGGTCAGCAGATGTGAGCTCAAGATCAGTTTTTGCAAGTTTTTGCACTACATCCACTGAGTGCCATGTTAGGAATCTTAAACGATATGATATATATGGACATACAGACAAATATTACGTTTATTTATATATATTTACTGGCTGCCGCCCCGCGGTTTCACCCGCGTAGTTCCCGTCCTCGTGATCACAGGGGTATCAAAAATAGATAGTAGCCGATTCTCAGACCTACTGAATATGCATATTAAATTTCATAAAATCGCTCAAGCCGTTTCGGAGGAGTATGGTAACTAACATTGTGACACGATAATTTTATATATAAGACTAGTGGCTCCCCGTGGTTTTACCTGCGTACCCGGGAGATCTTCCATTTTCCCAGGATTAAAAGTTACCTATGTTCTTTCTCAGGTTCTAGACTACCTATATGTATACCAAATTTAATATAAATCGGCTTAGTAGATAGTTTTAGCGTGAAACCGAGACAGACAGACAGACAGAGTTACTTTCGCATTTATAATATTAGTATGGTTTTCCCCGCTCTATCTAGTTTTTTTTTCGTTACAGATAATAAAGCACGCGAGAAATGTCTCTAGCGGACGTGACGTCAGCTCGAAGCTCTCCCGCGCCCGAGGCCTGTCCGGAGTGCGACACCAGCGCCTCTGTCACATCCGACTTGCATAAGGTACCTCATCATCAGCTCATAATATCCCGGGACATTTTTCACACACGGCCAATCTGATTCCAAATTAAGCATAAAAGTGAGCTTGTGTTATGGTAATCAGATAGCTGATATACTACATATCATCATCATCATCAACAGCTCATATACGTCTCCACTGAGGAGCTCGAGCCGCCCCTAACATCGAGGGGGTTTAGGCCATAGTCCACCACGCGGGCCCAGTGCGGATTGGCGGACTTCACATGCCTTTAATTGTGACATCTCAGGCATGCAGGTTTCCTCACGATGTTTTCCTTCACCGAAATCCAGTGGTGTGAATCCGTATGTAAGTTTTAACTCAGAGGTACTAGCCAGGGGTTTGAACCTCCACCCTCATGATCGTGAGTCGGGGCGGTCCCAACGTAATTTTTTCTGACGTCCGGGTCTAAACTTAAATTCTAATAATATAGAAGCTTTTTAACATCTATAGAACTTTGAATACGTTAAATTTCAATTATGTGAAATAAGCTCAACAATTACAAATTTTATTGGAAATTATATTTTCAGTTATGAATAGATCGACCTATCCGTAGAATAAATCTATCTGCCAAATCCCTACTACCTATAGAGAAGAGTGATTTGAAGTTTGATTTGCACATATTTTACCGTTTTTACCCTATCTTTTTCTTAATCGGTTTAGAGAATTGATACTTTTACTAAAATATTAAAACATCACTATCCATTAGGTATCTTAAACATACACTAAAAGCGGTTTGGGTTCAAAGTCACACAGAACTTTGTTCTACGTATAGGTCGATGTATATAGGTATATAATTATTTACTCTACCATTTTTCTCAAAAACAATCATCCAAAATTGTGACCTACCTATATTTAAAAACTTTTAAAGACCTTCTCCATATTCCAGTATCAAGTAGCATGCACATGCAAGCCGGCGTCAGTGCAGTACGCGTGCGCGGACGAGCCCGGCCCCCCGCCCCCCGCCAAGACGGACACCCCCCCCGCGCTGCCGCCACGACCCCCCACCAGCGTACTAGCCGCCACCAACAGGAGAAACAATTGTATGTACCTAATTATACCATTAAATTCACAACCATCATAAGTACACACATTATTAAATTTAATTTATCTATATAAAACAAAGTCAAATAAAACTCAAAGATTTTAGAAAATCACTACAAAGTATAAAACAAAGTCGCTATCCGCCGTCTGTCTGTCCCTATGTATGCTTAAATCTGTAAAACTATGCATCGGATATTGATGCGGTTTTTTTAATAGATAGCGTGATTCTCAAGGAAGATTTTTATGTATAAATCATTACGCTATGACGAATAGGAGCGGAGCATCAATCAAAACTGTTGCAAAAACGGGCAAGTGACGCTAACGAAGTTGCGCGGGTCAACTAGTGGATTATAAATTAGTGTCTTATGATACGCGCCTTACGAAAGTCGATAGCAACATTTTTATATATTAATTTATTATACCTATATGAGGATCATGAGCCGGAGCAGTACCTTATTTTTATAGAGCTAAGAGCTATTTTATATCGATGGATTTTTTTGACGTTATTTTTTGTACCAAATAGATTCTATAGCGATTGTCGCCTCAAAGTGTCACCAAAATTAATGTAAGATCTATCTTCCCACGATCCCTACACCTACAATATCTACATCAATGAATTTGAACTGCTAAAAAACAACAATAGGTAAAATTTGCCAACCTACCTGGCTTTTGTACTTGAAAAACGCAACATTATTCTATACATACCTACTTAAATAATGTAGGATTGTACGCAAAATCCATAAGTCACTCTCAGTTCACAAACGCATTACAATTTAGGACCTTCTTACCTGAACTTCGTAATGTATCCAATGGGTCTGCGCGCGCCGTCCATTGTCAAATCATATAACCTTACTAGCGTTCGTAAATGGTTTCAATCATTAACGCCAACCAAAATCTCGTGTTACATCCAAAATAAAACTGATTTATAAATGAAATATCACTCAAATACTTAATTCGTGTGTGTGTTTCGACGTAATTTTGATTTTAAGACGCGTTTAAACAAAATTAGGAGGGAAATACTGTGACAATAAGAAAAAATACAGGAATTGTTTTCGAAAAAAAAAATGGAATTGATTTTTTCATAAATGTGTAGTGTTGGTTATTAAACTGCCAGTGTGAGTGTGTTGTGAAATAATATTGTTGTTACTAAAGAGAGGTCATTGTTCCCTGTTAGCGTGGGGTAAATATCGATTATTGTGAGTAATGGCGCGCAATTTGAAACTTTCATTCTAGTTTGAAATTTTTTTAAATGGCGTTTATACAGACTTGAAAATAGTGTGGAAAATAAAATTAAATTGGTGGTTAGAAAGAGATGCAAGCGTGCGGTGTTATGCAAGTGGTACAGTATCAAGTATCGGCACCGCAATCGACAATCGCCGCAGACGTGGCACAGCACTATGTGCCGCCGCCTCCTTACTTTGGTAATTTTTTTAAAGTTTTTTTTTATGTACATAGTAAGGTAGTTTTAATCGCAACATATATTAATGAAATCGACTACAAATAGATATAAATAATATGACGAAAATGTTATACTATATTAAGCGTCATGTGTTCATTAATTTATATCGATTTCACAGTACATAAAACTAGATTTTAATTTTCGTGCAATTGTTAAGGGGCTGAATACTGTCAAATGTAAATAGTTAAGATTTAATACATATTATAGGTACAGAAGGCTTATTAGAATATTAATGATGACTAGCAGTTCTAATATTACTATCGTTAAAGAAATTGTTAAAACTTGTTTTAAAAAGAGCTCTACCTATTGCCGTATCTTCTCAGCTAAAACAACCTTCCGAACCGAGCATTAGAGTCGACGTTCCAGAAGTTGGCATTATTTTTATTCCATTTTTATATTTAAGTAGTGCATCCAATCATAAACTAATGCCTCATTTACATTCAGCTGTAGTGAGCAGGGAAGTGGGCAGGGAAGTGGGCAGGACGAGTATGTAAACGTATACTTCTCATGCCACTGCTTAATGCCACTCGCGCTGCCCAGCGCTCCCCAAAAGAGCGGTTTTTGTGCGGACTTCAAAGGACCGGCAGCGCGAGCGGTAGGGCGTGTTTACATTCTGCTCAAGCGCTCAGTTGACGCCGGGCGCCCGGAGTGGTTAAACGTGTATCTGCTGTGCGTTGCAAACACAAAGTACGTAACTTAAAAATGCCGTACGATTGGAGCAACGACATTGTAATTAAGTTTTTAGAATTATTAGAAACTGAACGAGTTATTTGGGATGTAAACGACAACAATCATAAATCTATTACGATGAATAGATATCATCCACCATCTTCTACGACGTCTTTTCTTTTTTTTCATTTGATTTATTTTTAACTGACGCACATAATTATGTATCGCTAAAAGACACAGCGCGGACGCTGCAAAAATTTCAACGTCTGCCATTGCCGGAACTTGAAAGCGAAGTGAGAGGAAGGGCAGTATGTAAATACACATTTCCCTCGATCCTGCCACAGCAGTATTTAGGGAATTATTGCCGGCAGCGCGAGGAGCAGCGATAGGGGCTGAATGTAAATGAGGCATTAAACTGTAGTGTATGTGTATTTAGGTAGGTAGTGAAATAATAAATAAATGTGGGTTGTTTGTAATGTATCGTCCGTTGAGTGTTTAGTCATATTATATCTCTTAAGCTGACAACTGCGTTTTTGTGTTACTCCCCATAAGTCCTATAGTACCTAGTCAAGTACTCTTCACTTAAGAAGATTGTACAGTGGTACTAACTTTTGGCTAAAATTACATACAAATTTAGCAAAGAAATTTACTAGCCCTAAAAAGGAACGTAATTCAGGCACATTTGTTGGCCTCGGTATATTTTTAACTGCTTCGATCTTACCCGGATCTGCCCTAACTCCATTTTTAGAAACAATATATCCCAGGTATGATATTTCTTGTGCTAAAAAGACACACTTTGATTTTTTCAACCTTAATCCCTTATCCATCAACCGTTTAAATACCATTTGCAAAGCTTTAAAATGTTCCAATTTAGTTTTCCCTCCGATAATTACATCATCAATGAAAACTGCAACATTGGGTATACCATGTAGTAAATTAGTCATGATACGTTGGAATATGCCCGGGCTTGACGCTAGACCAAAAACTAACCTATTATAACGAAATAAACCCCTATGTGTATTAATGACCGTGTATTTTTTTGAATCATCAAGTTCTATTTGATTATACAAATAGGTACGAAAAGTGGTTGCCTGGAACGGTAGATACGCGTTTAGGTCTTTCTAATTATAAAGTTAAGGATGATAGGGGTTGTTATGTACATCGCCATATCGATCAGTTAAAACGTAAAAGTAGAAGCTCGTTGGTCTCTCCAAACTCAGAGTGTAGTACGTCCGATAATAGTGAAAATCGAAATAGATTAGTAATAGACGAAAGTGTTTGTAACGAATCTCAAAGTAGGATAGATTCTACCGATACTGGACAAGTGGTTGAAGAGGCCCCGTCGGAGAAGCCTCAGAGTTCGGTTTCGCCACAACTGGATAGGGCGTCACCCGCCACATCCCCTCAGATAAGCGAGCCTCATCCTGAACCCTGTGAACCTCCTGCATCCCTTCCTACAGGTAGACTTATGCGACAGTGTAAATTAAAAAAGAAACTGTATAAATAAACAATAGGTAATAAATAATCTATAGTGTATAAGCGTTTAGATTTAATTGTATTTGATGTAATAACCGTGTTAGAATATAAGTGTGGAGGAATGTAGTGTATGTGTATTTAGGTAGGTAGTGAAATAATAAATAAATGTGGGTTGTTTGTAATGTATCGTCCGTTGAGTGTTTAGTCATATTATATCTCTTAAGCTGACAACTGCGTTTTTGTGTTACTCCCCATAAGTCCTATAGTACCTAGTCAAGTACTCTTCAAAAACTATGGTTAAAAAAATGAGCCTACATAGATACAGAAATCTTTCTTGTTGTTGTAAGATAACTTAATGAATATTCATTATTAATACACCATATTTAAGTAGAGCAACATATCTGGTCCATGTGAAAGCTCTGCTTACTTTGGAATCAGATTGGCCGCGTGTGAAAAATGTCCCAGGATATTTATTTAAATATATAATTCACCAGCATCAGTAGGCTGCAACAATGAGCCGACATGCCACCGTCGCAAGTACGCGTGGTGGTGCGTCGGGTGCGGTGCCCTCGCGGCGGCCCTCGGCGGCCTGCTGGCGGCCCAGCACATCGTTCTCCGGGCTTACACCGCCTCGCCGCAGCACTTGGAGACTGTGCCCGCTGCTGTGCCTGCTGCCATGGTGAGTTAAGGGGCTGAATAACAGTAAAAAAAGGGGGGAGGGGGGTTTTAGAATGGGTTTTAAATTTTTTTTGAAGGTGATTAAAAATATAGATAGATAGATAGCTCTTGTTCAGACAAAGACGAAACATAATAAACAATGACAGAAGAACTTAACTAAATGCACTGGTTAAAAAAAGGGGGTTAAAATGGGTTTTTGTAACAAATTTTTTTGAGGGTAGTTCAAAAGTTATAGATAGATAACTCTTGATTGTACACCAAAAGACAAAACAAAATAATCAATAACAGTAGAACTTAACTAGATGCACAAGTGGCGGTCTTTGGTCGTTGGATGGAAAGGATTTTAAGCATATTTAATATATGTATGTTAATCTTGATAGTTAAATGCAATGATTAAATTGGACATTTCATATTTGTCAATAGTAAATATAATAGCTAAGTTACATGTTGTGTTAATTATTTGTGTCTTTTCCATCAAATGGCGTGTATTCTGTTCACTTATAGGCACTACTATATAAAATGGATTCATGATTTGTATATATCTTTTATATACACACTATACTCTCTATACTCACTAGTCTCACTATACTTAAAAATATTTTTTTTTATTCCAGTTGGTACTGACAGGAGTCTGCATAATGAGCCTCGCCCGCCGACGAAACAGATACAGCTATATGGTAAGAAAAGTATGTCTATCACGTCTGTTTATTACTGTATAATATTATAATAAATAATAAATATCCTGGGAATTTAATGTTTTCACACATGGCAATCCAGTTCCAAACATGGCGATCAATATTAGTAGAGTTATTATTGAGTTATTTCCTTGGTCACGTCAGCTAGTACCGTTGAACCGAGCTCTATAGTCTGACTTTCTTATGTGCTCTCATAAGTATATTCCTACGTGCCTAAACTAGTATAAGGTAGGGGAGAGCCCCCTGTTTAAAAGCTAAGAAAGAGAAAGAAATCTTTTTAAAAGCTACAACAGACGGCTAGTTCTTCTCTCTATTGTCTACACTACAGTACAAGAAAGTTAGTTTGGGATCAGATTGTCCAGGTATAAAGAAAGTCCCGGAATATTTATGTATTTTCTTCCACAGATCAAAGTGGTGGGTGTCTGCTGTCTCGCTTGCGCCCTCACCTGCGTGCTGGTGACCATCACCACAACAGTGATACATATGAACAAGTAAGAATGTAACCATAACCAACTTTTTATTTGCTAAAAATATAAAGAAATTGCTTTGACTCAGATTATTAAAAATGTAACTTAGCTGAGTTTCTTCCCGGTTCCTCTGTGAAGGCTCAATGAAAGATAGTTTTAAGTAACGTGTAGGTATTTTAGTTGACTTGAATAGGAGAACGTTCTCAATTAGAAGTAATAATATTTTAAGATTTGTGTTTTTACTTAGATTAAAAGTTAATCCAACTGGACCAATTTATAAAAACTTTTCCGTGATAGAAAGCTGACGCAAGCAAAACCGCGGCATGGTAAATAGTCATCGGTAAATACATGTAATAAACAATAACGTTTAAAAATTAAATCTATTATTGAAATAATATTTACATTAGCTATGTGAAGACTTTATCGTCCTAAACTAGTGATGCGATATTTAGTACAACTTTGACTTTAACTTTCAGACTACAAACCCTTCAAATGTGCGAGTACACGCAGCTGACTCGAACCTGCACCTGCTTCTCTGTGAAACCCGGCTCTCATGTGCCTGATGAAGACAGTATGTATACTATTTAAAAAAATTAAAAACATTAATTCATTCTTTATTTAACTATTGCTAAAGAAAGCGCAGAGTGTGATGGTAACCAAATAACTGATATACTATATTTTTTCTTTTATACTTATTGATCACAGATTGTCAAGTAATTATTATGATTATTAGTGTTATTTAATCACCAAGCACTAAAACAGTATTTAAAAAAACTGAGTTGCCAATTTTTCTCCCAAAAGTCGACTTCGTGTCAGTGCCTTAAGCAAAAACAAAACCCTCTTCACTTCTAAATAAAATTCCTTAAAACTATATCATAGCCATTAAAATACAATATCAAGACTAACCCCCATCCTACCATGTCACCAACTTATGGCAAAACGTAATACCCACCTGGGGAAACATCAATTGCACCCAGATGAGGTAAAATCATTTCCTGTCAAGAACATAGTGCAGTTTTTCTGCGGGTCTTGGCAGAGATATCTAGTTAATGTGGCGATCACAATAGACCTAGTATGGTCGCAGTGATACAAGCTCTGAGAAGACTTGAAAGAGCCACTTATCCGAATAATAATAATACAATATGTTCTGGAGTTACTTGGCTACTTTTTATCCCGGTAAAATTGAAGATCCCTCGGGAAATCGTGGGGAGCTAGTACAAGAAGAAAACTAACCCCCCCTCCCCAACTCCTGCAGGTGTAAGATGCGTCTTCGAAGGCATGTCCGACTGCGGGGCGGTCCACGGCGCCCTCTACTGGTGCCTCCGCGGTGTCTTCGCACTGTCAGTCAGCGCTGTACTGGTCTGCATCTTCAGCTGCATGCTTGCGTATCAGCTGCTCAGGTCAGTAAACCGCTATTGCAGACCTTAAGGTGTGAGATGCAGGTGGGAGATGCAGGTGGGAGACGCAGGTGGGAGATGCAGGTGGGAGATGCAGGTGGGAGATGCAGGCGCTAGGTGTAGGCCCAAGATGCAGACGCGAGATGCAGGTGTGGAGTACAGGGGTTAGATGCATATGTGCAGTAGACCAGACATTCTTAGCAATGTTTCTAATATGGGCTGTTTGCCTTAATTTAGCAATTTTAAAGACCTACTAGTTCGAATTGATAATATATTTTAATGTCGGCTAGCCTATTTATCGAGGAAGGCTATATAATAACATCACGCTACGACTTATAGAGCGGAGCATCATTGAAAAATGTTGCAAAAATGGTAAACGTGCTACTGACAAAGTTGCTGTTTCGTATTCATCAGCTCATATACGCCTACAGTAGCCCTCCCCTCCCCTAAAAACGAGGGGGTTTAGGCCATAGTCCACTACGCGAGCCTAATGCAGATTAGAAGCCTTCACATCCTTTTAATTGTGACATCAAATACGCTCACTATATTTTGCCTAACCTAAACCCAGCACCCTGATGAGCCAGCATGGCACATAATAACTTGGAAACCAACATAGCTTTAAAATTTATATTATACAAACATATATCTATAAGAAATATAAATTAAGAATTACCACTTGGCATATACATGGTCTGCAGTTTCCTATTGATAGAAGTCAGAGCGATCTGCTGAATATGGAACCGGTTCTCCAGCATCTTGATGCTGTGCTTCAAGTCTGTGACTTCAGCCTTTACAGACACATATCCCATGATATCAGGAACTTCATAAGCATTCCTCACTTTCTTTATATCATCCAATCTCTGAGCTAAGTTTTCAGCTTGCACATCTATTGCATCCTTCTCCTTATCCAATTCGACGATCTGAGTTTCCTTCTGCTTGATAGTCTTCAGTATGTTTGTCAGATATGAGGTCTGCTCCATCATCGCCTTCTTATGTATCGATAGGGTTAAATTTGCGTCGCCCGTCATCTTCTTCAGCTCGGCTAGTTCGTGCAGTTTCTTTTCGATTAAAGCTATGCACTCGTTATTTTCGATTTTGAGCTTTTCAAAGTCTACCGCTCTTAAACTTTCGCTTAATTCCGCTTTCACCTTAATTTGGCCTTTTAGCTTACTGAACTGTGTGTTTAGGGTGCTCGTTCTCAGTCTTAGTTTACCAATTTGACTGTCTGCTATCTTAAACCAGTCGGTCATGTATCTGATCCATATTTCTGCTGGTATACGCTGTGCTATCTTGTCCCAGCCTTCAACTATGACCTCTTGGTTGAAGAAGTGGCTCGCTTTCTCTATATCAAGTTCCCTTACACCTATCTCTTCGAGCTGAGCTTTTAGGAGCGCGTGTCGCTTTGCCGCTTTGCATCTGTCCTAAAAGAGAAAAAGTAAAAGTATGTTCATCTCGTTTTATTTCAGTACCATAAAGGAGAATTATGTTCAACTCTTGAACTCTACATCTTTGTCTTGTTTTGAGGAGTCGTTGGCAAAAGTGCATTTATGTATATATATAGACACAGTTATACCGAATAAAAACCCTCCTATATTTTTCAATAATTCCTTAATAACACAAGAAAATATTAAACATACCTTCTCTAAATTACTGACTAGAATCTCCATTTCCGTTGACACCAGTTCCGATTTTTCTAGAATGTTTATCTTCTGTCCGGGACCAGAGATGATTGTGCCACCCATCCTGGCGGAAGACTCCCCCCTCCTCGTTGAGATTCTAGAAGGGCTTGTGAACATCTTGGAGGGGCTGGTCACAGAGTCTATGATTCCGAATTTGGAGTTGGATTTGAGTAATGAGCCAATGTTTCCAACGGTGAGAGAAGAGTTGCTCTGCAGCCTGTTGGCATACTCCAGAGCTTGGTTGACTCCGTGCATGAGTGATGGCTCCAGCCTCATCAGGGTTCTCTCGAAGATTTCGTTCTCCAATGTTATTAGCTGTTGAACATTAGAAAAATATTAAGACTTGGTTGGCTTTGTGGTTAGTGACCCTGACTTTCAAGCTTGTTGTGGGTTCGAATATCACCAAGGACAAACATGTGTTCATGAATATGTCTGTTTGTTCTATGTTTGGATGTCAAAATATAAAGAAGTATGTACTTATTTAAAGTTATAATTGTATTTTGTTTGTAGTATATCAGCTATCTGATTACAGCAAAAGCTCTGCTTAGTTTTGAAATCAGACTGGCCGTGTGTGAAAAATAACACCCTTATTTATTTAATTTGGGCAGGTTATAAGATCTGATAGACATAGAAAATGTGATTTCCATTTTCATTTAAGACAAAACATTTCTAACGAACATGTGACATTGACAACAGCGTATATCTTAGAACAAAGATGTTCATCATCATCATCATCAGCTCATACACGTATCCACTAAAGAGCTCGAGCCTCCCCTATCAAGATGTTCATACACACATGTAATTGAATCTAGGATAAGCAGAAGATCTACATCCTCACCTTAACTTGTTGTTTTAAATCATTGACCTGTTTCACCAGCTCTGCGTCTGTCATCTCATCCAGATCAGCTATAATGTGGCTGTTTGAGTTCTGACTGAGGCTGCTCCTTCGAGTTTGCATAATTATTTGTCCCTTAGAACTTCGATCACCGAAGGATTGGCCGTCCATTGTCTTGGACAGTTTTGGCGTCCTATCTTGTCCCTGGTCTCTTGATAGCTTTGGTGTCTCCGATCCAGGGTCTGTCTTTGCCAACTTTTGATTTCCTCCTTCCATGTTTAAAGTAAAAACGATGTATAAAAGTGTTAATATATTGGTTTGAAGTGAGTTTATGTTTGTGAATGTGTTATATGTTGTAGCTTATTCTGTTAGTGTTAAGGTTGAAAATGCGGGTTTTTGAGCTGATGATGGTTGCTATGACAACAGTCGTTGGGGTTACAGACTTTGTTTTTTTTATAGTGTCAGATAGATTGATTGACCTTCGTACAGTGTGAATATTAAGGAGTATATATTTGTCATGTTTTTTACGACTTGCTTGGAATTTCATTGAATATTTTGCTAAAGAAACGATTATTGGAGAATATGACAGGAGATATTTAGTAAGACATTTCTGCGATACTTTAAAATTGTTGCTTAAATGTTATCTTATTCTATGGTTAGAAGGGTGGGGAAGGAGGTTAATGCAATATTTCTAGCTAGGTCGTGAGTTCGATATCTACATCTTTTATATGTACATGTGTGTATGTCTCATAGTCTTTATGGCAGTATCTACAGACCATCAGGTATCAGCAACTAGTTGACACGCGCAACTTCGTTAGCTTGCCCGTTTTTGTAAAATATCTGATTGATACTCCGCTCCTATTCGTCGTAGCGTGATGATATAAAACCCATAGTCTTCCTCGATAAATGGGCTATCTAACACTGAAAATATTTTTTCTAATCAGCTGTAGTTCCTGAGATTAGCGCGTTCGAGAAACAAACAAACTTTTCAGATTTATAATATTAGTAGTTTAGTACAGATATAGATAAAGGTCTTTCATCAAATTTGAGCCTTATGTATATTTATAATTTAACAATTTTTGTAGATCCTTTCCATCCTAAGGTTGCCTGGAAGAGATCACTATAAGTGATAAGGCCGCCCATTGTAACACTCTTGTCTTTTATATTTCTTGTTATTTTAAGTTTTATCTATGGTTATTTATCTATCTATCTATAAAACCATTGTCTTCCAGCCACGAGCGCAAGAAGATGTACTGGGAACAGCTCGAGCTCCGCTGCAGGTCGCTGTACCGCGCGTCGGGAACGCACCAGCCCCCGCCGGCGCGCCCTCCGCAGGTAACTTAAGTCATATTTTCTTGTATATTGTGGTATAAATAATTAATACTGTCAACAAATTTTCGGCACTTTTTTTCGGTAAAGATAATTATATTGTTTGAAAACATTTCATACATAGGTATGATCTTCAATTTATGTTTTATGGTTTTTCATGTTTCGCTATTACATCATGAACTTTTTAATACATTTTTAGTTTAAAGAATCTATAAAGTCAATGTTATCCTTTAGCCTATTTTTAAATTATATTTTACTAGATTAACAAATAAAAAAAAATATATCAATTCGGTAATGTAGCAAAACATACACAGCTCATGTCAATGAAATGGGTATTAAATGTTACAAATAAATAAAAACAACATTAACAAAACAACAATAACTTAGGATCTTTTAAATGTCATAAAATCTGTCAAACTATAGAACGTTAGAATGTTGCCATCAAATTATTTTTTATGGACAGGTTTTAAAATTACATATTTTATTTTTCAGAGCACCTGCAGCTGCTGTGCGCAGTGTCACCCGAGCCAACCCGCGTGGGACATTAGTCTACAACATCGGTTTTGGGCACCAGGTTAGTTATTATGAGCCTAATATGGATCTAAATCTCTTATATATAACTAGCGGACCCCACCAGCGCCACCTACCGGCTCCAAATTGATGTATTTCACACAAAAACCTTCCCCATGAAATACTCCGTAATTTGGTGAAAACCGCATGAAAATCTGTTCACTGTTCTGTGACAGACAGACAGAGGCGAAGGGGACTTTGTTTTATATATCCTAATCCTAATCCTAATCCTACTAATATTATAAATGCGAAAGTTTGTATGTATGGATGTTTGTTACTCTTTCACGCTCCAACGGCTGAAGGGATCTGCTTGAAATTTGGCACAGAGCTAGAATATGTTCTGGAATAACACATAGGCTACTTTTTATCCCGGGAACGCGGGTGAAACCGCGGGGAACCACTAGTATAGAAATAGATGAATCTTTCCTAGTGCATTGTACGGCCCGAAGACCGGTCCTTTTGGGATGGCTTTTATAATGCTTTATTGTTATTATTATCATCAGGTCGCATCGGTAACCTATACTCTCCCAACCCTGGAACCGGCAGGAAGACTTCCGCTTGGAGCTGGTTTCCTTGGCCCAGGAGTAACAGCCAGAAGTAAGTACCTATCTATTTTTTAAAAACATAAATATAAAGACATAAACAGCCCTTACGACTGTAACATACTTTAAATAAAACAAATTAAATAGATTTTGTATAATAAATTCTCAACAAGATATATCTTTCGAACTGGTATTTGATAAATAAAACACTCAAAACCCTTTAATTCTATCCATTCACTATATTCTCTCCATTCCGTTCATTCATTCCATTGTTTCCATTCACTCAGTTTACATAGCATTAGTTGTAATTTACATAATTTGTATCTAACCTTTAAAGTTCAAATAAATTATTTAATAAATTTTATATACATCGTAACATTTTTTTTCCTTATTCTGGGACCACAAGTAATGATCGCAGCTAATATTACAATCTAGCCTTAGTATGAGTAATTTAAATTTGTCTTAATCTTCTAATTCACTATAAACTAAAAACTCCATCAACACTTTTCTTATTGTCTCTATTAAAAAAATAAAACTACAGTGTATTATACAATTGTAGCTCCCGCTGTCATATGGGTGTCCCCCAATCCGGGGACAGTGCGTACGGGTTCTGTGACGACGGGGCACACGGGCACTCGCAACCGTACGAGGGGTACCCGGGGTACCCGCGGGGGGCCGGGGGGCCATCTGTCCCTGCGGGCGGTGGCCCCGCGGGTCCCGGGGCGGGGGCCGGCGCTGTAGTGCCCCAACAGTTCGAAGCGAGTGGCAGTTACGATGCCCAAACGGGGGTTTGGGGACCCCCGCCGCCTTATAGCCCCCAGGGGAGGAATGCTACACGGTGAGTAACATAACATGTTTTTTTGTGTTGTAGGAACTGTAATAAATCTAAAGGAATTTTAACAAAAATATACAGCCCGGTTGGCTTTGTGGTTAGTGACCCTGACTTTAAGCCGCGGGTCGTGGGTTCGAATCCCACCCAGGACAACCATTTGTATGCATGAATGTGACTATTTGCTTTGTGTCTGGATGTAAATATCTAGTATATGTACTTTATCAGCTATCTGGTTACCATATCACAAGCTCTGCTTAGTTTGGAATTAGATTGGCCGTGTGTGAAATATGTCCCACGACTTTTACTATATTTTATCCCCATATTCCTACGGCAACGGGAACTACTATATATCTGAAGCTAGTAGCTTAACTTTTGTCTTTAATTCACCACCATAATATGGAGTTTATTTCTCATACCATTGTCTCATTACCATAATAAAGAGTCCATTTCTCATGGCAGTCACCACCTCCACCAAGACCCAGCAGCCGCGACCCTCCTCCACCACCACCACATCGACGTCCACCGGCCCACACACGACCACATGCAACCACACACATGCCGAAACTCATACCTAATGACCCAAAACCCAGAAATAAATCGAATCAACGACATCAATCGAATCGATTTAAACAGAATCCCCGATGTTAATCGAATAAATGAAATGAATCGACTAAATCCAGAGATAGCGATGCAGATGTACCCACAGGATGTGAACGAGTTGGAAATGTCTCGGGGACCTCAGGAGACAAGGTTCAATACCCTTCGGGGACATCTAGTACCGTATAGATGTCAGAGGTTGGGTATGAGTGCTAGTAATCTGCATAGTTGTCGTATGGATGAAGCTGTTGGAATAGAGTGCATGCATATGAAGACGGGAAGCAAAGGTATGTAGAAATGTACTTTTTCTATATTTTGACCCTGTAGATATACTATGTACTTTGATATTCTTTTGTTAAGAAACGTATTTTCTTTGTCATATTAAGAAAGTTGTGTTTATTTAGTTACTAGTGTCTCGCCACGGTTTCACCCGCGTTCCCGGGGATCTTCAATTTTCCCGGAATAAAAATGTATCCTATGTCCGTCTCCTGGTTCTAAGCTACCTCATCACCAATTTATCAGCCAAATTGGTTGAGCCGTTCTTGAGTTATAAGTAGTGTAACTAACACGACTTTCTTTTATATATATAGATTTATTGTTTCGTTTCATAATAATTGTTTATTTATTCAACACAGTTGTTATAGAGTTAGAAAAACCGATATTTAATTTTATTGAAATTGCACATAAAGTAATAAACATATTCAACTTATTAAACAATGTCGCGGTTGCTTCTATATAATATAATATTTGTGTATGTAGTTTCAGACCAGAGCAGCGACTCCTGCCAGAAGCAAGGCAAAGAGAACATGGGCTTTCAGAATGACAAGCATTCTCCATTGAGGTAAGTTTTTAGACAGCCCGGTTGGCTTTGTGGTTAGTGACCCTGACTTTCAAGCCGCCGGTAGTGGGTTCGCATCCCACCCAGGACAAACATTTGTATGCATGAATATGTCTGTTTGTCCTGTGTCTGGATGTAAATATCTATATTAGTATGTATTTAAAAGTAGTATATGTAGTATATCAGCTATCTGGTTACCATAACACAAGCTCACTTTGAAGCTTACTTTGGAATCAGATTGGCCCTGTGAAAAATGTCCCATGATATTTATTTATTGTATATGTTTAATTTCACCTGGTTTCACCCGGATTAGAAGTATTGTTTCTACCCTTCAGCTACTGTAATAAATTAAACTATCGACGGTAGCAAGCTGAGTTGTCGTATCTAAAAAAATGTGTTGCAATGCCCTACCTTAAAAACACAATACCCTACTTTGAACATACCAAAAACTGTAAAATTGTCTCTAAAAAACAATATCATTATTTACTTTCGCTCTAGCAGTAACGAATGCTGCCCTACCTCTAATTCGACTATAGCCACAGCCTGGCACCCCTCGTTGTTAGGGGAGGGCTCCTCGGCGGAGACGTATATGAGCTGATGATGAATGTTACCTCTCCCTCCAGGTCCTCAATGCAGGAGTGTCGCGTCGTCAACCAGAACGCAGAGTCCGAAGTATACTTTGCTGATGTCTCTAGCTGCTGCAATGTGTCCGTTAAGGTATTTAGAAAACATACAGTTAAAAAAACATATTTTAACGTTTTATTAAAGATTAAAAGTATATGAAAATTCAAAGAAGACAAGTCTTGACAATACGGCCAATTGCCAATACATAATACAACTTAAGAAAATTTCTTAAAAAATGTCTCCAACTTAAGTAAGACATTTAAATAAAGCACAACAACTTTTTTCAATATGTAATTTTAGTTTTCTCTGTTTATTCAATCGATTAATAATTTCCATTTTATTCATAACATTCTCATTCTTATACTTTTATTAACACATACCTAAATAACCTAATAATTTCAGGCGGATTGCTGCATGAACGCAAACGTGTCGGCCCTAGTCGGCACCATAGAGAACCATCCGGAGTCGACATCGGAGTCCGACACCGGATCATTCACACTCACCCGCCAGCAGCGGCCACAACCGCAGGTCGGCTCGAAACGACGCCCCAGACAAACAGACAAACACAAAGACAAAATCAGACAAGCATTAAACAGCTCTCTACGTCTCACCGACCACCAGATCGAGCATCTAAATAATTCCATGCGAATGTGCGAACGAATGACTGACAGAGACCGAATGAACGATCCGAGAATTGAAAGAATGAATGACGTGAGAATGAGCGAGAGAATGAGCGACGCGAGAGTCAGCGATAGAATGGATAATAGAAGTGAAAGGAATGACTCACGCGATCGTTTGAATGATGGATTGAATGATTCGCGCATCAGTGACCGGATGAACGAGACTCGATTGAGTGAGCGGATGGAACGAATGAATGACTCAAGAGTCAGTGACCGGTTGAATGACTCGCGAATCAGTGACCGAGTGAATGATCCGAGAATCATTGAAAGAATGAATGATACGAGAATCAGTGATAGAGTGACTGATAGAATGAACGATTCACGCATCAGTGACCGTGTCAATGATACAAGAATTGGTGACCGAGTGAATGAAAGAATGAATGACTCGAGAATCAGTGACCGAGTGAATGATTCGCGAATCAGTGACCGAGTTATTGATCCAAGATTGAATGATCCGCGAATTAATGACCGAGTGAATGATCCGCGAATCAATGACCGATTGAACGACTCGCGTATCAGTGACCGAGTGACTGATCCAAGAATCATTGACAGAATGAACGACTCGCGGATCAGTGACCGAGTGAACGACTCGCGGATCAGCGAACGCGAGCGCATCTCAGACTTAAACTCGAGCATCAGAATCGAAGGCAGTCCAAAAATTAGGACGCACATGAGCCCTTTAAGGATGCCCAGGACGAGTCCTAAGAACCTGCCAATGGAACACTTGAGGCAGTCGAGCACAGACTCAAACAAGCCAGAATTCTTCATGCCACCACCACCAAACATCTCACCCTTATCACCTAACACAGAAGAGTCATTATTATCTGACGACGACAGGCCGGACCAGTTATATTCTAACGATCCAGAGACATCTAAGTGTTTGGGGCCAGACTCCCAATATGAGCCGGCGAGGGACGACAATCAGGAAGTATTGAAGATGAACCACCGACATTGCTACAGCGACACGAATACAATGGACTCCGGATGGCAGAGCGGGTCGGAAAAACAGGTCACTGATTAAAGACGCATAAAAAGCGTCTGTCCTTGGCCCTTGCGCACAGGTAAACTTGTAGTCAAAAGTCCGTTTTGACAGCGCATATATTTCAACTAGTTGACCCGCGCAACTTCGTTAGCGTCACTTGCCCGTTATGGAAACATTTTCGATTGTTACTCCGCTCCCATTCGTCGTAGCGGGATGATATATAGCATATAGCCTTCCTGGTTAAATGGGCTATCTAACACTAAAATAATTTTTCAAATCGGACGAATCGTTCGTGAGATTAGCGTGGTCAAGTAAACAAACTCTTCAGCTTTTTAAGTATAGATGTTAAAAAGAGAAAGATATATATAGCTCATGTCAAAATGGACTCGATAACGTCAGATGCTCTTTATTAAATGTCAAAATTATTTCTATGTAGTAACGTATTTATGACAGGGATTTATGACTAAATGACATTAAACTGTGCCACACTTTTACAAATACTTAAGGGTATGACTAGCCACTCTATTTCCACTAAATATTGTTTGTATCTTAAGTGTAAAATATTATGAGAAACCCACTTCTCCGATATTTTACACGAAAGGGATTAAGATAAAGTGGAGTAACCTTAAATGTTGAATTTACTAACTAATTAAAATTTCATAATGTTCACTGCCCTTCCTAAATGGTTTTTTTTGTCAATAATAGGGTTTAGACTATATAATAATAGTTTTCGTTCTTGTGTATATGTGGTCGTCTAGATCTAATTAAACGATTTTATTATAATAATAAAACGTATGAATTGGACATTTAAATATGTCTTTACATCTAAATGATTTTACAGGAATTGTAAAAAAATATTTTGAGCACTTGAAAAATATAGAATTCTTAATCAGCCGATATATTTTTCTTTGCGTTCGCAAAAATATAAATAATAGCTTAAAATGACAATTATTTTATGCTCTCTACGTAAAAAAGAAACGAGATTATTTGGAATTGTAAATAAGGAATTAAATACTCAATTTAATATTAATTATGAACACAAAATAAGAAAAACAATGTATAAAACGCGAATAGTATTTAAAGATCATTAATTTGGGATCAATTCTCTTATTTTTTTTATTGACAAAACATTTTTTTTTTCTTTGTTGAGGGCACCACTATCGATCATGACAGCTCCCAACAAAGTTCTTACAATAATTTTGTTCCTAATTTTGCCGCAAAATGGCGGATCATCATGTTTTAACTTTAGGACGTCATAAAATTTTTCGAATTTTCTCATGTTTAAGGCAAAAGGAAAAGTGGTTTACTAACTTTGATTATATATATCCTGTTAATTTATAGAATTGGATTTAATAAGAGATATATTCAATGATATTTATTGCAATCTAGCCCATTTACTTTGAATGTGTATTAAATTAGTAAACTTAGGAATTGACGTGACCCGCTGTCCCTCGGCGGAGTGTTTCCCTCCGTCCCTCCCTTGTGAATGTGCATAATAATATGTTATAGTAGTATTTGTGCCAAGTAGACGAATTTAGACGCTATATTATATAATAAGTGTCACATTTAAAAGGTCAGCTTACCTACATCACATTTGATAAAAGTCTTTCGACTGATTGCAAATAAATAACAGAAAAAAAAAAAAAAAAAAAAAAAAAACATTTAAAAGGCACAATGGAAAAATCTGTGAAAAATAATCTCATTTCATTTTACACAAAATGGAAGAGGTTCTTTCTCTATTCTATAATTTTAGAATTTGTTTTTTGGATGCCGGTATTTTTTCTCCATTTTGCCCTTTAAAAATAGACTATAATTTTATTATATTTATTAATCGAAATATGAGTCATTTAATATTTCAAGACTAACCTAGAAATTGGAAAACGAGCAAATAAAAATGCGATAAAAGTAATCGTATTCGTTTGGATATAAGGGTAACTGTTATAAGTCTTTCTATAGTCCTATGGAAATCAAATGGGACACAAAAAATACAGAAAGCCTATAGCAATCAATTTTCTAAATGCTAGCACACTCATGTGGCTTCTCTCGACAATTTAACTATAAAAAAGTTACCCAAATCTAATAAAAATATCGACCAAACTAGACTATCGTAGTACTGTATATGTCTTTAATAATTCGTAAAAATTGTAGAGGTGTAATTAAAAAATTGATGTATCTAATAATAATCGATATAAATTATTTTTTGTTACCTATTTGGAATCTCGGTAATGTTATTTAGGTCTTTTTTAAAGTAAATAAATACTCATCTATAAAATTATCCTACTCATAGTACGTATATACAAGAAAATAATCTAAAAACTTAATAAACATGAAATTAATGTCGTGAAGTTAATAAAGACTTAAGGGGCTGAATGCAAAATACGGTTTTTCTAATCCAATTTTTAGCAAGATCTATTTAGCTTAGGTTGGTATAAAAACCAAAATACGACTCCACAATTTTTTCTAAGTTTAAACAAGTACATATATCATCATAATTTATGAAAATATTTATTTACTATCATAGAGACTAAACTATAATACTATAATTAATACGTGGGCCGAACTAAAATGCCGCATTTGTTTGAATAATATTTTTTCGTAAAATTGTGCATATGTTGGTTAAATTGTTCTTTATTTTTTCTTTTTGACTGCCAACAGCCCCTTAAATTAACTATGTACCCTTTAAGTACCCAATTTTAAAACTTTATCGGTATAATCTTGCCCATTAGGCCAATGTCTCTCATAGACAATTAAAATTTTCTTGCCAATCAAATTGTTGCCATAACCGTGTTTTTAAACACAATAAAAAACTCATTCTTCCATATAGCAATATAATTTTGTAAATAAATAAAAATGATAATTTAAGTATCTACTTTATTTTTTGTAAAATTAATTAATATTTTTCTGTAATTTTTACTTGAATTTTATTAACTCAATAAAATTTTGGTATTCAAATATTGATGTAATTGTATTAATATTTTGTAGTTGGTAGAAAAATATGAAAAATCCAACCCAGGCGCCTTACTTACTCAGATGGTACAGGCATACTTGTGTTGTTTCTATTCAGTGACGGATCAACTCTTAAACAAATTAAGCCATTGCCTAGAGCATCACGTCTAGGGTAGGGTTGCCATAAGTGTGGGGACTCAGACGGGGACATTTAAAGAAAAACTATTAAAGGTAGAAAAAAGGAGCTTTTATTACAACAATAGGTATTAATCAACAATAACCAAAGTATTAAGTATCTGTCAACATTTTTTAATTAGCACACGTTCCCCCTTAGTCTTACTAATAATGGTTGTATAGCGGTGGTATAGCTATACAATATTTTGACCTTATCTGTCATTGTGACATTTGAATTTGACAGATAAGGACAAAACATTGTCTATCTATACCGCCACTATACAACCATTATTAGTAATATTTGTTATCATTGCCATGACATCAAAATTATCCTGGACAAATGAGTCCCGGCCTGGGACAAAAAAATAATTTTCAAATGAGAACCTCCTCCTTTCTTTTAAGTCGGTTAAAAATAGATAGGTAATATATTGCAGTATTTGATTTTTTTTTAAATTAATTTTAACTATAATATTATCGATATCGATGAATATAGGTAACAGCACATTTTTACGATAAATATACAAAGTAAAAGAAAGGGATAGAAGCATTGGGATTGCCTAATGAAAGAACGAGACTTTTCCAAAAGACATCAACGCGGGATTCTACAGTGTGCTCTTTCATGCAGCCAACCATTTTAATGAGACCCCCGCGGTCGCACATTATTTGATTAAATCAAAAATTTATTTCTTAATGTTTACTTATCGGTGAAAAGTTATGCCATCCTTTTTGAAACTAGATGTCTTGGAATGTTTCCCACACCATTTCACAGCGCATGAAGGCATTTTGATGCGTTATAATTATATAAAAAGATATAATTTTTTTAAATAATTTTGCGTGTTCACAGGTCTAGCACTTGGACACAACTAGAATGGTTACTTGTAGCTCCGCCTACTTATAAGCGACAAAATACTCATAGTTTTCGAGCGTCGGGGCACTGTATGCGCAGTCAAGTGGTTATATGGTCTTTGCTATGTGCCTACTAATGCGCTCTTGCTCTGTCAACGTCGAGAGTTCGCGATCCCGAAATGTGTTGACACTGTTGATGTAAATTCGTGAAACGTGAACGGACAAGACTAAGTGTCAGCGCTTACGTCGTTCTATCAACGTACGATTAGCCTCATTAGCCTAGCTAGTTAGTCGCGTTTATTTCTACGTAGGTATATTACTGTTTACCAAGTCCAGCCCTCTATTAAATAACTATGATTTTTAAACGGGGACAAATTGCTTATCGGCCGGGACGCCAGGACACCATGCTTCAAACGGGGACATGTCCCGGCGTACGGGGACGTATGGCAACCCTAGTCTAGGGGCACCAAAAAAATATGTTTTTTTTTGTTGTCGCACCTTTTCCATTTCCAAGATACGTTAGAACACATCATTTTACATAAAACTAGGTTTAAAGACCGATCCTAGTTGAAATAACAGGTGGACCCACAGGCGTGGATTGCAGGGCATCAAGTAGTCTTAATCCGTCACTGCTATTAGAGATATCTGGTCTTTTTTTAATAGATCTTTTTGTACAGTACTTATAATGCAAAAATTGGATTTGTTTTATTAATTGCTTTGTAACATCTGAAAAATCTATGTACATTTTTATTTGTAAGTTTTTTTTTTATGTTTTGTAAAATGTACTGTTACCTTTTGAAATCAATAAGGTAAATTTGTATAAAGTTTCATTTGAATTGCAATCTTATTTGTATGTTTTAAGATTGTTAATTGAATGATTATAATGTTGTCTTCAATGGCTGAGAAAAGGGTTTTTTCTGATTTATTTTGAAGAAGAAATTTTTTTGTTTTATTTTTTGGTCTTTAATGTGCTTTGACTATTATATTATTTACCAAAATATTTAAACATAAATAACTTCTTTGGAAAAAATGTTTTTACTAACTAATAATGTTAAAACTTTGTTTAATGTGATTTTGACTACTTTTAAAATATATTCCGATGTTTTGTCATGTTTAAATAGAATTTGTTGTGATTATTATTTGTCTCTTTAAAATGAAAAATAATAATATTTAATCTAATTTGCGTAGTTATAGGAGTTTTAATTAATAATTACTTTTTAATTACTATGTACCTATATTGTTAGATTGATCGGTTATTGATAATGGTTCTATTAAAAGACTGAAATCTATTTGTTTCTTTTTTTTAGCAAAAAAATATCAGACCCTTTTCTTTACCGCAGTCGGTTAACAATTTATGATGAGCCTTTGAAGTCACTAGAATATCTTTTTCATTTTAGTGGTTCCCCGCAGTTTCACCCGCGTACACGGGAGATCTTCCATTTTCCCGGGATAAAAAGTAGCCTATGTCCTTTCTCAGGCTCTATACTATTTGTATACCAAATTTAATTAAAATCGGTTCAGTAGTTTTTGTGTGAAAGCAAGACAGACAGAGTTACTTTCGCATTTATAATATTAGGATACGTAGCGTTCTTATGAATCACTCTACCAATTTTTATAAAAGGGACGATCCGCCACCTAGTGGCATAAAAAAGAAGCACACAACAAAAAATAGTTTTGTCAGACATTTTATTTTACATAAGTTAAATGTAAAGTATTAGATTATATTTTGAGTTGATGCCTCCTTCACAGTTTATAAAGTCATGAAAAAGGCACAAACAGATTCCACAATAAAGAGCTAAATCATTTAATACAAGCACCTAGCAAACATAATGTGAGAAAAAGCTTATAAAAAAAATATGGCCGAATCAGTAAAACACCTTAATAAAAAAAATACATTAAGTCTATTAAAAAAATATTTTTCAATTTACTTAAAAAATATTGTAAAATGAAGAAAAAAATAACTATTTCAGATTCTGGAAGAACAAGTCGGTTATGTATTCACAGTGTTGCCATTTATGTTTAAAACTATTTTATTAAAAAAAAAACACGTTGTTTTATTATAAGACTAGCGGGCTCTTAATGCTTAAGCATTAGTCAATTATTCTGTCGAGTTTTAACATTAATTATGCACTTACTGCTATATTATAAGTATTATATTTAATTAAAATCACTTCACGCTTAATACTATGGTCGATAACTGTGATGCCAGCGTTTAAAATTAAAATTATTTTTCCTAATTGTAACCCCAAATAAAATCATGATTGTTTGTCATTTTTGAATCGAATAAAGCCAGTATTTCATTGATTGTCAGACTTTTTTCTACTAAACTAAAAGATCAATCAATAGACACTTTAGAATTCATAGACAATTATTTTTTTTCAAGAATTAACAATTCGGTTTTTGATTACCAAATTATTGTTTTTTTTTTTTTATAAATCTAAATCTTATTTATTGCCAGTATTATGCTAATGATTAGGAGTATACAGCTGTTAGTTGTTGTAAATGATTTGTTGGCAACATCGTTGCGTCCGTTCGTTTGTAATATCAGTCTGTGGCCGTGGGACTGTTCAGAGACCACCGCTGTGGACCCGTCGTCGCCGAGATGCTGGTTTGCAATCTTCAAGTTCTTGATTAGAGCGAATACGTCCTCTGAAAAAATAAAGAAAACATATATTGTTTTTTTTTTTTATAAATGAAAGATGGTGACAATGCTGCCAGCCTTCTTGTCACGCTTTTGCAGGGAAGTTATGTATTTTTCTTTCATATTATAAATTGATCTTAATCGTCGAAGTTTCTCTCTCTGTCACACGATGGACCCGGCACCCGCACGGTGAATCCATGGAATGCTAAGAAGTTCGTCTCGTCTCTTATTTATCGACGTAAATTAAAGTGACATATGTACCTATTTAACAATAACTATAAATTAGTGTAGGTATGCCCTAAACATAAGTATAAAATGTAATTAATAAGTTCTATGTAAAAATGAATAAATTAAACTTAATACAAATACATTAGCTTGGGGAGTAAATAGTTAAATATAACCTTCTTTAAAGATGAATTCTCAAACCCCATTTTAGTATCTACTTTTAAGAATCCTAAAGCAAGGTATCTATGACTATTCAGTTTAAAAAAAACTAGTTAGAGAGAGACAGAGCTACCTACCGGCTTCCTTATCGCCATCCACATTGTCCACCTTAATGAATGTAGTGAGGGACACTTCATACACTTTGTTTGAGTCCGAAGTGGATGGAATCGCGCGCCTTTTCCTTCCATATCCGGTGACGCCATTACTGCATTGTATCTATAAATAATAATTAAAAATAATTACCTTGCTATATAGTTGATGTTATTTAATTTAGAAAAACCTTTTTCGAGTTTCCAGACACGATAAATACTTGATTTAATAATAACGCATTAAAAGAAAACGACGTTTCATAAGCGTCTTTAGAGGCCTATTCCAATACCCGGGAGATTTTCCATTTTCCCGGGATAAAAAATAGCCTATGTCCTTTTTCAGACTCTAGAGTCTAGACTATCTGTGTATCAAATTTCATTTCAATCAGTTCAGTAGTTTTAGCGTGAAAGCGAGACAGATAGACAGAGTTACTCTCGCATTTATAATTTAAGTTAGGATTTTAGAACTTCGTGTGCGAAAGATTTAAAAAAGTATTTCTTTTCATTTACATTAAGAGAATATTTTTAAAACAATAAAAACTAAAAAACTACGTTTCATTAATTTTCTCAAATACTTACCCCCTGACACTTATCAAGGCATACGGAGACAGTTCCCTTGAACTGCACGTACGAGGTGTCTGGGAACTTGAAGGCTCGGAACTTGGCCGTCAGCACGTCGCCGTCAGTCGTCAGGAAGTTGTCGAACAGGTACGGATCCACTGAGCACCTGGAGAAATAACGCATGAAAGAACCTGGGACATTTAACACATTGCCAATCTGAATCCAAAACAGAGCTTGTCCTGTAACCAGATCACTGATATAGCCGATATATGTAGGTACTACTTGTAAATATTTAAAACAACTTTTAAAACTGCAGGCTGCTAAAGTCCAATCGAGAAGCAGGAAGAATTTTATGCAATGACCCCATTGCGTACTAACAGTGGTTTCACACATTTTTGTACTTAAGTAGTAAGCAAGTAAAAGACACATGCATATGAAAAGATCTCAATGTCGTAGGTCAAATGGTTTGCAATCCCATAAGACTCTCATTACACCCGTGAAAGTATTAACGCAGGAGAGAAAAGACTGGTAGTAAAAGTACTTTACTTAATAACTATCTAGAACCGTCCAGGACAACCCAAAAAGCTGTGCATATCCTGGGAAAAAGTATACAGTATACTGACCCATTGAGGACTATGGTCTCCTGCTGAGCACCAGTGTCGGTGACTCGCATGTAGGTGGCGAGCAGGCCGTACACCGGCGCCGCTGCAGAGTCCAGGAATATCTCCATCGCTAGCGGCGTCCCGGGACTCACTGAGATCTCGCCTGACACCCTGGAATAATCGATATATGATTACTATAGTAATTTCGTAAGTTCAGTGAAGGCCTATTTAAATTATCTATGTTTCAGTTAATATTTTGTATTAGAACAAATGATGTATGGTTACTAAACCAAATCGACATAAATATTACAGTTAATATAAGTAATTTGTATTTGAACAATAAACTTTTGATGTATAATTACTAATTCAAATTGATAAGTGACTGTGAAGGCGTATTTGAATAAAAAACTACATTTCAGTAATATATTAATATGCCTAGTTGAATATAGTAAACTAAATCACTAACCGAGACAGACAATTCATTAGTGGCTGTGAAGGCCTATTAGAATTACATATACGAGTACATCAGTTAATTAATGCGTGTACCTCTATGTCTTTTTAAATATAGTTAAGAATTATAAATATATAGTTTAATTAGTGTCTTTAATCTAGTTAATTCTATCACTAACCGAGCATTACAGGTGACGATCATAAGTGTCTGTAAAGGCCTATTTATCAAATTTCATATAAACGCAGTTATTGAAACTGTTGTCGCGGTTTACCATTAATATGTTTATTAATATGGAAATAGGGTTATATTATATATAACTTACTGTTTTCCGTTTTGTTTGACGACAGCCCCCAGCACCGGTACAGGCGCTTTGCCTTCTCTATATCGAGTGATATTCACTACTCTGTAACAAATTTTACACTAGATTATCTAAGAATATATTTAATAAACACATATATTTCTCGTACTCTATACTAAAAGTATATTGAGGGTGCAGATTGAAATTTCCAGAGTTTACAAAATCATTCATAATACATATATGAATTTACACCACTGGCTTTCGGTGAAGGAAAACATCGTAAGGAAACCAGCATGCCCGAGACGAGATGTCACTATTAAGGGCATGTGAAGTCTAAATAAGAATAAATAACTCTAGAGTATCAGTAGTTTTAGCGTGAAAGCGATACATATATACAGACAGACAGAGCTACTTTCGCATTTATAATATTAGTATATATACTCACTCGGGCTCGTCGAAGTCCAGCGGGAAGGACTGTACGTCCCTCCTCTGTCGCTTCCCGCTGACGGAACAGCCCACCACCACCACCTCCTGGCTTCCGTCGTGGTCTTCTATCACTACGTTACGGTAGAATGTACGTTCGCCCTGGAATGTGAATGATTGAATGAATGGTTGAATGAGTGAATGGATGAATGGTTAAATGAGTGAATGGTTGACACTAGTAAACAGTGATTTTGTTGCCTTTGATATAAGATAAATTTTGGATATATTTTAAATGCTCAAAATTATTGAAACTATAAAATTGATTTTGTAAGATTTGGTCTAATTTTCTTTCTTAAATGTCTTACTTTTACACTGAACCTATGATGATGATGATTGGTCCAACCGATTTCGGCCATGGCGACCACTTTGACTCCTAGTCAGTCTGACCTATATAGTATACCTATGTGAATGATATGCAAAAATCATTAAATAAAACATGAGCACAGTACTTTCATGTATTAATTATTTAGCAATGCACTAATTTAATGATTAGATAGGGATGCAATACTAACAGTAGGTTTATGTAGAACCCTGGTAACACCACACTTGTAGAAGTCCAATAAGTCGAGCACGAACGTCGCTTTCTCGCCATCCATCTCCGGCTTGCAAGGTCCGTAATCTGCAATCATAAATAATTCATCATCAGCTCATATACGTCTCCACGCTCGGAGCTCGAGCCTCTCCTAACACCGAGGGGGTGTCCATAGTCCACACGCGCGCCTAGTCCGGCGCCGGGGGGTACATGCCGCCAATAGTGACATCTCGGGCATGCTGGTTTTTAACCCCCGACGCAAAAAGAGGGGTGTTATAAGTTTGACGTGTTTGTCTGTGTGTCTGTCTGTGGCACCATAACTCCCGAACGAGTGGACCGATTTTGATTTAGTTTTTTTTGTTTGAAAGGTCATTTAATCGAGCGTGTTCTTAGCTATGTTTTATTATATTAAAATCGGTTAAGCCGTTTATAAGATATAGAGGATGAAAGTGGGAATGAAAAACCGATTGTTTGCAAATATGCCCGAGTGGGGTATCAAATGAAAGGAAATGATTCGTACATTACAATAGCTAAGTTTTATTAAAATCGGTTCAGCCATTTTTAATAAAACTTAGTCGGGGGTTTTTTTAAATTTTTAATTTAAGTTTTATCTCACGATATTTTCCTTCACTGAAAAGCCAGTGGTGTAAATCCGTACGTAAGTTTTTATTATACTCGGATATACGGGCCTGGGATAGAAACTGCACAATAAGCTATATATAAAAGAATGTATTTAAAATTATTTTATCAGCTATCTAGTTACAGTATAAGCTCTGCTTACTTTGGAATCAGATTGGCCGTGTGTGAAAAATGTTGCGGGATATTTATTAATTACCTATATAAAGTTGAAGAGTCTGTTTATTGGAACTAGCTAAAAAAAAATAATGTGTATCAAACAAACACATTCCCATTTAAAATATTAGTAGAGTCCATTGATTTCAAAGCCAGAGTAAATGTAACCTATAATTTTACCATTAAAAGTTTACCAAAGAGCAAAGATTTAAATAATTCCTAGAATCCGCAGACTCAGGGAAGTCTTCGCCGGAAGATGGACACTTCAATGGGTCCTAAACGACATGGTATATATCACTTTGTTAAATATTTTGATTTTATTCCAATGGTCTTAGACGGCAGATCGACAAACATGAGAATTTGCTTTCAAACTTTTTTGCTTACGATTTTAGAGAGGAATTTAAAGCTGTTTTGTATATTAGCTTCTGCTCGCAATTTTGTCTATATGGAATAGTTATTTGTACCTTTAGCTAACTTTAACCCGAGACTTGGTTTACGTAAAAGGAGATGTTATATATAATAATACGTAGGTACGATAAGGAGCTATTCGTTTATGTAAACGGTAAATTTGCACCCCTCTTTTATAACCTTAAGAGATGATTTTATTTTAACAATAATTTTATGCGTGTTTCATGACTTTCAATGAAGGACATTTATACTGAATTTCGTTAGAATAAGGTCAAAAACAGTAAAGTTTCTACTTTGCACCCCCGTTGTACCTTAGAGGATAAATTTTCAAAAATTTTTACTTAGTGTTCCCCTACGACAATAACTATATCTTGTTTACTAAATGCCGATAGAAATTACTCAAAAAATAATAGCAACTTACAATCAAAACATAATATCTAACTAGATATCATAAGTACCTCAATTTATATGAAGACCAACTGTGTCACTTTTTATTGACGTCCGAAGGCAATAACGGTCGATCGCCGACTAAATGACAGCGTGGAAAGCAGACATTTTAGCTGCTTTTTGCGAAGTACCGCGATGTGTAGTTATCCTTCATTCGTACGAGAGTTTTTTTAACGTACGGTAAAAAAGCGTTCATACACAAATATGCATTTCCAAGTACCATTAGCTCTATTTCCAACGCTTAAAGTTGAAAATGCAACACCGCTCGATAAAAAAGCGTCGCGTCTTAAAAACGCTGTCGTGTGAACATATACATGGGAATGTATTTGTTGGATTTGAACGTTTTTTTACCGTCCGTTAAAAAAACTCTCGTGCAAATGAGGCTTAAATGACAGCGTGGAAAAGGGAAAAATTTTGCTGCTTTTTGCGAAGTACCGCGACTTCTAGTTAAATTATTATTCTGTGGTCTTTATTATCAAAGTGAAAGTGGTTTTTAAACATAGTTTTTAAATGAGTTAGTTCACAAGCTCATTAAAGTGGTAGGTACCTTCCCACGGCCACAATGTAGCTTTTTTATGACATTCTACATAAGTTAGTCTTAAAACCTAAATAATTTTCGATATAAAATCTTACTTCAATATTGTTGCAAGTGTATCGTATGAGAATTGAGACTTCGAGATTGTTTTAGAGACTGGTAACACTAATAGTACCTAATAATAATACCTAATAAGTAAATAGAATGAATATTTTTCTTATACGAAAGGTTACTAAAGGTTACTTTTTTGGACAGTTCAGGTCACTTTTGAAATACCTCGCTGGCAACACTGGTGGGAACTGACTGGCAACATTGATAAGGCGAGAAAGATATTGAGGGAAAAAGCGCGGGAAACTTCGAACAACACGGGTGTCTTTTTTTCAAATTAATTTTTATTTAATGTTTTATAATTATAAGTGATCAGTGGAGGTGTTCATTGTATTTATTATTTGTATTTAGTTTATTTTCTGTAGTTTTCACATTAGTTTGCTGTATATAGGTGAGTTTTTACTTTATTTTGTATGATCGACGATAACGATCCCCCCGATCCCGGGGGTTCTAATACTTCTAATTTAAACAATAACGTAGCTCACTATGTAACAATATCAGAGCCTAATGATTCCGACTCATCGATATGCAAAAAGAAACCGCGAAAGCGGAATCATGACAAAAAAATATGCGGAAATTGCAACAGGAAAAAAAGAATGAACAAAATGGCAGGCGATAAAAATAAGGAATCTTGCAAATGCCCGGATAGCGATTGTATCGCAGACGACGTTCCACCTGTTTCTGGGTCTTTGGACGGAACTGACGGTACTTCATCCAAAGCCTCAGAACCTGTTTCCTCAGATACCCCATCCCCACATCCCATAAAAGTAGGACGTAGCTTATACTCCGCCATGGATTCTTCACCATATACCGTACATGTACAAAAAATTGAAACAACGGTCAATGATGGTACCTCTTTTCACCCAGTCGCATTCGGCAATTTTTTGAAAAAAAATAGTTTTAAAAGCATTATAAATGGAAGTATTAAAAAAATTGGTAGGAATAGAATTTCATTAGGATTTTCCAACTATACTGATGCCAACAACTTCATTAGTCATGATTCGATATCAAATCATAATTTAAAAGCATTCATCCCATCTTTTAATATTACTCGCATTGGCCTGGTTCGTGGGGTTCCTGCAGACTGGTCTATTGAAGAAATTAAAAATAATATATCTGTACCGTTTGGATGTGGAGAAGTTATAAAAATTAGGAGAATTAATTTTAAGGTCATGATTGAAGGTAGTCCCACTTGGAAGCCTTCGCAATCAGTCGTAGTCACTTTTGATGGTCAGGTGTTACCTAAGCATATATTTATGTGTTACAATGCTTTACCAGTAGAAACATACATTTTTCCTACCATCCAATGCTTTAATTGCTGTAGATATGGACATACAAAAGTTCAATGTAGGTCCAAACCAAGATGTTACAAGTGTGGACAAGAGCATACTGGGGTGTCTTGTAAGGTTGAGGATGATGTGGCATCTTGCTGCATGTGCTCGGGTTTGCATTTTGCTACCAGTAGGGTTTGCCCAGAGTTTGGAAGACAAAAGGACATCAAATCATCCATGGCAAATAAATCTATTTCATATGCAGAAGCCATTAAACTTCACCCTCCAGTCAACAATAAACTATATTCCGAGGCATTAATTCAATCTTTTAATTTTAATTCTCATAATGATAGTAGTCCAATAAATTTTTCAAGTATTAACAATAGTCAAAATAATCCTAGTGGCACTACGTCTTACAAAAAAACAATTTTTAAATATCCAAAAAAAGTTTCATCCCCAGTCAAAGGTTATGATAGAAAGTCACATGATCTTTTGACAAAAGATTATAGTTTCTCTCCTTCCATTAATGGCTGTGCATTGAAATCATCTGATGCCAAGGATGAATCTTCTCAATTAGCTCTTTCTGACATCATTGTTGCATTGATAAATGCACTTTCTCAGTGTAATCTTATTCCACCGTCCAACGTTGCTTCTCTTATTAATAGTATACTAAGTTCTTCTATAATCAATGGCCAAGCTAACAAACATAATTCAGTGGAATTGTCGTAGTATAATTAGTAAGAAATCTGATTTAATATCTATACTAATATTATAAAGAGGAAAGATTTGTTTGTTTGTTTGTTTGTTTGTTTGTTTGTTTGTTTGTAATGAATAGGCTCCGAAACTACTGGACCGATTTAAAAAATTCTTTCACTTTTGGAAAGCTACATTATCCCCGAGTAACATAGGCTATATTTTATCCCTGTATTCCCACGGGAACGGGAACTACGCGGGTAAAACCGCGGGGAGGCAGCTAGTACATTATAAATAAATATCATCCTTCAGTACTTTGTCTCTCTGAGACATGGTTAAAGCCTGGTTCTCATTTTAGGGTGCCAGGTTTTGTTTGTGTCAGAGAAGACAGGTCTGATGGGTATGGGGGTGTTGCCATCCTCATCAAACACTCTCTTTCATACTCTCCTTTATCTCTTCCATCTCATAGTAATGATTTTTCTATAATTGCTGTGAACATATGTAATATATACTTTGTCTCTATATATATACCCCACCCATCACAACATATATTTAGAGAATTAAATAATATTTTGAAATTTATTCCAAGACCATTCTTGCTGTTAGGGGATTTCAATGCACACCACCAAATGTGGGGAAGCTCTATAACTAACTCATATGGTGAAGATTTACTTGATATAATAGACACATTTAACCTATGTCTACTTAATACAGGTGCTCCCACTAGGAGAACCGGACCAAATGGGAATATTAGTGTTATTGATTTAACTCTATGCACTCCTGATCTATCCTCCACCTTGTCATGGCAACCATTATGCTCTACCTATGGTAGTGATCATTTCCCATTATTAGTATCATTTCCAAACCCTACTCCTGACCATTCTGTTGCACCACCTCGTTTGAAATATAAATTAAAAGATGTTGATTGGGAAAGTTATAAAGTTAAAGTAGATGAAAAAGTTTTATATTTACCTTCCATTGAACATGGACAAGAACAGTTATGCTTAAATAAATTTTCTGACTCATTATTATCTGCTGCTGATGTAGTATTTCCAAAAAAAAAAAGAAATTCAGGTAATATACCATCACCACCATGGTGGGATGAAGAGTGTACTATTGCGGTAAAGAAGAGAAAGGAATCTGAATTAGTATATCGTGGTAATATGACATCTGAAAACTTTACTGTTCTTTCAGAGATAATGGAACAGACCAGAAAACTTCTAAAACAGAAGAAGTTTGATGGTTGGCGTAGATTTTGTTCTTCCATTTCCCCCGATACCCATTCATCAATAGTTTGGCAAAACATAAAGAGATTTAAATGTGGTTGGATTAACCCTCCTAAAACAACACTTCCATTATCTCTATCTGATTCATTCCTAGATCTTCTTGCTCCTCCCAGTGTAATGGAATGTAATGAATTGATATCACTCAATGTAGGTTCATCATATTTTGATGATCACCAAGATGAGATTAATGCATTTTTTACATTGCCAGAATTACAAGGTATTCTTTCTGAAATTAAAGACACTGCACCGGGTATTGATGGCATACCATATTCTTTCCTGGCTAACCTTAATGATCCATCACTTTTATATTATCTTAACCTAATAAACTCTATTATGATTTCTGGTAATATACCAGACGCTTGGCGTAAACAAATAGTCATTCCTATACTTAAGCCGGAGAAACCGCCTTCAATCGCGTCATCATACCGTCCTGTAGCTCTGTCTTCGGTATTATTAAAAGTAGCTGAACATTTAGTTAAAAATCGTTTGGAATGGTTTGTTGAAAACAATAACAAATTATCAAAAAGCCAATACGGCTTTAGGAAGGGGAAAGGTACCATAGATAACCTAGCAATTTTCACCACAGATTGCAGGTTGGCATTCTCAAATAATAAATCGGTGCTTGCAGCATTTCTCGATATTCAATCTGCATATGATAATGTTGTAATATCTATATTAAAAATCAAACTCATTAAATTAAAAATCCCAAATTTTATTGTAAATTTTATTACTAACATATTATCGAATCGTTCTATTATTTTAAATATAGACGGTTCAGTAAGGTCTAGAGAATTATACAGAGGACTTCCTCAAGGATCGGTCCTTAGTCCATTGCTATATAATATTTATGTAAATGATTTAGAACCTATTTGCTGTAATTTTGTAAAAATTCTTCAGTATGCTGACGATTTACTTTTTTATGTTATCGACAGCTCAGTTAGTGATGCTTGTTCAAAATTAAACCGTTCCTTAGAAATATTAAAATTATATTTAGATGTAAATGGCCTTGATATATCTCCTTCAAAAAGTGTAATAGTTTTGTTTTCCAGAATGCGCTTACCTCCTCCTGTTTCAATACATTTTAATAATTTTGTTATACCTGTTAAAAATGAAATAAAATTCTTAGGGTTATTATTGGACTCTAAGCTTTCTGGTTGTGCTCATTTTGATTATATTGTTGCAAAATGTGAAAAACTTATCAATATGTTACGTTGCCTTACTGGAGTTTGGTGGGGTGCACATCCATACTCTTTGAAATTAATTTATAATGCAATGATAAGAAGTATTATAGACTATGGTACTTTTCTCTTAGAACCCGGTAATTTAGCTGGTTTTGTGAAATTAGATCGCGTACAGTCCAAGTGTCTTAGAATCATATCTGGAGCTATGAAATCCAGTCCAGTGAATGGTCTTCAAATAGAGTGTTGCGACCCCCCCTTTAAATTGCGCCGTCAGTATCTTTCTGATCGGTTTTTATCTCGATGCTTACAATATTCAAATCATCCAATTATAACGAAATTAAAACAACTATCCGATCTCACTAGGTCTTCACCGTACTGGGTTCATAAGACCCCTCCATGTTTGGTGAATAGTTGGAATAAGTATTCCTTTTTATCTGCACCTATTAACAATTTACCATTATTTCCTTTGTTTAAATATAATTTCAATTGTCTGCTCCTTTCTCCTTCCATAGATCTCGATCTAGGTGAAAGGTTGAAATCTGATTCTGAACTTAGCATATCCGAGAATATTGAACTTTCAAGTTGGCATCATATATTTACCGATGCATCGAAACCTGCTAATGGTTGCGTAGGTGTAGGTGTGTATCATTCACAGTTTACCATTACACAAAAAATTAAAATGCCTCAGGAATCGTCAGTGTTTTCTGGGGAATGTTTTGCAATTTTCAAAGCCTTAGATTACATAAATAGCTTTAACCTTTCTAATACCTTAATTTTTACCGATTCAAAAAGTGCATTACAGGCTATTCAAAAATTTCCCTTCCGGAATAACACTCATCATTCTACGGTATATGATATAAGAAATTTGTTGTATAAATGCTATCAAAAACAGTTAACCGTGAAATTCGTATGGGTTCCTGGGCACTGCGGCGTTGTTGGTAACGATAAGGCTGACAGTCTGGCGAAAGATGCTTGTCTTTCTGGTGACATTCATCCGTTTAAAATTCAACCTAATGACCTTCTATTACTACCGAAAGATTTCCTCTATGAAAGCTGGAATATGCTTTGGCAAGATTCCTCAAAAATTAAAGCCAAACATTTATTTCAAATACAACCGGTTGTTCCAAAGAAACCGTGGTTTTTCTTTTTTACTCTCTCCAAAACTTTCACTAGTGTTTTAATACGCATGCGGCTGGGTCACACTTCTTGTCCGGTTCATCTGGCACGGTTGGGAATGATGAATAGTCCACTCTGTGCTTGTGGTGAGGATGTGGGTGACTTAAACCATATAATATTTTCTTGTCGCAATTTCTGCCGTTTATCATTTATCAATACGTTAATATCATTAAATGTTCCTTTGCCTACTTCTATAAGCTGTCTACTTATATCCTTTAATATCGATATTTATCTTGCAATAGAATCGTATCTTTCATTTAATAATATAAAAGTATAATATTTTCATCCCTCTTTATGTAATTTTATGTAATCTATCATAATTCATTTCCGTATTATCCTACTCCCCTGATCCTTTTGCTTCCTTTTCCAAATTCCTCTCTATTTTTATGATTATTACATTAAAAGTTTCCTCGTTTTAAAAACTTGACATTGGCAAATACACAAGCCGTGTAATGCTACGCAAAAAAAAAAAAAAAAAAAAAGTAAATAGAAAATTTGTTTCTAATTTAAATGATTTAAACCGTATCTATTCATCCATCGTTTTCATGTTGCAACATTTTTATAGATACTCCGCTCCTATTAGTCATAGCGTGATGTTATATAGCCTCTACGATAGATGGGTTAACACTAAAATATTAGCTGCCGCCCCGCGGTTTCACCCGCGTAGTTCCCATCCCCGTGATCACAGGGGTATCAAAATAGATAGAAGCCGATTCTCAGACCTACTGAATATGCATATAAAATTTCATAAAAATCGGTCAAGTCGTTTCGGAGGAGTATGGTAACTAACATTGTGACACGAGAATTTTCTATATAAGATTATTATTAGTATAAAATTTGGTACTATACCTTTTAATTGTTCGAGATAAGAATATTTTCTGTTTCCGTCCATCGGCACTGTGACCTTCATCACCTCAGGAGTGCATTCCACTTTGTATTCTGATCCTGGAACGAGAGAAAAAAACGTTAATATTGATAAAAATAAATATCCCGAGACATTTTTCAAACACGGCTAATCTGATTCCAAAGTAAGCTGCAGTGAGCTTGTGTTATGGTAACCAGATAGCTGATATAATACTTTTAAATACATACTTATATAGATATTTACATCCAGACACAGGACAAATAGATATATTTAATACACATGTTTGTCCTGTTGGGATTCGAACCCACGACCAGCTGGTTGACACACACAAATAACGAAGCTTTGTATTAGTGAAATAAATTATTAAAATCGATCCAGTACTTTTTAAGTGAATTCGTAACAAACAAAAAAATAGATATTTCCCTTTTTATAATTAGTATAGGTAGATATAGTTGTAATTTGCATGTAGGTATAAAATGTCCTAAACGGGCATCAAACCCACAAGTAAGGTAGCAAAACAAGCTCAACACTTTATCGTCATAGCCACAAAAACATAACCTTCGCAAAACATATGCTGTGATCAAACATAACCTATAAACCTGTGCTAACATTATCATTAGGGATGTACTTAACTCTGTAACCGAAACTATCGGATATCCGAAATTAAAAAATATCCGCAACTGTAACCGCTATAAAATCCGACTAACTTATACCCGCAAAACTTCGTTAGTGTCACTTGCCAGTTTTTGCAACATTTTTGATTAATGCTCCACTTCTATTCGTCGTAGCATTATGATATTATAGCCTATAGCCTTCCTCGATAAATGGGCTATCTAACACTGAAATATTTTTTTCAAATCGGAGCAGTAGTTCCTGAGATTAACGTGTTCTAGCGAACAAACAAATTCTTTAGCTTTATATTATGTAAGTATAGATGCGGAAATTTGTGAGAATGAATGGCTGTTTGAACTTTGGCACAGAGTTAGAATATTTGCTCCAATAGCACATGGGATACTTTTTATCCCAAGAAAATTTTATTTATCCCGGGAATAGGTAAAACCGTGGGGAGCCACTTCATCTATACTAATATTATAAAGAGGAAAGATTTGTTTGTTTGTTTGTTTGTTTGTAATGAATAGGCTCTGAAACTACTGGACCAATTTCAAAAATTCTTTCACCTTTGGAAAGCTACATTATCCCCAAGTAACATAGGCTATATTTTATCCCTGTATTCCCACGGGAACGGGAACTACGCGGGTAAAACCGCGCGGGGGCAGCTAGTATATCTATATCCGCAATATCCGCATCTATATCCGAAAGAGCATATTCATGACATCCCTACCATAATTATAAATACCTAGTTAGGCATTACACAACGTCTGTTTGTCCAATATAACAATAATATAAAAACCTTGGAAATCATCGCGAGTTAAGTGATGTAACTTTAAACATGTGACTCATAAAGGTCACGAAACTTGTTTTGCATGTTTAGAATAAAGTCTGTGTCGCCATATTACGAGACTAGTGGCTACCCGCGGTTTTACTCGCATTTCCGGGGGATTAAAAGTACCCTATGTGTTATTCCAGAACTTATTTTAACTCTGTGCCAATTTTCGTCGCGATCTCTTTAGGCGTTGTTGCGTGAAAGTGTGACAAACATACATCCATTCTCACAAACTTTCGCATTCGTAAAAGTAGAGGAAGACCGAAGAAAGTACGGATGGATTGTGTGACAGGTGATATGTGTAAGAAGGGAGTGATGACTGAAGTGACGGCTGACAGAGAGGAATGGAAGATAAACACATGTTGTGCCGACCCTGCTTAGGTGGGATAAAGCAGGCAGAAGAAGAAGAATCTACCAGTAGCGTCAGAAAAGGTTAAACCTGTGTATTTAACCTTTTCTTCTATCGTCATTCTTCTATTACGTAAGATTTATTATTTTATATAATGAGGTGGGGGGGGAGTCTAGATATTTCTTACTTAAAATCACAAAAACTAAAAAATACTAGCACCTTTTGTACACATAAAAATTACTTAAGAAAACAAATATTATAAAAATATTGTGGGTATATATTACACACGGCCAATTTCATTCTAAACTAAGCAGAGCTTGTACTGTAACCAGATAGCTGATATACTACTAAAAAGATACATTCAAAGATTATAGAAAGGTATACCAGCGTTGTAAACATGTCAATTGAGAATGTATGTTCGTTGTTTCCCATAATTTCTCCGAAACGATATGATAAAGGTGCATTCACACGCGAGGCATGTCCGCGGACCGGAACGGGCATCGAACTGACGCACCGACGGTAATCGTGGTGCCCATCCGCTGGACTCAAGTGATAGCATTGTTTAACATTTAATTATGGGCTATAGTATAGATTAAGTAACATGAGAAATTCTATATAATTGATAGTTTTAGTCGACTTTCAAATGAGGAGGTTCTTGACCAAGCTTTGTGGTTAGTGAGCCTGTCGTGGGCTCGAATCCTATCCAGGACAAACATTTGTATGCATGAATATGTCTGTTTGACCTATATATTTATTTTGGATATTATCCATACTATATACTATATCCATACTAATATTATAAATGCGAAAGTAACTCTGTCTATCTGTTACGCTTTCACGCTAAAACTACTGAACCGATTTAAATGAAAATTGGTACACAGATAATCCAGAGCCTGAGAAAGGACATAAGCTAATTTTTATCCCGGGAAAATCGAAGATCCCCGGGAACGTTTGAATCGGTTCAGTAGTTTTAGCGTGAAAGCGTAACAGACACACGGACAGACAGTGTTACTTTCGCATTTATAATATTAGTTAAGATTAAAACAGGTATAAATAAAGATAGCCAACAATAAATTCAGACAATAGCACTATATATATATATATACAGCGTGTAGTGATATTACGTGAACCGTGAACGTATGCCCACACAAAAACACTTCCGCGGACAAATGGATTGTTTGTTACATACAGGCTGATGTTTGTTTATGAAAGGTGGTATGAATAATTTTTTTATTCATTCGAATGAATTTTTCTTTATTTTTATGAGAAATCATAGATCTTGTAGTGTGAATTATTATTTCAAAGGTTAATAAGGAATTACTACTTAGGATTATTTCCCTAAGCCGGAGAACCAATTCAAGTAATTTGTTTTTATTTAAGTAAAAACAGTACTAGCCACCATCGCGCGGTTTTACTCGCGTAGTTCCCGTGCCCGTAGGAATACGAGGGTGAAATATAACATATGTTACGCGTGAATAGCGGAGCTTTCTATTGGTGAAAGAATTGTGCAATTTGGTCCAACAGCTACGGAGCCTATTCGTTACAAACAAACAAATCTTTCCTCATTATAATATTAGTATAGATTTAAAAAACCTTGATACATTTTTATCTATATGTTATAAGAAACAAAAGTTTATGCTAGAATTGTCATACGAAAATCGATCTAATTGCCGACTAAATTAAGTTTCATTTTGATTGCAATTCGAAGTTTTAATGGAGTTTTAAAGGTGTAAGTTATATATTACTTAAAGTAAGTGACCGCTACAAAACACTCAACATAATTGTTCTTAGCGTTAAATCAGATAAATCTTTCGTCTTGTCCGTCCGTCTGTCTCGTGTTTTATCAGCAACCGTTCGTGATACAACACTATTAATTTACTTTTTTATAATTATTTATATGAAAGGCGAGTGTCTGTCATGCTCGTTAGGTTGGTAACACCGACACTGTTTTTTTACGATGAAAAGGCGATTGAACTTTCTCCGTGGTAATGCAATTGTGTGGTATTAATGTTAATTTTATGATAAACTAGTGGCTCCCCGCGGTTTCACCCGCGTTCCCGGGATAAAAAGTAGCCTATGTGTTATTCCAGAACATATTCTAGCTCTGTGCCAAATTTCAAGCAGATCCCTTCAGCCGTTGGAGCGTGAAAGAGTAACAAACATCCATACATACATCCATACTTACAAACTTTCGCCTTTATAATAGTAGTAGGATAATGTTCAATATTTACTTATAAATAATACATATACATACAATGGAATTTAGAACCTCCTCCTTTTATGCAGTCGGTCAAAAAGTGTCCCAAATTAAGCAAAGCTACTACTCTGGTACCTAGTTAAATAGAGATTTTTAAGGACATACTAAGTACCTATCAAATATAAATACTTATATTAAGCTCAGAATAACAGATATATTTGAAGATACACGCATAATATATATCCTGAGTGGGAGTCGAAGCCACGACCGGGCAAGTCCAAGGCACTCCATAATTTATAATTTTTTTTTGAGGTTCACAAGGTTATTTATTTAAGGCGCACAAAAGTTGAAACCCTGACTCCTAAACTAGGACAACCTGTGCCTTAGAAATTTTGAGAATTTTGGTCTTAAGATAGTAAATCTTAACTTATATTATAAATCCGGAAATAAGTCTGTCTATCTCGCTTTAACGGTAAAACTACTCCTCCAATTTAAATGAAATTTGGTACACAGTCTAGAGCCTAAGAAAAGACATGGGCTTCTTTTATCCCGGGAAAATGGAAGATCGACCGGGTACACGGGCGGGTGAAACCGGTGGGAGCCAGTAATATATTCTCGATCTCAAAGTACCTGTGCAAATTTTACTTAGAAACGATACATATATCATTTAGCAGTAAACTCCTTCACTAACAAATTACCATAGTGAAAATCCCTTCACATAATCTACAGTTAATTAATTTTACGGGACATATATGGTATTGGTACGTGCCTTTAAACGATTTATTGCGTATGGCCATATGGTATCTACAAGCATAAATACAAAAGGTTTTATTCGAGCCGTAAGCAGTTAAAGTTGTCTTAAAAGTTAACTGTCGCCGGTTCAAGGGATGAACAGAACTATAAGAGTTTTTTTGCGTTTTAGTTATATTAAGGGAAAGTATAGCTAAATGATCGGGAATGCTAAATCTATTATTAGATATAAATAAAATCTACATAGATTAAAATATAAAATATTATTTTATTGTTTTTCTTCCTTTTCTTTTATGTTACAAAAAAGTAAGGCATATATTTATTAAGGGATTTAACTAAGACTCTATCAGGTAATAACTATAGTTTGGTTCTATATCGTATTAAAAAGATTGCCAATATTGTCAATAATATATCTAGCACCTAGTAAAGTCAAACACTTATTTTTTATTTCAATAATCGTAACATGCTGATGGTAAGTGAATTTGACTATATTTTCGAGTATTTTCTAATATTAGTTGCCTTAGACTTCTACTAATATGTATAAATACTCCCCGCAATGTGATTGTTCACGAATGAAAAGACATTTTAGCACACACGACTTTCGCTCAAAACTCGGGCCTTATGAAAACAGAATGGAAACAATGCATAGTATCTTAACGGAGTCCAGTCAAACAGGACACGTTGGGACGAAGCCAGTCCACGGACAACCAGTCCAGGATACATTAGTCCAACTTTATGGAGAAGTGTTAAAGCTGAGCACTTGAAATGTTCCGGGTTCGTTCCGTATTTTTGTTTTTGTTTGCAAAAAGTTTAAACAGCCAGTTAGAACCCCAAGGATATTTAAATTAAGCATTTTGAATTATTCATTACATGTTTTTTAAGTGAAGAAAATGTATTTTGATAAGACAATTTTATTCATTCGAAAATTTGATGTTTGAATATTCAATTTGGTTTAGTCATCCTGTATAAGCTTTAAATAAGAACTTTTAAGTTTTAAACAGGTATTAAAATGGCTTTTTACATAGTACTAGCTGCCTCCGCGGTTTTACCCGCGTAGTTCCCGTTCCCGTGGGAATACAGGGATAAAATATAGCCTATGTTACTCAGTGATAATGTAGCTTTCTAATGAAAAAAGAATTATTAAAATCGGTCCAGTACTTTTTGAGTTTATTCGTTACATACAAAAATACAAATCTTTCCTGTTTATAATATTAGTGTAGATGTAGATAAAACAAAGCCGCTTCTCGTCGTCTGTACGCTTAGATCTTTTAATCTACGTAACTGGTAATATAGCAGTTTTCAATAGAGAGATTCAATATCAGGTTTATACGTATTGTTTTGTGTTAATTTATTGAAATATAACAATGATACTCTGCTAAACGTGCAAAGCCGGGGCGGGTCGCTAGTTTACATATTTTAGATATCATAAAATACATAATAGGTAGTTTAAGAACTTTAGACAACATAGACTGTTTATTTTATTATTTCGTACCTACTATTTAACTTGTCGTTGATTTTATAATACAACCTGTAAAAAGTAGGTATGCATTATATCATCATACTTATTATCATATTTTTTTCTACAATATATGTCATCTAACTAGTTATATTTACACAAAACTTGAGAAAATTTTACCAATTTTTTATCTTAAAATTTTAATAGTCAAAATAAGTTCTAGACAAGTTAGATCCACAAAGAACGTCAAGCAACCAAATAAAAATTTATATTTAAGGGCGAAAACTTATAAATGCTTTAAAAAAATAGGTCGCAACCGGATCACAACGTCGCCTGCGCACACGCACCGCGACGCAACGTCCGGTGTCGGCAAAAAGCGCCATCTATACGTGTCTTGCGTAACTAATTGAAAATATAAGTATTTGCGACAGTTCTGTCAAGAGTGACGGACGTGTGACTATGTTTTATTGAAGCCATTGTATTCGATTGAAGATTTACCGATTTTAAAAGCAAGTGTAAATGTTAAAAACCCACCCGACAAACATATGTACCTTAGTCCTGTGTCTCAGCATCATCAGCTCATATACATCTCCACCGAGGATCTCCAGTCTCCCCTAACAATGAGGGGGGTGTAGGCCATAGTCCACCACGCCGGCCCAGTGCGCATTGGCGGACTTCACATGCCTTTAACTGTGACATCTCGGGCATGCAGGTTTCCTCACGATGTTTTCCTTCACCGAAAGCCAGTGGCGTGAATCTGTACGTAAGATTTTCATAAATCTCAGAGGTACGGGCCGGGATTTAAACCTGCACCCTCATCACATCAAATCAATCAAAATCAAAATCTTTTTTATTCAAATAGGCCTCAATAAAGCACTTATGAATAGTCACTATTAATGCTCGGTTCTGATAGTAGTTTTTACTGAGAAGAGCCGGTATTACTCTTTTTATGATCGTGAGTCGGTGCATTACCCACTAAGCCACCACGGCTGTCCTTAGTCCTGTGTCTAGATTTAAATATCTACCAATTTAAATGTGCATTTGTATGTTTGTTCTGTGTCTGCATGTAAAGTACAAACCCAACGGACCAGTGCAATGCCAGGGCGTGTTACTAGTCTAATTATATTTACACCGCTCAAGGATCTGTAAAGTTGAACTAGACGGCCTTGTGAGCTGGCTACCCAGATAAAACTGGTGTTGCCAGTGGGATGGACATAATATTTATAGGGGCGTAGCACCGGACGTTTATGGCAACATAAAAAAAGTAGCTCAGTAGATAACTGTTCGCGTTGGGAGGGGAGTTTATCGATAGTTTTTAGGTTAGTATACGAATATTTAATTTAATTAGTTAATGTTTAAAATGTGACCTCTGCCAATCCGCACAAGGCCCGCGTGGTGGACTATGGCCTAAACCCCCTCCATGTTAGGGGAGGCTCGAGCTCCAAGCGTGGAGACGTATATGAGCTGATGATGATGATGATGTTAAAAATTCATAGAAGGTTAATAAATGTCTCAAGACATTTTCTTATGATAAAGTGGATGTAACATACGGAGGGACAGACAGACATGACGAATCTATAAGGGTTCCGTTTTTTGCTATTTGGCTACGGAACAATAAAGAACATTGCCTTAGTCTGTTTATAAAAAAATTACCTTGCTTAGTTTTTTGCCGGTCAAAGGTCTAATGTCTAAATAAATCAAAGGTCGAATCGGTAATAGCTTCAGAGGCGTAAATTTTCATAGAACCCTTTTATACCTAAATTAAATAATAAGCTTCGAATTTTGTTTCCTTACACATATTTCTATCGATAACTCATCGTAACACCACTATTAATCCTTTTAAAGTTCACTTTCACAAAGTAACTATTTTTAGGACCAGCTGCAAATATACATCTGAAATAATTGCATGTAACTTTTAGCTCTATTTTTAACTTTTATTAGCAGGTGCATTATTGAATTTGCTGTTAGTGATCTTGACTGTCAAGCCGCCTGTCGTAGCTTTGTATCTCACACTGTACTATCATTTGTACGTATAAATATGTCTGTTTGTCATCATCAGATCAGCCTCCTGGTCCACTGCTGAACATAGGCTTCCTCCAGCGCACTCCATTGGGTTCGATCCTTGGCCTTTCCCATCCAATTTTTCCCCGCCAGCTTGGAGATATCTTCCGACCACCTGGCCTTAGGGCGTCCTACATCACGTTTGCCTCTTTTTACTGTCTTGATATGCATCATCACCTTCATCATCAGCTCATATACGTCTCCACAGACTATTTGACCTATATTAAATTTGAAAGAAGAAAGAAAGAAAATACATTTATTCCGGACAACACACAACATTACAAAATACAGCAGAAAAATATTGACACACAACACAAAGAAAATAATATAAAAATCATAAATGTAATGTTGTGTGATGCCAGGAAAAGGTCTCGACTCAGCATAAGGCTTAGGCTAGCAGAACACTAGCCCTATATTTAATGTCCTAGCTAACAACAAAGGACTAGGACATAGTCCACACGCGCGCCTAGTGCGGTGCGGACTGCACATGCCGCAAATAGTGACATATCGGGCATGCAGGTTTCCTCACGATGTTTTCCTTCACCGAAAGCCAGTAGTGTGAATCCGTACGTAAGTTTTTAAACTCAGAGGTACGGGCCACGGGGTTTGAACTTGCATCCTCATGATAGTGAGTCGGTGCGTCTCTCATAAAATAACTATCTTCTATATACATATATAAAACAAAGTCTGTCTGTCTGTCTGAACGCGATGAATTCAAAAACTATTGAACAGATTTTCATGCGGTTTTCACCAAATTACGGTATTTCATGGGGAAGGTTTTTATGTATAATACATCAATTTGGAACCGGTAGGTGGCGCTGGTGGGCAGAACGACGTCTGCCGGGTCCACTAGTACAGATACTGAATTGGTCAATCAATCAAAAGCATGTATCATTTTGAGGGCGATAAAGTATGCCAAGCTCTTTGGTCACCGTCAATTTACGCGTCACATTAGCCCTAAGGAAAATACATCGACATGTTAGCTTGTAGACTCGAAATACCTACCAATTTGTGATGCAGGAAATTTTGAGATGTAATAGGTGGGTCACGAATGAGTCGTCGTTAGAATAGATCAAAATACACTTTTTTAATATACCAAATATATGTATGTATGCACCTATATAGATATAAATAAATCTCCGCAAGGTCACCCCCTGAGTCACTTAGTTAGCTAGTCTAAGTCATTGTTAATCAAATATTTGCAATAAAAACACGTTTGTGCTATGATATATTTATATAAAACTACTTCATCACTTTTCAATGATGCACCGCTCCTATTATAGTAGCGTGATGTTATATAACCTTTCTCGATAAATAATACGACACCTAAAACCGTCTCCACCCTATAAGGAGTCTACTCGCAACAATGTCGATGGGTAAAGAGGTTGGTACATTTCATACAAGCCGGTAAGTATGTAGGTAACATAGAGACATACATCGAGCCGGACCGGACGGGACCGGACCGGACAGGGTCCGGACTGACCTGCAGGGCACTGGGCAATCGCTTTTAAGGTCACATACCTCATGTTTTCTTTAGACCCTAGTTTCGATATGCCTTTTTTACATTTTGTGGTGTTGCCGTACTAATAATAAAATCGCCGGTAAAAGTCTACTTTGGTAACATTGGTGTGACAGACGTTTTTTGTACGTCCCTAATAGATGCGGTACCTACTTATTTTGTATGAATAACACAATTTTAAAGGGGAAAATAGAGATAATTAAAAGTAGTTTCCGCTGCGTGGTTTCACCCACGTAGTTACCGTTCCCGTAAGAAAAAAGGGATAAAATATAGCCTATGCTACTCTCAGATAATGTAGCTTTGTATTGGTGAAAGAATTATTCAGATCGATCCAGAAGTTTTGGAGCTTATCCTACTAATATTATAAATGCGAAAGTTTGTATGTATGGATGTTTGTTACTCTTTCACGCTCCAACGGCTGAAGGGATCTGCTTGAAATTTGGCACAAAGCTAGAATATGTTCTGAAATAACACATAGGCTACTTTTTATCCCGGGAACGCGGGTGAAACCGCGGGGAGCCACTAGTTAATAATAAACAAAAAATCAAATAAATATCCTTGGACATTATTCCCACACGTCGAATCTGATTCCAAACTAAGCAGAGCTTGTGTTTAGTAACATATACTACTTTAAAATACATACTTACATAGATATTTACATACAGACACAGAACAAACAGACATTCATGGATACAAATATTTGTCCTGGGTGGGATTTGCACCCACGACCGGCGGCTTGAAAGTCAGGGTCTTCAACCACAAAGTCAACCGTCTGTCAATCTTTCCTCATTATAATATTAGCATAGATGACGTTCAGAAATAGAGGTTTTTCTAAGCTAAGTATGACCTTCTGAGGAATTTTTATCTAATTATGAGCTTCCAAACCGGTGTTTAAAGTCACACGGTTGAAGGTTAAAAGTGTTTGTGAAAAAACACTCTGTCGTTCAGAAATTGGTAAAGGTCATATAATTACCTAAGTATTAATATAAACACATAATTTGCCAATATTACTCAAATACTAGCTACTTCCGCGTAGTTCCCGTTCCTATGGGAATACTCCACAATAACTTAGCTTTCTATTGGTGAAAAAATTTCGAAAATCGGTTCAGTATATCCAGAGATTACCCCTTACAATGTCACAAACGTTACCTCTTTATAATATTAGTAGATATAATAGATTTATTTATTTAATCCGCGCATCTCCGGCAACGTCATGTTGCAACACTTTTCGTGAATGTTCCGCTCTTATTCGTCGTAGCGTGATGTTATATACCTTATTTTATTCCTAGATAAATAGGCTATCCAACACAAACATATTTTTCTAAATCGACATGGTAGTTTCTGAGATTACCTCGATCAAACAAAGATGTTGAACGTTGACCCAACCTCAACTTCATTAGTGTCTCTTGCCCTTTTGCAACATTTTTGATTGATGCTCCGCTCGTATTCATTGTAGCATGATGATTTATACATAAAAACCTTTCTCAAGAATCACTCTATTTATTAAAAAAACCGCATCAAAATCCATTGCGTAGTTTTAAAGATCTAAGCATACATTGGGACACACAGACGGCGGATAGCGACTTTGTTTTTTAAGTACTATCTAGTGATACTCTGTAGCCTTCCTCGTTTAATGGGCTATTTTACACTAAAAGAGTTTTTCAATTCGACCAGGTACAGCTTGGCCAAAAAGTCGTGAAATTAATGGTGGCGCCACTATCGTGCATGTTGCAACCCTATATAGTACGACAAAAACAGTTTTGATACTCGGTTTTTCTTTTTTACAATTAATATGAATATTGGTGGGTTTAATGAAAAAATGAAAACCTCTGAAACGCTTTGTGTCTAGAACGACAACATTTGTAGTTATTTATTTAACAAACACTAAGAAAAAAAAGTCAGAATCAAAAATTTTAATCAGACTCAAAAATGTTTTCCGCTAAGTATTCCACGCCCGAAAAGTCTTCATCCATGTCTTGGTGTGTGCTTTCACCAAAACTCTGCTGGCTATCTTCAGATGTGTCACTACTGTTGCTTTCATCTTGTAGGTTTATGATATTTTTTTCAATATCACTATAAAGAATTTGCCCCCTTCGAAGATAACCTTCTTCTATTTTCATGACATGTTGACATGATTTTTTCTAGTCGTGAACTGAAACGCTTGTTCAGTCACCGCCTGGAACAATAACAAAATAAAAAAACAATCGTTTGCGATTACATATAAATTTAAAACACCTTTGTTTCTTTGTATTTCTATTGCAATTCGCCTTATAGTACTGATGTATTTACCTAAAAATACTTTAAGTAGTTATTTTTGTTCAGTGATTTATGCAATATTGATAAAAAGTATCAAAATTATACGAACGCGCTGCAATCCGAATGTGTTTTGTAAACATAACCTCAAATTCGTGAATGTACATTTAAATAATTGTATGAAAGGTTTATACTAGATATAGCACCTTGAAATGCACACGTTACATCTGATTACATGAATAAAATATAATTTTACCTGTCATTTCAGCGGTTCTTTTATACATATCGTAGAAATCGGATAAAATTTGTCCGGCCTCAAGTTCCGCCAAACATCTCACGTACACAGCGTACACTTTAAAATTTTTCTTTCTTGCGGAGCTGGGAATAACAGATCTGTTAATTATGAACACAATGGGTCACCAGTATCACCACATTAACGCAAATAAATAATAATAAACACGAAAAACATTCACCGATTACAATAAATGACAGAACGTGTACCTTACTCGACAAGACAGAGCGAGTGTTGCCAATGATCAAATATTTTAGTTCCGTTTCAGGACTTTTTGGCCAAACTGTAGTTCCTGTGATAAGCGCGTCCAACCAAACAAAGTCTTCAGCTATATATATTAGTATAGATATAGATTTACACAGAACAGACATGTTCATGCACACAAATGTTTGTCCTGGGTGGGAATCAAATTCGAGCTTAAGTTGATGAAAGAATTCTGATAAAAATCAAGTCTCAAGACATAGCTTAGATAGCGAATTAAGATAAGTTCGTGGGAACTTAAGTAAATTGTAGTATTATAAACATATTTCTTTCTTTGACAAGCATCAGTGTATTTTTAGGGTTCCGTACCTCAAAAGGAAAAAACGGAACCCTTATAGGATCACTTTGTTGTCCGTCTGTCCGTCCGTCCGTCCGTCTGTCAAGACCCTTTTTCTCAGGAACGCGTGGAGGTATGAAGCTGAAATTTATATCAATTACTCAGGTCTACTGTCCCTTGAAGCTGTGAAAAAATCAAACTTCTAAGCCAACGCAATCAAAAGATACAGCCGTTTATGCCGCAAATTTTCGACACTTGCAAGGGAATCAAAACCTACAGGGTGCTTCCCGTGAACTCAGAATCTTGAAATTTGGTACGAAGCAACGTCTTATAGCATAGATAAAGGAAAAATTACGAAAACCATAAATTTTTAGTTACATCACATAATATATTTTTTTTTAATAATTTTAAACTTACTACCCATTTCCTCATAAACGCGTAGAGGTATTAAATTGAAATTCATACCAAATACTCAGGTCTATAATACCTTTAAGCTGTAACAAAATCAAACTTCTATGTCAACGCAATCAAAAGAAACAGCAATTTAAGCTGCATATTTTGAAACTCGCAAGTACTCGCAAGGGAATCAAAACCTAAAGGGTACTTCCAGTCGACCTAGAATCTTGAAATTTGGCATGAAGCAATGTTTTATAGCACACATAAAGGAAAAATTCCGAAAACCTTAAATTTTTAGTTACATTACAAAATATATATTTTTTAATAAATATAAACTTATTACTTAACGTTATTAATTGTCGTAATGAACGAACTTTGTAAACCTTGCAGGTTTGTACGGAACCCTCGGTGCGCGAGTCCGACTCGCACTTGGCCGTTTTTTTTTTGTTATAAATTAGTGTTGTGCCTTGAGAGAATACTTTTTTTTATGTTTGACGTATGTAGGTAAGTATTTATTTAATCTGACAAAGTTAGTTTTATTCTGTTTTACAGTTCTTGTTATTAAACGTAGCTAGTGGCTCCCTGAGGTTTCACCCGCGTTCCCAAAGGTATCTTAAATTTTCCGGGATAAAAAGTAGCTTTTCTCAGGCTTTAAGCTATATGTGTACCAAATTTCATTTAAATCTACACAGACACAGATAGATAGAGTTACTTTCGCATTTATATAATACTATGGATAACAATTATGAATTCAGATCATATTCTTTATGTAGGTATGTTCTATAAATTTATGAAAATCCCATTTGTAATTTCAGAGCTTTATCTATGTCAGTATTGTCAGTAAACACTTTCAATATAAAAAAAATACACAAAACCAACGACCTAACCTTCAAGTCATAATAAAAAAAAAGTAAATCACCTCCACATTTTTCCATGGGCATAGACAATTTGCGTGCGCCATAAAACAACCATTGTGCTACAGATTATAAAAGTGTGCTAACAGATATATATCGCTTTCTCACGCCCTCTTCACGCCTCTAATGCACATACCGGTGCATCTCTATTCTTTTTTTTATAGCCCTCAATCACACGAGAATATGTATCGATTTTTTTATAATCGATTTAAACTCGTTGCGTAAAAATTAACGAATTTCTTTTTAGTTTGTTAAAACAATAATTATATTTGATAAACGTGTTGAATCTTGGAATTGATAAGTATACCTACTTATTACTCTAATTAATTGTCTAACAAATTATGGACGGTAGATGTCTGAAATAAATGGATTTTATTTATTTTTATTTAATACTAATAATTATCAAATTTATTTCTTGACACTGGCAGTGTCATCGGTCATAAGATAGAACTAAATAAATAATAGAAACATGTTTATCTAGTAAAGTAATTACAAAAGAAAATGGAAAAACATAATTAATTAAAATTGTATCACAGAGAAACCGGTAAAGTTTCGCCGCTCGAAATAATTTTAATTTCCTTTTATTATTGTCTCAAAAACTTTGTCCTTTGAGAGTTGATAACATTAATTATGTAGAAGCTGAATAATAATTTCAAGAAGAATTAAATAAAGTTCTATTGTAAGAATTACCAACGGATATCCGATATTTATAACTTTAAGATTTAAAACGAAACTTTTTATTTATGTTATAAAAAGCCGCTGGGATGCCAGGAGAAAATATTAATGTCGTCTTTTCGAAAAAAAAATACAACCACCTTCTGCGGCGGGAACGTGTTCTATTTTTAAACCGGTGTCAATTTTACTTTTTTTTTCCCGCCGCTGCGTTGGTCAAGCACGAGTAGCACGACCGACCAGTGTTACCATGATGATGAAAGTTGAAACTCGATGCGTAATTACATGGATTATATCGATACGAATGATAGGTTTATATCGCTTGTTAGTTTTTTTATATCGATTTTCGAGATCTGAATGCGATGATGGTATGTGTTTTTTAAGTTTTTTTTTATGTAGTTATTACGATGAATGCGATATGAAGATATCGATTTACGATGTTATTTGAACTATGCAATGATGTGCCTTTTTACTATGCGACAGCTTAGTTATTTTCTCAAGTTTGATATTTAGTGATTGTTTTTTTAGCTGTCACTGTCAGTGGATAATGACGGCCGTTTTCTAAATGATAAGTTTTAATCGTTTCTTTACATATGTATGTTAATATTGTAATAATAGTAGTTGTGTGTGTTTAAAATAAATATGTAGAGATATGGGCAAAGGCAAAAAGTGTAAGAATTCTTATTTAACAGTAGGTACTTACGTAGGTCATACATTTTTTCTGACCTTCTTAATTTATGTTTAAAATGAATAAATATGTAGAGATATGGTCTGACGCATAAAGAAGATAACATATTACGACAGAAATCCTGACCTTCAACCTATTAAGTACCTACCTATATTAGGTACTGTGGTGTTGCCGAACTAATAAAGTATAGGTTCGCCGGTAAAGGGTGTCCACCATGGCAACATTGCGATGAGACAACGTTGGTGTGGTAGACGTTGTTTATTGTACGTTCCTAATTATAAATAAAACTTGTTGTTTTATTACAAACTATAGTACTTATTCTGTGTGAACAACACAGGTACTAACTTAGAATGAAATATATTTGAGGTTATAAACGATTTTCGATCGAGAATACATTGTAGAAACAAGCAATGATGTAAAGCATGTACGGCGGGTCGTTCAAACGAGAATTCTGGGAATTTTAAGCCATTGTTAGTCGTATAATTAACGCAGTTTGCCCCCCGGCTCCCCTCGCCGCCGCGTAAACTATTCGCTAATGACCACAGCCTGTTGGAGGAATGAAAAAAAAATTGAAATGTCATCGCGGGAAATTGTAGAGTTGCCATTGTGAAAAAGTTGTTTTTTTTCGTGTGTCGTTTTTTGGCATGTTTAACTGCTAGTAATTTTATTTCGATCATAATTATTTTAATCTAACAGTAATTTTATTTTAATCGTTATTATTTTACTTATTATATACTAGTTGACCCGCGCAACTTCGTTAGCGTCACTTACCCGGTTTTGCAACAGTTTTGATTGATGCTCCGCTCCTATTCGTCACAGCGTAATGATTTATACATAAAAACCTTCCTTTTGAATCACTCTATCTATTAAAAAATCGCATCAAAATCCGTTGCGTAGTTTTAAAGATCTAAGCATACATAGGGTCATATAGACGGCGGATAGCGACTTTGTTTTATACTATGTAGTGATAAGTGGAATTAAAAAATCCGACAATATAAAATCTAATATAACATTCAGACCGCACGTAAAGTATGTAAATTATTTGCATTATATATAGATGTGGTCACGATTTAATTGTTTAGTCAGTTTTCTATGAAGTACTTGTTTTGAATAACAAATGAGTGGCTTTATGAGCTTCCCACGCAGACATTTGTGAACTCGCCCGTTGCTTATTAATTTAGCTTTGTGGTCAGTGATGGATTAACCCTTAAACAAATTAAGCAATTGCCTAGGGCATCACGTCTGGGGGGACAGAAGAAGCACAAAAAAGATCTTAGGGGGGCCTGAGGATGGATATTGTAAAAGATTGTGTTTTTATGACCGAGCATTTGAGTCGACGTGCCATAAGCTGTGAAGGACTTTTTAAATTCGTAATATTCTGGGACAAAAATAAATATCCTGAGAAATTTTTCACACACGGCCAATCTGATTCCAAAGTAAGCATCAAAGTGAGCTTGTGTTATGGTAACCAGATAGCTGATATACTACTCGTACTTTTAAATACATACTTATATAGATATTTACATCCAGACACAGAACAGACATATTCATGCATACAAATGTTTGTCTTGGGTGCGATTCGAACACACGACCCGCGGCTTGAAAGTCAGGGTCACTAACCACAAAGCCAACCGGGCTGACAAATTAACGTAATTTAGGATACATACATACATATCCTGGGATATTCCTCATTACAACCTTCCGAACCGAGCATTAGAGTCGACGTTTCATAAGTGCCTGTGAAGGCCTATTTTAATCTATATCTTCACTAATATGATAAAGAGGTGAAAATTGTATTCTTGTGTGTGTGTTTGTTATGGATAAACTCAAAAGCTACTGTGGCAATTTTAAAAATACTTTCACCATTGGATAACTACATTATCAGCGAGTAATATAGGCTATATTTTATCCCTGTATTCCCACGGGTAAGGGAACTAAATGGGTGAAATGAAGAGTTTGTTTGAACGCGCTTATCTCTGGAACTACTAGTTCGATATTATATCACGCTACGACCCATAGGAGCGGGACATGAATGAGATGTTGATAAAATGGGACATGGACGCAGAAAAAGCTGATAGGTCATCTAGACGTAGTAGGTCAGTGAGTTCGAATCCCTGGCCATACTATACAGATGTAAAATATCTATGGTAACTTAGAAATCAGTAAAAAGATTTCGAAATTAAAAATACGTGTTTTTTCCTTCTACCCACTATTTAACCTTACATTACCTAAATCGACATGAAAACAAACTTATCTTAACCCGAAAAAACATTTGCACAACCTTATTACAAAGGTTCAAAGCTCAAAATCAAATAACATTTAGTTTTCGAAGACCAAAGAAAGGTATGTTTTTCTTCACCTACCTACAGAATTCATTTGAACTCTATACAATGGAGATACGGTTGAAAATCCCTTGGTAATATATCGAGTAGGTATCCCACGGTACAACCTTGCTACCCACTGCTATGACGTCACAGTTTGCAAATGTCATTTGAGTCTTTGAAATTCGGATTTAGTATTCTTCATACTTATTCGTTTTTTTTAAATTAAATTTTGACTACGGTCGTACATTATTATGCCTAATTAAAAAAATATAATATTATATTTATAGTCTAAACTAGCTTCTGTCTAAAGTAGCCTATGTCCTTTCTCAGGCTTTAGACTATCTGTTTACCAAATTTCATTTGAATCGGGTCTGTAGTTTTAGCGTGAAAGCGAGACAGACAGAGTTACTTTCGCATTTATAATATTAGTACTTATAAACAAGTTTTCGCCACGCGGTTCCACTCGAGTTCTCCAGGATCTTTGACTATCCCAGGATAAAAGATAGCCTATGTCCTTTCTTAAGCTCTAGTCAGTCTTTATATTAAATTTCATAATAATCGGTTCAATAGTAAAGGACAGACAGTTGTTTTCGCATTTATAATATTAATAAAATAAAATAAAGATAGCCTTTATTACTGAGATCAGTTACATGATTAATTACTTAAAAAAAGAAAAACTAAATATTAACACTTAAGTATACTAACATTTAATGAGTTGTAATCTCCTTCATTTATTTTATTAAATTTTTTTTCTATAAATATCTCTTATCTCAGTTTGCCTCTTGGCAAAGGCCTCCTCTAACTCTTTCCTATTTTTATAATATTAGTAGGGATTAAATAAAAATAACTAGCTAACTGTGTAAATACAAACAACTCAAGGTTCCATTTCTTGTATTATTATTTTTTTTTTTTTTTTATTAATTGCCGCACAAATTGACCCCACGCTGCCTGATTGACGGCCTAGAGAACAGCTTTTTCACGCCCCGCTTAAAGGACCCAGGATCATAAGAGGAGGACGTATATAGTATAAAGAATCTAATAACCATTTCTCATCTGGTTACGGACCTCTAAAAAGGATTTACGTGAACAAGATTAAGTTTCGATTCGTTTTCGCAGAAATGATGACAAAATCCTTACGAAAAATATTCTCAGGATCAAATTTCAATATATATCATTTCTATCTATCTACACTATAAAAGAGGAAAGATGTTTGTCTGTTTGAATAGGCTCTGAAACCTGTAGTTTCGAATGAAATGAAATATATCTATTAATTCTAATACTTAGGCTTTCACAGGCACTTATGAAACGTCGACTCTAATGCTCGGTTCGGAAGGTTGTTCTAGCTGAGAAGAGTCGGGAATAAATTCAAAATTTAAAATATAATTTAGAGATCCATTTATCAAGGAAGTTTATAGGGTTCATAACATCACGCTACGAACAAAAGGAGCGGAGTATCAATGAGAAGTGTTACAAAAACGGATAAGATGTGATGCAAACGAAGTTGCGTGGATCAGGTAGTACGTAATCTAGGTATACTAATATTGCCACTTGCCAGTTTTTGCAACATGTTCGATTGCTCCTATTCGTCGTAGCGTGATGGTAATAGCCTATGGCCTTCCTCGATAAAGTGCTACTGGACCGATTTGAAAAATTCAGTGTTAGCTAGCTTATTAATAGAGGAAGGCTATAGGGTAATACCATCACGCTATGACGAATAGGAACGGAGCAGCAATCAAAGATGTTACAAAAACGGGCAAGTGACGCTAATCAACTATGTATTATGAGTGGAAAGATTTGGTTTTTTGTTTGTGATGAATAATAGGTTCGGAAACTACTGGACCGATCTGATGAAACCTCGGGGCAGAAGCTAGTTGTAAATACAATATATCTTTATGTATTATTAACAGTTAATTTATTAAACAACTAGCTGCCTCCCCGCGGTTTTACCCGCGTAGTTCCCGTTCCCGCGGGAATACAGGGATAAAATATAGCCTATGTTACTCGGGGATAATGTAGCTTTCCAAAGGTGAAAGAATTTTTGAAATCGGTCCAGTTGTTTCGAAGCCTATTCATTACAAACAAACAAACAAACAAATCTTTCCTCTTTATAATATTAGTATAGATAACAGTTAAGTAATTTATTACTTAAACAAAGAGATATCAGACTTGTTTAGACAAGCCGCTATTCGTTTTAACTGACAATAGATTGCATAGACAATTTTTTCGTTTTTTCTTATATATGTAGATTTTGAGGCTGATTTTTGCCAGTGTCGTGTTAACATTAGAAATGAACAAACAATTATTATTATGTGTGTCATTAGGTTAGTATATTATTTTACTTTATGTAAAGAATATATAGTTATTTAGATTAGCGTTACAACTTATCTTTTAGCAACAGATTTTTAAGCTATTGCATAGCTTTTATCGCGGGCTCTGAGCGCGGCGACCGAATCAAGAAATTCCGTAACGAAAAAAACCTAACACATCGTCTAACGTCGTTTAAGTTCGGCAGACTTCGGCACGGTGTTTGTTTGCTATCTTCTTAACTCTTTGACGTTTTGAAAAAATGGCGTTTGACATTTATAAAAAACAAAACTCAATTTCCGTATTCGCGCGTAATTATTTTGTTTCTATTTCGTGGCAAGGGTACCACGTCATAAAGCCTAAGTATTCAAATACGTATGCACATCAGAATGCATATTATTAAAAAATTGGTTGCCTGTAAAGTCGGTATACGGGCGAAAGTTTTACGTGACAACGACTTTGAGTGGTAAAATAATTTTAATGTAAATATTCATTCGTATAGTAGGAAGAAGGATAAAATAATAGTAACAATTTAAAACATAACGTCACGTTACGTGAGCGGAGCGTAACGCAGTTTCTTGAAGTGTCACCCGGCAAACCAATTTATAAGACGATGTCACGTCAATAGTAACAATTTAAAACATAACGTCACGTTACGTGAGCGGAGCGTAACGCAGTTTCTTGAAGTGTCACCCGGCAAACCAATTTATAAGACGTTGTCACGTCAAAAAAGTTTTACGTGACAACGACTTTGAGTGGTAAAATAATTTTAATGTGAATATTCATTCGTATAGTAGGAAGAAGGATGAAATAATAGTAACAATTTAAAACCTAACGTGACGTGAGCGGAGCGTAACGCAGTTTCTTGAAGTGTCACCCGGCAAACCAATTTATAAGACGTTGTCACGTCAAAATATATGCTCAAGTATTTTTACAATGTACAAGGCGTCCTTTCTAACCTAACCTTTGTTTAAATCCAAATGTATCATTTATTTAGTACATGTAGCGGCCATTTGCATTTCTAAGCACGCGATGTTGGCGTATTGGTACAAATGTTTGTACGTTGGGCCAACATGGCAATGAAATTAGACCTTTTCTCTAAGATTTATATGAGCTAGTACTTATATATTTTTAAGCTATTGCATAGCTTTTATCGCGGGCTCTGAGCGCGGCGACCGAATCAAGAAATTCCGTAACGAAAAAAACCTAACACCCCCCACTCCGACGGGCAAGGAGGTGTGGCTTGAAGGCCGTGCATCGTCTAACGTCGTTTCAGTTCGGCAGTCTTCGACAGTCGACACGGCGTTGTGTGCGATTAGACGTATTGTACGACTCTACGAAACTCGCACGAATCGAGACGAGCTGCTCCGAAATCGGACGAATACATAAGCTGCTTATGAGAAAGTATATAGGTGTATATGTATTTATGTACAACAGTGAATAGCTGTACTTGTAAAATTTGTGTATGAAGTGTTTTGAATATGAATGAACAAAGTGCATTTATTATTAAAATAAATAAATAAAATTATAATTGCATAAGTTGATACAAAATGCTATGCAATGCAATAGCTTTACCGCGGCAGTCCCCGAGTGCCTCACGTAATTTTTATTAATGATACCGCCGCGCGGTTTCACCTGCATAGTTCCCGTTCCCGTTAAAATACGGGGATAAAATATAGCCTATATTATACTATATTATAACTTGATAATGTAGCTTTCCATTGGTGAAAGAATTATTCAGATCGGTTCAGTATTTTAGAGTCTATACAGTACAAACAAACAATTAAATGTTTCCACTATATATATTAGTGTAGGAATAGGCTAAAGACCCGGCTTCACACGGGTGCAACAAAACACCGTCGTATGCATAAGAAAAAGAAACTGTAATAGTCCTAAGAGAAAATGTGTTTAGTGTATTTAGATTGTAAGCCTTTAAACTTAATAATAATAACATCAGCAAATTTGCACAAAGTCTAAACCAATTATATTTTAATCCATTTATTATTTACAACATAAAACTAGAGAAATATATTAACATTATTTAAGTAATTAAAAAATTATCTGGTAGGCTAGAAAAGTGAAATGGAATAAAGGAAAATACCTAAGTCGTTACATATTTTCCTAAACTCCATTTTATAAATAAAAAATGGAGCTTAGGTCGCTGCCTGTGGGCAAGGTGCCCAGAAGGCACAATATATAAATATAATGAATTATATTTTACTTATATTACTATTACGTACTAATTGTTCGCCGCGGTTTCACCCGCGTACCCGGGAGATCTTCAATTTTCCCGGAATAAAAAGTAGTCTATGTCGTTTCTCAGACTCTAGATTTTCTGTGTACCATATTTCATTTAAATCGATTACGTAGTTTTAGCGTAAAAGCGAGACAGAGTTAATTTCGCATTTATAATACTTATTAGTATAGATTTTATTTCAATAACTTAACTATTACAACTTTGACGTAAAACATGCATAATTTTTTTTCACAAATTTCGTGCGTCACTTTTGACAGCTGTCAGTTGGCGAAACATTTTTTTTCCTAACACAAAAACTCGCTCGCGAACCGCACCGTATAGCCAAGATGTCTGCCAAGTGTTGCTATGTAATTAAACATTTCAATATAGTTTTTTTTCCACCATGATTCAATATAACGGTGCACCGCTATATTTTAAGGTTCATTGACGGTAGAAGTACAGTCATGAGGCGGCCTTATTTGTCCCGCCATATTAGTAATGAATATATTTCTTTGCAAATGTTTTGTGTGAATAACTGCTTTGTCAACATGTGGGAAGATAATTATATGCTGTTAATGTTTGTATGATGTATTAGAGTTAGACACTTTATATGTAGTAAGTAGTTAGTAAGTAAAAAGTTTTTTAAAGTTACTTTGAACTATGTAACGGATTTAAATATGGTTTTTCTATACTAATATTATAAAGAGGAAAGATTTGTTTGTTTGTAAAGAATAGGCTCCGAAATACTGGACCGATTTCAAAAATTCTTTCACCTTTGGAAAGCTACATTATCCCCGAGTAACATAGGCTATATTTTATCCCTGTATTCCCACGGGAACGGGAACTACGCGGGTAAAACCGCGCGGAGGCAGCTATATAAATTTATAGAGATCAGTGACGGGTTAACCCTTAACCTAATGAACCAATTGCTTAGGGCATCACGTCTGGGCACCAGGAGAAGCACAAAAGCCATCCTTAGAGCATCACGTCTCACTCTCACGTCACCAAAAATGGTTTAAAGACTGATTCTAGTTGACATAAGGATAGAGGGCCCCATGGGCGTGGATTGCTTAGGACTTTAAGAAGTCTTAATCCGTCACTGATAGTTATTCAAGACGAAGGTTATGTGTATACATTGATTAATGTTTTATATAAATTAGCTAAGTATGTAATAAGTTAAGATTTACTTTTTACAGGGTCTTCTCAGTTGAAAGCTAACGCTCATTTTTACAAGAGGATATTTTGATGCTTCTACCAAAGTTCAAAATCAAAATCAAATATTTTTTATTCAAATAGGCCTCAATAAAGCACTTATGAATAGTCACTATTAAAGCTTGGTTCTGAAAGTTGTTTTTTACTGAGAAGAGCCGGCAATAAACTCAGTAATTACTCTTTTCAAAAAAACCAGCTTAGATCTAATACAATAGTGATTTTTACAAAATGTGTGAAATAGCTTGTAGCGAGCATTTCACTGCCAAGGGTATTTTTCTAACAAGTAATCTGATACACTATAAAAGCCCAAGTTCATGAAAATCAATACAATGGTTTAAGCGTGAAAGCGTAACAGACAGACAGCATAACTTCCGTATTAGTAGGGATACTTTCAAATGATCATAGACACAACACGACGGGCAGAGGGCGTGAAATTGTTCTGTACATAAAAAAAGAAATAAATGACCATAACTAATGACCCACAGACTAATAAAGTACGGTTCTTCTGCCAGATTCGAGTAATCTCGAGCGAATCAAAATATATAATTTCACGGTTCAGAATTTTGGTTCAAATTGGAGTTGTAGCGGCCGTCGAGACCTAGTGGCCGAAAAAAATAAATATTACAGTTTATGCTTTTACTTTTTTTAAGTGGACATTTAATGGTGTTGCCACCCTGTCATTAAACGTGGTAGAGACAATAAAAAGTAGTGTATTTTTTTCTTCTATTACTTAATAGTGTTTTATTTAGTAGCTTAAAGATTAAAATCATTATTTTTGGCTGTTTTCGTGTGTATTGTTCTAAAAAAATATATGTTGTGATGTTGAATCAGACTTTATTTAATGAACAGTAGGTTTTATTTTAGTAAAAACTGTTAATTTTAAAGTTTACTTCCGTAGTAATAGAATGTAACTCTAAAAAGGTGGTAAAAAACAAGATTCAAAAGATAAATAAAAATAGGGGGGATAAAGTGTCCCCAGTTTTCCCCTAATTAATAAAAATAGTTTATATATAATTATCAAACAGGCATACGGTCCGCCTGATGGGAAGCGGTTACCGCAGCCTATGGACGCTTGCAACACTAGGGGCGTTACTCACGCGTTGCCGACCCTGTAAAAATCTCTTCACTCCCTTCTTGAAGAACCCCACACCATAAATATTAAAATGTTCTCATTACCTACATGATAATGTGAGATTAAGGTAAAAGATTGTTTTTAATTCATTATTATTTATACGGTATTTTTTTTATAATTTAATCATCATCATCAACAGCTCATATACGTCTCCACGCTCGGAGCTCGAGCCTCCCCTAACATCGAAGGGGTTTAGGCCATAGTCCACACGCGCCTAGTGCGGTGCGGACTTCACATGCCTTTAATTGTGACATCTCGGGCATGCAGGTTTCCTCACGATGTTTTCCTTCACCGAAAGCCAGTGGTGTGGATCCGTACGTAAGTTTTTATAAACTCAGAGGTACGGGCCAGGGATTTGAACCGGCACCCTCATGATCGTGAGTCGGTGCGTTCCCAACTGAGCCACCACTATAATTTAATATATAAATTATTTAAACATACCTTTAGCGTACGTCGCGTGGACAAAACACAAACACAGCAGTAACTTCAAAGCGGCCATCTTTGATTTAAGTTTTTAATCCTTTTCACTCACAAATCACTATTATATACCTGAAACATAGAAAAATGGACCTTAATGACATTGTTGTATTATTGGCTTCATGGCCGCTGGTAGTGGGTTCAATATCTATCTAGGACAAAAAAGTACATGAAGATAGGTATGCTATTCCAAAACATATTCTAACTCTATGCCAAATTTAATCTAGACCCCTTCAGCTGTTCTGGCGTTATTGAGTAACAAACATACCTACATAATGCCTACATACATCTATAATCTAACTTATTATTGAAAATGACAGTTTGTTTGTTAGGCTTTCACGCTTAAACTACATAACCGATTTTAAAAATCCTTTTACCAATGGAAAGCTACATTATCAGGGAGTAACATCTAATATCTAATATTATAAATGCGAAAGTTTGTGAGTATGGATGTTTGTTACTCTTTCACACAAAATCTTTCGAACAGATTTGGACAAAATTTGGAGCACAGATAGTTTATTACCTGGATTAACACATAGGCTACTTTTTATTCCGGGAAAATTGAAGATCCCCGGCCACACGGGTGAAACCGCGGTATATATTTTATCCCCGATTTCTTACGGGAACGTGAACAATGCGAGTGAAACCTGGTCTATAGCTAGCATTATCTCAATCATCGCCATATAATTTTATGGTAAAGAACAAACGTTTAACGTATAATTATTTTAATTACCAATCAGTGCACATACTCGGCACGGGAATCGAACCCGCTGCGGTACGATGAGCAACCGACGATGCGTAACAAATCGGTTTACTATACGGTATTCAGGACCGTTTACTGTGCTAGTTGGGATGGACTGGCTGATGGTAAGTGGTCACCTATGTCGCTGGGAGATGAGGTGCTCATGGGAATCGTGGCTGGAGTTCGAATTGAGGACATTTAGTGCATCAATGGGTGTAAATCTATATAAAAAAAATTATAAACAGGAATGTTTTATATTTCTGTTTGTACCGAAAAAGCTTAAAATCTACTAGACCGATCTGAATAATTCTTTCACCAATAGAAAGCTACATTATTAGGGAGTAACATAGGCTATATTTTATCCCTGTATTCCCACGGGAACGGGAACTAGGCGGGTAGAACCGCGCAGAGGCAGCTAGTATTAAAACTAAGTTTAAGGACCGATTCTAGTTGAAACAATGATAGGTGGGCCCACAGGCGTAAATTTCTGAGGGCATCAAGTAGGCTTAATCCGTCACTGATGGTAAGCGGTCACCTATATCGCTGGGAGATGGTGTTCTCATGACAATCGTATATGGAGTTCTAATTAAGGATATTTGTGTATTAGTCTGGTATAAATCTATACATATTAGAATTACATATTATAAAGAGATTTGGTAATATGTTTGTTTGTAACAGGCTCTGAAACTACAGAACCGATCTGAATAATTCTTTCACCAATAGAAAGCTACATTATCAGGGAGTAACATAGACTATATTTTAGGTCTGTATTCCTATAGGAACGCGAAATACGCGGGTAAAACCGTGATGGGAGATAGTATTATTTATTATACTTTATAAAAAAAAGATTTTTTTATCAATTATATGTTTATATTTAAAAGTACGTAGTATATCAGCTATCTGGTTACCATATCACAAGCTCTGCTTAGTTTGGAATCAGATTGGCCGTGTGTGAAAAATGTCCCAGGATATTTATATTTATAATATAAAAATAGTACCGCAATAATTATTTTAGTGTGGAAATAGACGATTATTTAAAGTGATCAATTTATCATATAATATACTCTACATATCTTGTTTTCTATAAATATTACCGCCTTGATAGATTAACTTGGTTAAATATAGCTACTTATTTCATACTAGCTGCCACCGCGCGGTTTCACCCGCGTAGTTCGTGTTCCTATAAGAATACAGACCTAAAATATAGTCTATGTTACTCCCTGATAATGTAGCTTTCCAATGGTGAAATAATTTTGAAAATCGACGCAGTAGTTTTTGAGTTTATTCATTACAAACTAACACACCTGTTAAGAGACAGACATAGACATAGGGGAAAGGAAGGCAAGACGGACCCTGTAGGTAAAACGGAACATATTCATAATTTCGGAACTACAAACCCCATCTATGAATGAGATATTCCATCTTAGAGATTGTCATTACATATATCTCGGTCAGTGTGCCCAACAACATCGCCTGCGTGCACTCAATTTTAGCAAGGTAAGTTTGTTTTTTAATATTTTGATGTAAAATTTAGGATTTTTGACTAGCCTTCGGTTTTGATGGGTTTATGATAACATGTCCCGGTTGATTCCACGGCCAGAATGTTTTATTGTTGACTCAATATTTAACTTTGAGAGCCATTACATTCGGCATAACCTCAAAATATTTGTGTTAAGTTAAGAACACCTAAAAGGCAAAACGGCACCAGGCAAAACGGACCGAGGTGCCGTTTTACCTTCTATATAAATTTGTAGTATATTATAATTTTTCTTGTTTTATGGTTACTTATGGTAGTGTTATTCGTTTTAGATGGTTAATAATTACAAAAGAACATCTAATCGGAATTCATGGGATGAAGCCAACATGAAAAGCGCTATTAAGAAAGTCATATCGAAATGTATTCGGAATCTAAAGATGGGTGGGTGCAATGTCAAAATTGTCAGTCATGGGCACATTGCGCTTGCGCTAGAATAGACGATGACGATGTTGAGGTTCAATTTGTATGCGAAAATTGTACTGATTAGGGTTAGTCCGTTTTGCCTTAAAGGGTGGTCCATTTTACCTTTTAGATGAAGGTAAAACGGACTAAAATGAGTTATTAGAAATCATCTAATATCTTCACTAATTGTGATTTGATTAAAGTCAGATTAATAAATAAGATAAAGATTATTGTGTCGATTAGTTGTACTGATAAAAGATGTAAATAAAGATGACATTTTTTTTTTTAAATGCGTTTTTCCTTAAGTGGTCCGTTCTGCCTTCCTTTCCCCTACTTTCGGAACAACATTTTTTTACTTACCTATCTATAGGTTAAGCCCTAATTCGCACAAGAGTTTTTTTTAACGTCCGTCAAAAAAGCGTTTAAATACAACAAACGCATTCCCAAGTAGGTATATGTTCACGCGACAGTGTTTTTGAAACGCGACTCTTTTTCGAGCGGTGTTGTATTTTCAACTTTGGGCGTTGGAAATATAGCATATTATTGTACTTGGAAATGCATTAGTTGCCTTTGAACGCTTAATTTTAACGTCCGTTAATAAAACTCTCGTGAGAATGAGACCTAACAACATTTTTATGCATACGAATAATTATATGCATGTTATGCCTATTTATACATATTATATATAGGTAGGTATAATACCTATATACCTATCTATAGATATTTATAATTATGTAAAATAGTTAAATTACTATAAAATTGATTTACAAGCAGGTTTTATGCATCGTCTTAGTATATGTAATAACTTAGTGCTTAACATATGATAGAAAAACATAATTTAATTTGCATCTGAAAATAAAACCGTCAAAACGACCTTTGCAATAAAATTACTTTTATTACTTAACTAGAAAATCTAGAAATTAATTACCTTAAAACTCAAATCCCTACTAATATTATAAATGCGAAAGTAACTCTGTCTGTTACGCATTCACGCTAAAACTACAGAACCGATTTAAATGAAATGTGGTACACAGATAATCCAGAGCCTGAGAAAGGACATAGGCTACTTTTTATCCTGGGGAAAATTGAAGATCCCCGGGAACGCGGACGAAGCAGCGGGGAGCCACTATATTATAAATAAGAAATTACAGATATTGTATAACATAGGCTACTTTTTATTCCCTACTAATACTACTTCTGAGAATGTATGTATATTTGTTACTCTTTCTCGCAACAACGGCTGAAGGGATCGCGATGAAATTTGGCACAGAGTTAGAATATATTCTGGAGTAACACATAGGTTAATTTTTATTTCAGGAAAATTGAACATACCCTGGAAACGCGAGGGAAACCACGGGGATATAGTTTATAATATACTAGCTGCCTCCACGCGGTTTTACCCGCGTAGTTCCCGTTCCCGTGGGAATACAGGGATAAAATATAGCCTATGTTACTCGTGGATAATGTAGCTTTAGAATGAAAAAAGAATTATTAAAATCGGTCCAGTACTTTTTGAGTTTATTCGTTGCATACAAAAATATAAATATTTCCTCTTTATAATATTAGTGTAAACTACTAAAATTCAAATGTGACACTTCAATATGCAAAACCTTACAAACAGAAACTGTAAAAGACAAACAAAACTTCAGCTGTGCTTGTTAGTTAAGTAATAACTTAGTTATATAACAATACACTGTTACTTAAGTTATGGTCGTAGATTCAAATCCTGAGTTTTCAGTAAAGAATACAGTAAGGGATCATAGTACCTTTAATTTAAATAAAGTTGTTCCTAAAGAATGTATAAATAAATAAGAAATAATAAATATCCCGGGACATTTTTCACACACGGCCAATCTGATTCCAAAGTAAGCTTCAAAGTGAGCTTGTGTTGTAACCAGATAGCTGATATACTTTTAAATAGATACTTATATAGATAATTACATCGAATGACGGAACAAACAGACATATTCATGCAAACAAATGTTTGTCCTGGATGGGATTCAAACCCACTACCAGCGGCTTGAAAGTCAGGGTCACTAAGCACAAAGCCATCTGGTCTCAATTTGTATATGTCTTCACTAAACAGCTGAAGAGTTTTCGAAGGAACTTGGCATATCGATAGAATATATTCTGGATTAACATGTTGTATTCTCTATATGATTGCGTTTCGCTCGTAACATAACTTTTAACAAAATTTAAAGATAAAATCCTACTTAAACAAATTCAGACAAAACCGAGCGCAAAGCTAGTTTAAAAATGCATTAAAAATCTACTCAGGGCCAATCGATATCACGTTGCATCCTTCTCTGTCACATAACTTTATCTCTTTCTATTCGATCATTCATAATGAGGTAAGGTCATATTAGAATCAATACATACTTATATTACATTAATTAATGAGTAAATTAGGCTCAAAAAACTAAAACCTAAACCTTATAACTAAACTCAATAAAAAAAAAACTACACTTTAAAACAGACACTAAAAACTGCACTATAATGACGTAATATATATTTTTGAACAAAAGGTTACTTCACTTACCACAGATTAAAAAAGAAAATGTCATATCCACACTGGCAGTAACCTCAAAGTTTGACAGCTGATTAAACAAAATGGCCGAATATAACAGTAGAAATAGTATTGGCGCACGTTATATAATTTTGTTTTTAATTACAACTTTAATATATACGACCGCTCAGCGCAGCGGCGACGCGGAGACTGGCTTGCGACTCGAATGCCAGAAACACTTAGGCTGCGCTTACGCAGGTTTTTGAGGCTTCTAAGGAAGAGAGACTATGAGAGAGAGGATATGGACGCATAGAATTTTGTAAACTCCAAAAAAGCTAGTAGATTTATGAAAGAGCTTAATCAGAGTTTGATTATGTTAGTCTGGGAGAATCAGAATTTAAATCGACTTACAAGAAATTACTAAATAAACAAAGATTTAAGAGGCAATAATTTAACAGTTATTTTAAATTTATCCGATATACCTAGTTTCTAAGATAAAACCTTAATTTTATAATAAACCAAGACATATAATAAAAAAATGTAACGTATCTGTAAAATGGAAAATAGATGAGCTTCATAAATAAAAAAGTTTTGTCAAAAAATGCTGCCCAAAGCTAAGGTTATAAATACTATAATCTAAGGCCCAAAGTCACTATTCCACACGGAAAAGCGCGGAAAGTCGCGGGCACAGCTAGTAATATATTAACTTTTATATAACAACTTAAACTAAATCATATAAAAATAGAACATACTAAAAACTACATAATATGTATATTGTAGGATAAGTTTCCTAATTAAATAATATGTTGCAAATTAGCACCTTCTTTTTCATGCAGTTATCTATCCTGAAGGAAAAAATAAATCAAAAAGATCATAAAACACAAAATCAATTTAACAATATATCGATTACCAATATAAAATAGCCTTTACGTATCACAACCAACTTATGGAGTGAGAGCCTTTGAAGGCTTCTGGCAACACCAGAACAAGAATGACATAACTCCTGGCAACACTATTGGGAAATATACCTTCTGCTATCTATACTAATATTATAAAGAGGAAAACTTTGTTTGTTTAGCTCAAAAACTACTGGACCGTTTTAAAAAATTCTTTCACCATTCGAAAGCTACGTTATCCACAAGTAACATAGGCTATATTTTATCCCTGTTTTCCCACGGGAACGGGAACTACGCGGGTAAAACCGCGCGGAGGAGGATACATGATAATGTGCATTTTCCAAAAGCTAAGGTAAGGTTGCGCACGCGTCGAAGTCTAAACTTATGTATGATACTTATTCCTCATTTTTCTTTCAAAGTTTTTGTTGCAAATGTACTCATGGTTTTAGTAAAGTAGCGATTTAAAATTTAGTAAACTTTGTCTATCTATACTAATATTATAAAGAGGAAAGATTTGTTTGTTTGTTTGTTTGTAATGAATAGGCTCCGAAACTACTGGACCGATTTCAAAAATTCTTTCACCTTTGGAAAGCTACATTATCCCCGAGTAACATAGGCTATATTTTATCCCTGTATTCCCACGGGAACGGGAACTACGCGGGTAAAACCGCGGGGAGGCAGCTAGTTTGTATATAAATAAGTTTCTTTATTATGTTAAGTATTTATAATATACTATGTAAATAATATATAATCCCATCCTAATCCTAACTAATATTATAAATAAGAAAGTAACTCTGTCTGTCTGTCTCGCTTTTGCGCTACTGAACTGATTTAAATGAAATTTGGTGCAGATATTGTCTACTTTTTATCCCGGGAAAATTGAAGATCTCCCGGGTCGCGGGACGCCACTGGTAAATAATAATTATCTTAGGACATTTTCCACACACGGCCAATCTGATTCCAAACTAAGCAGAGCTTGTACAGTATCCAGATAGCTAATATACTACTTCAAAAAGACTTACATAGATATTTACATCCAGACAGACCAATCACAATTTGTCTCAGCCTCCCAGGAGAGATTTGAACACACGACCAGCTTGAAAGTCAAGGTCACTAACCACTAAGCCAACCGGCTAATACAAAGAGCCATGTTGTACTTACATAAGTAAACTCCTCATTTGCAAGTAGGCCACCATTTTGTTCGAGGTAAATTATTTACTTAAACTGAATATTTAAAGTTATACTTTACTTGTTGTTACAAAAAGGATGTGGTAATTTATGAAGAAAACTAGAGATGCGCCGAGTAAAACTTTTGTCGATAACGAGTACCGAGTTTTACTCGATTCCATTTTTTTTTCAACCGAGTACTCGGCTCGACCGAGTTCAATCAAATTCCCATTTTGTGCGCGTAAACAAGTACAAACAGGTTCGCGCCGGTCGAGCCAGCCCGCGTTGATACACCCCTCACCCGCCCGCGTTTATTAATTGAGATTGTCAAAGATTATTAGTATTAGTATTAGTAAGAAATACTTTTGATTCATCATCAACCGCTCATATACTTCACCGAGGAGCTCATACCTCCCCTAACATCGAGAGGGCTTAGGCCATAGTCCACCACGCGGGCCTAGTGCGGATTGGCAGACTTCACATGCCTTTAATTGTGACATCTCGGGCATGCAGGTTTCCTCACGATGTTTTCCTTCACCGAAAGCCAGTGGTGTAAATCCGTACGTAAGTTTTTATAAGCTCAGAGGTACGGGCCAGGGATTTGAACCGGCACCCTCATGATCGTGAGTCGGTGCGTTCTCAACTGAGCCACCACGGCTTTTTTTTTAATTCTAATTAATTAATTTTTTTTTTTAATTTTATCTACCTAAATATATTGCTTTTCTTAAACCGAGTATACTCGGCATTCAAACCGAGTTATTCGGCCGAGTACCGAGTATCAACCGAGTACTCGGCCCATCTCTAAAGAAAACTTACTCTTACTTAACAAAATATATACGAGTACATAATCCATAGTACTTACCTATACAAAGTCGTGTTAGTTTCACCATTTATAATTCTAGAATGGTTGTACCAATTTTTGTGATTTTTAGATTTGTCTTCGTCCAGAATAGGAAAATTTACTAGAAAAAATACATGTAGGTAGTTACAGTAGTAGTATTACATATAGAAGAAAAATAATTTTCAGACACAGACATAGGTAGGTACAGTACAGACATATATATATGTGTATATATAAGTATATATATATATATATATGTATATATATATTGTCAAATATTTATGCGTGTATAGATACAGTTTATTAATCGACTTCAAAAAAAGGAGGAATTTCTCAATTCGTCTGGTATTTTAAGAATTAATAAGTTTGTGTATGTACCTACTAAAATATTTTAATACAATTCATACGTCCTAAGCCAGGGCGAGTTGCTAGTTATAATATTTTTTTTTGGAAATTGAGTCTAGATTGTAGAACAATAGATACATAATTCCAAACTAAGCAGAGCTCGTATGGTAACATATATTACCTAATATTGATTCTCAGACAGTGGAAAATACATGTTCACGAACATAAATGTTTGTTCTAAGAGTCGAACCCACGACCTTTGGCTTGTTGGCTAGATAAACAAACTATTGAATTTGGGTCATAATTTCTCGGATTCTATTTTAAGTTTGGATGGATGGACGGATGTTGAAATTGAAAGTATTTTTATTCTAGTAGGCCTTTATAAGCTTTTATGAATAGTAGGTAATTAGTATCATTATTACACATTAGGCTTTTCGCATCATTGGTTCAGTGCAGTGGTAGTGCAGTGGCTTAAATATATTATATCTTAGAGTACACTGAGTCGAATCCTTTTTGGCGTCACACAATATTACAGTGGTAAAATTTTATTAATTTTTTTTTTTCTACATACTTTTTTATTATTTTATATTTGTAATGCATAAATATGTTTTTTTGTAATCATTTTTAATTTTTTTTTTGCTTCTGTAATGTTGTGTGAATGTCCAAATAAATGCTTTCTTTCTTTCTTTCTATATACGCCTTAACTTGTACATTTCTTAAATCATTACAAGTATATTTATTAACCATTCGCCTCATACTTATTTTGCACCCAAATCATCATCAACACAGACAATAACTCAGTTCTGAACGTTGCTTTTGCTGAGACCGGCAATAATGAAAAAAGCCGGCAGGGTTCGACTGAAAATCAGTTTTAGGGTATGTGGCACACCACATATCTTAGAGTACACTGAGTCGAATCCTTTTTGGCATCACACAATATTGCAGTGGTAAAATTTTATTACAATTTTTTTTTTTTACATACTGTTTTTATAATTGTAATGCATATGTTTTTTTTGTAATCATTTTTAATTATTATTTCCTATTTTTTTTTTTGCTTCTGTAATGTTGTGTGAATGTCCAAATAAATGCTTTCTTTCTTTCTTTTCTTTCTTTAATAAAACTCAGCAATTACTCTTCTCAAAAATAAGTATAGAGTAATTAATTACGCATTAAATGCGGGTAAGAGCGGGCAGATAAATATGAAAACTATCTTTTTTATATTAAAACTAGCTGACCCGCGCAATTCGTTAAAGTCACTTTCCCGTTTTCAACATTTTTGATTGGTGCCTCGCTCCTATTAGTCTTAGCGTAAATACCTTTTACCTACCTTATAAAGCTTTCTCGAAAAATGGGCTATCTAACACTGAAATAATTTTACAAATCGGACGGGCAGTTCCTGAGATTAGCGCGTTCAAACAAACAAACTCTTCAGCTTTATAATATTAGTATAGATGTAACGGTAAAATAGTCCAGTTAAAATAAAAGGCTTCATTTAAAGCCAATAAAAAACAAAAGTAACTGTTTCGATAACGAAATCGATGAACATCGTGAGCTTTTTACAAAAACACTAAGCTCTATATTAGTGCATTTTATATACATACCTAGTATAAAACAAAGTCGCTATCCGCCGTCTGTCTGTCCCTATGTATGTTTAGATCTTTAAAACTACGCAACGGATTTTGATGCGGTTTTTTTAATAGATAGAGTAATTCTTAAGGAAAGTTTCTATGTATAAATCATTACGCTATGACGAATAGGAGCGGAGCATCAATCAAAACTGTTGCAAAAATGGGCAAGTGACGCTAACGAAGTTGCGCGGGTCAACTAGTATTATATATACATAAAATATGTGTATGTATGTAATGGCTGTCTGTCCGTTTGCATCCTAAAAACCTGTCCGGGTTATTGACCCCTTAAAAACTCGTTTCAAACGCATTAAATTGAATTGAAATCGACCGAAAACCAAAAAGGTTAACTAAGGAGTAAAAATCTAATTAGTGGCTCCACGCGGCTTCACCCGCATTCTCGGGGATCTTAAATTTTCCCGGGATAAAAGGTAGCCTATGTGTTAATCCAGGGTGTCAGCTAACTCTCCCCCGAGACGGGCTCGGCCTCCAGTTGTTTTTGGGAGGCCGAGGAGCGCCGGCGGGGCATGCGGTTGTGCGGCTTACGCGTGTCCCTTGGCCCCGCCACACGGCGCCGAGGCGTCAATGGAACCCCAGGGGTTTAGTGGGTAGGCACCGGCCTTCTGTGCCGGTGAGTCTCCACACAACCCGGCGGCTCCCCCCGGGGCTGCCGGGTATCCTATGAGGATTCCCCTGGGGAAAAAAAAAAAAACAAAAAAAGTGTGTCAGCTAACTCCATACCAAATTTTATTAAAATTGCTCCCCCCGTTTAGACGTGAAGAAGTAACAAACATACACACTCACAAACTTTCGCACTTTATAATATTAGTGTGATTTGAGGGGTTTTTCAGTCAGTTTTGGAGTCGTAATGGAAAATTGGTTCGTCTTGTTTGTCCAAGGATAGTAGATAAAGAATATTTTATGATAAATAAATATACCGGGTTAATTCTTTACAGGACAATCTGATTCCAACTATAACAGCGCTTGTGGTGATGGTAGAGTAAAAATGCGTCGATAACTTAACCGCCTTAAACAAATTAAATATAAAGACACACTGCGAGTAAGCTTTGCTTATTAACTTTTTCAGGCGCTTATATAATGTCCACATAAAAAAAACGGCCAAGTGCGAGTCGGACTCGCGCACCGAGGGTTCCGTACAAACCTGCAAGGTTTACAAAGTTCGTTCATTACGACAATCGAGTCATAACTATGGTGAGGAAAAAAGTAATAAGTTTATATTTATTAAAAAATATATATTTTGTAATGTAACTAAAAATTTAAGGTTTTCGGAATTTTTCCTTTATGTGTGCTATAAAACATTGCTTCATGCCAAATTTCAAGATTTTAGGTCGACTGGAAGTACCCTTTAGGTTTTGATTCCCTTGCGAGTACTTGCGAGTTTCAAAATATGCAGCTTAAATTGCTGTTTCTTTTGATTGCGTTGACATAGAAGTTTGATTTTGTTACAGCTTAAAGGTATTATAGACCTGAGTATTTGGTATGAATTTCAATTTAATACCTCTACGCGTTTATGAGGAAATGGGTAGTAAGTTTAAAATTATTAAAAAAAAATATATTATGTGATGTAACTAAAAATTTATGGTTTTCGTAATTTTTCCTTTATCTATGCTATAAGACGTTGCTTCGTACCAAATTTCAAGATTCTGAGTTCACGGGAAGCACCCTGTAGGTTTTGATTCCCTTGCAAGTGTCGAAAATTTGCGGCATAAACGGCTGTATCTTTTGATTGCGTTGGCTAAGAAGTTTGATTTTTTCACAGCTTCAAGGGACAGTAGACCTGAGTAATTGATATAAATTTCAGCTTCATACCTCCACGCGTTCCTGAGAAAAAGGGTCTTGACAGACGGACGGACGGACGGACGGACAGACAGACGGACAACAAAGTGATCCTATAAGGGTTCCGTTTTTTCCTTTTGAGGTACGGAACCCTAAAAATGAATGAAATTAAAAATTTACGGGGAAATTTTAAGGAAACTTAACGGATATATTATGTACCTACTGTTAGTTAATGGTGTTCGCGTTCCCTCGTAAATTTTAAATCCCTCAGAAAGCTATTTTATTTAAATAAAGTAGGTACCAGGGGCTCATAAAATGAAGCGATATTTAGTGATGCATTTTCCTTATTATATAAATGTGCGGTGCGTGGGTGTCCCGGACGCCCGGACCCCGGACGGCTGCATCGACCCGGCTCGGTGCAGCGCACTGCAGATGCGCTGTTACCTCGCTAGTGATGTGCTAGGTATCGATAAAATGTATCGAAATAATTCTATACTTATTTATTTATCATTATATTTCAGAAAAAAAAATCCAATGATTTTTGTATACTATACTTAAAATACTAGCTTTTGACCTGATCGTCAATTTTCCCGGGTTGTCCACAATTTTGTTTTTGTCTGTTCAGCCAAGGTTTTATGGAAATCGCTTCCTTTAGACATGGAGAAGTAACAAACAAGTAGGATACTAAAGGTAATTATTTTTATTCATTGACTAACGGTTGTTGTACCTAAAGCAATTTTAAATATATAAAACTAATATAGAAAAAATAATGAACTTTTAATATTTCCATATATCTATTAAATATAATCTTAGTAAGCCACGCGTGGGGATGTAAGAAAATGATTTATTACAGTAAATATTTCTTCAAAAAAATACGATAAGGAACAAATGCAAATAAAAATATAAGGAAAACAGTATTTTTTTCAAGACATCTAATGTCAGAATTCGTTACACATATTACTTATAAAGGTAATTTTGACATTTCCAAGAAGCTTTGGATTCCATTTCCACCATATTACGATATAGGAAATTGATTTATTAAACCTTTTTTATCAATTACTTGAGCTTTTTATTTATGTTCATAATATTATATACATACTAGCTTCTGCTCTGTAGTCTCACCGCGTTCCCGGGACACATCTTTTCCGGGATAAAAAGTAACCTATGTCCTTTCTTAGGTTCTAGACTATCTGTGTACCAAACTTCATATAAATCGCTTCAGTAGTTTTAGGGTGAAAGCGAGACAGACAGAGTTACTTTCGCATTTATAATATTAGTATAGATTACCTTGTTTAGTAAGATTATTATAAGTTTGTTATTCTAATTAATTAAACGCTTAAATCACTGATAAGAACTGAACTTTATTCGAAAAGGATCTACAGTATTATATAGTACTAGCTGCTTCCGCGCGGTTTTACCCGCGTAGTTCCCATTCCCGTGGGAACACAGGGATAAAATATAGCCTATGTTACTCAGTGATAATGTAGCTTTCTAATGAAAAAAGAATTATTAAAATCGGTCCAGTACTTTTTTAGTTTATTCGTTACATACAAAAATACAAATCTTTCCTCTTTATAATGTTAGTGTAGATATACTAGATGGCGCTACTGTGTAGAAAAGTGATATTGTCGATACTGAAGGAGGTAGGGCGCAACGGATTCGTCCGTTCGAAATTGGAGTAGCCCGACTGGGGTAGTACCTCCACCTTACAGAAGACCGCAGCCAAATAACACTACATGTAGTGTTGTGTTCCTGCGGTGAGTAAGGTAGCCAGAGCTCCATGAGGAGACGCTGTAGCGGCAGTGGGGGGACCAGGGATGTAGTAGCGTCGGAGGGGTGTGCAGGAGTGATGCCTGTAAGCCCTTCAACGAGAAGTGCATTGCGCTTTGTTTCACTGCCTACACAGTTGCTCCCTTTTTTATAGGGTCGGCAACGCGTGAGTGACGCCCCTGGTGTTGCAAGCGTCCATAGGCTACGGTAACCGCTTCCCATCAGGACCGTATGCCTGTTTGCCGCCCTTGTAGTATAGAAAACACAAAAATAACAGTTATTTTATCGATATCTAGTAAAGGCACATCACTACGCGTCCTGTTACCTACTGACGTCACAAACGTACTTGACCCATGATATCTATCGAAACCTCATAACATCCTACGATTAACATTCAATCTTATGCCCTTGTAATAAAGTATATTTTCCATTGCAAATATTTTCAGATTTACAAACTGGAGCGCAGTTTAAAATTATATTACTTAGTTTCTGGATTTTATTAGATACCGTTTCAAATTGATATAAAACCTTAACATATACGGTTTAAAGTTCTTTTTTTATTATGTCCATTGTTAATTGTTATTTTAATAAGTATGTATTTAGTTTTCAGTGTTTAATAATAAGAAATAATTAATTTAAATGATTTTCCAATCTTAACCTATATAGAGATGTTAACTAAACATTTTTCATACATTCGATTCTGATGTTAATTTATTTTCTCAATAATATCCTTTATTAATATCAGATAGGTACCTACGACTATGTAATCTTTCTAACCATAACTACACTAATATCACGCCTCGCGGTTTCACCCGCGTTTCCGGGGGAGCAACTTTTCCAGGGTATAAAGTAGCCTATGTCCTTTCCAAAGTTCTAATTTATCAAAATCTGATAAAAAAAGCGTAACAGACAGAGTTACATTCGCATTTATAATATTAGTGGGGTTTTTTTATTTCTACAAGTGAACCCTAAAATATTGATTTTCCTTAATAATGTTTTCCTTTGAATGCATATTTAGCGGAGACATCCTAATTAAAACGTAGCAGCTATTCTTAGTGGCTACCTGTATACACGTCTAGATCTAACTAAGGTTGTACAGGGGACTTACCTTGTCCTACCTAATTAAAAAAACAAATATATTACTAGCTGCTTCCGAGGGTTCCACCCGCGTTGTTCCCGTTCCCGTGATCACATGGGTATCAAAAATAGATAGTAGCCGATTCTCAGACCTACTGAATATAGATATAAAATTTCGGAGTTTCGGCCGTTTCGGAGGAGTATGGTCACTAACATTGTGACACAAGAATCTATATATATAAAACAAAATCCCCGGCGCCTCTGTCTGTCTGTCTGAACGCAATGAACACAAAAACTTCTGAACAGATTTTCATGCGGTTTTCACCAAATTATGGGGTATTTCATGGGGACGGTTTTTATGTATAATACATCAATTTAGACCCGGTAGGTGGCGCTGGTGAGCAGAACGAAGTCTGCCGGGTCTACTAGTTTTATATATGTAGATAGATGTTAATTAATTAAAATAAACAAAATAATAGTAAAATCATCAATAGTTTTTATTATTGTGCAATCTAAATCATAGACGTTATGGGAAATCCGTCTATTGACAGTTAATGAACTTGACAATTCGATCTGTCATTTGACACGTACATGTCAAAGTCAATATACAATACGTCAGGCAAATACGCAGTATTTAACTAGCGTTTGGAGTTTGGAAACCGTTTTACAATGGATTTTAAACCTTATCTTTATAGAGATACGGAGTTGAATGTATTTTTGAAGGGTTCATAATAAGTTTGCACAAAAATTGAGTATAAAGGGAGTGATTCATGTCATTTTGTTTTAGAAATAATTGATCTGTATCTGTGAATAGATACGTATAAGAAAATACTTTAAATAATTTATTAAAAATGTTGTCTTTCAAAGGATTTTTGGTTGGATTGCTCACAATTTTAGTGTCAATACAGGTAAGTGATTTTTTCACTAGCTGCCTCCATGCCGTTCCACACGCGTAGTTCCCGTTCCCGTAGGAACGGGGATAAAATATAGCCCATGCTCACCGGAGATAGTGTACCTTCCCAACAGTGAAAGAATTTTTCAAATCGGTCCAGTAGTTTCGGAGCGTATCCAATGCAAACAAACAAACAAATAAACAATCAAATCATTCCTCTTTAAAATTGTATAGTTTAACCCCAGCCCTGTGTGTGCTCGTGTTCCCGGGGAATTAACAATTTCCCGGGATAAAAAATAGCCTATATTGATTCAGAACGATATGTCCGAATCCCTTCCAGTTTTCCGTTTCTTCTGCGTTCCCGGAGAATCTTAAAAGTTACCTATGTGCTATTCCAGAACATTATCTAAAATTGCGCCAAATTTCATCCTGATCCCTACAGCCGTTCTGGGTTTATGAGAACCAAACATTCATCTGAACTAAATAAAATAAATAAATAATAAAAAACATCGGATTTACAATACTAGCTAGAGCCTCATGACTTCACCCGCATAGTTCCCGTTCCCGTAGGAATACGGGGATGAAATATAGCCTATGTTATTTCCTGATAATGAAGGCGTAAAAACATAACAAATAAACAAATTCAAAGTTAGTTTAAAATTGTAGAATTATAAGCATGTATTAAAAAGTAGTATATCAGCTATCTGGTTACAGTAAAAGCTCTGCTTAGGAAGCTATCCGATTGGCCGTGTGTGAAAAATGTCCTCTGATGTTTATTTACTCTGGTTATCCTATTTTTATTCCAGGATATAGACTGCCGATGGATTGGTGGTGGGTGGGGGGGAGGACCGATCGTGGTGGGGGGGTTTGGAGGGTTTGGAGGCTATGGGGGAGGATACGGGAGGGGATTCGGAGGAGGATTCTATGGCCCTCTCCCCCCTCCGTTGTTCTACCCACCACCGCCACCACCCCCTATATTCTTTGGACGATGATAATTTTAGTATTTAAGCGTGATTTTAGAATTGGTATCCTGATATAGAGCTGTGTTAATAAAATAGTTTAATATAATAAATGTTCATTCATTAGTTTGTTTTTAGTTTTACTCTTTATTAATATTAGTAGTATTAATTTGATCTTACATTGAGCTTACTATTCAGTTTGTTTTAAATAAGTCTATAGTAAGGTTAAAATAATTGTGCTAGTAGTTTTATTGTACCTATATTATTGATCCTTGAAATTAAGTATAATTTGTATTTTTGGGCTATTGTCTTTAATCTATACTTAATATATAATATTTATATATAATATTTTAGTGTTTAAGTTATATTTATTTCATTATGTGTTTAATCTAAGTAAACTAATAAATTCTCTTATCAAAGTAAAAATTATATTTCTTAATAAAAAGTTCGTTTAAAAAATACAAGCAATATTTTAATTTTTGTACTATTATATCGGTTTGTTTAAATAACCTTTACATAAAGTCTTTGATCTAAAAAACTTAGGCAGGACCCCTGGAGGCATGTCTAACCTATAGCTATATATATATAAAAGAAAAGTCGTGTAAGTAACACTATTTATAACTCAAGAACGGCTGAACCAACATGGCTGAAACTTGGCGGGGTGGTAGCTTAGAACCAGGAGAGGGACATAGGATACTTTTTATCCCGGGGAAATTGAAGTTTCTCGGGAACGCGGGTGAAACCGCGGGGCGCCACTAGTTTTATTATAAAACCCACTAGAATAATATAAAAAATAAAGTTGCCAAAGAAAAATAATTCTTAGAATTTTGACGATGAAAAATCGCTGTGAAAATTAATGTTTTATGTAACTAGTGGCTACCCGCGGATTCAGCCACGTACCCGGGATAAAAAGTAGCCTATGTGTTATTCCAGAACATATTCTAACTCTGTGCCAAATAACATCGCGATCTTTTCAGTCGTTTTGGCGTAAAATAGTAACAAACATACTTCTATACATTCTCACAAACTTTCGCATTTATAATATTAGTTGGATATGGTATGTTTATCTAAAGTATGTTCTATCTGTAAGGTAAATTTCACCTGAGCCAAAAAAAACTAGATATACAAATGCTCGCATTTATAATTAACTAACTTCCGCCGCGTGGTTTCACCCGCGTTGTTAATACGAGGATAAAGTGTATAGCCTATGTGACATAGGCTGTCCTGTATATTCCTGATAATGTAGCTTTACATCGGTGAAAAAATTTTTCAGATTTGTCCAATAGTTTTAAGTGTATTCGTTACATACAAAAAAATCTTTCCTCCTCATAATATTAGGAAAATATTATAAAACACATATTTTGATTTTAAAATATATCTCATTGTAGGAGCAAAGGGAATTCTGTCAAACTTACCTGACACAAGTATCTATATAAAATATTTTTGTATTTAGGTACATGCATTTTAGCATCGTCTTTTGAAATAATATTTTTAATGAACCAAAATAGTACCAAAAAACTGAAATAGTTCCATAAAATTGGTCTGCAGCAATTACCTTCTAAGGATTCTAATCCTTTATGTATACATATACAGAGCCCTATTCGATATTAAACTTTTTACTACCTTTTTAAGAATTATAATAATTTTTCAGTGGTGTTTGTAGAAAAATGGGTAAATGCAGGGGGTAAAATAATGAAAAGTCTTGCTGACATAATTTATATAATTATAACACATAATATATTTTTAATACACAAGTTACACAGTACATACAACAGGGTATTTTGACTAACAACCATAATTATTATTAATTTAACATTAATATGCAAATGTCCTCACGCTCGCTGGCAAGCCAAAAAACTTCGACTCATTAGGCCTCTAATCAAAAAGAAATTATGCAAAAAGAAGATATTTGATATCTTTAACAGTTTAGAAGTAGTTTTTGGCGGAAAAATATAGTTTTTTTTTTCACTAATCCCATATATTTTCAGAAAATAGTTTAGACAAAATCACAGTTCTTAGGCTAGAGTTTTTAAAATTTTTCAATTTTCAAAATACACGACAAACTTTTTGAGAAAGTCGTTCGTGTGATGTGATGTATGTAATAAAATGTGATTTTACAGCTATAATAATAATTTATTAAAAGGATATTCTTTTTTATTTTAAATACATAATTTTGATATGTTTACTTTTACCTCTAGGCACCTAAATAGTTTGAAGTTCTTAATTGTAGGTATAGTTTTCGAAAGAAATGAGCGAAAATTAAATTATTTTACATTCTTACGCTACATAGTGTCTTAGCCTACCATAATGATATGTTTAAATTTTATTTTTAACATCGATATTTTTTATTTTAAACTATTATAAATGCCTCAGCCAGTAAGATATGTATGTGTTTCAAATATTTTGAAGACTTAATTACACAACTATTCATAATTTTTTCATTAATTTAAAGATTAAACGTACTAATGATCTGCGATTTTGAAAAATCACAATAAAATCTACATGTTTTTTTAAACATTCATAAGTACTGGATTAATATTTTAATTAAAATATTTACTTTTTTTTTCTTAACTACACAATTATTTTTTAAAGTCTTAATTAAATAAAGAAATTAATTAGAAATCAGTGATATGTCTCGAGTTTTTTTTCTATATACTTTTTTTTTTTGATTATTTTTTATTTTCACTAGTAACGAAATAAAAAGGCATCGATTGACCGTTGTACAAAGCTATGTTTCATTTTGTCATTTCATCCATCTTGTTTTTGAAATTACGCTTATTAAAATAAATTAATATAATGTTTATTTCAAACAGTATATTGTAGAAAATACATTGGAAGAGTTAAATAGTGATATTGTTGTTTAATAAATAATAGAAATACTTTTAAGAAACGTAATTTCAAAAGGTAAATAAATAGCGGGGGCTTTTAATGACGTCACAGTTCAACCTAAGGAAGAAGATATAAAAAACATCAAGAGAATCCCGCTTAACTTCTACTAATAAAAACCAATAATATTATAAAATTTTTCGACCGAATATTTTTGTCAGAAATACCTTAATTTTTATTAGTAAAAGCACTATCAAACAATAATTGAACGACACAAAAAATAAGCAGACACGGCGCTTTTTTCAAAAAGCTGCTTTTTGTAAAAAGCATTCGGTGAATTTGGTTCTGAATTATTTTTCGTGTCGTTTTTCGAGTCATTGTTGATATATTTAGTGCAGTCTGTAAACGCCTATGCGTTTTTCTCCGGCGGTGTGCTGCACGAATTCACGTATCTGATCTGTGGCAACTGGACCGATGCAGACAAGCGGCTCCTTGAAATATCCACAGCTCTGTGAAAAGATTAATTAATTTGAATATATAAACCGTGGGAACGCACCCTCTTAATCAAACTTACGTACAGATTCACACCACTGGCTTTCGGTGAAGGAAAACATCGTGAGGAAACCTGCATGCCCGAGATGTCACTATTAAAGGGATGTGAAGTCCACACCGCACTTAATACTCTATAGTATTAGTTAATAGTAGTGATTTAAAGTCTTTTATAGCAAATCAATAATCGGACAACGAATAAGCTATGGCTATTCAAAGAGGTAATGCAACCAGCCTTGTGCTTACCCACAGGCAGCGACCTAAGCTCCATTTTTTATTTATAAAATGGAGCTTAGGAAAATGTGTAACGACTTAGGTATTTTTCTGTTTTCCTTTAGTTAATTTTATTTAAATTTATCTTTATTTAAATACATCTTAAATAACTGTACAAAAGTAAATTAATAAACCGTTATCACGCTTGACTGCTGTTTCCAAAAACCAATAGCAGCTTTTCAATTACAGTTCAAAAAGCATTCGACGTTATAAATATTCTTGTCAGAATTATTCATTCAATATTAAAGGCACGTTCCTAGACTTAAAGCTGTTTACTGAATCACGTAATACATTATTATTCAGTTGAAATACGCCCTTTAAATATTGCTTTGAGAGTAAATATATACAGAATATTATGTGAGAGTGATGTTCTCGGAAAATTTACTAGGCGACGGTTTTCATGAATTTTCTTTATTTCATTTTAGTTAGCTTCTATTTTCAATCGTGATAGAATAAAATAAAAAGTAATTTCTTCATTCGCACGCTTTATATAATGAAACCCTACTTATGTTTATGCTTTATTTCATCCGATAAATACCTATCATTGATCATCTACCTATACTATAATATTACTAGTGGCTCCCCGCGGTTTCACCCGCGTACCCGGGATAAAAAGTAGCCTATGTGTTATTCCAGAACATATTCTAGCTCTGTGCCAAATTTCAAGCAGATCCCTTCAGCCGTTGGAGCGTGAAAGAGTAACAAACATCCATACATACATCCATACTTACAAACTTTCGCCTTTATAATAGTAGTAGGATAAATGCGAAAGTAACTCTGTCTCGTTTTCACGCTAAAACTAGTGAGCCGATTTAAATGAATGTTGGTACAGAGATAGTCTAGAACCTGAGAATGGACATAGGCTACTTTTTATCCCGGGAAAACGTTAGGTCTCCCGGGTACGCGGGTAAAACCGCGGGGAGCCACAAGTAATTTATAAAGATACATGAAAATCTATTTTGCGTTCGGTAATATTCGGCTTTACCGATGATAGCCGAAGTTTCAAAAGAATAGTGAAAGGCCAAAATACCGTCCATTTTATTTTGAAGCCTATTCAACCTCCGTTCAGAATAAACGCGTTTCATGCCGATAAATAACCTAATCCGGCAATTTATTTGCTTTGATCTACTACTTGTTATTCCACGTTGAGGCGAAAAAAGGTAGAATTTAACGAAGCTGAAAGCTTTAAACGTAATTGTGGTTCGCAATTTTCCGATGAATATGTACGTAAATGAAATAAATTTTGAATTTTAGACCAGCGTTTGCCATCAGAAATTTAATTTACCTGAATTGTGTTTTTAGTTAAAAAAAAGTCATAAAATTAAGAAATATGTTTTTTATTATATATCTAACTGGCGGTCATACAGTTTCGATATTATATGACATCCAATTACTCATAGTAGACCCTCATTTAAATTTTAACCCCCTTTAAAATTTAAAGCCACTTATACAGTATAGGCATTTATAGAGCACTTATTATGGTAACCAGATAGCTGATATACTTTTAAAAACATACATATCACAAATATTTACAACCGTAAATTAAAACAATTTTTTTATTATAAATTATATATTCTAACCTGAACTGAAAATAAAATACTTTCCTAGCCATAATTTACTAAATAAAAATAATAAAATAGTATATAATTCCCTCACCTTCCTAGCCTTCTGGCGGTGTCGGCGCTGCATGATGCAGCACAGTCCCCTGGTGATGTCACATTCGCTGGAGGCGGTGCAGTCTTCATTGTACTGTTTGCGACCGGCGGACGGTGGGCGGCATACGTGCATCTCACCTGGTTTGCGTAGGAGGAAGGGAGATGGAGACTATTGATTATTGAAATTATGCTTGGTGAAATTTTACACTAGCTGTTTGGTAAAACAAATATTACAAACACACATACGAATAAGGTTTTCACATGTTTAAAATGGTAATTTTGATATATTTATTCACTATGCTATATAAAATAAATAAGTCTGCTTTATATAAATTTTAAACTAAAATAAATTTAAAATATTTTTTTTTATATAAAAGAAGAGAAAACGTTTTTACACACACTGGTGTGGTTGGTTTATACAAATGCATTTTTAATTGATTATTATAATCAAAAACATAGCTAATATTTCGTATGCAAGAGTGTTTTCCATAATTAAACTAGGTATTAAAGATTCAGCATTAAACTTCAGTGTATTTTTGCAGGGCTGATGATGATGGTGGTAAATGGTCGGACGCCTCACCTGGCACGACTTCCTCGCAGACCAGTCCAGCATCACACTGGTTCTCCCTGTTGCATATCTCGCCAAGTTTCCTCCCAGCGAAAGCCGGGAGGCAACGCCCTCCATCGTCTGTTGACAAAATATTGTTTTCTTAATAAATATCCTGGGACTTTTCACGGATAATCGGATTAAAAATTAAACAGAGCTTGTGCTGTATACAATGTGACAATTTTGGTGCTTTCTAATGTGCTGTAATGATGCTCCGCTCCTTTTGCCCGTAGCGTAATGATATTCAGCATATAGCCTTTCTCGATAAATGGGCTTTCTAACATTTTTAAAGCACACCCGTAGTACCTGAGTTCGCATTCAAGCAAACAAACAAACTCTTCAGATTTATATATAGGTATAGACTAGCGGACCCGGCAAACTTCGTTCTGCCCGCCAGCGCCACCTACTGGGTCCAAATTGATGTATTATACATAAAAAAACATTCCAATGAAATACTCCGTGATTTGTTGATAACCGCATGAAAATCTGCTCAGTAGTTTTTGTGTTTATAGCGTTCAGACCAACGAGCATATAACCAATAGAGTGGAACTGTTAATAGTTTTGTTAGAAAACAAATTACGCCAAAACCCTGCGCTGGCCCCTGTGTCCTGATTGGCCGACGCACGGTCATGTGTTGGGCCAGAGCTGTGCAATAAAATATTCGTATCGATATCGTTAGCGATGATTGAATGGAATCATAATTAATATTAACTTTATTTGTTGAATTAAATATAAGTATAAATGAATGGTTTTATAATTAATATTAATGATTTTTGTAGAATTTGAAAAATAAATAAAACTCCCAAAATTTCAATATCTTTGTTTATTTAGTAATCACTGGTTTTTGAAGTGAATTAATTTAGTATAAATTCTTCTCACGGCTTGTTTTGCGTTATTTTTTTTTCCTTTGTTGAGGAATGTTAACCTAGTATCAATATACTTTTTAACAACACTTTGAGCTAAGTCACTGATATGGTTTGTTTCTTCTGTGTAGTTCTTGTGATAGTTAAACTCGCTAAATAATTCCTCTCCTACAAAACTGCTCATTGTTTTGTGAACTAAGAAGTCACTGGTAATCTGTCGTTTGTCCGTACTCTCAATGAAAAATTTTTTAATAAATTGCTCAGAACGGCGGCAAATTTTTTGCACGTCAAGTGATGGGTATATTAAGCCACCCTTGTCTCTATAAAAAATTAGACTTTTCTTATTTCGTGATAAGCATACCAATGCTTGTAAGCAAGTGGTGCATTTGATTCGATTAATCAGTGAGCTAGATACATATCCAGCTATATATTCGATCACGTTCTCAGAAAACTGAGAAAGCTCGACAGCTTCCATTCGAATATTCAATTCTTCTTGGTTTTCCTCATCATCATCAAGGTTAGTTTGTCTGAGAGTAGTCAGGTTTATTCTTTTTATTGCCGAAGAACAGTTAAGAATTGATATTTTTTCTAATGGTATGCAGTTGCCCGTCGATGTTTGTAATAATTCTGTGTGAATTAAGCATTTCTTGTAAATAGCTTCAAATAATCTAGGGGTGGGGTTGTCATTTGAACCACCGTGTGATCTCATATTAGCAAAAAAGAGTTCTATGTGATCTTGTGAAATTTTGTGCATAGGTAAGTATCTTATGGGACAATTTTCATTACAAATTAGATCTTTGAATAAACCTTTAGTACTTTCGATTGCAACACAGAAACCTAAAAATCCAGTAAACCGTGGTGATTCTATCAATTTTACTTGTTGTGTCTTCTTTCGTATTGTTATTTTTGTAGTGACAGTTTCCAAAAACTTTTTGCATTCCTCTAATCTCTCAAAAATGTTAGTATGGTTATCGACATTCAAAGCTCGTTTGTATCCATACCCGTGAACTCTGGAATCTAAAATATCAAATAAATCGTTTATGAGTAGAATTGCTCTGGATGTCGCGCCAACTCCTTGAAAGTCTATCAATTTTAACTCTACTTCACAAAAATCTAATGCTGTGGCTACGCTGCGACTAAACAATTGTGTAGCTAACTTAACTTTCATTATATTTGTTTTAAAATGAATATGTTCAGAGCGTAACTTATTGGCTAGGTGAAAATTTTCTTTTTCTTGGACCTCCTGTAATAATCGTATATAATCCCATCGTATAGTGTTGCCATTCTCATCTTGAAATTCTTGATATTTTTCAAAAGTGTTTCTGACCAATTTAAGCATATGCACGGGATCCAAAAATACAAAAACACTAGCACTCGTCACAGGATGTTTAAAGCTCGTCTTTAGCTGCTGTTTTTGTAATATGCATCCTAATTGCTTTGCCATTGCCAGGTTTGCTGGACAGCCATCAAAGGTCAATGCTTTGACTGTAATTTTGTGTTCATGGCACAGCTCAAGAGCAGTATTTACCAGGTTAGCTTTTTGTTCTCCACTAGTTTTATCGACTAGGAAATAACCAATTGGTACTTTGAAACTTCCGTTGACTGGGACTACTAAAAGCACTAGTGCGTCTGTGCATTCATTATTGCAGTCAGTGTCCAGTTGGTTACCAAAATCTACGTAGCCAAATGTACGTTGACTTGATGGTTCATATTCTACCTTGCTTTTAATTTTCATCTCGTCGAATACAAGGGTATATATGAACTCTTCTTTGGATGATTCTGCTCTGGCTTTTAAGGCGTTGAAAGCCTCTTTGGTGAAACCTGGTCTACCGTCAACTGTCTGGTACCATTTTGTTAGTGTTCGCAGTGAAGGTAAACAAGTATTGAAGGTTTTCCTTACATATTTGTAAGCCTTAGATGAATAAAAATTCAATGTGAGAGCGAAAGATCTTAATTTAGGCGAATATTTTTTATTAACCTTTTTTCCTGTATTACATTTCAAATATTGACGATGAACTATTTCTTGATTAAGTACACCAATTTTTTTTAAAATGTCGGCATCTTCGGCGCTTATAAGATTTTTCTTCTCTAATTCCTTTATTATTCCTTTTAATGTTCCTACCTTTTTTTTATAGTAACGAACTTTGTCCTGTAGTACCTTAATTGTTTTTGATTTTTGCTTTACTTCACTTGTTAACTCTAAAACACGTCTGCAAAGACGTTTTTTGACCGGGGAATGAAACTGTGAAGGAGTTTCAAGATCGGTAGCTATTCGTTTAGTAGTCTTTGGCGTAGTTAATATCGACTCCTTTTGAGAAGACGATGACGGTATCGGACTTGCATTTTCTGGAACTGATATGTAGTCTGACTGCAAAGTAAACAAAATAATATTTACCTATATTGAGTCAATAAATATTTGACTTTTACTTTAACTTTTGTTGCTATTACTAGCAATCGTAAAATTAAAAATATAAAAATAATTAAAAACAAAAGAACGAATCTTCGAAAGTTAAATGCATGATGCCGTCAGTCGAGTTAATTACGAGCTAGGATAATAAAGCGACAAAAGAACACAGCTGCACACTTTTAACATAAAATTACATTTTTAATATATATAACGATAAAGTTAGTTTGGCAATAAATAATGTATTATTATCTTACCACTATAGGCAAGTTTAGCGTAGGAACTGCGGTATCAAACAAGCGGCGGCGACGTTGTGATGTCTTAAAACAATCTTCTGTAAAATGTCTGGAGCATACGACACTATAATAACATGGAAACCAGTTTTCTCTTTTTACACAATCTATCCATCTCTTTTTAACATTCGGATCCTTAGGAAACCTAAAAATAAACAAATTCAAAAACGTAAAACAAAACAAATTCATATTTAAAAAAAAATTATAATCTCCCTGCTATGCACTGATAATAAGGGCATTTCCATGGCGGGTATTTTTTTTTTAATCCAGGCTCAGAAATGTAATATATCGATGAGATACAGACTGGATAAAAATTAGTAAGCATGAGCACTGAGAGGTTTCAGATACTACTTCTTTACATCAAAATACGAATTTTCAAACTCTGCCTCATATATTTTGGTTTAGAATAATATATTTAATTATATCTTTCAGCAAAAAGTAGCTAGAATCATGTTAAATATGGTTTAAACTCGGTTTTCAATATAATAACATTACTTTATCAATTCAGTGGTAACATTTCTCAATTCGGTGCTCAGAGAAATTTCAAACCATTTTATCGCGAGAACTACTAACGATATCAAGGGCAAATTAGTACCGTTCGTTTCAGGAAATCGTATATTTTTATATTTTAGCCTGAAATGCTACAATCATCAAAAATAAAATTCACCACCGAAGTGAAAAAAAATTATTTCGTTGTGGAAATGCCCCTACCGAAACAAAATTCGATCAGACGTTTACAGATACAGATACAGGTCGAACACATAACCCCCCTTTTTATCTCGTTTAAAAATATTTAAGCTTCTTTTTCAAAATACTTGCCGTCTTTTTAAGTTTCATTAATTTAAAAAAAAATTATGAACATTAAGACGTCCCAGTGTATTATTATTAATTACACCCACGCTTATTTATAACTTTTAATTAAAATAGCCGATTTATCATTACTGTACTATTTCTTATTATTATTTATTATTTTATTTATTTATTTTAAATTAATATATTTATCGATAAAATAACCCACTATTACTTACATATTTAAACATGTACTTAATTTATTACATATACTTATTTGTTTGTATAAATAAAAAAACTTTTCGGTAAATATCGATACATAATTTTATTATGACAGTGCACAGCACTAGCAGTGGGCGTAACCAATAAAAAAGGGATGACAGCATATGGATATACCTAGGTATGAGCAAGACGCATTTTAGTTGACTAGTTTAGCTTGAGCCCGCATAAATGTATGTAAATTAAGATAAAATCATAGTTTATTGATACTTACCGATGAAACGTGATTCCATCTGTTTTATAGTTTGATGTCTTGGTGTTTTTCCCACACCACCGAATGGAACAACACGACATTATGGGGTATGACACCAAAATTTGAATATTTCCGTAAGTATCGCGGGGGACGTACACACAGGTCACTTATTGGTCGGGTACTGTTTTTATTCGAGCGTGGCTTGATAGTTATACGTGACAAATCATGGACACGTTGCGAGCGAAATGGCTCACTATTTCTCCTCTATTGGTTATATGCTCGTTGGTTCAGACAGACGTGGCGGGGACTATGATTTATATATATAGATATAGATAAGCTTAGTACATGTTATCCTGGGAAACAAATTAACCACAGATATCCGGGAAGATAGGGTAAAAGCGTAAAGGTTTACCGGAGATTGGAACCTTGAGCGGAAATCGACTGGGAGGCGGCGGCGCACCGGCGGAGTTTAATGAAGTTCCCCGGATTACGGGATTTCAAATCAAAACCTGAGGGGCAATTCCGCTAAAAAATTATAGCCATATCGCAAACGAACCGCAAGCGAACGATGATTTTTACGCGTTTTCGTATTCCACTAATGCACCAAAGATTATAATTCGTTTCCAATCTGGTAACGCTTGGCGTTCGTTCGAAACATCAAAAGTCCCATTCTGCTAAATTGGTCGAACGACCGACGAACGTTAAGTCATATTCCACTAAAGATTTTGACAGATTGTAAACGAAACGCAAGCGAACATCGTGCGTTCATGTGTCAAATGCAACGTTTGAACAAAAGTAGTTTTGAAGTAACTTTTTCTCGTTCGTTTCGTCAAAATGATGTCTTACATGGATTTTGTAGAACTCGCCAACGAGGTGGATCTCGGAAGAGTGAAAAGTAGAAATCTTGTGACAAGACAAAGTAATTACGCCTTCGATTTAACAGACCGCGAGTTTGTTAAAACCTATCGGTTGAGTAAACATAATGCCAGATTATTAATTCATGAGCTTAAACCTCATATGCCCATGAATTTACGATCCGATGGTATTGATGTGGAGACTAAGTTAAGATAGTCATTTGAATACTACCAAACCCAAATTATTAAAATACTATAGGAAATACTATATACCAAAATACTTAATATTATATTTCCAAACATGGATCAATAAAATAATAATAAAAAATATATATCCTGGGACATTTATCACACACGGCCAATCTGATTCCAAATTAAGCTTCTATAATACTTTTAAAGACACAGGTACTTATATCAATATTTACAATGTAACTGTAATTTTATGTAATACTAGCTGCCTCCGCGCGGTTTTACCCGCATAGTTCCGGTTCCCGTGGGAATATAGGGATAAAATATAGCCTATGTTACTCGGGGATAATGTAGCTTTCCAAAGGTGAAAGAATTTTTGAAATCGGTCCAGTAGTTTCAGAGCCTATTCATTACAAACAAACAAACAAACAAACAAATCTTTCCTCTTTATAATATTATTATTATAGTATAGATATTTCAAATAAACAAAAAAATTGAAACTGACACTCTTCTTCTTTATTTAGATCGCAGACAGATGGCTATTGGCTATCTTGTTTTGACAAATTAAGATTGACATGAATAAAACATTGTCATATGAAAAGTTTGCTAATAATTCGAGTGCCTACTTGTTGAGTGTGGTAAAATATTGTAAAACTCAAATTCAAATTTAAGTGCATTACAGATATTTTCATTCTTCAAAAAAAATTGAATATTCAAACTTTATATATTTTTTTTAAATTTATTTAATATAGCAAAAAAAATCCAATAGTGCCAAGCCAGTGCCGCTCCATCCATCATCCACAGACTAAATATGATAATATTTTAGGGTTGAAGGCAGCGGTGCGTAACAATATATTTCTAGACGCAGTTCGTAGTTCTTTTAAATCAGTTAAATATTGATAAATACTAAAACAACGTGCCTTAAGCTTTTATGACATAACTATTATTATTAATATGCCTAAATAAATATTGTAAATAATTTTGTAACTTATATCATTTTTATGAGGCCACACTGCTGCGTGAGGTATCGCTCCAATATCGAAACGATAATGGAACGTTTTCGTTACAATCGAAATGTGTGCATGTAAATAGTAGAATAGCTTTTTTGGTTACAACAGAATGCGGATTGGAAACGAACCGTTATCGAAATGAAATCGGAGGTCTAGCGTTGTGATTTAGCGGAATTGACCCTCAGAGAATGAGTTTTCTGTGTACTGAAAATGTGTACTTTATATCTTTATTCCGTACCCAAAGAATACAAAAGAGAGACTTTATATCTTTATTCCGTACCCAAAGAGTACAAAAGAGTCTGAGAATCGGCTACTACTGATCTATTTTTGATACCACTGTGATCACGGGAACGGGACTACGCGGGTGAAACCGCGGGGCGGCATCTAGTACATATATATCACTTGTGAATTCAAAAACGCACTAGCCCATATAATCTCTCAAATTCAGAAGATATTTATCAACTTATTTGACACTAGTGGCTCCTTGCGTAGGTATCCGGTAAATCTTTCATTTTTCCGGGATAAAAAATATCCTATGTCCTTTCTTAGGCGCTGTGTAGCAAATTTTATTAAACTACTATCAGATCCGAGCATTAATAGAGACTATTCATAAGTGCTTTATTGAGGCCTATTTGAATAAAAAAGATTTTGATTTTTTTGAAAATTTAAGATCTATTATTTTTTCGCCCTAAAAAGTATAGCGAATTTCCTTTTAATCGGTTCTGTAGTTTTAGCTCGACAGACAGACAGGGTTACTTTCGCATTTATAATATAAAGCATAGATTAAAAAGCAGTAACCCTCAAACGTAATCCTAAACGCGCTTAAATAATTAAGCACTGAAAAAGGCTTTAAGCATTAAGCACCCACGGTCATAAATACCTGTCTGAATGCTTTAAATTATAAGCAGAGTGTGCGCTACACTAATATATTACTCAATTAAAAGGTAAGGGTGTTGCCATAAATATTTTTTGATGATTTATGATACATTTACATAACATAATAAATGCTATTTATTTTTACACCGAATTGTTATATTATACGTGTGGAAATTTTTTGCCTAGATTGTAATATTTTGATATTTTGACAGCCCGGTTGGCTTTGTGGTTAGTGACCCTGACTCTCAAGCCGCGAGTCGTGTGTTCGAATTCCACCCAGGACAAACATTTGTATGCATGAATATGTCTGTTTGTTTTATGTCTGGATGTAAATATCTATATAAGTATGTATTTAAAAATAGTATATGTAGGTATTGTAGGTAGTATATCAGCTATCTGGTTACCATATAACAAGCTCTGCTTAGTTTGGAATCAGATTGGCCGTGTGTGAGAAATGTCCCAGGATACTATTATTATAATGTACCTACATAACGTGAAAATTGAGAGAATTAACTGTTGAACTGATAAGATTAATGTTTTTTTAATTATAGCGCAGACTGTATAAGAAATATTATACCTATGTTAAGGTCAATGTTATGTATGTAGCTATATATAGATAAGTAGTGGTTACGTCCACCGCTTCCTTACGTTCGCAATAAACGTCAGTTCATATTCAAGCAGCAAGCATTTCACTTGTCACCTCTATACTTAACAGTCAATTATATTTCTAAAATAAATTGTATTAATTAAAATCGTATTACTGAGCTTTTTCATTTATGAACAAAAACCTATTTTTGCTGAGTTCAAGAAACTTACGTACTATAAACTTTTTACGGGTTTACTTTATGACCAGTGTTTTAAAGTCAAAGTAAATTAAGTACCTACATAAAAGAAAACTTTTGAAGCTTAATTTACCACTGTTTCGAAAATCTTACTTTGACTGACTAAGAAGAATCAGAAAGACTATAAGATTTTTAACAAAAATATATATTATACCACCCCGCAGTTTCACCCACGTAATTCCCTTTCCCGTAGACATACAGGAATAAAATATAGCTTTTAACCTTCCTCGATAAATGGGCTATCTAACACTGAAAGAATTTTTCAAATCGGACCAGTAGTTCCTGAGATTAGGTTGTTTAAGCAAACCAACTCTTCAGCTATTTATTAGTAGTAGCGACCCGCCCCAGCTTCGCGGGGTGCAATGCTTATACATCACATTAGAAACCTCCGAAATTGACAGGGTTTCTCTAATATATTATGCATGTGTTGTATATAAAAACCTACCTCTTGAATCACCCTATCTATTAAAAAACCGCATCAAAATCCGTTGCGTAGTTTTAAAGATTTAAGAAGACATAGGGCAGACAGCGGAAAGCGACTATGTTTTATAATATGAAGTATATTTGAAGACTAAAACTATATCTTTAGTGAATAGGAATATATACAACCTAATACATGAGTAGGACCTTATTTTACACAGCTTACGTCCGATCCTACCCCTGAAATTAATTAATTTAATTAAAACATGAATATATGATTTAATAAAAGGCATGAAATATGCTTCCGACACTCTAATCTTCATGTTATGTTAATGAGTTACTTTGAAGTTATATTTAATTAACTTACATTGTACCTTTACCATTTTAGGTTGTTTTTTCATTCATTCATCATCAGTTCATAAAATAAATTAAGAATCACTACATAGTATAAAACAAAGTCGTTATCCGCCGTCTGTCTGTCCCTATGTATGCTTAAATCTTTAAAACTACGCAACGGATTTTAATGCGGTTTTTTTAATAGATAGAGTGATTCTTAAGGAAGGTTTTTATGTATAAATCATTACGCTATGACGAATAGGAGCGGAGCATCAATCAAAACTGTTGTAAAAACGGGCAAGTGACGCTAACGAAGTTGCGCGGGTCAACTAGTAAACTATAAAATAAAAACAATAGAAAACCCTTAAACCTTTAAAAACTTAAACAGAAATACTTAATATAAAGTTCAAAATTATTTTCAGAATGAAAACCTATTTGACAGTCCGGAGGTTGGATTTGTGGTTAGTGACCGTGACTCTCAAGCCACGGATCGTGGGTTCGATTCCCACCCAGGACAAACATTTGTATGCATGAATATGTCTGTTTGTCCTGTGTCTGGATGTAAATATCTATATAAGTATGTATTTAAAAGTAGTTTAAGTAGTATATCAGCTATCTGGTTACCATATCACAAGCTCTGCTTAGTTTGGAATCAGATTGGCCGTGAGTGAAAAATGACCCAGGATATATTTATTTTAAATTGAATTGTATAAACCTAGAAATAAGTCTAGTATAGAATTCAATGAATCCTTTATTGTATAAGCTATCAAAAGCCTTTAGATTTCCAAGTCTGTTCAAATTGCACTCAAACTGTTAAAGCTATAAAGGTATCAAATTATCGATCAGTTTGATGAGGAGGGGGCGGCCCCCTCTTCGCCACCGCCGCTGGCCCCCTCCTTACCAACCCACGTTATATCACACAGAAACGCAAAAAGAATACGAAATGTAGCTTTCATTATTAATCTTCGGGTAAAATTGTATTACAATATTGTTTGGTAAATAATTGGATAGATTAACATGATACGGAAAATGTAGCTTGTTAGTATAATAAGAGGTTTTGCAAAAAATATACAACTTACTTTCCGTCTCACGGAACAACCAATTTCCCGAGGGGCCTTCAATTTTCCCATGATAATAATAAGTCCATGTCTTATTCCAGAACATATTCTAACATTGTGCCAAATTTTATCGTAATCCCTTTAGCTTTTGCTGTGGAATAAATCCAGACATACATTCTTGCAAAGTTTCACATCTATATATATATATAACAAAGTCCCCGCCGCCTCTGTCTGAACGCGATCAACACAAAAACTACTGAACAGATCTGATTTTCATGCGGTTTTCACCAAATTACGGAGTATTTCATGGGAAAGGTTTTTATGTATAATTCATCAATTCGGACCCGGTAGGTGGCGCTGGTGGGCAGAACGAAGTCTGCCGGGTCCGCTAGTTATATATAATACCAGAGGCTACCCGCGGTTCTTTCACGTACGGCGTACTCGGGAGATCTTAAATTTTCCGGGATAAAAAGTAGCCTATGTGTTCATCCAGGATGACAGCTAACTGCATACCAAATTTTATTTAAATAGTTCCAGCCGTTGACATGAAGAAATATCAAACATACACACTCAAAACCTTTCGCATTTACAATTTTAGTAGGATAAAGCTACCTTTAAACTATATATAAAGAAAAACCCCTTTCAACCAAGAATGTGTAAGTTATTTCTACATTTTCTGAAAGCTACCATAATCCAAAGTTAATAAATATACGTAGTATATGGCACAGTCTGGCCCAGAGTGAACTATAAAAGTGTCACCAGTTGATTACAGAACAAAATGGAATTGTGTAAAAGTTGGTGAGAGAAGCTTTTAAGCTTAACAAAGAGCTTTTGTACGTGATGTACATTTTTATAAGCTCTTAATCCGCTAGCTGTTGCCCGGCGGTGGTGCTCGCCTTTGTTGGTATTTTATTTTTGTTTTAAGATGTTTATAAATGTTTGTTTTTTTATTTGTGTGAATAGATTTATAGAAAGGAATTAGTATAGATTAATTTGAGACTAAACTTCTAAGAGTTTTAACTATACTTGCATAGGTAAGTACTTACACATTTTGTAAAAATCACTATTGTATTAGATTTAAGTTCGTTTTTGAAAAGAGTAATTACTGAGTTTATTGGCGGCTCTTCTCAGTAAAAAACTTTCAGAACCGAGCATTAATAGTGACTATTCATAAGTGCTTGATTGAGGCCTATTTGAATACAGAAGATTTTGATTTTGATGTCAAAAATGATACATAAAAAACACAGTTCATAAATGTCGTAGTTTTGTAACAAGCAAAAAACACAACCTCCTTTTTTTAAAGTCGGTTCAAAATATCAACCGTACTTTCCCACGTTATGTTCATAAACAGAAAGCGAATCTGTGATCCGTGATTTGAACCTGCACTCGATTACATAGTAGTAGTCACCGAGCCATTGCGACTCAACTGGTAATTAAAAATAGCAATCAATTTTCACTTTTGTTAATTAAAATTGTATGCGTACTGATAATTTATCGTTTGCAATAAATTAATGCAAGTAATATTAAAAACATATCAATATAAGTATGTATTTAAAATGAGTATATGTAGTACTAGCTCCCCGCGATTTTACCTGCGTTTCTGATGTAAATACATTTTCCCCAATAAAAATATAGCCTACTAGCTGCCTCCCCGCGGTTTTACCCGCGTAGTTCCCGTTCCCGTGGGAATACAGGGATAAAATATAGCCTATGTTACTCGGGGATAATGTAGCTTTCCAAAGGAGAAAGAATTTTTGAAATCGGTCCAATAGTTTCGGAGCCTATTCATTACAAACAAACAAACAAACAAATCTTTCCTCTTTATAATATATTAGTATAGATGTGTTAATATAAAACATATTCTCTCTGTCAAATTTCATGGCGATGCCTTCAGCCGTTGTTGCGTGAAAGAGTAACAAACATACATTCATACGTTCTCATAGGCAATCTTTCGCATTTATAATATTTGTAGGGTATATACAGATAGGTACATAATCTTTTTTAAAGACGGTTAATAATAAACCTTTTTATATTTCGGCATTACTTTAAAACTAGCTGCCTCCGTGGGTTTCACCCGCGTAGTTCCCGTTCCTGTTGGAATACAGGGATAAAATATAGCCTATGTTACTCCCTGATAATGTAGCTTTCCAATAGTGAAAGAGTTTTTGAAATCGGCTCAGTAGTTTCTGAGTTTATTCATTATGAACATACACAGATAGATTCTAAATAAATAATAAATATTCTGGGACAGTTTTCACACATGGCCAATCTGATCCCAAAGTAAGCTTCAAAGTGAGCTTGTGTTATGGTAACCAGATAGCTGATATACTACGTTTTAAATACATACTTATATAGATAATAGTTGACCCGCGCAACTTCGTTAGCGTCACTTGCCCGTTTTTGCAACAGTTTTGATTGATGCTCCGCTCCTATTCGTCATAGCGTAATGATTTATACATAAAAACCTTCCTTAAGAATCACTCTATCTATTAAAAAAACCGCATCAAAATCCGTTGCGTAGTTTTAAAGATCTAAGCATACATAGGGACAGACAGACGGCGGATAGCGACTTTGTTTTATACTATGTAGTGATTACATTCTCATCATTATAAGATTAGAGTAAATTTAGATGGCGATGCCTTCAGCCGTTGTTGCGTGAAAGAGTAACAAACATACATTCATACGTTCTCATAGGCAATCTTTCGCATTTATAATATTTGTAGGGTATATACAGATAGGTACATAATCTTTTTTAAAGACGGTTAATAATAAACCTTTTTATATTTCGGCATTACTTTAAAACTAGCTGCCTCCGTGGGTTTCACCCGCGTAGTTCCCGTTCCTGTTGGAATACAGGGATAAAATATAGCCTATGTTACTCCCTGATAATGTAGCTTTCCAATAGTGAAAGAGTTTTTGAAATCGGCTCAGTAGTTTCTGAGTTTATTCATTATGAACATACACAGATAGATTCTAAATAAATAATAAATATTCTGGGACAGTTTTCACACATGGCCAATCTGATCCCAAAGTAAGCTTCAAAGTGAGCTTGTGTTATGGTAACCAGATAGCTGATATACTACGTTTTAAATACATACTTATATAGATAATAGTTGACCCGCGCAACTTCGTTAGCGTCACTTGCCCGTTTTTGCAACAGTTTTGATTGATGCTCCGCTCCTATTCGTCATAGCGTAATGATTTATACATAAAAACCTTCCTTAAGAATCACTCTATCTATTAAAAAAACCGCATCAAAATCCGTTGCGTAGTTTTAAAGATCTAAGCATACATAGGGACAGACAGACGGCGGATAGCGACTTTGTTTTATACTATGTAGTGATTACATTCTCATCATTATAAGATTAGAGTAAATTTAGATTCTTAATCATCCTAAGTGTGAGCAATTATTTAAAGTAACTCATACCCAGGGTGTGCCCATACCTAGTAGGTACAAATTTAGCCCAGACCATTAGGCTTGTTTGTTTGTCATCAGCTTTTATACTGAGTGAAAATTGTAAGCTATTTTCGTACCATATCGATCCGTCGTGAAAGCACAAAGTATGGTACCTTACCTACTATCTATACTAATATTATAAATGCGAAAGTAACTCTGTCTGTCCATAAAATTACAGAACAGATTTGAATGACATTTGGTACACAGATAGTCTAGAGCCTGAGAAAGGATATAGGCTACTTTATCCTAGAAAAATGGGAGGGTGAAACCGCGGGGAGTCACTACTAACTATTTCTATATTAGAAAGTATGGATGGATTGTGCGAAAGGTGATATGTGTAAGAAGGGAGTGATGAGTGAAGTGACAGCTGACAGAAAGGAATGGAAGAAAAACACATGTTGTACCGACCCTGCTTAGGCGGGTTAAGGGCAGGAAGAAGAAGAAGTTTTCTATGCCTGTGGCTGCCAGCGGCTTTATCCACGTTCCCGGGGATCTTAATTTTTCCCGGGATAAATAGTAGCTTGTATACCCTTTCATCATTTCTATTTACGATGCAACCCATATGGTCTAGTCTTGGCGACATTTTACATGATTTTTTATGGAATGTAAACTTACTCCGTCAGGTTTATGACGTCGCAATACCCTTCCCCTTCAACAGCAAGCAATTAATAATATAGAGGGTGGTGGTAAGGTAGGTACTTGTGGTACCTGTCTACCCTCAAATCAAAACTATTTTTATTCAAATAGGCTTTACAAGCACTTATGAATAGTCACTCTTATGCTCGATTCTGAAAGTTGCTTTTTACTAAGAAGAGTTGGCATTAAACTTAGCAATCTTCCGAAGTTGAATCCTTCGAAACTGGAGTCCCGGCCGCACTTGAGAGCTAGGACCTTTATACTCAAGATTGACATCACATCGGCTATCCTAATATTGGAAGAATGAAGAAAGAAAGAAAGAATAATTGTTTTATTTCCTCGTAAACACACAGATATACATATTGAGACAGTACTATAATATTCAATGCGATATAACTCCATCTGTATGTCATGGAAGAAACAAAGGCAACGACACAGGCAGTTTTTTTTTTCTGATGGGAAGTGGTTACCGTAGCCTATGGACGCTTGCAACACCAGAGGCGTCACTCACGCGTTGCCGACCCTATAAAAAAGGGAGCAACTGTGTAGGCAGTGAAAGGGACAAAGCGCAATGTACTTTTCGTCGAAAGGCTAAACAGGTATCACTCCTGCATACCCCTACGACGCTACTCCACCTCTGGTCCCCCCACTGCCGCTACAGCGGCTCCTCATGGAGCTCTGGCTACCTTACTCACCGCAGGAACACAACACTACATGTAGTGTTATTTGGCTGCGGTCTTCTGTAAGGTGGAGGTACTACCCCAGTCGGGCTACTCCAATTTCGAGTGGACGAATCCGTTGCGCCCTACCTCCTTCAGAAAATAATATAATAATGTTGAGGTTTTCCCCAACGCTGATTGCATGTGTGGAGACCACTTACCATCAGGTGGTCTGTGGACATGGTACTAACCTGTCTCCAAGCACACGAGTCCACGGCAGCAGTCCCCGTTGGTGGCGCAAGGGGCGCTGTAGCAGTGGACCGGCTCATCCACCATGTCCTCAATGCGGTTCCCCTCCAGAGCCTCAGCATAAACCTCCTCTGGTTCCGCCTGGTTCAAAGAAAACATATATTTTAGTGGCAAACAGACATACGGCCCCACCTGATGGGAAGCGGTTACCGTAGCCTATGGACGCTTGCAACACCAGGGGCGGCACTCACGCGTTGCCGACCCTGTAGAAATCTATTCACTCTTCTATGTTTATTCTTGAAGGAAAAAACGCAGAACCTTACTTGGATAAGTTTTCCCGGGATAAAAGGTAGCCTATACGTTTACGAAACTCTACTTAATTTTATAAAAATTGGTTCGGAGTTATAGATGTGAAAGAGTTACTTTCGCATTTATATTTGATAGCTAAAATCTAGAATAGAAAAAATCTGTTAGTGTTAGATAGCCCATTTATCGAGGAAGGCTATAGGTTAACAACATCACGCTACAACCTATGAGAGCAGAGCATCGCTAAAAACTGCAAAAACGGGAACAATTTCCTCGACGAAGTTGCGGGTCAACAACTACCTATATAAGTACCGGTCGAACCTCATGTATTATTCATGAACCGTTTATTTCCTGGAAAACCGATTCCAATCGTCCCGGGGGTGGTGGGGGAAGGGGGGAGTCCACCCACCCCCGGACACGAAGGCTCTAGAAAGTTCTATAAGTGAGGTGGTTAGGGCTTTTATATGAAACTATGTTTGTTAGTGAAGATATATAAAGTAGTAGCGGTTTTACCTGCGTACCCGGGAGATCTTTCATGTTCCCGGGATAAAAAGTAACCTATATCCTTTCTCAGACTCTAGAAAATCTGTGTACCAAATTTCATAGAAATCGGTTCGGTAGTTTTACCGTGAAAGCGAGACGTACAGCTAGAGTTACTTTCGCAATTATAATATTAGAATGGATTATTATAGTTAGGATATCTAGGTACACTAATATTATATTGAGGAAAGATTATATTTTTTGTTTCCGCAGATACTACTGAACCGATGTAAATGATTCTTTCACCAATCATTATCATCATCAGCTCATATACGTCTCCACGCTCGAAGCTCGAGCCTCCCCTATCAATGAGGGGGTGCAGGCCTTCACCAATAGCAAGCTACATTATCAGAGAGTGACTTAGGCTATAGATTATCCCCGTATTCCCACGGGAACGGGAACTACAATGGTAAAATCTCGCGGTAGAAGCTTAGCTTGTATATAAATATCCAATTGACCTACAAAAACTAACCTAATATTATAAAAAGGTGATCTAAAATTGGATATAACATGATAAAATCGTTTCGAATTAGTTACAGGTCACTTCATCAAGCCCTGATGCGTGCATTTTGGTGAAAGGTCAAAGATTATTGATTGGTGACCTTTCACCTTACACGTTTATCCAGGGATAAATCAGACCTTCATATATGTTACTTAATCAATACAATTATAGGTACTTCAATATATATAAAACAAAGTTATATATAAAAGCTACTGAACAGATTTTCATGCAGATTTTACCAAATTACGGAGTATTTCATGGGGAAGGTTTTTATTATAATAATACACCAATTTGGAGCCGGTAGGTGGCGCTGGTGGGCAGAACAAAGTCTGCCGGCTCCGCTAGTCTACACTAATATTATAAAGAGGAAAACTTTGTTTGTTTGGTTGTAATGATTTATTTTGCGTACGCTGCCTAAACTACATGCTAGAACCATAAAAATGTTCTAATTCATTGTTATATATTTATAAAGCTGAAGAGCTCATGAACTACTGGTCCGATTTAAAAAATGTTTCAGTGATAGCCCATTGATCGAGGGCGAATTTGGTATAGAGTTAGCTGACATCCTGAATTTACATACACGGCACATGCTACTTTTTATCTCGGAAAATTTTATGATGCCCCGGGAATGGGAATGAAACTGCGGGTATATAAAATGCCCTTTTGATATGAACCTTTTTCTAACAACTTTTGAAACTTACCTGTCCATATGGGTAGTGGCGGTAAGGAGACCGTCCGTAGCCCAGGTTGGCCAGCATATCAGAGCTGAACCGGTTGAACAGCCCCCCCCAGGCCTGCGCGGCGGCGATGCAGCTCACCACCAGGAAAGCGTTCACGATCATTGTGCTAGACAAACAAACAATAAATAAATATCCTGGGACATTTTTCCATCATCTTCATCATCAACAGCTCATATACGTCTCCACCGAGGAGCTCGAGCCTCCCCTAACATCGAGGGGGTTTAGGCCATAGTCCACCACGCGGGCCTAGTGCGGATTGGCGGACTTCACATGCCTTTAATAGTGACATCTCGGGCATGCAGGTTTCCTCACGATGTTTTCCTTCACTGAAAGCCAGTGGTGTGAATCCGTACGTAAGTTTTTTTTATAAACTCAGAGGTACGGGCCAGCGATTTGAACCTGCACCCTCATGATCGTGAGTCGGCGCGTTCCCAACTGAGCCACCACGGCTATTAATTAAAATTACATTGATTTTATTTCAAATATATCCATAGTTATAATTTCAATTAATTAAATCTAGTAATATGCATTTTATTATAGCTTAGTCAGCCCGGTTGGCTTTGTGGTTAGTGACCCTGACTTTCAAGCCGCGGGTCGTGGGTTCGATTCCCACCCAGGACAAACATTTGTATGCATGAATATGTCTGTTTGTCCTGTGTCTGGTTGTAAATATCTATATAAGTATGTATTTAAAAGTAGTATATGTAGTATATCAGCTATCTGGTTACCATAACACAAGCTCACTTTGATGCTTAATTTGGAATCAGATTGGCCGTGTGTGAAAAATGTCCCAGGATGTCCCAGGATATATTATAGCTTAGTAATAGTTTATTGAGTCGTTAAAAACATAATTATTTTTCCTTCTTTTATTCCATAAGATTTACGTTTATGACCAAAACTATATCACTTAATGAAAGGTCATAAATTTTGAGTTTATGACTTGTCCCATTCATAGTCGCAATAAGCCGTGAAAGCTTGTGAATATACAAATAAATCTAATCAGAACCTTATCTGTCTAAAAATAAAAAGAATATACCTATTCAAGTTAAATGCAAAAGTAACACAAATAAAGAAAAATAAACATAAACATTAAAAAAGCAAGCAAAGAATGAAAACACTGCTTTTTATAAAAAGCTCCCTAAGCGCACGCTTATTAATTAATTTAGTCAATTTAACTCAACAAGTGCTTCATTCAGACAGAACAAAAAGTAATTCTAGGGTTCCGTATGTAAATGAAAAATCGGTGAAGAAAAACATCGTGAGGAAACCTGCATGCCCGAGATGTCATAATTGAAGGCATGTGCAGTCCGCACCGCACTAGGCGCGCGTGTGGACTATGGACACCCCCTCGGTGTTAGGGGAGGCTCGAGCTTCGAGCGTGGAGACGTATATGAGCTGATGATGATGATGATGTATGTAAATGGGTCCAAAAATATAATTTTCATCATTAACATTTACAGCAAAATTTATAAATATCATACTAAGATTATAAATGCGAAAGTTTGTGAGTATGTATACCTATGTTTGTTACTCTACCACGCGAAAACTGCCGAGCGGATTAAAATTTTTGGAAGACAGATCCTAAAACTCTGTCTGTCTGTCTCGCTTTCTAAAAACTACTGAACTGGTTTAAATGAAATTTGGTACACAGTCTAGAGCCTGAGAAAGGACATAGGCTATTTTTTGTTCCGGGAAAATTGAAGATCCCCGGGAACGTGAGTAAATAAATAAAATATTACATATACAATAATACGGTTAAAGAAACTTTATTCTCAAAAAAAGAATTTATATTCATTTAATTATGAGAACTTAAAAAAAAACTAAATAAGTATTAAAACTATTGATAATAATGACTACATAAAAGCATTTATTTGTTTTAAAATAAGTCATATTTATAAATTAACTGTACGGAACCCTCCTTGCGGGTGTCCGACTCCTACCTGTCTTTTAATTAAAATGTACATTTTGGCGTAACAGGTGTAAGGTACACATTAATTTAATGAAAATGTACTTGTTTGAACAAAACCTAGTTTTAGTAGCATCTAGATTTATTAAATACTAGCTGCCTCCGCGCGGTTTTACCCACGTAGTTCCCGTTAAATAATACAAGGATAAAATATAGCCTATGTTACTCAGTGATAATGTAGCTTTCTAATGAAAAAAGAATTATTAAAATCGGTCCATTACTTTTTGAGTTTATTCGTTACATACAAAAATACGAATCTTTCCTCTTTATAATATTAATATAGCGTAGAAAATATTCATTAAATTTTCTTATAAATAAATAAAGTGTTTTGATATTCAGAAAGATCTGTTTTTACTATTTAATATTATGTAACCTTTTCTAAAAAGTCGGTTAAAACTAGAATCACTGTAAACTTTAAAACAAATTCAGAGTAAACGAATTAAGCTTTTATCTCATTTAAAATAGATATCATTTTAATATGAACTTTGCCGTGGGAAAGCAATTAAGTTGGGACGGTCAATTAACATGAGACCCTTTTGTAATAACCTTGTATACAGGTGAAGTCGGGACCCTAATCATAGTCAAATTGAGTTAACAAAGGATTTGGGTAGGAAGAAGAAAAAGGTGGAAGTGGGACGTTGCGTGGTATGCTCGAAGATCGCATCGCTTAAAATCCATATTTTTTTGTGTATGTAATAAAAAATGAAATGCTTGATGACTTGTGTCATACTGACATTTATGTGCAATAAATAAAACTTAGATCTATTCTCTTTATTAAATATTAAAATGGCAAAATTTCTGTCGGTTTAAATAAATAATCTATACCAAGAATTATCACTGTTACACAATTTATGGAGCTATGGTAAATTAATTTAACGTTTATTGATCTTCGATTAATTAAAGTTGTATAAATAAAGTCAATTAAGTTGTAATATACATCTGTATGCCCAATATTCAACTTCACTAAAAAGTATAAAATCTTAAAAACCGCTAGTAATTATATATAAGTAAAACATCATAAGACTACAGATGGACTAGTTAATCTAAAATACAAAGGTAGTTCAACTTAGTCGCGCGCCACGCCTACATACCACCTCCATTTGTTTCTGTTCTCCATGGGTAATTGAGTATGCATGACTTATTCTCAAACATAGACCAATGTTCATGAAAATATACTTTCGAATTTATAATTTTATGTTATTGGAAGGAAAATGCGAGTTTTAGGCTTTAAATAAATATGGAGTTGCCTATAAATGAATTTGAATTTAATTATGACCTTTTGAAAATAATAAATTATTTTTACAAAGTATGTGTTATTAAATTATTTGATTTATGATGCCGAATAATTTAATTTATGTTTATGTGTAGTTTTCACGATCTCTAAATATATACTAAAACATACGTCAGCTCTGTAGCTGAATATAAAAATTCTAAAATTATTTTAAACTTAAGAAAATATCTATAATTCATTGAAATTATAATTGCTTTTAATTAAATATTCTTCGCTCCCATTCAAATAATATATATTTTCATACATAGTTATGGATAAAAGTTATCTCAAATCGAAAATAAATTAGGTTACGATAAAAAATTCATATTATTGACACCGATTCCCTATAAAAAAACTGTAAAGCAAAACCTATACTGTAGGTCCTATTAGTCCTATAGACGTCATAAATCTTACTACTTCAATTAACCAAATACCTAGATCATATAGACATATCACACCTAAATATAAAATAGAGCAATGTTACATTCGTAAATAAAAAGCTAATCAAACATCAAAAGGCGCTAAAAAAAACGCGCGCGGAAAATCCCTCCCGTTCTTTGTTCGCAATTTAATTACTAATTTCGGTGGTTTAAATATAGATAGTGTCACTCACCGAGTCATCGTGTGCAGTGTTCGGCGTCCGGTGTCCAACTGAACTGCCGATCTATACGGGCGCCGTTCATTGCGCATGAATGGGGAAAACATGGCCGCCTTCACAAGGGACGATTTGTATGTTGCGATTTATTAGGACGGATTTGTACTCTAGGATACACCTAGGATCAGTCCTAGTCCTAGACAAGGCTGTAGGCGCTGTAGCTATAGTCGAATTTAAGGTAGCATTGGTAGAGCGGAGGTAAAAAAAATATCATAATTATTGATCTGCCCTCGAAGTAAGGCTCCTAAATCAATCACCATGTGTGATACAATGAATTAATTCTATAGAGAAACAATTGGTATTTTTAATGCAGAGCACTATGATTTTAGACCCTAGCAATAAAATGTAAGATTTACTACTTACTAGATTTATTACAAACAGCAGTGGGAGCCCTACTATCTAAGTATATATACATACCTATAATCGAGACATAGGAAAAATGGCCATTTTCATGCACACAGATGTTTGTTCTCTATGCACGCGTTTGAAACCGCGGGGAGCCACTACTCAATTACTAGTTGTCAGTGTTAATAGTGTCAGCTAGTATTACATGATCATCATCAGCTCATATACGTCTCCACCGAGGAGCTCGAGTCTCCCCTAATATTAGGCCATAGTCCACCACGCGGGCCTAGTGTGGATTAGGGACTTCACATGCCTTCAATTATGACATCTCGGGCATGCAGGTTTCCTCACGATGTTTTCCTTCACCGAAAAGCCAGTGGTGAGAGTTTTTTTTTATTAAACTCAGAGGTACGGGCCCGGGGTTTGAACCTGCACTCTCACGATCGTGTGTCGGTGCGTTCCCAACCGAAGCACCACATTTTAGCTTAGTATTACATAGTATACTACAAAATCGCAAAAAAAAGTCGTCACAGAAAAAAATCGCATAATTAAAGTGTGCATTATGAACGCGTCCTTATATTCCTGGATAGGGCGCGCGTCACTGCCCACCTTTATAGCTAACAGTACATACACAACAAACATCTTTTTAATCCCTATATGTGACGTCATAACCCCCCCCCCCTATATTAAGGGTAGACCCCCCCCCCCCCCCCCCGTAAAGATAAAAATGGAACCTGTCTACTATATTATCATGGAATACTCGTATTTATAGAGAAAGTATTTTTAGTATATTTATTAGCTTTTATATATAGCCGTGGTGGCTGAGTGGGGAAAGGACCGCTTCACGATCATAAGGGTGCAGGGTCAAATCTGCCCGTACCTCTTTGTTTATTATATACTAGTGGCTCCACGCGGTTTCACCCGCGTACCCGGGAGATCTTCCATTTTCCCGGGATAAAAAATACCCTACGTCCTTTCAGGATCTACAATATCTGTGTACCAAATTTCATTTCAATCGGTTCAGTAGGTTTAGCGTGAAAGCGAGACAGACAGAGTTACTTTCGCATTTATAATATTAGTTAGGATATAGAACATATTGTAACTTTTGTATTTATTATAAACTAGCTGCCTCCCCGCGGTTTTACCCGCGTAGTTCCCGTTCCCGTGGGAATACAGGGATAAAATATAGCCTATGTTACTCGGGGATAATGTAGCTTTCCAAAGGTGAAAGAATTTTTGAAATCGGTCCAGTAGTTTCGGAGCCTATTCGTTACAAACAAACAAACAAACAAACAAACAAATCTTTCCTCTTTATAATATTAGTATAGATATGAGCAGAATATGTTTCATTACAACATCTAAAGTATATTATTATTTTCCTAGGACTAGTACTTAAAATCTTAGCTCTCATAAAATCATTTTTCACAAGTAAAATAAAACCCAAAAATAAATATCAACAACCATTTATTTATACTCAAATCTTACACATCTATAGTAACAGACTAACCAGAGCTTGGACTACCATGACCACTAATTGGAGTAACCCTGGCAACAATGCCCCTCCTATACCCACCATACTTTCATCTGACAACCCAGTTATAGTCGTTATGAGGGTAGTTAATAATCCTTGCATGTTGGCAACACCTGACGACGGCGTATTAGGGTTCGCTCCCACAGCATACTCCGGCAAACCCCTCAAGAAATTTACTATAGCCAAAGCTTGAGAATATAACTTTAATAATGAGGTTTCTAAAGCCCCTAAATCCACGGGGATTAAACAGCTAATCGACGGTGGTAGAGTGTCGAATATAGATAATAGTGAGAGAAGCAAGTTGTAAACGTTATTTAGAAGTGGTAGAAGAATGTTTACTAGAGGGTAGACAGCAGGCAGTTGGACTCCAGACGCTGATACAGGGGGCTGTGAAAAAATAACAATATTTTACTAATATATATCTATACTTTTTAAATAAATAAATAATATCCTGGGACATTTTCACACACGGCCAATCTGATTCCAAATTAAGCATCAAAGTGAGCTTGTGTTATGTAACCAGATAGCTGATATACTACATATGCTACTTTTAAATACATACTTATATAGATATTTACATCCAGTTATATTATGTAGTGTAAGTAATAAATGAATTCTTATTCTTTTAATATTAGTAGGAATTAGAACTTACAGTAATAATTGAAAACGCTGCAACGCAGAGTAATACCACAGATAATTTTGACATGTTTTAAAAAGTTGTTGTTTTTTTAATACTTTGACAGTTTACAATATATGACTTAGTAAATGATCATACAAACACTTTTTATACATTAAAATTGCAAAATATGAATTTACAAATAATTATTACAAATAGATTACTTTTTTTTTATCAAATAATCATTAGATTTTGTTACGTTATGATTAACGAATTTCTTTTGTAATTATTATTACATGTGTATATTATTTTTTATACTACATTATCAACAAGTTTCTGCCCGCGACTTCGGTTACGTAAGCTCCCAATTGGAAAAACACCCCGATTTTGAAACATCATTCGTTGGTGCTCCGCTCCTATTCATCTCAGCGTAATGATATATAACCTATAGCCTAGATAAATGGGCTATCTAACAAAAAGTCGTAAATCACATAGACATCTTTAAACGTCATTTCCTCAAAACCAAGTTTATGAGGGTTAACACATTATTGCTTATCAGCATCCTATGAAATATTCATAGGAATTGGATAAAAACATGTGAAAATATTTCCTCTACCTACAATATAGCCTCTAAGGAATTGAATCCTAATCTATACTAATATATAAAACTGAACAGTTTGTTTGTTTGCTTATATCTCAGAAACTACTGATGCGATTTGAAAAATTCTTTCAGTGTTATATAGCCCATTTATCTAGAAGGCTATACGCTATATATCATTACGCTATAGACTACAGGAGCGGAGCAACGATAAAAACGGGGAAGGGTCAACTAGTACTTAATTTAAATGCGAAAGTATGTGACAATGTATGTTTGTTAGTCTTTCACGCAACAACGGCTGAAAGGATCGCGATGAAATTTGGCACAGAGATAGATTATATTCTGGAATAACACATCGGCTACTATTTATACTGGGAAAATTGAAGATGGAGGAACGCGGGGGAAACCGCAGGGAGAAACTAGTGTGGAATATATGTGAAGAAAAAGAAGACAAATCCTACTATATTATTTATATATACTTTACTTACGGAGGGAATGTATTGTTAGTTCCTTAAAGTACACTTGCGTGCAAAATAACGGCCGCGTTTTATAAACTTATTTTTAATAAGACCCTAAACCATAGGTAGGTAAATAATCAAAAAATATGAAACCAATTTTATTCAAGACAAAGTAAAAAAGGAATAAAAAAAATATGTATCTAAAAAGCATAATTTTCTATCCTTATCCTTAATATGATTTGTATGAAATTATCAATACAGATAGTTAATAATCTGGATTAACATTTAAATTCAAGGTCACCGGGAACGCGGGTGATACCGCGGAGCAAAAGCTAGCAAATAGTATAGACAAAAGATAGGTTAATCACGTAGTAACCTATCACGTAGTCTATGGGTTTGTCGAAAGAGGATTTATTTACAGTCGATATCACTACATAGTATAAAACAAAGTCGCTATCCGCCGTCTGTCTGTCCCTATGTATGCTTAGATCTTTAAAACTACGCAACGGATTTTGATGCGGTTTTTTTTATAGATAGAGTGATTCAAGAGGAAGGTTTTTATGTATAAAGCATTACGCTATGACGAAAAGGAGCGGAGCATCATTCAAAACTATTGCGAAAACGAGCAAGTGACGCTAACGAAGTTGCGCGGGTCAACTAGTAACACATAAAACATATCTTAAATTATATTATTTTTGTATTATAAATAAGTATTATATATTTACTTTATTATTCGCATAAACTGATAATGTCTGTAAGTTAATGTGTAATTTCTAACTAAAATGGACTGATTTAAATAAAGTAAATAAATCTTCCAATAATATTGCACGTAGATGTACATTGTAACTTTCCCGACTTCCAATAAAGAACACATTAATATATTTAGTATTTACACTTTTCTCGTCTCTACTAATATTATAAATGCGAAAGTAACTCTGTATGTCACGCTGTCATAACTGATTTTGATGAAATTTGGTACAGTATCAAACTAGAGCTTGGTTGGAACCTGCACCTTCATGATCGTGAGTCGGTGCGTTCCCAACTGAGCCACCACGGCTACCTAATTTTATTACAGTAAATATCCTGGGACATTTTTCACACACGGCCAATCTGATTCCAAAGTAAGCTTCAAATGGAGCTTGTGTTATGGTAACCAGATAGCTGATATACTACATATTATACTACTTTTAAATATTCATATTATAGATATTGACATCCAGACACAGAACAAACAGACATATTCATGCATACAAATGTCTGTCCTGGGTAGTAATGTAGAAATTAAGATAATTTACAAGTAAATCCGTAAAGTGGAAGATAGTTAAGGTTATGTCATGCGTTAGTTGCAAAATGTTGCCACAGTAATTATATAATTATTAACAGATTATAAAAAATCACTTGATAAGTGTTTACAAAAGAATGTGGCAACAAATAATTTCACACATTTTAATGATAATATTATGATTATAAAAAGAATTGTTATTCATAATTTAAAGTAGACAAAATTTATTCGTGTTTAAAGGTGGTTATATTTTGGAAATATGAACTCCCGTTGCCTGATTTTCGGTCTCGCCATTTGCTTTTTGGTTAGTATTATATTATAAAACTTAAATATCTTATTTTTATTCTTTCTATCTTATTAGTGGCTCCCGCGGTTTCGCCCGGATAAAAAGTAGCCTATGTCCTTTCTCAGGCTCAGGAGTATCTGTGTACCAAATGTCATTTCAATCGGTTCAGTAGTTTTAGCGTGAAAGCGTAGCAGACAGACAGACAGAGTTACTTTTGCATTTATAATATTAGCATGGATATATCATCATCATCATCATCATCCGCACATATACGTCTCCACCGAGCTCGAGCCTCCCCTAACACCGAGGGGGTGTAGGCCGATATATACCTATATTAAATTGATTAAATACTTAAAAAAAATTAATAAATAACTAAATAAAACTAGTCAATACAAAACTCATTAAATCTACTCCGTGCCTTCCGTTACGTCTTAAATTTTCCCGGGACAAAAGTACCTTATATAATAACTTAGTTCTATCTTATAGGTCAAGTTTTGTCTATATTCTTTTAGTCTCTTTTAATCCGGGATAAATAGTACCTTATGCATTTACTTTGATCTATCTTATAGGTCAAGTTTTGTCTAAATCCTTTCAGTCTTTTTTGTGTCTACACTTCTAACCTAAAACAATATTTTACCCAAAAAACTTTTCACCAAAACAATAATGACATTTCAAAATCTAATGTCAAAATTATTTTTTCAGGCCCACAGCACCGAAGCAATGATACCAGCGTATTCAGTCTCTGCCCTCCGGCTGGCGTTCGACGAAATCGCTACAGTGTTACCAATCGCGAACCAGCTAGCTTGCCTCCTTCTACCATTCCTCATAAACTTGATAAACAACTTAAATAACCTATCAAATATTGTACAAAACCTCACACCTGCTTTACTACCCTACTTTGGATGCACTCTGCCATTATTGTACGCAACTTTGACTGATCTAGCTTCGGTTTTATTCCTTTATATAAGTGTTTTGATTTCTCTCTTCAGGTCTAATGTCCTTGCGGCTCCAGGCCTCCTTTTAGGCCTTGTAGCCCAAGTTCTGAACTTAGTATTAGGCCTATTAAGTGGCCTAACAGACGGCACAGGCCTATTAAGCAGCTTAATTAAGCTAATAACTAGTATTGTCGTGGAGTTAGAGAAATTGTTAATTTAATTATTGTTGGTTTTTAAGTAAATAATATTGTTTTGAAATGTTATTGTTTTTTTTTGTGTCTTAGAATCCTAACTTTTATGTGGGAATGTAAGTTTGTTTGTAATTATTTCACTACTAGAAAGCTACATAATCATGGAATAACATAGGCTATATTTTGTCCTTGTATTTCCTATAATATTAGTGTAGAAATAAGGGCTTTTCACTATATATTATAAAACAAAGTCTGTCCCTATGTCTATTTAAATGTTTAAAACTACGCAACGGATTTTGATGCGGTTTTTTTAGTAGATAGAGTGATTCAAGAGGAAGGATTTTATACACAATACATGCATAATATATTAGAGAAACACTGTCTATTTTGGAGGTTTCTACTGTGATGTATTGCATTGCACCCGTGCGAAGCTGGGGCGGGTCGCTAGTTCATAATAAGTCTTTGATTAATAAGTATAGTTGATCGAAGTAATAAGTCTAGAAAAAATATTAAGTAATTTCAGATGAATTTCTATTGCAAAATCTTTCGTGATCTATCTAATGATCTTTGATCAATCGAGAATACTTATCAATATATTAATTTAAAACTTTACATATATATATCCTATCTTATTATATTAATCACGTATTTACATGTTCAATTTGAACCAATGAAGTCCTATTTTTAATGTGAATATAATATTAAATAATTATTTTTATTATACCTAATGGTAAATAATGTTAATAAAACAAAATGATTTTGGGATTATTTTTAACGTTGATTTACAGTGTTATTGTTGTGGTAAGTTACATATTTATTTATTACTAGGCTCCCCGCGGTTTCACCCGCCTTCCCGGGAGATTTTCCAATTTTCGCGGGATAAAAAGTAACCTATGTCCTTTCTCAGACTCTAGTCCATCTGTGTATCAAATTTCATTTAAATCTGTTCAGTAGTCTAAGCGTGAAAGCGAGACAGACAGAGATACTTTCGCATTTATAATATGTATTAGTTAGGATTATTAATATATAATAGATATTTGAAACCTAACCTTAATTCCCTAAAGACTCAGTTTAGTAGGTTTAACTGTATAGTCTCTCAAGTCCCAATTCAAAGTAAGTGGCTGGTATGCGCGCGCGCAGTTAGAGTGAGATAGCAATAGTGGCGTCGCCAATCAAGCTAATTGGCTTTAATTTCGATTTGGTTTTATTTAAGAATAATACTGAGAATATATATTCGACCATAATACTTAATACCTAGTTGTTAAAGGTGACATTAAAAAAAAAATCCATTTACTCACTAGTCACGTATTTCGGCTTTGTTCGGTATCAATAGATACAATCTTGTGATAAATAACTGAATATTTTTTTAAAAATATATATGTGGGGATATTTTGGGACAAAGAACATGGTAGAATACCAGTAGAAAACAGAAAATATATTTGAGAATAGCGCGACCAGACGGATGGACTGATTCTATCCTGAAGTATGAAATCTAAGGTAATACTTAATATTATAAATGCGAAGGTAACTCTGTCTGTCTCGCTTTCACGCTAAAACTGCTGGACCGATTTAAATTAAATTTGGTACACGGGTATTCTTGACCCTGAGAAAGGACATCGGCTACGTTTTATCCCAAAAAATGGTAGATCTCCCGAGTACGCGGAAACTGCGGGGACCACTAGTTATATCTTTTAAAAGTAGTATCAACTATAATAAAAATAGTCCCAGGATATAAATTTTTTATCTTTTCAGGTATCAGCAAATCCTACATCACAATGCGCCTACCAGCAGACTTCATATAGTAATCAACCGTCCAGTATTCCTATAGTCCTGCAACAGCCAAACAATATTCTATCTTACACCCAGCCTGTCATAGTCCAAAATCAACAAGCACCGCCATACCAAGGAAATTATGAAGCGTACCCCGTTGACGATATAAGCCAAGTGCTATTTGAAAATATTCCAAATCTCCAACCGATTATAGACCCTAACTACTTACAATATAGTCCAAATATATTTGAGAGCCAAATACTCGATGATATAGGACATAATCAATTAATGTCTTCATATCAAAATTATGAAGCATTTCCAGTTAGCAATGATATGGATCAAGTGGTATTTGAAAATCTGCAACCAATTTTAGACCCTAATTATTTGACATACGGTCAAAATGGGTTTGAAAGTCAAATACTTAATGCTCCTAGTTATAGAGTACCTAATATAGTAAATAACTACATTATAGTACCGCCTAATTGCTGTAAATGTAATGAAACACAGCCAGAGCAGACGGAAACAAGAACCGATCATGAAAATAAAAGAAAAAGAAAATCTAGACGTAAGAATAGAATTCAAAAATCTGAAAACGAACTAGATACCTCCACAATAACAACAACAACTACAAAATCTTTTGAAAACAGAACTCAATTAGAAGGCGAGAGAAGAAAGCGTAAAAGAATTAGAAAACCGAAAAACAATTCCACTCAGGAAAACAGGACAGAAGATAATAACCAAGAAATAAAAGACCAAGGTCATCAGAGAATAAGACATGAAAACAAACCCGCTGAAAAACCTAACAATGATATATTAGAAGTCAAACATATACAGCAAGGAGATCAAGGTGATACAATTCAGAATAATCCACGAAAACGGAAACGAAAACGTAAACCTAAAACGAATAATGAAAACTTACTTTCTGATAATAACTTAGAAGATAATAATTTTCCTCCATCTCAAGTAGAACCAAATCCTATTCATAATCAGAAACAAATACAGCCTAGTCAAATAAGAACGGACAAGATTAAAAATGCACAAGAAAGAAATTCTCCTTACAGAACAACAGTAGAACCTCCTCCTATAAAAACTGAAGTAAATAAAATATCATTAAATAGGAAAACAAATGATATAATTGATAATAATGATCATCCAAATCTACCTGCTGAAATGCAAAATGTAATGTCATACATGAAGAATCATTTCAACGGCCAACAATTTGGTAATAGTGATATGTTTCCCAATTACCCGTTTAACTATGAACAATTTTATCAAAATACTCCAACACCTGACACAGCAAATAGAAATAGAAAACGCAAGAGACCTAGGAGACCTCAAAATAGAAAGAGGAAAGATCAAGATAAAACTACACCAAATCATGTAACTACAACGGTTGTCGAAACTATAAAAACGACTACTGAATTACCGGCTATTACAGATATAACACCTTTTGAAATACCTATGGAAGTGCCACATAATATATATTCTCCTGATGATAAAAAACCAATTGAGGAACCTAAATTGAAGGTAAACGATGAGGAAATAACAAATAATGAAGATATTACAAAAGTAAATATTGATAGTAGGGAAATATCTGATTTTAGTGATGATGAAGGATTCATAGACGACTATTATCCAGACTTTACCGACAGCGCTGGATTTTATGCAAATAACAACGAATATTTTGTGAGACATCCCATAGATCATAATTTTTACAAGAGAAATTTAAATATTGATTTATTAAATACGGAAAGAAACCGCTATAATAACAATAATCCGAAACAAATGCCAAATTTGGTTAAAAATAATGAGATGTTGAGACAAATTATTAAAGACCCTAAAAGAAATGAGTATAGGTTACACACAGAATCTCACGAAGAAGTTACAACACCAAAAATTGTGATAGAAAACAATCGTAGTCCTGAAATAGAAGAAATTATATTTAAATCACCACCAGCTTTGGAGTTCCCAGATTTCAGAACTGAAAAAGTTAACAAGGAATTTACTGAACTGGAAACTATGGAACCTTATTACTTTAATAATCAAGATAAAGTAGATAGATTTACTGATGATTTTACAGATAAATCGTCAATCTATTCAAATGTGAAGACTCCAATGTATCATACAAGAACTAAAGTGAGTCCTAAAACTGCTGGCATAGAGACGGTTTTTGTTAATTCTAAAGTTGTCAAATATGGTCAGGAAGTAGCTGATGATGAAACCACTACATCAAGATATGAAGATAGAAATAAAGATGGTGGTGAAGTGAGGAATGGGGCAACAATTGTTGTTGCAAAATCTTTAGGGTATCCTGAAGAAGCTTGGTATACTTAAAAGGTTGGAAACAATGATTTAGGATCATAATTATTTATTGTTAGTTAGTATTATTTATTTAAAGATGTAATTTGTTGATGGAGATGACAAGCTTAGTGTAATTCAGTCTACTGCCAAGACTGCATGTCATGGTAAGACTTTTGATATTATTTATTAAAATAAATTGTTACAAAACCCTGGCCTTTCATTATATGTGGTACAATAGGCATGAATACACAATTGGTTTAATAAAAAGCGAAATTTGATTCAACAGTTTTATTCACAATAACATATTTGCCTAAAACTAATGTATGATTTTATATATTTCTTCTATCGCCTCAAAATCAATGTATTCATCATCTTTAACATTCAACAAATCAGATATAGCAAGTAGTTTCAATAAATAATCAATATAATTTGTATCTTGATCAACTGTTAATGAATTTGCATCAAAAACTGGACATTCTGGTAAAGTTAAATCTACAATTATATCTTCTTCTTCAGTAGGTATTATATTTATTGTTAAAGATGATATAAATGGCAACACTGAAGATGATAAAATTGCTTTTGATTGATTACATTTAGAACATGTTATATCACTTTCTGTACTGCTAGAATCTATTAAACAGTTTTCAGTTGAATTATCATCTAATATCTGTGTGGTAGCTTCATGAGGAGTCTTTGAAGCTATTACTACCGGTTTAACTCTAGGTAGAACAGATTTCAGTTTAGGTTTAATAATTATAGGCATAGTAGATTTTGGTACGATGTTATTTCTCTTGAGTACTGCTTTAGTTGGCACTAATTTCTTTAAATTATTAAAGTTTATTGTATCCATAACTAATTTTACTATTTTTGACGTCAATTCACTAATAGAAGATGCAACGTTTGGTGTAGAAATATATTCTATATGAGGATTTACTGGTTTTGATTTAGATGGATTTGTTATGGACGGAGTTTGTGATGTTGTTTTAGATAAAGGTTCAATATATGATGGAACAGATGGACAAATAGTAGCTCTCGGTACCTTAGGAGGTACTGAAGTAATTGATGTATAACGCTTATAGGCGTAAGGCTCTAAAATATCTGACAGGCTGCTAGCAATGGTAGGCGGTGATGTTTTTGGTCCTATACAGTCAACAGAAGATAAACTTAATGGTTGTAATATATTTGCTGATGTGATATCAGTATATCTATTTTCTATTATCGACGGCAGAGAGGAAGTACCTTTTGGTATCACTGGCTTCACTAATGGAGTAGTAATTGATGGTAATGAAAGATTGCCTCTAGTTGACGAAGCTCTGAAATCTGTAATACTACAAGAAAATGGATTGAAAGGTAACGTTGGGGAAGGCAAAAATGATATCGCAGGATAAGGACTAGATGTTAAAGTATATCTACCTATTTGGATGTCTGACGGACTATTGGATAAAATTGGTACATTTGATGATGGTGAAGATAAATTGACTAAATTCGTAGACAATTGTGAAAAAGATTTAATATCTGGTGTTTTTGATGATGATGATAGACAATTTGACACTGTATTTATTGGTCGAATCATTGGACACTTTATTGCTGTTTTAGAAGGTATCAAATATGATTTAGGTGTTATAACATCAGGTATAACTTGTTTTTTTGAAAGATTTAATTCAGATGTAAATGGTTTATTGAAATTTGAATACCCATTACAATTTGTTGCAGGTAATGTATAATCTGGTCTATTTAAAAAGTTAAAAGAGTTACCAGCTCTTGAATCTAGAGAATTAATATTTTGATATACTTTTATTGGATTTGATGGGGGGTAGTTTGGAATAGAATTTGATGATTGAGATAAAGGAGGATTTAGTTGTATATTTGGTGTTGGCAGTCTAAATGTTGGTGTGCCTAATACTTCTAAATATGACAGATTATAAGGACATGAGGAAGAAATAGAATTAAGCTTATAATTATTTGGTAAACTAGTCTCTGGATACATAATCGGAGTTACCCTATTTGCTTCTCTTAAAGAATCTGAAGAACTAGTTTTTGATTTAGATCTTTCAGGCAAATTGATATAAATAGAATTATCTTGAGCGTATCCTAATTCTGAAATAGTTAATTCTGGTCTAATCAAATTGACTGGTGGTATTACAACTGGAAGTATGTTTAATGATCTTGAAGGTTCAGGACAGTTTGTTAATGAGTTATCTGGTGAAGATAAACAATTTAATGTTAACGATTGAACTGTTGTAGCAATTGGTAAAGATAGTACAGGCTTTTGCAAGTCATTTGACAAAACGTTTGATAGTGAACCAAAAGATTCTTGAGAACTACAAACAGAACTAGACTTTGGTAAGTTTTCAGCTATTAAATTTGGTGGTATTAATATACTTGGGCAATTTATTGGTTTTACTGAAGACAATGATTTCGTGGATGCAGAACTATCTACATATAAGCTTTGTGGTGGTGGTTTAATTGTAATTTGAGCTTTATTATAATTAGCATTAAAGTTTAAGTTTGGTATAACAGAAACTGGTGACTTTATACTGCTAGAAGGATTCAAATATTTAACATTATCCCTTGTTTCTAATGATATAAAATTCTTAGGAGCAGGAGCTGTTGATGATGAAGTATCATCATCAGAATTAAATAGAGCTTCTGTCTTTGGTTTTTTGATGATTATTTGATCATTTAGTTGCATTGATTTTATATAAATCCCATTTGAAGATTTTGCTGGATTTTCCTGACTATTGAAGAATGGTGGTAACTTAGGTGATGATGATGATGCTGGTGATTGTGGTAAAGGAGATGGCTTCACAGGTCTCGATGTCGATATAAAGTTTGTTATTGGTAATGTTAAACTATTTCCCAAAGTTGTCGTTATCTGAAAATAAATGTTTGGATTTACATAACTGTTATTTTTTTATTTAAGCTGCAGAAACTCTGCGAGCATCTGAAGTGTTTTTACTTTGATTATCAATACTAATATTATAAAGAGGAAATATTTGTTTGTTTGTAATGAATAGGCTCCGAAACTACTGGACCGATTTCAAAAATTCTTTCACCTTTGGAAAGCTACATTATCCCCGAGTAACATAGGCTATATTTTATCCCTGTATTCCCACGGGAACGGGAACTACGCGGGTAAAACCGCGCAGGGGCAGCTAGTATTTGATAACTTTAAATAAATGAAATAATATGCAATTTGCCAATAAAATAACAGACAGACGTAATGAGAGGTAGGTACATAATTTCTAGGATCAGGAGGAAAAGCATGTATTCTAAGATAGTACAGGATCTATATGTCAATCTTTATTTACCAAATTAACTTTACCTATAATGTACCTATAAACAATTAATATTTGTGAAAATTGTCAAAGTACTAACTGTAATTTAGATTTTACTATATTAATGTACACTATAAAACTAAATCTGTATGTACGCGCATAACTTCAGAATGGCTAGACCGATTTTGCTTTATATTTGTGTTCGCTGTATATAAAAAAATCGGTTTGTATAAAAAAAAATTTAAAAGACTACGAATGTAGTAAATTTGGCGTACCAAAGTACCCCGGGTGATTTAGTAATTTTTAATAAAAGTTAAGAAAATTACCTGCAAAGTTAAACAACACAGCATCCACCATTTCGCCGCCATATTGAAAACAACTGACATTCAAGATGGCCGACATGTTTATATAAGTTACGGTTTTCATAATAATTGTAACAAAATAATGCAATTCAATTAGAAATTTATGTAGCAATAAATTACATAATGAATAACAAAAATATTAAAAAAATACCTTCATTACATAATCTACACGGAATCGAATTCAGGACCATTCATTTAGCTATAAGCCACTTGAACATAAAATGGATAATTTATTAAAATAAAATGATTTATTAATTTAGTACTAGTGGCTCCCCGCGATTTCACTCGCGTTCCCGGGGGATCTTTAATTTTCCCGGGAATAAAAGTAACCTATCTGTAAATCCAAGTTATAAACTATCTGTGTTTCAAAATTTCATCCAAATACGCTGAGTAGTTTTTGCGTGAAAGAGTAATAAACATACATCCATACTCATAAACTTTAGCATTTAGGTAAATATAATACACTAGACACAAAAAGTTAAGGATATAAATAAAATTCGAAAATTTTGGGCGATTTTCAACGAGCTGTAACTCCAAGGAAAATAATCCCACAGCAAAAAATAGAAAACCAAACTGTAGCTTCAAGTGTCTTGTTTTTGGATATGGTTTTGATTTTTTTGTATCATATTTGGATCTGGAGAAATTCTATGGAAACTACCAAGGGAAAAAAAATGCTAATTTTTTGTCATCGAAAAAAAGGTCTATGGGCTTCAAAAATGATTTTTTTATTGTTTTTGTTAAGTGTTCTGTCAGAAAATGTAATGCCCTTTAATTTGTTGTAGATAAGAACCCTGTACAATGATTTATCACGGAGTTATTGTCAATCAACCGAAAAAAGAACTTTTTAACTTTGTCAATCAATAACTCTGAGAATAATGATCGTATAGGAAATCGAAGATGAGTTTTGAAAAGAACACAGTATTCTCTATAAGAAAACGTAAACAACTTATATCGAAAACATTTTTATGGAATTGAAAACTTTGATTGACAAAATGGCCAAAATTTGCATAATTAAGGATATTTAGATAACTTGCTATAACTTTGGATTAAATGGATGAATGAAGGATATCGTCGGTAATTTTTTAACCTTAAAGTATCCCGAAAAATCCCTGAAAAACTCAAAGCGCTGCAATGCTTCTTACTTAGTGTCCCGAGGCTCTAAATTTATTGTTTTCGCTAAAAACACCATTATGAACGATGGTTCGATTTCAATCATTTTTTCAATGAAAACATTTTTTTTTCTCAATAATCTTTATTGCTTTGATGAAAATGATCGACTTTTTGTTCAAAATGTCGAATAGAAAAAAAAAACATTCGATGATCTGTCATCATGCGAGAGCGCTTACGAGCAGTGACCCAAAACAGAGGCAATACGCGGTACTGAATTGTGACCTGTATACGTGCAGACCCTTCAATAGCTACAGATGGACACACAGACAGACGGACAGACAAACATACACACACACACAAAGTCAAGAAAAAAAAAAGAAAATAAAAAAAAAGTTTTTTTTTTCTATCCAAAATTTTTTAATTAAACCGATCTTTTACATCAAAGCAATAAAGGTTATTGAGAAAAAAATAATGTGTTCTTTGAAAAAATGATTAAAATCCAACCATCGTTTATAATCGTGATTTTAGCGAAAACAATAAATTTAAAGCCTCGGGTCACTAAGAAAGAAGAATCGCAGCGCTTTGAATTTTTCAGGGATTTTCCGGGATACTTTAAGGTTAAAAAATTTCCAACGATATCCTTCATTCATCCATTTTATCCCAAGTTATACTAAGTTATCTAAATATCCTTAATTATGCAAATTTTCGCCTTTTTTTCAGTCAAAGTTTTTGAGTGAATGAAAATGTTTTCGACAAAAGCCGTTCACGTTTTCTTATAGAAAATATTGTGTAGTTTTCAAAACCTTTCTTAGATTTCCTATACAATCAATATCCTCAGAGTTATTGATCGTCAAAGTTAAAACCTTCTTTTTTCGGTTGATTGACAATAACTCCGTGGTAAATCATTGTACAGGCTTTTTAATTACAACAAATTAAAGGGCATTAAATATCCTAAAAGAGGATGTGACAAAAACCATAAAAAAATCATTTTTGAAGCCGATAGGCCCTTTTTTAGACGACAGAAAATTTGTAATTTTTTTTCCTCGGTACTTTTCTTTGTATTTCTCCAGATCCATACATAATACAAAAAAATCATAGTCATAACCAAAAATTAGACACTTGTAGTAAGTTGTAATTTGGTTATCTTTTTTTTGCTGTACGATTATTTTCCGCGAAGTTACAGCTCGTTGAAAATCACCCAAAAATTTCAATATTTTTTTATATCCCTAACTTTTTGTGTCTAGTGTATTAGGGTGAAATATTATAACAACTATTACATAAATTACTATGAAATCATAATTATTGCTTAATATTTATCAAACGATAATTAAAATTACTACATAAATCATTTCTAAATATTACCAATACAATATATTTAAAAAAAAACTACACTATCATCACGTAAATTACTGAGAAAATAAAAGTGATAAAGAAATTGATTACAAAATAAATTGATAAGTAAAGAAATAAAATAAATTATATAATAACTAGCTTCCGGCACGCAGTTTTTCCTGCTTTCCAAGGAGATCTTCAATTTTTGAGGGATAATAACAAGCCCATATGTTATTTCAGAGGAGACAGACAGAGTTACTTTTGCATTTATAATATTAGTATAGATAGATATACAAAACTTTATTACCTATTTGAATATAATGAGATAACTTTAGACTGATTTTATAATAACTATTTTCAGTTTGCATCAAGATATTACCGTCTGAAAGGTATTATTTCCCTTTGGCTTTCACTGCCAAATTTCATCCAGATCCTTTCTGCCGTTGTTGCGTGAAAGAGTAACAAACATATATTTATCTATACAAACACATTTAATAAGCATTTATAATACTAGTATAATAGTGCATCCCCGCGATCTACCTCCCATTCCCGGGGAATAGCAAACTTTTCTGGGATAAGTAGTCTATATTTCGTCAAATTTCATCTATGTATCTTCTCACAGTTAAGTTAGCTTTGGTACAGAAGGCTTATTATAGTATAATTGATTATATTAATGATGGCGAGGCATGGGTATAGCGCTCGTTCTATCAGGACTAATATTAATATTGTTAAAGAAATTGTTAAAACTTGTTTTGAAAAGAGTAATTGCTGAGTTTATTGCCGGCTCTTCTCAGCAAAAGCAACCTTCCGAACCGAGCCTTAGAGTCGACGTTTCATAAGTGCCTGTGAAGGCCTTGTTGAATTAATAAATTTATTTCATTTCATTTCACACACAACTACAAACTTTCGTTTCTATATTAGTAAGAAAGGATAGAACAATTTTACCTGACATAATATATTTACTTATAATATATGGTTTTCGGCGAAGGAAACCATCGTGAGGAAACCTGCATGCCCGAGATGTCATTAAAGGCATGTGAAGTCCGCACCGCACTAGGCCCGCGTGGTGGACTGTGGCCTAAACGCCCACATTACTAGGGGAGGCTCGAGTTCCTTGGCGAAGACGTATATGAGCTGATGATGATTATGATGATGATCTTTAGTTATGACTTTAGTTTAAGGGTTACTATTAAGTTAAAACTTCTTGGTAGGTAGTTCATGTTATTTTCCTAGAAGTATCTTAGAATTTACTTTTTTCCTTTAGCCTGTTGGGTTTTTGAGAAACTTGCCTTTCCCAAATAAGTCAAACATTCGTGTTCATGAACATATTTATTTGTTAAAACCTCATACATTTATATACATGAACATTATATCTATATTATGTGCAGGAATTGAGCCCAGTACCTACTAGCGGAGTGAAAGCTAGAGTAACCAAGGACTAAGCTAACTGACCAGTCTGAGGTCTGATTTAAGTTTCATGCAACGAAATTGAATGGGTGCAACTTTTAGCAGCAATTTACTAAATGAGCCCCTTGACTATACTAAAAATAGCTTTTAAAATTCAAAGCCTACCACTGTAGCCTATATGAGAGGCACTTAGGAATACATGGATTTCATTATTTAGACAGTGATGATGATCCTGGGACATTCTTCACATACGACCAATCTGATTCCACACTAAGCAGAGTTATGGTAACCAGATAGCTGATATACCTACTGCTTTAATCAAATGCTGTTTGTTCTGTGTCGGGATGTAAATATCTATCTATATAAGTATGTATTTAAAACGTAGAAGGTATATGTAGTATATCAGCTATCTGGTTACCATAACACAAGCTCACTTTGAATCAGATTGGCCGTGTGTGAAAAATGTCCCAGGATAATCATCGCTGTCTAAATAATAAAATCCATGTATTTCTAAGTGCACATATTCACGTACATACATAGAACGAAGAGACATGTTGATGCAGACAAATGTTTGTCCTGGGTGGGATTCGAGCCCACGGCTGGCAGTTTAAAAGTCAGGGTCCCTAACCATAAATCTATGAAGTTTGTCAGATATTTGATATTCTGTGAAAGTTTTTTAATTATTCATTTTGTTTCAGAGTTATTAAATTGTTTGCTTACGTATAAGAAACCATATTTATAATTAATCTAGCTATTGATCCAAAATATGATCAAAATTTGGGCCAAATTTCATCTATATCCCTTCAGACATTTTTGAGCAATAAACAGCCGTTCATTCAAACTTTCACATTTATAATATAAGAAATATCAATGAAAGTATTTTCATGTTAATAATATTAGTTAGCTGAATAATAATAATAACGTAAGTAAAACATATTAATAAGGTATAAAAATCAAACATAAAATCAAGTCAAAACACACTTTATTAATATTAAAAATTAATAAACATAGTTATACCCTAGCCCCCCACAGGGTACTGCCCCGAATGGGGACAGCATATTACCGTTTACAACTTCGACGGGGCTACCATACCCCGGGTATACAACGTCCCCATTGAAGGGCAAAGTGTTACTCAACAGGTTACTTACAACCAATAACTGTAGAGCATTCGCTAAATTATTAGCAACAGTACTATCCTGGATAATTGTTGTAGTTGGCAACACCTGATTTGGCACAATAGTTTCACAAGGGAAGTCTAAGTTTACCAAATTTGGGGTAACCGCCGGTATAAAATTAGGAGCAACTTGGTTTAATAGCACCTGATTTGGAGCTAGTTGGTTAAGAAGTAGTTGGTTTGGAGCAAGTTGGTTGAGAAGAACTTGGTTTGGGGCTAATTGGTTAAGTAGTAGTTGGTTTGGGATTATGGTTTCGGCTACTGGGAGGATGTTTGGCCCGCAATTTGGTAGCACACGATTGAGGCATTGGCTGTAGACATTCTGAAAAAGAAATGATTAATTAGTATACTAAATAATATCGTTATATAATGATATGGAAATATAGGACTTAGAGCAAGGGACAGTGAGGTCGAAAAAGCGAATATTACTTTTGAAATACATAAATAAGTAATTAATAAATAGCCTAGAATATTATTTACACGGCCAATCAAAAAGAAAAAGATTCTTAGCTAACCAAGTTTATGTTTGTACTGTGGTAACCAGATAGCTGATATACTACTTTTGAATACATACTTAAACAGTTATTTACATCCAAACACAGAACAAACATATATTCATGCATAAAATTATTTGTACTAGTCGGGATTCAAACCTACGACCGGCGGCTTGAAAGTCAGTTTCAAAAATCACAAAGCCAATCGGTCTGTCATATTTGTCCTAATTGGCAATGGAATCAATGACCTATGACGTCAGTAAAGGTAACTAAACAACTGAGCGAACATGTCCATCATAGCTTTATTAAAGTCGTTTATTAAATATAATTTTAAATTAAGTACTTACATTTATAATAGCTAGTTGCAAACAAACAATCAAAAATGATTTGGAGTACATTTTTCAATTATTTCAGTTCAGTACAAGTAAACCAATAAGAAAATATTACTCTTAGTATTATGAATAAATAACTTAAAAACCCTGTATTTATATTAAAATTATAATCGGTAAGTTATGAAAGACATAGATATCGGTTGATATTATTTTGTCATTTCATTGATAAAATACATTCTCAGAAACTATTTCTTCCTACTAATATTGTAAATATTGAGCCGTGGTGGCTCAGTGGGTAACGCACCGACTCACAATCATGAGGGTGCAGGTTCAAACCCCGGCCCGTACCTCTGAGTTTTATAAAAACTTAGGTACGCATTCACACCACTGGCTTTCGGTGAAGGAAGACATCGTGAGGAAACCTGCATGCCCGAGATGTCACTATTAAGGGCATGTGAAGTCCGTCACCGCACTAGTGGTGGACTATGGCCTACACCCCCTCGACGTTAGGGGAGGCTCGAGCTTCTCGGTGGAGACGTGTATGAGCTGTTGATGATGATGATGGATATAGTCGTGTGTTTTCGATGCCCGTCTAGGGCAAAAAGCTAAAATCAACATGTCTGGATAGTCAATAAAAATGTACTTATAATTAACTAAATAATTATCCCGAGATATTTTCCTTCGGCAACTCGAAAGTCAGGGTCTCTCAACCAAATGGCAACCGTCTTGTCAGTTCATAATTAATATAAAAATTTAATATTATTTTAGGTTTCCTCACGATGTTTTCCTTCACCGAAAGCCAGTGGTGTGAATCCGTACGTAAGTTTCTATAAACTCAGAGGTTCGGGCCAGGGATTTGAACCGGCGCACCTCATGATCGTGAGTCGGTGCGTTCCCAACTGAGCCACCACGTCTCCACGACTATATATCGACACATTATTGTGAATATCAGGGTAGCTAATTACTAAAACACCTAGCTCATTAACAATTTACTCCGTAGTAGACTCTCAAGACGAAGATTTGTCACTTAAAACAGTGTTTTTATTTTATATAGTGGCTCCCCGCGGTTTCGCCCGCATTCCCGGGAGATCTTCCATTTTCCCGAGATAAAAAGTAGCCTATGTCCTTTCTCAGGCTCTAGAATATCTGTGTACCAAATTTCATTTAAATCGGTGAAGTAGTTTTAGCCTGAAAGTGAGACATACAGACTGATAGAGTAACTTTCGCATTTGTAATATTAGTATAGAGCCTCCCCGCAGTTTCACCCGCATTCCCGGGAAATCTTCCATTTCCCCGGGATTTAAAGTAAAGCATATTAAAAGTATTAGCAGAACTAAAATATGTTAGGATTAGTATAAAATTATACTATTAAATTAATCCCAACAGGGGTAATCTACCATATTAACATTTCTGCCCTGTAAATCATTGTTAGTGGTTGGCCATAGGGAATTTACGGATTTCGGTAACTATTTATAACTATTAACAAAATGGGCTGTAACAAATTAAGTTTGAATCTGTTTGTCTGTGCCATCGTAGCTCTAAAATGGAATAGAAGAAAAATAAAATTTGTCTTTTTAAAGTAGAATTAAGCATAGTCTTATATAGTTCAATTGAATGATTTATTAGTGTGGTAATAGCATCGAGCATGTAACCAATAGAGTAAATTGTATGTATTAATATTACTTCTCATTTATTTATTCTCTTGTTATTACTCTTTTAGGTATATTCACTACTAGGTGCCTCCTAGCTCCCGTTCCCGTGGGAATACAAAAATAAAATATAGCCAAAGTTACTCCTTGATAATGTAGCTTTCTAATAATGAAAGAATTTTTGAAATCGGCACAGTATTTTTTGAGTTTATTCATTACAAACATACACACAATTTTTTTTCCTCTTTATAATATTACTAGCCGCCGTCGTGCGGTTTTACCCGCGTAATTCCCGTCCCTGTAGGAATACGGGGATGAAATATAGCCTATGTTACTCATGAATAACGTAGCTTTCTATTGGTGAAAGAATTGTGTAGATCGGTTCAATAGTTTCGAAGCCCATTCGTTACAAACAAACAAATCTTTCCTCTTTATAATATTAGTAAATTTATAAAATTATGTAAATACCAGCTGTCGCCGCGAAGTCAATTTTGCCTTAATTTTTTTACTATAGATAAAATTTATCTTCATAAATCAAAATAAACCCGTATTTTCCAGAACAATAGTTAGTTTTATATTACTGTTTTATTAGTTAAGTAGCTTTTGAGTTTATTCAATACAAAAAAACAAAATTTCCTCTTTATAATATAGTTACTTAAGTAAATATTGGAGACTCTGTTCTATGTTCAAGGCAAAAAAAGTTATTTCATTTTGTATCTATGGTTACCATATTATTTTAAGGTACATATACAATATTCTGATGACGGATTTACGCCAATTTAAAACTCTATTACATGACATAGATTTTAAGTTTGCATTTTGTATATAACTTAAAGCTTTAAAATCATTTATGAATTCGGGTTTATAAAGTTAAAAGCTGATGAAACTACTACAAATTCAGAAATCAGCCTTCAACTAAGAACGGGCTAAAACCTGAGCAAAGAAAGTCATTTATTTAACGGCTTAACATTTCAAAGCATTTTCATTGGTATCAAAGAGAAAAGCAAGTTATATGCATAAGTGGTGTCGTAGAAAATAAAACAATAGACACACAATGTAAATTAAAAACAATAACAAATATATTAATCATAAAAATAAATAAATTAAAGTATGTTCATCAGTGGACGTCTTTTTGCTGATATGATGATGATGATGATGAACCAGCTTAAAAGAAATCAGTCATTGCAAAAAGATCATTATTATCTGCTAATATAGCAGAATAAGGAGACTGGAAGTCAACATTAGCTGAACCATATGGTGACAAAATAGGGTCGGAAAACGGTGACTTAGACAACGCTTCATATGGTGACATTAATGTCATACTGCTCCTTGTTGGTGACCTAACACCAGGCATTGTAAACATTTGCGACGAATCCCCGAAAGTAGAACCACCAAGGAAATTAGCACTAGGCATCGGTGTGAAATGATTATAGGATACTGAACTGTATTCATTTGGAAATTGAGTTGGAATTGAGTTGTCTTGTGATACTAAAGACCTTAAAGCATCAAATGGAGATTTTTCACCAATTTTCGGTTCTGGAAGAGGTTTGTTCAAAATATTGTTTACGATTAACAATTGTAGTGCTATAGCTAAGTTGTTTAATACGTGTGTATCCATTGGCGTTTTGGTTGGTAGTTCTGTTGGTGTCAATGGTGGGGTTGGTAACAATGATTTGACAGGAGCAGGAGCTACAACTTTAGGAGGATTTGGACAAGGCATTGAAGATGCAACTGAATTTGCAACGCTAAATTGTGGCCCTGGTTGGAACTGTGATGTCTGTATCTGTGGTCCTACGTATTGTGATGTTGGTATTGGTCCTGGTATGATATATTGTGGTGTTGGTGCCAAATTTGGTATGTTAGGTTGGTTTATTGGGTTAAATGCTGGTATTTTTGCTATAGTTGGTTGTCCTTGCGGGCCGACACGGGTGAGAAGGTACTGCTTTACTGATTGGCTCTGAGATGATACCTGGAATGGAGAAGGTTTTTGAAGGTAATGATTATAGAATTAGTGGATTTGGAGCAGATTTTGAATGTGTCAATATAGTTGCTTATGTATCAATCTACTACTGATTGTACATAAAAAATATCCCAATCTAATTGCAAACTAGCAGAGCTTGTACTGTAACCAGATAGCTCGACTCCTTTTTAAATACATAGAACCTATATAGATAATTACATCAAGACACAGAACAAACAGACATATCCATGAATACAAATATTTGTCCTGGGTGGGATCCAAAGCCACGACCGGTGTCTAAACCACAAACCCAAAGTGACTGTCGTATATAAAAAAAAACACATTAAGTACTATGTATACAATTTTTTAGATTTTGTGTAAATTAGAATTATGACAATGTTTTGGTTCCGCCCGTGTCCCGTGCGAAGTCGGGGCGAGTAGCTAGTTCATTTATAAATGTTAACAACACCCCCGTTAGGATTTCAGGAAAATTGTATAAAAGTCCGCGTAATATCTGCTTTAATTTAATAAATGAGGAGTCCCATTTTCATTTAGGGAAGGGAAATAAAAAATAACGCGTAAAAAGCGCATTCGGACAAAATTACTTTCCCTAAGGGTCTTATAGTGAAATGGGGAAACATAACATTACTTAGAACAAAAACATTTAATGAAATTTTTGCATTTTACTACACTTTTTTTGCTAAACAAAGTTACTTTTTTTAGCTATTTTCATTTAAATAAAATGTTTATCGAAAACTCGAAAACGGCTAGAAATATTATAAATGCGAATGTTTTTGAATATAGATGTTTGCTACTCTTTCACGCAAAAACTACTAAAACGATTTTAAATAAAATTACACATATTCGTAACGGAATTAACATATAGACTATTTTTAGTAAAATTTAAGATTTCTGAGAATGTGAGTAAAACCACGGGAAGCAACTAATCCTACTAATATTATAAATGCGAAAGTTTGTATGTATGGATGTTTGTTACTCTTTCACGCTCCAACGGCTGAAGGGATCTGCTTGAAATTTGGCACAGAGCTAGAATATGTTCTGGAATAACACATAGGCTACTTTTTATCCCGGGAACGCGGGTGAAACCGCGGGGAGCCACTAGTAATAGATAAATAAAATATAAATACCTTCATAATAAATAGAGCTTGAATGAAATAATACAAAATTTGCCGAGACATATTTCCCAAGATGAACTGATGAAAAGTAAAGATTCATCTCGATATAGATCACTATTTATTTATGATATTAGGTACATTGTTATAACGTGTTTTCTTATCTTTTTAGATAATATTTGATTTATCTCTGATTTTATCTTTAATATCTCGATTAGAAAGTCAAAGTTACTGATTTGACTTAAAACGTGCTAGTACTTTGATGACTCGAATAGTTTTTTTTATATAGTCGAAGGCCTAAAAACAAATTGGCTGCCAGCAATGGCTGGAATTTAAAAACCGATTTCAAATTAGAGTTAAGTTTTATTAAGTTTACAATCTAAATACATTTTCTCTTAAGACTATTACAGTTTCTTTTTTCTTATGCAAAGTACCTAATAGATAATAATACTATTTATTAGGGACTGGTGTCCGCTGTAGGTAAAACCTGTGTTGCAGTTGTATTAAGCCTGACTTTTACTAAGTAGGTACCTACCCTTAAACCGTGCTATGGTTTCCTCACGTTTCTTCACTGAAATTACCATATTGTAGGACTTTAGTGAAAGAAAACATCGTGAGGAAACCTGCATGCCCGAGATGTCACAATAAAGGCATGTTCACTACTGCATTGTACTAGGCCCGCGTGGACTATGGCCTAAACCCCCTCGTTCTTAGGGGAGGGGAGGCACCGCTAGTGGAGACGTATAAGCTGAGAATCTGGTTTTCTAACAGAAGACTTTTGAAAAGAGTAATTACTGAGCTTATTCCCGGCTCTTCTCAGTAAAAAACAACATTCAGAGCCGAGCATTAATTAATAGTGACTATTTATAAGTGCTTGATTGGCTTCATCCATATTCGTAACTGCAAGTTCGTAACCAGATAAAAGAGAAAAAGAAATCTTCTCTTGTAACTGGTTACGAAACACGAGTTACCAAAATGGAATAATAATTCTTCTCTCACAACTAGTTACGAAACAGCGAAAAAAAATTCTCCTCTTGTTACTGGTTACGAACTTGCAGTTACGAATATGGATGAAGCCGCTTGATTGAGGTCTATTTGAATAAAAAAGATTTTGATTTGATTTTGATAACATACCTAAGCGTCTTTGGTCTAAAATTACCTAACAACATAAACATAGCAATAATTTGTAAACATGTAACTTATGTGTAACACAAAACAAACCGATTTGTCAATGTTTTACGAAATTAAATAATTATGTCACTGTTACTTTCCGTATAAATAGGGATTTAAAAATTGTTTTTAATTATAATTGATCGTGAATAAAGTAACATGGCGGTTAAAATTACCATTTTCGCGCTCGCCGCGCTGGTTTGCCAGGTAAATAATTATTTCTTCCCTAAATTCTACATTTTATTTGTAGTAATAGAAAATCAATTAATATTTATTAGTCTGCATGTTTAACAAATTTTAGAATTCAATATATTTATTGTGTACTAAAATTGGTTATATTTATGTAGATAAATAATAATAATAAACAATGCACAATTGCACATCCTTGACCATATTTATACTTCTATACTAAATAGGTATATAAAGCTGAAAAGTTTGTTTGTTTGTTTGTTAACTTGAACGAGCTAATCTCTAGAACTACTGGCCTGATTTGAAAATTATTTCAGTGTTAAATAGCCCATTTATCGATCAAGGATGCTACAGGCAATAGGAGTTAAATAAATGTAGTTGCTCACTAGCTTACCTATTTAATAATACTTATTCGTTACAGGTATATTCTCAATGCGGTCCGGTCATCAGATCACCACCAATAATCTCACCACCATGTGCCACTGGTCCTGTGGTCACCACAACCAGCCCTGTGGTCGCCACAACCATCGTCGACAACACCGTATCAAACTCCTTAGCCAACGCTATCCAATTACTAATCGTTAGCAAGCTGATCGAATCGACTATGACCCCTAACATAGTGACCCCTGTCGTATCATCCCCTGTTGCTTACCCCTTAGACGTAATTCCACCAATTTTCAATCCTGTACCAGAAATCCTACCAGCCTGCGGCTGCAGTGATGTCATCGATATTTTACCCACGTACGGAATCCCAGAGTATATTCCGTATCAAAACCCTTGCGTCACCGAAATTGTGACTCCTTCCGTTCTACCGATCCCGTACAATGATGTTTGTGGATGCAGCAGCATTCTGCCCTATCCTTTTGAGGTTAACCCTTACGCTCAGGTCCTGAGTGGGTTTGATTACCCTCAAAGTTTTGGGCCTTATGCTGCTGATGTGCTGTTCCCATCTTCAATACCAGCTCAATTGAGATGCAACTTTGGTTATTCCCCTGCGAATACGCCGTGTGTGAGCTATAATGTGGAACCTTTAGCGTTCTTAGAGTCCTACGGTCTCGGAAACCTAATCGGTAATAGATTCTATTGATTGTTATTTTTTAATTTAATCACAATGAAGATTTTGGTTTGAATAATTTGTGTTCGGAAATATTGTATTGAACTGAAAATTGAATAAAAAATCTTTCCTTTTTAATAATTTATTTATTTCATATCACACCCATGCGTTCATAACATTAGTATTAAGACTAGAAATAACATTGTAAGGTAAATTCGAAGACACAAATCTAGGGTCTATAAAATTTGGGGAAACAATATTAGATGAAAATGGATTTGCACAACCGCAGGAGAAAGTGGGGGATGAGATAATTTCGTTTAAAATTGGAGCAGCCAATTGCATGGCCATTTCTGAACTGCCTTGAGTATTTTCCAGTAAGTTACAAGCAATCATCAATTGGATTGTATTGGCTAAGTTCTGGCAGACAGTTGGTGTACAATCAGTTATTATTATTGTGGAAGGGGGAGGGGTGTTAGGAGAGACAGGGACAAATGTATTGGTAATTTCAGGTATTATAGGGGACGTTTGGGGGATGAAAGCTCTTGGTGAGTCGATGACTTCCGCTATTTGTCTGTTGATCATGTTGAGTGGTGAACGTAGGCATTGTGAATTGGCAAACTGTAATAGAAATAGATTAATAAATTTATGTTCAATTGAAAACTATGAGCCACAAACAAGACTTATAATAGACTTGTAGCTCTTCGCAGTTTCATCCGCGTTCCCGGGAGATCTTCAATTTTTCCGGGATAAAAGTAGCCCATGTCTTTACTCAGGCTCTAGACTATCTGTGTACCAAATTTCATTTCAATCGGTTCAGAAGTGTTAACGTGGAAGCGAAACAGACAGACAGAGTTACTTTACGCATTTATGATATTAAGTATAGATATGGATTAACAACCTGGTATTTTAAAATCGCCACGCAAAATATTAATACATATTTAATCATTTTATTTTTCAATATTATTTTTTGTTAATATTTTATATAACCTATAACCTTTTGGGTGTGTATTTAAATAAAAAATATAAGCAGTGTTATTAATTATTTATCTGATTGTTATCTTTGAATCGTGATTTATCTGATGTTTAAATGCAATACATTGGTAAATAGCGTTTGATAACGTTTTAACTTGCTAATATTATTTATCAGCCTTTATAATTAGGAAACCAGGGAGCAATTCTCTAAGGCTTAGACTATTTTGACATATTGATTTAATATGATGCGCTGTCTCTTACGATAATACTGAATTACATGAGACCAAATGATATAGTAACCAAAGGAATGTATATTTTGGTGATACTGCATACTAATACATACTTTACTAACATTCAAAATGCTGTTATTTAAGTTTCCTTTTTGACTACGTTCCTTTGTTACGTTATACTGATGAAAATTAAGACGTATGTTACTTAAAGCATCTTAAATCCAGCCGAAGAAGGTTTAGACCAACATATTCATAGCATGCAATGCAGTTAATTAAATAGCAAGGTAGCTTGGAATAATTTATTCATCTCTAGGCTTCGACTATCGATTATATGGCTAATTTAATCCAAACACAGTAATCTGTACTAATATTATAAAGCGGAAGAGTTTGTTTTTCTGTAATATTTATTTATATATTTTACTACCTATAATATTTTTTTGGGTAGAAAGCCCAAGTCAAGAAACATCAAGATTGTATTTTGGATGGGTACCATAATAAAACTTGATGTTGTAAGTAATTTCATTGTAAAATCTTTTTCTTCCTAATTATATATATATATATTAGAGAGGTAATGGAGTTGGAAATATATTATCAAAACAATTTGTCATAAACTAATGTCATAATTTTTAATTATTGCAATAATATGTTAGGTACGTACCTATTTCAATTGAACCATTCGCAATACAATTTCACAACGTTCATTTACATGTTATAAGTTTTGTACATAAAGCAAAGGCATTTATTATTTTTGTTTTGTTCATACTTACACTTTGTTTTCAATTCATTCTACTATTCATAATGAATACCCATTTACTTTTGTTTACAATAATTATGATTATTGGCGTAAGTTTTCATTAATTATTCTGTTAATTTTAACATAAGTCCATCAAAAATCAATTTTATTTTATTATTTCAGCTAACAACAGCATTTCCAAAACGCATTGCCCGCCGTCGACAACCAACTCCCTCGAAAGCGGTAATTGTGCCTAAGCTGGCAACACCATGCCCAACTGTCATTGAGACTTGCGCGCCAAAATCTGTAAGACCATGTTGCAATGAACCATTAATTCTGCCACCGAAAACCGTGGAATTACCAGGCGGATTAGGTTATTTGCAATCTGCAATACCTATAATAGCAGATGCGTTTGAACCGGCATTTGAATTAATAGGTGCATGTTCAGGCGCATATTTACCTGTGGCAACCCTAGAAAGTGGCCTAGTGCTAGCCGCACCTTTATGCCCAGAATTAGCGCCGTTAATAAAACCTATTGTATTGTAGTTTTTAAAATAAAATCTTTATTCGTGTAATAGATATTTTATTTCTTAACTGCCATGTATAAATTATTGTTTTTATATTCTTATGAACGTTTTGAGGTATATTTTAAACATCGTTTCGTCTAATATATGCACTGATTTTGTGTTAAGATTTATCTATACCTACATCTTAAAAACTTGATATGAAATACGTGCTTAACTCTACAATTTTAATGACAAATCAATCCAACAGTAATTTCATGATAATTGTCCAAAATTTTCCATACATTAAAAAATGTGTTAAAAACTTATCTCATTTATCGTAAGTGTACCGTGTAGTCGTGGCCACGGTACCAGTAATGGCCAAAAATTAAAAGAATCATCTAGAATTCGGACATGAGCGAATGTTTTTACATTGGGATCACTGTGACATAGACTTTAGACATCGAACTATCTAAGTTTAACGTTTTATTGAATTCAGTCAGTTACATGTACAAATTTGCGCGAATACAAAGTGTAAGGTGATTTGAAATTGACAACGACGGCTTTTCTTACGGAAATCGTTAAGGCGGTGAGCAGAAAGTTTCACTTGTAAAATAGTATTGCTTAATAAAATCAAAATTAGTGTTGTTTCATGTGTGAGCCATGAAATAAAGATAAACTAAGACTAAGACTGGGGTATCCATTAATGGATTTTCCCTGGCCAAGACTGGGTCACAAAACTACAACTTTTATTTGTTAAATTAATTGAATCCAGCTTTGCCGTATCCCACGCGTAACACATTACAAATATTAAATAAGGACTGGACTTTACAGTTTCACTATATTCAGTGCTGAAACTTTCACAATTTTGGTAATATTTCACAAAAACATATTTTTTTCTTAAACTGGCCACCATTGGGTCATTTACCATACATTAAAAATAATTATTTTGAAACAAAACAACATTTATGTTTATTGAAAAATATTAAAGCCATCATTATTTCAGATAAAATGAAAAGTTTCCAACAAAGATCTTGTTAGCAAACAGCGGAAAGTTTTAATTTAGAAATCTCTACGATTACATAGTAAAAACTAGATAAAAAGGGCTATAAATAAAAACATGTATGTTTTTAAATTAATGTCTGTTTAGTTTTTGTTATGATTTCTCGATTTTACGATGACACCGGAATATTTACTTGCTGCTGTAAATATCGTTATATTTAATTTAAAGGTAAACAGATTATAATGTAATTTGCTACATGTTATTTTTTCATTGATTATTTCATACTTTTTAGCTTAAACGGTTATAATTTTTATATTATTCCTCAGCAATATTATTAAAAAAAAAGTTGAAAAATATAATACTTTTTACAAAGTTATGGCAACACCCTCAGAAAATTAAAAAACATTACAGATAGCTGATTCCCGGTATGTACCATCAACACAGCCCTATCCAGTGCAGCCGCCAAGTCCAGCATTGGCTCCAAGCTGCTATCCTCAAGCAGCCACGGCATATTATCTACCGGTGCCACCATCAGCTCCGAAAATCACTGTGCTAAATCCTGGAACATATCCAAGCCAACCAGCTTCTGGACATCCTGTTAATTTTGGACAATCCTCACCAATGATACCAGCTCAACCAGGGTGTTCTCCACCATCAGCTCATGCCAATCTACCAATTCAGCCAGTATATTGGTCACCAGCCCAACCTTCGCCAACATTAACTCCACCCGTCCCCTTGGCAAGCTCACCGACCTTTCCACCTTGGCCAGCAACTCCACCAATTTCACCACCTCAAGGATACATACCACCATCAATAATTCAAACATCCCCACCAGTTCTCCGAAGGCCAGCACAGCCAGCATATTTGCCACCTCCAGGAACTCCACCAATTTCACCACCTCAAGGACACTTACCACCATCAGTAATTCAACCATCCCCAGTTCTCCTGACTGTTCCACCCTCACCAGCGTATATAACAGAACCGCCTTCAAGCTTGCCTACTCTCCCACCTTCACCAGAATGCTCTCCAGCACCACCTACCTCCCCAACTGCTGCTGCCTGCCCTACGCCTACAAAACCAACAAGTCTCCCAGTGTTGCCAGAATTCAAAAGACAAACATCAGGTCTAGTGCCCCCACCTGAAGAAATATGTATAATAGAAGAACCTCTATTTTTACCCCCACCATCTCCTGGTCCGGTAAAAGCTAGGGCTGATATATACGCACCAGAAAGCAACTTGAGATTTGATCAAGATGTTTTACGTGGATTCTTGATTAGTTTAGGTATTTGATGTGCACGTAGTATATTATAAATTAGTACGTTTGTATAATTTTTCTTTTGTGAAAATTATATATAACGGTTTTAATATGAAATAAATTATATTTGATGATTCTTAACTATGTATAAGTTAAGTTTATAATATGTTACTTAAAGAAGTCATCATTTAGTATTGATTTTCTGTGCTAACGAGTCTGCTAACATCGAAGTTATTGATGTTATTGTAGATTAGAAAACGAGCATAATCTTATGTAAATATAAATTAAAAATAAACTAATTTATTTTCTTAATAAAACCTTCATTATTAATTTGCCTGTCAATGTACCCTCTTCTTTTTCGTAGATGGTAACCCTCCCTGACTGATAACTGATAATAGCCTGTCACTGTCAAAAAAATTGCCGAGTACAGTGCGGTTACTCGCCGAATTTTGGTTTAAATTCATTTATTTTCAACAAATAAACAATTCAAAATGGTAGAAGCACAAAAGTATAGGATTGAGCAGGAGATGACCAACTTGGTGAATGAGTTGGACAAGAGTTATTTACGGAAAATGCAAGTGAGTATTGAGGTTATGAAGTGTTGTGATAGATAAAGAAATCTTACGCAACTCCTTAACAATTAGAAACAAATCTATGAATATAGGTCAGAGATACATTATGACCACGCCTCTACAAAATTACTAATATATATTTGTAAAATTTCACCAGAGTTCTTAATTTGTTAAATATTTTATAAATAGATTAGTCCTTGGAGAAGTACATAGGCATTTTATAATAACAATCTCAGCTGGTACCCTATTAGGCATTATTTTCGAATTCAAAGAACGTTAAAGAACCAATACTAGTTGTCCCACCCAACTTTGTCTGCATCACATTCCCCATTTAGAAAAGTTTATAGTACTAGGGTTACATTAGATTAATAATATGCTCATCAAATTTATTACGAAACTTTCGAAATCTCCAATAGCCGTTCTCAAGTTATAGTGTGACCGGAAGAATTAGGTTCATTTATATATATATTTTTAGTTAGATACCATACTCCTCCGAAATGGCTAGACCGATTTTATGTAATTTTATATGCATATTCAGTAGGCCAGTTGGTTAATATTTATTTTTGATACCCCTGTGATCACGAGAACGGGTACTACGCTGGTAAAACCGGGGGGCGGCAGCTAGTTTTTATATACATGCATACAGATTTGGTTTCACAAATAATACTTATATATTATATTACCAGGGTGACATGCACAGGTGTGCGGCCCGGTGCTGCGATGACCAGCAGACCTCGTTGGAGAGAGTGCACGGATGCATAGAAAACTGTACCGTTGGTCTGAACCAGGCTAATAACTTTGTACAGGTTTGTATATCTAATTACTATAATTTTTTGTTACAAATTGAAGATGAGGATATGTTGGTGACATTGACACATATGTTGGTGACACACTCCTACAAGGAGTATGACCTTTCAGCAATCCCGGAATTGCCACTGTAGTAGAGGTGGTGGTGACCACTTACCATCAGATGGACTGTTGTTCATCCTATTTCCGTAATAACAATATAAGGATATCCATACTTAAGTTTGAGTATGGATGGATGGAGGGATGTTTGTTCCTCTTTCACGCAAAAGCTACAGAACGGATCTAGATGAAATTTCCATAACATATTTATAACCTGGATTAACACATAGACCACTTTTTATCTGGGAAAATTGCAGGTCCCTCGGGAACGTGGGTGAAACCATAGGGAGCCTTTTATAAGAATATATTGAAGACTGTTTATGTAATTAATTGAAAATACTATACATATTTTATCAGCTATCTGGAGACCATATCAGAAGCTTTACTTAGTATGAAATTATTTAAACGGCAAGTAAAAGAATGTCCCAAAATAAATAAAATAATTTAACCTTTTCAGACAGAAATCAACCATCTACAGAACAGATTGCAGAGATGTGTGATGGACTGCAATGATTCAGCACGGGACAGACTCGGACCAGATCCTAGCCAGGAGAAGGTGAGTTTTAGATCTGTCGTCATCAGCTCATATACATGTCTACTGTATGAGCAGAAACCTCCCCTAGCAGCGAGAAGGTTTAGGCCTACCTACCCACCCTGTGGTCCACCCTGTGGACCTAGTACGAATTGGCAGACTTTATATAACTTTAATTTTGACACTACGGGCATGCAAGTATCCTCACTGGAAATTAAAAACCCCGAAAATGTGGGTAAAACCAAAATGAGAGCTAGTATGTTAAAAAATAGTATAATCTATTGTTAATTTCAATTTCAGGTTGACAAATGTACGATAGAATTTGAAAAATGTGCAGTAAAATGTGTGGATAAACACATGAGTCTGATACCCTCGCTGATGAAGACCATGAAGCAAGTCCTGGCCAGCGGGAAACCACCTCCGGTCAAGCACGAATGAGATATATCCAAAATCGGTGTTAGTCCTGTGTATGTCAGTGAAAAATCAGCTACCATAGTAGTCATGTGAAGCTTAAGGCCTCATAAGCACGAGAGATTTTTTAACAGACGTTAAAAAAGCGTTCCAATACAACATATGCTAAGTATATGTAAACACGACAGTGTTTTTAAAACGCGACGCTTTATTATCGAGCGGTGTTGCATTTTCAACTTTGGGCGTTAGAAATAGAGCATATTATGGTACTTGGGAATGCATTTGTTGTGTATGAACGCTTATTTTAATGTCCGTTAAAAAACTCTCGTGCCAATGAGGCCTAAAAATATCTTGTTATGGAACAAAAAATAGTTTGAATAGCATTTATATATACTACAGTTATATCTAGTTGAGTAAAATAGAAATATATCTTTACGTACATAAAGATATATGTATGTCAAAAATTAAGGTTTACAGGAGCGTAATCTATGTTCAAACCGCTAATTATAATACTAGGTATGTGCATGAATAATCTAAAGCCAATATGCAATAAAAAGGTATTTTTGACATGTCTTTATGTACGTAGGGAGCAGCGTTGCCAGACGTCCCGATTTTTAAATCAAATTTTATGTCCCGCGCGGGACAGGCTCAGTCCCGCTTTTCGGGAATAACTCGACCGTGCGTGCAAAAAAATCATATTTTTATTAAAATACAATTTCTATATACTTAACGTAATTTGAATTCATATAAAAAGATAAATATTCAAAAACTTTTGATTATATACGTTTCTTTTACTATGTCCCGCTTTCGACGAAAGAATCCCGCTTTTTTCACTCAAAACGTTTCTAAATCCCGACTTGGCACCAATATATCTGGCAACGCTGGTCATACATCACACACGGCCAATGTGATTCCAAACTAAGCAGAGCTTGTACTGTAACCAGATAACTGAATAACAGATTCATAAATACATACTTATACAGATATTTACATCCAGACACAGAACAAATATATGTTCATGCACACAAAAGCTTGTAAGTCAGGGTCCCTAACCACAAAGTCAACCCGTCAATCAATATTAGAAAATTTATAAAAAAATATTGAATAATAGTTTGTAAATTTTTAATGCATTTTTTTTTCGTTTCACTATTTAAGTCTTGCTCAGTAAAACTCAAACTTTATATTGTTATATATTTTCTATACAACCTTAAAAATAACTAAATGCCATATAGGTACCTATTATACAAATAGATGTTAGATATAAGATGATTAGTTTAAAATAAATAATAATATTTCTGTTAAAAGTTATGTTTTTTATTATTTTACCTAAAACTTTAAGGTAAGGCGTTTTTCGATAGCTAATTTGTGTCCTAATTAAACAGAGCTTGTGTTGTGGTCACCAGATAGCTGACATACTACTTATATTTAGGTATATAGACAAGTAAAAAACGTGCATGTTTTGTTGTAAAAATTTAACCTATGATTAGGTACCTAAATAGACAGAGTAGTTATTATTTATGGTAATTATAGAAAATGGTTTTTAAGCATTTACCTATATATTGTGTGAAAATTTTACATATCCTAACTAAATTGCAAAAAAAATGCATAGGTATACTTAATTATTCAAATTATTATATTAAATAATGATCTATTCCCCAGATTAGGTGTATGTAATCATAATATGTTTAAAGATACTACCTTATTTATGAATAAATATGTCCAGCATTAATGATTAGCACAAATCAAATTTCCAAAAACTTTTCCCAAATCGTTTTCCCGCTGAAGCGTGCCAAGAAGGTTGCCAACATAAAAAAAAACATTACCAAATTAGTAACAGTTACTTCTTGATAGATTAAATAGATAAAAAAAAGTTACAAGCACTAAAACGTTTATCATTGATGTTATGCAAAAAATCGATTGCATACTTTTTTTTATGAAATTTGATCATTATCACAATTAGAATTTAGTATAAAAAAGTTGATTGATATAAATTATATCATTACCTACACTACTGAAGCATCTTAAACATGTATTCCAGAGTACTAGTTCTTTTTGCATTTACTATATTGATTGTGAGTACTATTTTTTAATTACTTTTTTATTGACAAGGTATTCGGTTTTGCAGCCTTGTCTACTGTATACGATTTTTGGGAGGATTTTACCCTTTTGAAATGATAGTTAAAATATATAACTCTCCAAAATTAGAGATAAATAGATATTATTCAATCTAAAAATGCTTTGATTCATCTTATATATAAAATTCTCGTGTCGCGGTGTTTGTGATTAAACTCCTCCGATACGGCTTTACCGATTCTCATGAAATTTTGTGTGCATATTGGGTAGGTCTGAGAATCGGCTACTATCTATTTTTGATACCCCTGTGATCACGGGAACGGGAACTACGCGGGTGAAACCACGGGGCGGCAGCTAGTTATATTATATAATTTTAATTGTTTTTATCCGCAATAGTGTCAATTTATCTACAATGACGAACAAAAGAGACAGAGCACTAATATAAAGTTATCCTTTTCAATTCCAGGTTAATTCTCAATTGATAACAACGAAACGGATCAAATCTACCACCAGGAACTCTTTGAAACTACCTAAAAATGTTCCATTAATAATATCTAACCCTTGCAACTGCCCTGTGGAGCTGACAAGAGGCCCAAAGTGTCCATGCGGCTGTGCCAACCCTAACGACTGTCGAGGCCCTATTATCAACTCACTAAAATGCCCAGAAAGGCCTTGCAAATGCGGTGATTGTCAAACTATCGGTAGATGTCGCTGTCCAGAACCCATAGACACAGCATACACGTTCCTGCCAGAATTATTGACAGTTCCCGTCAACCAGTGTCCTATAAATGCACCATTAGATTTCACACTGCCATGCGGATGTCAAAATCAATGCCAATGCCGTGCCCCGAAAGACACATGCCCCGTCATCGACCCGAACTATTCTCCCATCATAACTGAGTCTTATTTAACCCCAGATCTGTCGACGTACCGCGTTGCCCCAATTAATGTTCCAACGTTTTTAATTGATGCGTCTCGTGTCCCCGATACGTGTGCCCGCTCTTTAAACCCTGTTTATGAAATATTTGTACCGGCGCAAGAGTGTCCAGCCCCACCGCCGGTGTCTATGTCGTGTGGATGTCAAAGGACTTGTGGCTGTCAAAATGTCAAACAAGCACGTCCGGTGACAGAAACACGCCCCTGCTCCTGCAGTTGTATGCCCCAACCAGTACTGGGAAGCCCCAAATATTTACGTCAAGTGACCATACAACCCCCGTTTTTGTAAATGATTAATATTATTTATTAATTTATTTATTTGTAGTTATTAAATGGTTATTTATTGGAATTAATCTTTGTTGTTTTATTTGTTTCTTGGAATGGTAGGCATAGTTGGTTAGTATGCCACTAAGGTGGCAAACAGGCATACGGCTCCAACTGATGGAAAGCGGTTACCGTAGCCTATTGACGCTTGCAACACCAGGTGCGTCATATGATGATAATACAATTGTATTACAGAAATCAAATATAGGTAATTTCATCTAGAATTTATTTTAAATGAGTCACCCCAATTGAAAATAACAAGATTCTTGGTTACTGGAACTCCTCGGATTTGAACACATGACATCTCATCTTACATCAATAGAATAGAAGGAAAATTACTATCGCTAATTTGATAAAATGATACTACAGATTGAAAGATAATGTTACTTTCATCACGATCTATAGATCATTATCGATCAATAGTAATATCAAGATCAATGTCACAATAATATTGCATAATTTTAATAATACGACTGTTATAAAAGAAAACATAAGCATTAATTATGCACAATTTAATTTACCTTGAACATCAATGTAAGTTCTAGAATAAATTTAAACTCTCAACTCTGTCATCAAAATAAATAAATCCTACTAATATTATAAAGGCGAAAGTTTGTAAGTATGGATGTATGGATGTATGGATGTTTGTTACTCTTTCACGTAAAAACTACTGAATGGATTTGAATGAAATTTGGAATAAAGATAGCTTATAACCTGGATTAACATATAGGCTACTTTTTATCCCGGGAAAATGGAAGACCTCCCGGGTACGCGGGTGAAACCGCGGGGAGCCACTAGTATAATATATTTCGAAGGAAATTGAGGGTTGCTTAATCAGATGAACCGATTTTGATATTATTGAAAAGTCTATACGACAAAAGTCTGGTCAGCCGTTTGAAGTTCATCTAGACACACAGCAGTGTGTTAAGCCAAGTTCAAGCAAAGGAACTGGTTATCCAACGCCAAGATTAATTACCTTAATCGATTCACGAGTATTTAATTAATAATTCAAGGACTCCTTACGCTTTTCGACTTAAAAAAATACAAGAAAATACTACTTGTATTTATAATATTTTGTTATTTTTCAGATGGATCACACAAACTTCATAACATTATCTCTTACAATATTGTCATGTTTTATAACCGTAAATTGTCAAACTGTACTGTCAAGGAATGCAGTAGCGACCGCTCTAAAAGACATCCTCTCTCCCTCTAACAATGAAAGAGCCGCTCAAATCCTTCGAATGGCCGCGTCCCGCCAACGCGTGCCAGAAGTGGTGTTGCCAGTTAGAACTGCCGTGCCAAAGATGGGAGAACTCAACATGCCAAGTCGTGTGACTGTACAGACGCAGATCGTCAGGCCTGAACCTCAACAGATCCAGCCGGTATACCAGAATGTGCCAGTGAATTATGGAGCTAAGAAAGAGACGGTTGTATATCCTTCTCCCTCGCCAGTGTCGTTTGGAACTCCTTATTTGCCAGGCGCGTCTCCGGTGCCAGGATTCTTGCCACCTACGATGAATTTGCCGCCTAGGACTCAGTCAAGAAGTCAGCATTTGAGGAAAATACCTATTCCTCCACCTACTTTGTAATTAGTATTTTATTTTAATGTAATTAAATTATTGATTATTTATTGATTTTTTTTTCATTTAAATTAGATTTATTTTTTACTAGTGGCTCCCCGCGGTTTCACCCACGTACCTACTAGGGAGATCATTTTCCCGGGATAAAAATTAGTAGCCTATGTCCTTTCTCAGGCTCTAGACAATCTGTGTACCAAATTTCATTTAAATCAGTTCAGTAGTTTTGGCGTGAAAGCGAGACAGACAGAGTTTATTTTCGCATTTTATTAGTATAGATTGAACGGTTAATTAACGTTCGTTTTCATTTTTTCCTCAATAATATAAACACTTGAACGACTGAGTAATCATCCAATAAAATTGGTACACCTTTAAAAAATATAATTAAAAATATAATTATCTTCTTTTTATTCCAAAAAACGTTTGTTTGAAAACTCGCATTATAATGCTTATTATGAACATTTTGAAATTACTCGTAATTTCAAATAATCAATCATTTGACAATTGAATAAGGGATTATACATTATGAATGAATATGTTAATTAAAGATCTTTTAAAATTTCTTATACATAACAAGAAACAGTAAATTGATTTAAGAAATAAGTTGGTCTCAATTCTGGTCTCATTTCGTGACCAGAATTGACTCTCCTTTATCCATATAATATCTAGTTAATAAAATAAATTAGCTGAACCAATAAATACACTATCTAACACTAAAATAGTTTTTCAATACGAACCAATGGTTCTTGAAAGAAGCGCTTTCAAACAAACAAACTACATTTATTAGCACTAGCTCACCCGCGCTTCAGATAAGTTTTTTTCCGATTTTGATTCATTTTTTCTTTAATGCTTCGCTCCTTTTGTCGTAGCGTGATGTTATAATCACACTAATAAAGCATATTAAATATAAAGGCGAAAGTTTGGGAGTCTGTATGTTTGTTACTTCTTTACGTCTAAACGGCTTGAGCGTATGTAATAAAATTTGGTATGGAGTTAACTTGGATTAACACATAGGCTAATTTTTATCCCGGGAAAGTTGAAGATCCCCGGGAACGCGGGTGCAACCACGGGGCAGAAGCTAGTTATAACATATAGTTTTTTTTAATAAAGCTATCGAACACTCAAAGATTTTGTCAATCCGAATTAATTTAGTTCCAGTGATAAGCATTACATGCTAAGAAACTGTTCAGCTAGATAATATAGTATAGGAAAATAGGAAATAGATACTATTCATTAAAGTCGAAATGATAAATGTAGCTTTTCTGCTATATTTTTCTCGATTACTCTGAACATTTCGACATATCCGTAGAACAAAGTTCTATGTGAACCCAAACCACTTTTATTGTATGTTTATGTCTACAATTAGGTACCTATATTTAATAAACGGATAGTTATGTTTTAATATGTTGGTAAAAATATCAATTCCCTAAACCGATTAAGAAAAAGTTTGGGTAAACATGGTAAATTTTGTGCAAATCAAACTTTAAATCACTCTCCTCTAAAGAAGGGATTTGGCAGATAGAACTTTGTTCTAGGGATAAATCGATTTACGAGATGTACATTTTCCAAAGCCTTATTTCACAAGATTGTCTCTTATCGATGTGTTAATTTACATGAATTGTAAGTTGATGAAATGTATGTTTAGTGATAAATACGATTTATTACGTTATTTATTGTCATATTGGAAATAATTGAGATATTACATTGATTTTACAAGATAATATTTATTATTTACAACATTAGAATTACATTATTTTGATAAAATTAACTATTTAAATGACAACAAAAATTTTTAGAGCACAGTGTTTTCTAAGTACCAAAGTTGTAGACAAAGATATTCTCTACAAAATCAATAATAATGTTTAAAACAATAATTTTAATATCTTTTGTTACTTATGTAAGTATACGTGTATTTTAAAATACCCATCAACTCTTTTACAGATAATGCTCTATTAAAAATAAGATATTTCATTCTGACACTTACCATTATCTCATTTCAGGCCAAAGCCCAGTATTATCAAGCACCATGTCTTCAAAGAACTGCCATCGCTCCATCACCATGCCAGACATACACAAAACCCTGTGACCTTCCTGGCTTGATACCCGTGGCAAATACACCATATGAAATACCCGTGCCAGTAATGGCAGCTCCAACATACATACCCGCAAACTTGCCATGCCTTGAACCACCCATGCCAAGTTGCCAGAATAATATCTACATCCCAGAACCAATTGTTGGCAACCCACTAGCTTTTCTAGAATCTATGATGGCACCTTGTGCTGATTTGCCCCTGCCATTGGGTCTGGCAAACCCGTTTTTGCCAGTGGCATCCCCAGTCTCGGCGATGGCACCGATGCTGTCTCCGTTTTTGCCACCGGCAGGTGCTTGTGGTTGTAGATGCCAGTATCTGAAGAAGATTCCTATTCCTCCACCGTGTATTTAGATTATTATTTTATTTTTATTATATTAAGAAAGATAATAGTGTGAAAAAAGTTTAAGTTGTATTTCGGTTGAATAAAAAAAACGAACGAAAGAAGTCTGTTTATTTGGTTCCTTTAATTTAGTAGATGATTGACAGATAACCTACGCGGTAGCATAGCCTGTGTTTAAATACTTATAAAAGCATTTAAAAAGGGTCTATAAATAGAAATCCACCTCTTAGGCTTCCGACTTATTCTAAATCTCATCATCACCATCATCAGCTCGGAGCTCGAGCCTCCCCTAACAACGAGAGGGTTCAGGTCATAGTCCACCAAGCGGGCCTAGTGCGGCAGGGGACTTCACATGCCTTTAATTGTGACATCTGGGCTGAATATCATAACTTTCCTATTTTAGTTAAGTACTAGTTTCACTAATACGACTAAAGAGGCAGAATATATTGTCCTTTAAAAAGAATCATCAAATATAAATAAAGAAAATAAATGCAGTAAAATTGTCTCTAAAGAATAGCTTATTTATTTTTTACTTCAAATGGTTATTTCAAAATTATTCTATCTACATATCTAAAATCTCAACATAAGAAACTTATTCGATTATTTTTTGTGCAATTAATTCTTACAAAATTATTATTATTATATTATGATAACTCACGTTTAGAAGATAAGCTTCTGTATTTATATCGATATAAAAATAATCGATTATTAAAACAGAACAGAAATTACAACGATCATGTCTAAATCATTGTGCATTGTCTGTATTCAAATATTCTTATTTAGCGTAAGTATTTTATTAAAATAACTTATTTGTATTATCATAATAAATACTTGCACTTTGAGGTTGGCAACCCTGACTTTCAAGCTGTCAAACATGTTTGGAAGAACATGACCGTTTGTTCTAAATCTTGATCTAAATATATTATAATAAGCATGTATTTAAACGGTCTAATGTAGTAAAGGAGCTATCTAATACTATAAGTAGTAATAGTTTGGAATCAGATTGTTTGAACGTTAAAAATAGCCCAGAATATTTACCTTTTATAATATTTTTAATCTTATTTCAGAACGCATTCGCTCAATACATCCTACCAGGTCCTGGCATGTATCAACCACAGATAAACACAATGAATGAAATCCCCAATCCGATGCTCGGTTCTTTATTATCAACACTTTCAACACAAGTACCAATTCAAGAACAGATAACTACCATTGCGTCTGCCCTTCAAAAAGGACCTAATAACCCTAGTATATATAAAAGGAATCCATTTGCTGAGTCCTTGAAGCAATCAGCACTGCAAAGTTTATTTGACGCTGTCAACGCGTGCAGTTGTTGTAAAGACAAAAAAGAGGCTGAATACGTGAGACCTTTGCCTCAGGTTGGTGTTGCCAGTGCAAACAGACCAACGTTTCAATATTTATAGATGAAAATGTTACTAATTAATTTTTATATTTATTTCAATGTAATTTAGTGAGTAATTTAAAATAAATGGATAAAGTAACTACTTGGTATATTTTATTCAGGTTTCATGTTTGGAAAAGAAAAAAAAATGCTATCTCATTATTTTAATCTACTTACCCTTGTCCCAAAACATAATAAATAATAAATTTTAATAGGCACTTTTATGACCAAAGCTACTACGAAATTAAGTTATCGAGAAAAGCAAAGTTCTTTCTATATTTTGTCGTAATCCCTACTAATAAGAATGCGAAAGTAACTTAAGCTTTGTATGGCTATAGATATAGATGTAGATATGTATTTAATATAGCTTTAGAATGCATCAAGTTATAGCTTATCTATATTATACTAATATTATAAATAATATTATAAACTCTGTCTGTCTGTCTCGCTTTCACGCAAAAACTACTGAACTGATTTAAATGAAATTAGGTACACAGATAGCCTAGAGCCTGAGAAAGGACATGGCTACTTTTTATCCCGGGAAAATTTAAGATTTCCCGGGAACGCGGGTGAAACCGCGGGGAGCCACAAGTTGCGAATGCGAAAGTAACTGCCTGTCTGTTTGTTACGCTTTTACGACTAAACCAAAGTGTAATTTTTTATGTTATTTGATACCGAGATAGACTTCAGCTTGGGAAAGGATACAGGCCATTCCGGAAAGTGTATAGTTCCCCGGAATATAAAAATCTTTATGCCCATAATCACGTAGTATTTTACAAATATTCCTAAATTAGTTGACCCACGCAACTTCGTTACCGTCACTTGCCCGTATTTTTAACATTTTTCATCGATGCTCCGCTCCTATTGTCTGTAACGTAATGATATATAGCCTATACTCTATAGCCATCCTCAATAAATGGGCTATCTAACACTGAAATAATTTCTTAATCGGACCAGTAGTTCCTGAGATTAGCGCATTCAACCAAACAAACATTTCAGCTTTAAATATTACTAGCGGACCCAGCAGTCTTCGTTCTAGACCAGCGCCACCTACCGGGTCCAAATTGATGTTATTATACATAAAAACCTTCCACATGAAATACTCCGTAATTTGGTGAAAACCGTATGAAAATCTATTCCGTAGTTTCTGTGTTCATCGCGTTCAGACAGACAGGCAGAGGCGGCGGGGACTTTGTTTTATATATAAAGAAGTATGGATAGGAGTTCAAGTATCCGTATTAGGCCCTCTTTTCATTCATTCTTTGAAACCCATTCAGTCCCCAATAGTCCAGTTATGAAGGTAATGCCTGCTGAAGATACTGCTTTGGAAGTCAGAAAATGATAAATAAAAATAAATATACAACCTGGGACATTATTCACACACGGCCAATCTGATTCCAAAGTAAGCTTCAAATGGAGCTTGTGTTATGGTAACCAGATAGCTGATATACCACATATAATACTTTTAAAAACATACATATTATATATATTTACATCCAGACACAGAACAGACATAGGTATTCATGCATACAAATATTTGTCCTGGGTGGGATTCGAACCCTACCCGCGGCTTGAAAGTCAGGGTCACTAACCACAAAGCCAACCGGGCTGTCATATGGATAAATACTTGGTTTTAATTACAATTGTTTTTTTAAATTTATAGTTCAAGAAACCGACGTGACAATTGGCAAAAATCTTTAACTTCGTTGATAAATCTGTTAACGTACGTGATTATTCACATAATAATCGATAAACTTTATCGATTCAGATTTTAATCGATAACAATCGAGATACTATGTTTACGAAATCGATATATAACCTTTTACAATAGAAAATGGTTTTAGTTAAATAGAAGTGATCTAAACAAATCAGTTTATATTTCTAATTATTTTTGTCAGTGAAAATGTTTTTAAAAGTTAGCTTATTCTTATTTTGGCAATCCATTTTGGTTAAGGTAAATATTTTTTTAAATAAGATACAAATTTAAATACATTTTATTTTTAAATATGCCTATAATACTAAAATAATTTTAATACTTATACTTTTGTTCTCAGAATGTGTTTACTCAAATGATACCAGCTGGCAAGTATGGCTATCAGTCAATGCCATTGCCAGTTGCCAATCTGCCATTGACCAATTTTGCCAGAAATAACATACCAGCAAACATTATTTCTCTACCCAATGGAACACCATTCAATAATGGCATGCCAATTGCCAACGGAATGCAATATAATGTGAAAATGCCCGGAAAGGACACAATACTTATGAAAAATAATTTGCCATTAACTGGCATTCCTGTTAATCCTATTAACCCGAACAATAATGGAATTTCTATGCCTAATATCATACCATCTTCTTCTAGCCTGCCAGTAAATAGATTTCAAGTTATTGATAATACCCAATTGCCATTAAAGATGAAGTATCCAAGAAGTCTATCAAGTGATGAACTGTTCGTCAGTAATGGCATGCCATTAAGTGCGTTGCAATCAATATCAAGCAAGCAAATAAGAAACAGACAAGTACCAATAAACTTGAAGCAACTCATAAGCAATTTTATGCCAACCAATGATAAATTCCCAATATCTGGCATTTCAAGAAGCAATGACTTGTCCAACAATAACATTTTACTTACTGGCATGCCAATTAATAATGGATTTGGATTGAAAAATATACGTCAACCTGGCAGAATACTACAAGTGCCTGTTTCAGATAACTCATTACAACTGAACTTCGCCAATGTTCCTATCACTCGTAGATCAATATCAAAGGCAAATATGCCTGCAGGATTGCCATATTTGTCCAATATGCCATCTTATGCCAATTCTTTTGGAGGACCAAGATTTACTCCACGAAGCATAAATATGATTCCTAATACTAATGTACTTCAACTTGGTGAGCTTGGCACGTTGCCAATGTTTAACGGGTTGCCAGTGGCTGGCATCACAGAGACAGTGACAGTGCTGAGTCCGGAAACATGCAATAATATAAGTTAGTTCTATATAATAAAATAAGCTATTGTAAGTTATTTATTATAGAAATAATACATGCTTTTTTACGTCGATGCATTTTTTATTTATTTTAAGACTATGTATTCGGTATCCAGTAGATTAGAACTTTAAGGTTTGCAATATTGACTTTTACAACACGTTTCAAATAGTTATAATAATATAATATATATGAAAGTTTCATAGTACATAAATATCTCAGATTTTCCGGCTAGATGTATATTATGTATGTATATGACTATAAGTAAGTTTAAAAGTAGTATATGTAGTAAATCAGCTATCTAGTTACAGTACAAGCTCTGCTTAGTTTTGAATTAGATTTATTTTAATTAAAATGACTACGGTTTTCAATAAATAAGGAATTCAAGGAAAATAGACACGTAAAATAAATCGTGAATAATTTGATTGATATTGAGTAATATAGTAATGAGTATGGAGTAATATTATGCATTGTACTCAGTGATGGATTAAGACTTCTTGATGCCCTAAGCAATCCACGCCCATGGGGCCCCCTATCCTTATGGCAACTAGAATCGGTCTATAAACCATTTTTAGTTTTTGGTGACGTGAGAGTGAGACGTGATTTTTATTTTTTAATGGACTAGAAGGTGTTAGCCTCAGATGGCTTTTACACCGTTACTCGGACTTTTTCTGTAAGCGCAGAGGTCTCTCAACCGAAGAGCCCTAAGGATGGCTTTTATTGTGCTTCTTCTGGTGCCCCCCCAGACGTGATGCCCTAAGCAATTGCTTAATTTCTTTAAGGGTTAATCCGTCACTGATTGTACGATTTCTGATATATGTACGTATGTACCGAAGGTTAACCAAATTATTTCATAATATTATAATGTTGGTATTATCATCTCTTTTGCACGTACCAATTCGAATGCACTAGAGTGAGACAAACGATAACAAAGGTTTAATTTTGTTATTGCAACACACGATAAATAACCTATTTGGTCACGTATTATTTAAATTATTGTTAACTAGTTTTAGTTTAAGACTTTACTTGTTAATTTATGTAAAAATATAAAATTCTGAAAATTATTATCACTACATATTAAAAAACAAAGTCGCTATCCGTCGTCTGTCTGTCCCTATGTATGCGTAGATCTTTAAAACTACGCAACGGATTTTGATGTGTTTTTTTTAATAGATAGAGTGATTCTTGAGGAAGGTTTTTATGTATAAATCATTACGCTATGACGAATAGGAGCGGAGTATCAGTCAAAACTATTGCAAAAACGGGCAAGTGACGCTTACGAAGTTGCGTGGGTCAACTAGTTTATGTATAAGTAAGTAATATGTTTCAAAATAATTTATGTACATAGTAGGTATTTAATACTTATGTAGTTACCACAGTACAAGCTCTGCTTAGTTTAATATCATATTGATTCTTATATAATATGCTTTAAATTATCCTGTATTATACAAACAGGAAAGGACAAAACAATTATTCCTTCATAATGAACTAAAATATTAAGTATTTTTAATTTTACAACTCACGTCACCTGTGCGTCATGTTAAATTTTAAATGAGTTATATGCATTTATATAAATACAAACAGAAAAATAGTCATATTTTTATTACTATTAATATTTAAAAAGGAACAAAGAAAATACTAATTTGATGATAACTGTTAATTTATAAATATGGGTCATCATTATTAATGGGTTTGTTTCATTAATGTAATGTTAGGAACACGTGAAAATGATATATACAATTTTATTTCATTTATTTATCTCTATATACGTAACACAGGTAAGCTAGTTTTTGTTTTATCCTATACTATATATCCTAACTAATATTATAAATGCGAAAGTAACTCTGTCTGTCTGTATCGCTTTCACGCTAAACTACTGAACCGATAAATAAAATTTGGTACACAGATTTTCTAGGGCCTGAGAAAGGACAGGCTACTTTTTATTCCAGGAAAATTGAAGGTCTCCCGGGTTCGCGGCTAATACCGCGGGGAGCTACTAGTTTAATTTTTAGTGGCAGTTTCCTACACAACTTTATATATATACCTACACAACTTTACGACTTCTGAGAATAAGTCGCAAAATATTGATCATTTTCCTACCCCTATACTTCTTATCGCGATTTGAGTATTTCTTAATTGGCAGAATGTTTGCCGGCTCAGTTAGTAAGACATGTTGAAAATAAATTATTATTCACAGGGAATGCATATTGTACCAAGTGTTACAACAGACTACGAAAATATAATTGTGGCAAATGAAAATGTGGACGTGACAAGTGAATTTTGTGGCCCAGTGAGGGCGCATGGCACCGTCTCAATCATTGGCAAATTTGGCAATAGTGGTGAGTGTCATCTTTATTACTATACCTAACTTTTACTGATGGAATTTATAAATTTAAATACCGTTTATTATATTTACATTGTGGAAAAACGTATCAAAATCCGATGCACGGTTTAAAAGTTGTAAGCATAGAAACAGACGGAGGCAGATATTTTATACTACAGATTTATAACATACTAGCTTTTTCCCAGCGATTTCGACAGCGTTCCCGGTTATCTTTAAATCTCCCGGTATAAAAAGCCTATGTGATGTGATAATCCACAATGTCAGCTAACTCCATACCAAATTATATAAAAATTGCTACAGCCGTTCAGATGTGAAAAAGTAACAAAAATACATACTCACAAACTTTCGCCTTTATTAGTGAAATAATTTATCTTTCAGGCACTCCGATCACCTCGCCACTGCAAACTGCGATAACTACCTCTTTAATGCCAATTTTTACTTCAAACTTCGACACAGCTTCATACATACCTAACCCTGAGATTATTAATACTTTACCAATACCTTATTTCATCCCACCTGTCTATTTACCCTATTTTATTCTCCCATATATATTATCTGCCATTGTGACATATCCAAATATAGTATTACCATGTTTGAAACAACCTTTGTTTATGGATGATATAATCGATGACGATTTATGTGTAAGTGCCAGTCAGCCGGCCAGCAACTTGGCATTTAGCGGAAGTGTGCCAGCCACTGGCAGTGTTACAATTTATGGGAAATTTTAATAATATCGCTAATAACATTTTCTTCAAATAAAGTATTAAGTATTCATATTAGTTGGTGTTATTTTTTCCTTTATTTATATAAGTAACTTGGTATTCGTGACTTAATTATCACCAGTTGCTTATGTCCTTATCCAATGTTCCATTTATTTGTAGGTACTATACCAACATTAATCAAAATCCTTTCAGTGGCTTAAGTGTGAAAACGTAACAATCGTTAGAGGTAATTTCAGGAACTTTTGGTCCGATTTGAAAAAATATTTCAATGTTATACGATACGACAAAAGGAGCTGAGCATCAATCAAAGGTGTTGGAAAAACTGGCAAATGTGCTAACGAAGTTGCGCGGGTCAACTAGTATAATATTACGTAAAATAAATTAAGTATACTTTCACCATTTCCACATCTAAATGTTTATTTTATCATCTAAAATTATTATTATCTGTAAACGAGATCAAATCCTGAACGTAAAACGTGATATTGTATTGTAAGATAAAAATTAAGATAACTATTTTTGATAAAGATCTGATCAATTTAACTATATAAGGTCGGTCGTTTCCAGAGATTTTCATTATTGTAATTTTAGTACTTAACAATGCATAAAATTATTTATTTATCATCATTAATTTTTATAGAGGTAAGTAAGAATTAAATTGTTTATTTGATTTTATGTAAGTCATTTTTCTTTTCAGTTTACTAAATCTTTTCACATTTTCAGATAGCTTCATCACAAATAATATCAAATGGAATGCAAAATCATGCAGCTAACACAAAATCTATGGCTTATGCTAAAAATTTGGCACAAAATGGTCAGCCACTAGCCAGAAATTTGGCTCCTGGCAATGGCATGCCAAATGGAAGGAGCATTGGAAATCCAAACATTGGCAATATGGTTAACAATGAAATAATATCTGGCAACTTGGTAAACACAGAGTTAATTGGCACAAATTTGGCCAATACAAAAGCAAACACGTTTACCAGTGCAAATATGATAACTGGCTTAAATCCAAACGTGGCAAATGGATACCCCGGTGCCAATACGGTGAATGGCATGACTGTTAATATGGCAAATCCGAACGTGGCAAATGCAAATTTGGCAAATACGGTAAATACAAATGTCAAAAATTTCAATTACGCTAATGCCAACATGGCAAATACAAATTTGCCAAACGCATATTCCAGTGCCAATGTGATGAATGGCAACAATCCTAATATGGCCACATTTAATTTTGGCAATAATGGCATTCCATTCACCGTCACAAGTGGCTCTCCTGGGAGTCGGGATTTTGGCATCCAGGTATTGGCAGATGCATTAGAGATTGGCGGCACAGTGGCTGTCAATGGCAGGATGCCAGTTTACGGCGCAGTGGCATTAAATGGCAGATTGCCAACCGATGGCGCGGCTTCGGTGAGCTATAGCTGTGGTGGACCGCTGTCTTAAAACGAAAGATATTAGAATCATTTTATTGTTATTTATTTTAAGGTAATTGTGTAAATAAATTAAAATTTGTATTTATAAGGGATTTTTTATTTATTTCAATTTCGTTTTGTACAATAAATAGAAATACAAACAAATGAAGTAATTATACTTAAATTATGTATCCAATCAGAGCGCGATGACTTGGAATTGACCTACATACCAACAAAATATGCAGCATAAACTAAAATACAATAAGCAACAAGTAGTTTATGACATTAATATACTTAGATATATAGGTATAAATATTTTTCACATGCGGCCATTTTGACTCAAAACTTATTCCGATCTTTTACAATGGTTTGTCCTGTGTGGGAACCGAATCCACGGCCTTTGGCTTCATATGGCAATTGAACCACTAAGCCAAGGTCAAGAAATAGGTTTGAAAAATAAAACTGGCTTTCGGGACCTTCAACTTTGCCCGGATATAAGGTTACCTTCAGACTATATCTGTACAAAATTTAAACGAAATCGGAATGGTTTAAGGGTTTCATTGTAACGGATGGACAAACAGACAGAATTACATTCACATTTATAATATTAGTTGCGTTGTGTTACCTTTTGAAGAAAAACACATTGCGAATTAAACAAAATGTATGTCCTACCTATAGTTTCTTTAATTAATATGTTGTTAGCATTCTATAAATGGTACTTATTAGAATATTAATAATTATAATACTAAATGAGTATGTTTTTTTTTTTTTTTTTTTTATACCACAAGGGTGGCAAACAGGCATACGGTCCCACCTGATGGGAAGCGGTTACCGTAGCCTATGAACGCTTGCAACACCAGAGGCGTCACTCACGCGTTGCCGACCCTATAAAAAAGGGAGCAACTATAGAGGCAGTGAAAGGGACAAAGCGCAATGCACTTCTCGTCGAAGGGCCAAACAGGCATCACTCCTGCACACCCCTACGACGCTACTCCATCCCTGGTCCCCCCACTGCCGCTACAGCGTCTCCTCATGGAGCTCTGGCTACCTTACTCACCGCAGGAACACAACACTACATGTAGTGTTATTTGGCTGCGGTCTTCTTTATGGTGGAGGTACTACCCCAGTCGGGCTACTCCAATTTCGAACGGACGAATCCGTTGCGCCCTACCTCCTTATGTATGTTGTAATAATGATAAATAAAAAAAAAACAAATTTAAAAAGGAATATTTATTCCATAGAACTACGAACAAAATCATTATTATGTTAAGTGATTATATTATCAACAGAAATCAAACCTACAACCAAGCCATAGCTAGTAATAGTCATTGTAATCCTGAGGTTCCTGGAGCCGCACACATTCGCCATTTATTTTGGGTGCATCCCCAGGGCAATTGCCGGTCTCGAGTAAAGGTGTATTGGAACCACCCTGAGTTTTATCATCGTTTAGGATATATGTAACAAGTGCTAGCTCGTGTAGGAAGAGCAAGGCGTCCTCTATGCTCGCCGCTCGCATGTCGACTGCCGTCGAGTTCCGGGAACCTTCCGTTGTCGTCATGACAACGGCTGCGCACACGCATAAGCACAGAACCGCTTTTGAACACTCCATGGCACTGGAAATTAATTTAGATTACATAGATTAATTTGTATCTATATACATATTATAAAACCATAAATAAAAACCGACGTCTGTCTATCCCTATGTATGCTTAGATCTTTAAAACTACGCAACGGATTTTGATGCGGTTTTTTTAAAAGATAGAATGATTCAAGAGGAAGGTTTTTATGTATAAATCATTACGCTATGACGAATAGGAGCGGAGCATCAATCAAAACTGTTGCAAAAACGGGCAAGTCAACGAAGTTGCGCGGGTCACATTGTATATAACAAAGTCCCCGCCGCCTCTGTCAGTCTGTCTGAACGCGATGAACACAAAAACTACTGAACATATTTTCTTGCTGTTTTCACCATATTACGGAGTATTTCATGGGGAAAGTTTTTATGTAAAAAACATCAATTTGGACCCGTTAGGTGGCGCTTGTGGGCAGAACGAAGTCTGCCGGGTCCGCTAGTAATATTATAAATGCGAAAGTAACTCTGTCTATCTCGCTTTCACGCTAAAACTACTGAAGTGATATAAATGATATTTATAAATAATAAATAAATAATTATCCTGGGACATTTTCACACACGGCCAATCTGATTTCAAAGTAAGCTTCAAATGAAGCTTGTGTTATGGTAACCAGATAGCTGATATAATACATATATTACTTTTAAATACATACATATTATAGATATTTCCAACCAGACATAGAACAAACAGACATATTCATGCATACAAATGTTTGTCCTGGGTGGGATTCGAACCCAGGACCCGCGGCTTGAGAGTCAGGGTCACTAACCACAAAGCCAAACGGGCTGTCAAATACACAATATACAATATTTGGTACACAGATAGTCTAGTTTAGCCTGAGAATGGACATAGGCTACTTTTATCCCTGGAGAATGGAAGATATCCCGGGTAGGCGGGTGAAACCGCGGTGGACCTAGTCTTCACTTATATTAAAATTTGGAAATAATTCAAATTATATTTCTTACATTTTTTCCTAATGCTGAACACTTACACTGTACACTCCGGTGATAATATTATAATATGAATAAATGTATAAATACGCAGGATACGCTGCGACTATGACGATATTTGATGTTAGCCAGTTAGTTTCCTTATGAACTGTTTATGCATAATATCTACTTAAATTTTAATCTATACTAATATATGAAACTGAAGAGTTTGTTTGTTTACTTGAACGCGCAAATCTCTGGAACTACTGGTCCGATTTGAAAAATTATTTTAGTGTTAGTCTATTTATTGATAAGGGATATGTATATCATCACGCTATGACAAATAGGAGCGGAGCATCATTAGGATCATCGTTATTATTATATCAACAAGAGTTAATTTTTATTTATATGTATGGGCTCCAAACTACAGAAAAATCTGAATAATTCTTTTACCAATAAATAAATATCCTGGGACATTTTTCACACACGGCCAATCTGATTCCAAACTAAGCAGAGCTTGTGATATGGTAATCATATCTGATTTTAAAAGTTTTAAAAACATACTTATATAGATATTTACATCCAGACACAAGACAAACAGACATATTCATGCATACAAATGTTTGTCCTGGGTGGGATTCGAACCCACGACCCGCGGCTTGAGAGTCAATAGAAAGCTACGGTTTTTGCGAGTGTCATAGGCTAGGTATATATTATCCCTATATTCGTACGGGAACGGGAACTACGCGGGTGAAGCTGCGGGACAGATGCTAGTATTATAGATTTTATTAAATGTTTGCAACAGAAAGACCGACCTTTCGAACCGAGCGTTAGTCATTTTCATTTCTACACAACAAAAATATTATGACTGTGTTTTTTCCTTTATCGAGTACCTAAAGTCAATGATGTATGAAAAAAGTGCCCATATTTCTGCTATACGGGTCTATAATCATCTGCCTAACTTTATAAAAGAGCTACCTAATGTGAAATTCAAAAATTGTTTCAAGTAATGGTTAATTAATAATATATTTTATGACTTGAATGAATTTTTTGACATTAAATATTTGTAAATTTGTCTAAATGTTACCTGTCTATTGTTGTCTGGATAATTTTTGTATGTAATTTAATTTAAGTTTTTAATCCTTATTATATCATGTATAAAATTAATATATTGTATGCCCGTTATGGGTAGACTGTTACTCTTAATGTTGCAAATCCACCTAGCATAGTTTACCAATGTAAAGTCAAACAATAAAGATTATTCTATTCTATTCTAAAATAATCATCAAGATATATTCTAATATTAGCACAACCACTAAGGCCTCATTCGCACGAGAGTTTTTTAGGGTTCCGTAGCCAAATGGCAAAAAACTCTGTCTGTCTGTCTGTCTGTCTGTCTGTCTGTCTGTCTGTCTGTCTGTCTGTCTGTCTGTCTGTCCGTCCATCCGTCCGTCCGTATGTCACAGCCACTTTTTTCCGAAACTATAAGAGCTATACTGTTGAAACTTGGTAAGTGGATGTATTCTGTAAACCGCCTTAATATTTCCTAACAAAAATACATAGAACTGAAACTCAAATTTTTTTTTTCCATCGATCCCATACGTGTGAGGTATTTATGGATAGGTCTTTAAAAATGATATTGAGATTACTAATGACATTTTTTTCTAAAGTGAATAGCTTGCGCAAGAATTACCTCCAAGAATGATAAATCAAAAAAAATATATATGATGTACATTACCATGTAAACTACCAACGAAAATTGGTTTAAACAAGATTCAGTAAGTGTTTTTTTTTAATAGGACATACATCGTACACCGCAACGCTATTATTAAAACACCGTGCAAAGTTACAGCGAACTACAAGAACTTTTATATTATTACTAGCTGCCGCCCCGCGGTTTCACCCGCGTAGTTTCCGTTCCCGTGATCACAGGGGGATGAAAAATAGATGTTGCCCGATTCTCAGACCAGAATTTCATGAGAATCGGTCAAGGCGTTTCGGAGGAGTTTAATCACAAACACCGCGACACAAGAATTTTATTTATAAGATGTTACTTGCTGTTTCGGAACCCTTCATGAGCGAGTCCAACTCGCACTTGGCCGCTTTTTTATCGCTATGTCAAAAAGTGCTACACAAAAAATGCATTCTCAAGTACTTATCTACCTGCACATCCATATAGGAGGTGTATCTTATTAAGTTGGTGAAGTGGCTGTGTCGCGGCTGCTTCTGATCCCAAGATATTTGCTATCGTAGGGCCAATGTTTCCAATCATGCGGCTGTTATAATTGGTGGAATGGTTGTGTTGCAACTACTTCTGATCCCAAGATTGCTTCGTAGGGCTAATTTAAGCAGATCTCAACTATTCTTACCTGATACATACAAACTTACTGTTATAATTTGTATTTAACGGCTGCTCCTATAGTTAGTGGAAGTTGATAGCGACCAGCAGCTTCCAATCCCAAGATAAACTCGTAGGGCTAACATGTATACACATACACACACACATATACATATACACACACATATACATACTCACACACATATACATACACACATACACACACACACACATATACATACACAAACATGACTATACATACACACATACACACATACACACACACACACACACACACACACACACACACACACACACACACACACACACACACACACACACACACACATATTACACATACACTGCGCGCGTGTTTAAGTAAAAACTTTTAAGTTTCTTTAAATCTTTTGTTTATGTACCGTTAACTTAGTTCTAAGTATGAAATGTTTTAGAAGAGCGGGATCACCTAACACAAGCAAATCTTTGCTTAAAAGGAGATCCCAAAACCCCATGTTACCTAAACTAAGTTAATGAAATAAATTTTATTATTATTATTATTATAATATGCTCTATTTCCAGCGCCCAAAGTTGAAAATGCAACACTGCTCGATAAAAAAGGGTCGCGTTTTAAAAACGCTGTCGTGTGAACATATACATGGGAATGCATTTGTTGTATTTGAACGCTTTTTAAAGTGAGTTTTAATGAGGGCTTCGTTTGACTGTTCATAAGTGGTTGTGCTGATATTAGAATAGATTTATCTTGATGATTATTTTAGGTACTCAATAAAGGAATATATCACAGTCATATTTTTGTTGTTTAGAAATGAAAATGACTGATGCTCAGTTCTGAAAGTTGCTTTTTCTGAGAAAAGCCGGCATTACATCATTGTCTACCTACACTAATATTATAAAGCGGAAAGATTTGTATTTTTGTATGTAACGAATAAACTCAAAAAGTACTGAACCGATTTCAATAATTCTTTTTTCATTAGAAAGCTACATTATCACTGAGTAACATAGGCTATATTTTATCCCTGTATTCCCACGGGAACGGGAACTACGCGGGTAAAACCGCGCGGAGGCAGCTAGTAACAAATAGTATGATATCACGGCTTATAATTATCCTGTCAATTATTATCGAAAACCAAACCAGTATATGACCTAAATACTTAAATTTATATACATACATAGTTATTACCATTGCATGAATAATATAAAAATACTAGCTGCAGCCCCGCGGATTCACCCGCGTAGTTCCCGTTCCCATAAAATAGATAGTAGCCGATTCTCAGACCTACTTACGGCCGTTCCCAATATTCAAACGACCGTTATAGGTAGACAGCTACCACCGGTAACTGGTAAGATTCTATCGAAGAGATGTATCTTTTTTTGTCGTCCCAATAACGAAAGTAGCTTGCATCTGTCTACAGTTGGGAGTCGTTAGGCCCGGCTACCGAAACCTCTCTTAAAAAACGAAACGGAACGTTATTAGTGTTTTGTGGTTAAACGTCCGCGTCGCGTCAGACAGACGTCAGAGGGCTTACTCCCGAAAACGATTCGAATTTGATTTTGTTTTGATTTCAATTTGAACTCCTATTGGTTAATCCCGAACCAAAAAATTTCAATTTGAACTCCTATTGGTTAAAAAAAATTAAGATGGCCGCTAAGATTGACATGTATTCGATTGGTAACGGTATTTGACGTTTCAGAATTTTCTATTAAGTTGTGTGTGGTTCGTTTCTACAGAAATAAATATAACGGATTGTCAGAGGGGTCAGCGAAGCGGTCTTGGCGACCGTCATCCATTGTGGGCGTAATAAGGCAGGAACGTTAGAAATAATACCACGTTTGTAATCAGTAGAAATCACTTCTTATAATTCGACTCACATAATTACAGAATAAAACGTACAACACTAGATGCCCATTTGCATCTACATTTACGATGAGCCAATAGGTTAGCACGCGTGCGCCTCGAGCGCTGTCTGTCAACTGAATCACCGAGTGACCGTCGACACTGTATTTATAGGCACAGACTTGCTACTCTATTCGGGGTTACCCGCTCATATTTTACTCTTTGACAGATTCTAAACAATAAATCACTGATCGACATAGACAACCAATTTTATAACGTAATAACAAATAATAATTCTACATCAATAAATCAACAGAATAACAATCCACAATAATTAAATAATACACAACACATAAATAATTAAATAGTCTTTTAACGGTCGCTCCGTCATATACAACACATAAATAATTAAATAGTCTTTTAACGGTCGCGCCGTCATATACAACACATAAATAATTAAATTGTCTTTTAACGGTCGCGCCGTCACGGCCGTCCTGCATATTCACACGTCCTCGTGTGTATTACTCTCATTTTCGGTATCTGCGGACAAACAAAACACACACTTGTATCTCACAATATTCACTCGGTCACCCTGACCAATAAAACATAGGAAAATTGCCACAATCAATTAATCCTTAACACCACACTTCAGACATCCTTTTCACTAATATGCCATGGCTGTCAAGCATGATAGAGCTACAAAATCTGGTCAATAACACACAGTTTCATTTATGTGCCACACAGGCTACTACCTACGCCTACATCCACACTTACACACCTATGCACCTATAGACCGACATAACCTAGTCTATTGCACTGCTACCTACTATTCAAAGCCACACAGGCTACTCAATCCCATACAGGGTAGTCAGTGCCATACAGGCTAGTCATTGCCACACAGGCTAGTCATTGCCACACAGGCTAGTCATTGCCACACAGGCTAGTCATTGCCACACAGGCTAGTCATTGCCACACAGGCTAGTCATTGCCACACAGGCTAGTCATTGCCACACAGGCTAGTCATTGCCACACAGGCTAGTCATTGCCACACAGGCTAGTCATTGCCACACAGGCCAGTCAGTGCCACACAGGCCAGCCAGTGCCACACAGGCCAGCCAGTGCCACACAGGCCAGCCAGTGCCACACCGGCCAGCCAGTGCCACACAGGCCAGCCAGTGCCACACAGGCCAGACAGTGCCACACAGGCCAGTCAGTACCACACAGGCCAGTCAGTGCCACACAGGCATGTTATTGCCACACAGGCTCGTCAATGCCACACGGGCTCGTCAATGCCACACAGGCTCGCCAATGCCACGCAGGCTCGTCAATGCCACGCAGGCTCGTCAACTACACACAGGCTCGTCAGAGTTATAGTTGCCATAAACCAGCTCTGAAAATCGAATACCTCACCCGCGCCGTCATCGGCACATTCGATGTCTATTTGATTGGTCGGAATCTCTAGTCCGGCACTCAACTTGAATGGACGCTACTTTCAGTCAGAGGGTATGAGATCGTTCGAATATTTAATACTTTCTATTAGAGTTGAGAGCCTTCAGTAAACAACTGTAACAACCAGCAGTTCCATTACTTTATAAGGCCCTTTAAAATTAGCATCTAACGTAGTTTGATTGCGCTCGTGATTTTCCAAATCCAAAAAATTACAAACTTTTTAATCTTTAAGTATCTTAGTCTTATTATATCAGACTTTTCGTATAAAGCGTTAACTTCTAATTCCTGTGCTAACCCTTCCGGCACGTGTGCCCTTTAAAAAATAACTAGAATACTTCGCCAATGATGAAGTAAGTTTCTATCTTTGATGTCCTGTTATATCACTGTCTAATCTCTCAATTTTTTTTTTTTTTTTTTTTTTTTTTTTACTTTACTCCTATATGTAAACCACAGCCTATTTAAGAATAAGACTTACTAAAAAATTTAATTAGAAAATCAATCGGGGTCAGTACACGTTTACCACCCTAAGATTTATAATTTCCTGCACACATCTATGTCGCATAGTCGATATGTCATTGACTAGGTAAAGAGCATAGATTTTATTCACATAAAGATCAGTCGCTCAAGGAGATGAGTGACTAGATAGAATAGTTAAAGAACACCTTTTCTTTACTTCTCGATTCGAGACCAAAAACTATACGCAAAATCTGAACTCGTTCCCAAAAGTTATCTGCAAACCAAATATTTTTAATAAACAAGCAAATGTTATATTTTCGTTAGAACTTCCTAATAATGATTATTCCCGATATCCCTTTATGTAAATTCAAATTAAAAGTGGGTAATTTTAAGTACGTTTTACGTATTTATCTACATTATTTCAATGAAATTTTATATTTAGGTTGTTCGTTCTTACTAATTATTATTGGCGATATATTTCATAGTTCAAAGTATCGGATTCGGAACTTCCACGCAGCAGGGCGCGTGCGCCCAGACGCGCCGCGCCGCTGCACAAGGCAGGGGACGGGTCGCACGCAGTCTACAAGTGGGCAACTAAAATCGAAAACAAAACCACCGTTCACATCATTTGATCCCAGCAAATAGTCATGAAGGGAGGGCCCCAGCCAGCCCCACGAGACACCAACCCTCCACGGAAAAGAAGTCACGGGCCAAAGCCAGCCCCAGACCAAAGCAACCACTCCACGCGGACGACGTTGCGGGCGGCAGCCAGTTCCCAATAAATGCCAAAATCCGCGAATGGCACGACGACATGACAAGGGTGCATCCCCGCACCGGTTCCACTCAACGCCTCCACCGAACACATCATGCGGTCTACGCTCGACGAACAGGATAAGGGCGCCTCCGCTGGAGGCCGCACGATGAGCAACCCGAGACACGCCGATGGCACCACACAGCTCGCGACAATAAAATAGGATACAGAAGACCTCCCAAAGCGCCTGGCAGTGGCCAGTCCCGGACCCGGACCAGCCACCAACAGACAAAATAAACACGATGACAGTCGATAGAGCCCAGCACAACAGAACCGAAATCCCCAGCACAGCGAATTTGTGAAGCGGCCCAAAACCACGTCCACCTCGGATCCAATATCTCAAAAACAGGAGGCTGCAAACACGAAATTAATCGGCGTTGTGCTATTACAAGGAGTGCGGTAAAGAAACTCAACAAAATTTAAAAAAACAGGAAAATAAGCAAAAAACACAAAGGTTCGACTTATGAGAAGCGTAGCGTTTCCAATATTTCTCTACGGCGCTGAGACCTGGTCTATAAGACTTCAAAACCGCAGCAAGATTGATACTCTTGAGATGTGGTATTGGAAAAGGCTCTTGAGGACTCCCTGGACGGCATTTTGCACGAACAACTCCACTCTAGAGGAACTCAAAATTAAAGAACGTCTATCGTCGACTGTGCTATTACGAACTCTAAAGTTCTTCGGCCACGTCTCTAGAAACGAGGGCTTAATAGAACGTTTGATGGTACAAGGTCAGGTGGAAGGGAAGAGGTCCAGAGTGCGATCACTTATCCGATGGACTGATCTAATAAAATCAGTGGTCCAGAACTCTATGGTTACATGTTCACGCAACGCCTTACATCGTGCCAGGTGGAGAAGCATCGCAAGAGTCGTAGTGAACAAAAATGACACGCACCTGTTTCACAACCACGAACACTATCAAGAGTGTACGACTCTGAAGATGTGGTTATACGTCAAATTTTAAATTAGGTTATTATTTTAGAATTGATACTTTAACACTCAAAATAAAAAAAATAATAAGAACCTTGATGTGGTATTTTGGTCTTTACTGTATACAATTTGACAAAGAATGCAATCTGAAAACTGATAAACACCTTCAGACCGCGACCGAATATCCCTTCCTATTATTATAATCTCAGAAATAATTCAAACGAAATACTATAAACCATATGAAATATCAACCCACATCACATCCTACCACATTGCAACAGTATACTGTTGCCTTGGACTCTAACTGTTACAAGAATTTGGGTTGTACATTAAAACACTAAGATTACCTAACCCCAATAAGGTGTGTCTTTTCAGTAAACACACAATCACGGAAACAAAATGAAAACTTCTCACCGGATTCATCTGAGAGCAGACCACAACTGGTTTGATGGCGCAGATATTCCACCCGACGTTCATTCTTGTCTAGCCAGCGCTCGCATCTTTATTGGGGCAGCGCGTTACGATGTGGCCTTGTTCACCGCAATCGAAACACGTTGGCGTCTTCTGTGCGTTGACTTCTTTCGGCTGAAGCAATGTGCTTCAAGAGGGTCCTGCATGTTGTTCCTGCCTCCTGGGAGGCTTCCGGTAATCCCACTTCTGATAACGGATTGTCAGAGGGGTCAGCGAAGCGGTCTTGGCGACCGTCATCCATTGTGGGCGTAATAAGGCAGGAACGTTAGAAATAATACCACGTTTGTAATCAGTAGAAATCACTTCTTATAATTCGACTCACATAATTACAGAATAAAACGTACAACACTAGATGCCCATTTGCATCTACATTTACGATGAGCCAATAGGTTAGCACGCGTGCGCCTCGAGCGCTGTCTGTCAACTGAATCACCGAGTGACCGTCGACACTGTATTTATAGGCACAGACTTGCTACTCTATTCGGGGTTACCCGCTCATATTTTACTCTTTGACAGATTCTAAACAATAAATCACTGATCGACATAGACAACCAATTTTATAACGTAATAACAAATAATAATTCTACATCAATAAATCAACAGAATAACAATCCACAATAATTAAATAATACACAACACATAAATAATTAAATAGTCTTTTAACGGTCGCTCCGTCATATACAACACATAAATAATTAAATAGTCTTTTAACGGTCGCGCCGTCATATACAACACATAAATAATTAAATTGTCTTTTAACGGTCGCGCCGTCAAATAAATATTCAATTCCTTATTTTTTTCTAAAACGAAATCTTGTACATTAGATGTAATTTTTTAGATTAGATAAATTTATCCTAGATGTGATAACTCGATCCTGAAAAAGTACCTCTTTACTGATCGTGTATTTTGACGTTTAAAGTCGTTCCCGCCATTCGATTCACAAATGTCTTTTAATGGTAGGAGTACGGACTTTTCGATTCGGTTTCGATTGTAACGAAATTCTTGATCGAAGTTAGTTCCAAAAAGTGTCACCGCACGATTGTGCGCTAGAATCGCTATCAAAAATGTATGAAATGACATTTAGTAGGTCTGAGAATCGGCTACTATCTATTTTATGGGAACGGGAACTACGCGGGTGAATCCGCGGGGCTGCAGCTAGTATTTTTATATTATTCATGCAATGGTAATAACTATGTATGTATATAAATTTAAGTATTTAGGTCATATACTGGTTTGGTTTTCGATAATAATTGACAGGATAATTATAAGCCGTGCACCATGCACACAGATCCAATACCTTTGCCAGTTTTTTTATGTTCTATAATTGTTTTAGGGTAAACAAAAGAACCAACAATTGGCCAATGAGGACATACAAGCTCGGATCAATAGGAATAATGCTGTAGCTGATTATTAAATAAGTAAGAAAATATGATGGAGTATTTAAATGAAAAAATTAAGTTGGAGATGTTAAAAAAAAAAAGCAAAGATATTTACATGTTCCTAACTAGTATGACTGTATTTTTATAGATTTATATAACTCAACTTTCTATTATTATTAAGTGTAATGTGTGTTTTATAATAATACGTAAATTTGTTGTCAATTTACATTTGTTTTAATAATTACCTCATCAATCATCCAAAAATATCAGAACTAAGTAATAAACAAATAATAAAGTTGGTTTGTTGAGTCAATGAAATAGTAGTTTATATTCTAATATCTCAATTTAAATACTCATTTGTAATATGCATATTTTTCTTAGAAAAAAAATTCTTTGGGTTTTATCACAAAAGTTATTATGATAAATTTGACAAAATTGCTCAATATGATTGTCTGTCTTTATATGATCGAATTCGGTCGCTTATTTGCATATCGTCGGCATTATCCCAGTCTGACAATTGTTCCAGTAACTCAAGATCACTTTCACTTGATTCCGACATGATAGATGAACACTTTATTGTACACAAACAAAATAAATACGTAATAAATACAATAGCTAGTAGTCTTATCCCTCAAAATCGGAGGGTAGCACGATTGATTACGAGAGGTAGCAAAACTTACTGACCGACAGCTGTCAAAACGTTATTGGGACGCTCAAGTAGACAAATTCATAGAGAAATCTACCACTAGTAAGCAGTTAGTCCTCCGGACGATAGGTAGCGGTCAGGGGTAGGATAGGCTACCGCTAGTAAGTTTATTGGGACGCGAAAACAAAAGGTAGATAGCATTTTGTACCACTCGTAGGCTCAAACCGATGGTAGGTAGGATATTGGGAACGGCCATTAATATGCATATAAAATTTCATAAAAATCGGTCAACCTTTTACATTTAGCATTGCGTAAACGAAGGGGGTTGAAAGTTAGCGTTAGCCCAATGAAACTATTCCAAGCGGACGGAGTCGCGGGGAGAAGCTAGTCGTATATATATAAAAATGTACATCATTTTAGCGTAACTTTAACCGTTTATGCAGCGTACGCAGCGGAAGCTCTCAACAGGAAAAGAAATCTCCCGATTTTGAAACCTTCTTTATAGGTGCTCCGCTCCTATTAGTCATAGCGTGATGATATATACATATAGATAAATGGACTACCTAATGGTGAAATTTTTCAAATCGGACAACCAAACAAACTCTTCCGCTTTATTATATTAGTATAGATTATAATAATAAGGTGTTTAAACAGGAAGGATAATGTTTCCTGTATACCTAAATATAGGTGACTAGCTGCCTCCCCGCGGTTTTACCCGCGTAGTTCCCGTTCCCGTGGGAATACAGGGATAAAATATAGCCTATGTTACTCGGGGATAATGTAGCTTTCCAAATGTGAAAGAATTTTTGAAATCGGTCCAGTAGTTTCGGAGCCTATTAAACAAACAAACAAACAAACAAATCTTTCCTCTTTATAATATTAGTATAGATAAAATGACAATACATAATTCAAGACTTTTAAGACCATATTGGCTATATATGGCCAGCTATTTCCCGTTTTAGACGTGTTCCCGAGACTTTTTAATTCATCATCATTAGCTCATATACGTCTCCACCGAGGAGCTCGAGCCTCCAACAAGGAGGGGGTTTTAGGCCATAGAATTTGTAATTAGTCCGGGATAAATAAATAAATATCCTGGGTAATTTCGCACACACGGCCAATCTGATTCCAAACTAAGCAGAGCTTGTGATATGGTAACCAGATAGCTGATATACCTACTACATAATATACTACTTTTAAATACATACTTAAAAAGATAACTAGTTGACCCGCGCAACTTCGTTAGCGTCACTTGCCCGTTTTTGTAACCGTTTTGATTGATGCTCCGCTCCTATTCGTATTCGTAATGATTTATACACAAAAACCTTCCTTAAGAATCACTCTATCTATTAAAAATAACCGCATTAAAATCTGTTGCGTAGTTTTTAAGATCTAAGCATACATAAGGACAGACAGACGGCGGATAGCGACTTTGTTTTATACTATGTAGTGATTGCATCCAGATATGTAAAAACATCACAATAAATAGGTACATATAATAATTAAAATAACTTAAGATAAATTTTCGTGACAGCGTAGCATATTTCTTATCTACACGAATTATCAAGAAGAAAGATTTATTTGTTTCTATTGAAATAGGCTTCGAAAGTACTAGACCAATCTGAACAATTTCACTAATGGCAAGCTACTCTATCAAGGACTAACATAGACTATATTTTATCGTAAAATCGTACTAGGTATTAAAGAGTAATTACCGAGTTTATTGCCGGCTCTTCTCAGTAAAAAACAACTTTCAGAACCGAGCATTAATAGTGACTATTCATAAGTGCTTGATTGAGGCCTATTTGAATAAAAAAGATTTTGATTTTTTTTTTATCCCCGTATTCCTACGAGTACGGACACTATTGCGAAAACGCACGGCGGATGTTAGTAAAGAATAAAACGCAAAATTTACTAAATTATTATATTAAGTAATTTAAATAATCTAGATTAACTGATTGTTGCCGCAACTGCTGGCGACGGACACGACGCCACCGGCTGGCACCGTTCCTTCAAATGTCACGTAGCCAATCACTGGCACGTTTCCCATAACTGCAGTCGTGCCACCGACTGGCAACTCGCCGACAACAGTAACGTCGCCAAACCCTTGTGACATTGGCAAGCCATTGTTTACAGCAATATTGTTGGCACTGTTTGCCAGGATATTATTGGCAACTAAGTTGTTTGCCAATGCGTTGTTGGCAACAATGTTGTTGGCCATATTATTTGCCAGAATGTTGTTTGCACCTAAATTGTTTGCCAATGCGTTGTTAGCAACAATGTTGTTGGCCATATTGTTTGCCAGAATGTTGTTCGCACCTAAATTATTTGCCAAAGCGTTGTTGGCAAAGTTGTTCAAGTTATTGGGGATTCCCACCCTATTTCCGCATCCAAGGTTGCCAGGAGCCATTATTTGGCAAAGTGAGATCTGAAATGAAGCGACACTATAATATTGTCATAAATAGAATTAATAATAATAGAAGGCTTTTCATCAGTATATGGGCCGAAAGTATCATCGTTATCAGCCTAACTAATACACTGCTGGACGTAGGCCTACCCTAATAGTCATCATCATCAGCTCATATACGTCTCCACCGAGGAGCTCGAGCCTCCCCTAACATCGAGGGGGTCTTAGACCATAGTCCACCACGCGGGCCTAGTTGCGCATTGGAGGACTTCACAGGCCTTTTGATTGTGACATCTCGGGCATGCAGGTTTCCTCACGATGTTTTCCTTCACCGAAAGCCAGTGGTTTGAATCCGTACGTAAGTTTTTATAAACTCAGAGGTACGGGCCAGGGATTTGAACCTGCGACCTCATGATCGTGAGTCGGTGCGTTCCCAACTGAGCCACCACGGCTAGTGGCCTCTAATAGTAGTAAAGGATATTACATAATTTAGTCAAAATAACTAATTCCCGGGAATATAGACGCAGAATAAATTATTCCAAGTTATTTAGCAATAATTACCTGTATTAAACCAAAAACTACAAATAGCACAATAGGAGTTGCCATTTTATAAAAATATATAATAAAAATATTTCTCGTACAAAAATCTGAATGATCAAAATCAATACGATAAACGATATTATATACAAAAACAGAATAGTAATGTCATAATAAAATCTCGCAATAAAAAGATATAAAATTAATTACATACATATATAGATGGATAGATAAATCACGAAGTATGATAAAGAGTAGATTGGACGAAAAAGTTGTGAAAAAACTTAATTTTAGCATAGGTCACTCTGAAATCCAAGCCACTGGTTGCGGGTTCGATTACCGCCTAGTACAAACTAGCATGTGTAAACTCGTCTGTTGGTATGAGTGAAAAACAGGTAAAATATATACATGTAGGTATATGAAAGTAGGTATTATGTAGTATATCAATTTTAACCGAACCGTACCTAACTAAGCTAGTCCTAAGGAAGATCTATTCCTACTAATATTAGAAATGCGAAAGTTTCTGAGAATAAATGTATGTCTGTTTGTTACTCTTTCACGCGACAACGGCTGAAGAGATCTGGATAAATTTGTCACAGAGCTACAATATGTTCTAGAATAGTACATAGCAGGGCCGGATTAACCACGTGGCAGTAACAATTGCTATAGGCCCCACGAAAAAGGGGCCCCGCGAATCCCGCGATCCAAATCCGCCCACCTATATCTGAGATTAACTTTTTGAGTTTTTTTACGACTGGGTCATTGTCAAATTTCGCGCAGGTAAACTAGTCCCTTAGCAATGATATTCTTTTATTAGTAGATAATTAATCACACAATCTTTCATAAATTTTACTATATTTATGTTAAGTACAAAATGCATCACATTAGTAAACTTTCATTAATAAAATAACGACTTAATTTTATTTTTAAATTCTTTTTTTAATGTACCATTGTGGTAAGGAAAACCATTCTGTTACTAGTTTAGCTGCGCGAAATTTGACAATGACCCGACTAGCAGATCAAGGGCCCCTAGATAATATTTGCTACGGGCCCCGGGCTTGCTTAATCCGGCACTGGCACATAGGCTTCTTTTTATCCCAGTAGAATTGTAAATAAATAATTATCCTAGGACATTTTTACGATTTCGCGAGAAAAAAATCATTAATTAGCATGAAACGGTTTTTCAATGTCTCAGTGATATTGTTGTTTTTATTTAAACTATAATGCCCCGCGTTTCCACCCGTTTTCCTGGGACCTTCTACTTTCCCGGGATTAAAGGAAGCTTGTGCTTTTCCAAGCTAAACTCGATAATATGTTTACCGAATTTAGGTTTTAAGGGGCAATGTATACGTTTCTTCAACAAACTACCTAAATATATTCAGGATTCACCAATTTATAAATTTAAGCAGGTGAAGAAAACTTTATATCAAAAGGGCTTTTATAGTGTATGAGATTACTTGTTACAAAAAGACCCTTGGCAGTGAAATCGCTAAAAGCTATTTCACACATGTAAAAATCACTATTGTATGAGATCATGTAAGTTGGTTTTTGGAAAGAGTAAGTAATTACTGAGTTTATTGCCGGCTCTTCTCAGTAAAAAACAACTTTCAGAACCGAGCGTTAATAGTGACTATTCCTAAGTGCTTGATTGAGGCCTATTTGAATAAAAAAGATTTTGATTTTTGATTTTGATTTATGTGGTTTAAACGTGAAAACATAACAGACAAACAGAGCTACTTTCGCATTTACAATATTAGTAGGAATGAACGCTAATTAAAAGTATTTTTTTTATCAGAAATAAAGAGAAAATGAGTTTATTTTTTCTTTTGCCCTCATTACGCTGATTTCCTGTTAGATATTTTAGCCTATATAAACACACTGTTACAGGACAATCATTGTCAACAACATGGCGGCGGTTCAATCGATAATTTTATTGTATTTTTTTATTCAAGTAACACTGGGCCACGGTGAGTCATCTAACTTACTACTATAATTGCGAAGTTTTGGATGGATGGATGTTGGAAATGAAATGAAATGAAATAAATTTATTAATTCAACTAGGCCTTCACAGGCACTTATGAAACGTCGACTCTAATGCTCGGTTCGGAAGGTTGCTTTTGCTGAGAAGAGCCGGCAATAAACTCAGCAATTACTCTTTTCAAAACAAGTTTTAACAATTTCTTTAACAATAATAACATTAGTCCTGATAGAACGAGCGCTATACCCATGCCTCGTCATCATTAATATAATCATTTATACTATAATAAGCTTTCTGTACCAAAGCTGACTTAACTCGTTCCTTAAATTTATTCATAGGCAATTCTAAAATATTTGTGGGGATTTTTTTATAAAACCGTGCACCAAGTCCTAAAAATGATCCTTGCACTTTCTGTAGTCTATAAGCAGATGTTACAAGTTTATGCTTATTTCTAGTATTAATGGAGTGCAAATCACAATTTTTAGCAAAAAGACTAATGTTTTGACGGACAAATATTATGTTTGCATAAATGTACTGTGATGCAACTGTGAGAATGTTAATTTCCTTAAATTTATCTCTGAGGGAAGCTCGCGAGCTTAAATTATAAATAGCACGGACTGCTCTTTTTTGCAAAATAAAAATTGTATCTATATCAGCTGCTCTGCCCCAAAGCAAGATACCATAGGACATAACACTATGAAAATAACTGAAATAGACTAATCTAGCTGTTTCTACATCCGTAAGTAGTCTGATTTTTCTAACCGCGTAAGCTGCTGAGCTGAGCTTCCCCGCAAGACATGATATTTGGGTGCCCCATTGAAGTTTCGAATCTAACGTGATACCCAAAAACACTGTAGACTCAACAAGACTGAGGGCCTCATTATTTAAAATTAAATTAGAGGCCAATTTTTTTACATTAGGTAATGCAAATTTGATACATTTTGTTTTGTTTGCATTCAAAACTAGATTATTAACAGTAAACCAATTTAATACCTTAGATAATGCACCGTTTACATCGTCATAATTGAATTTCTGTCTATCAACACCAAAAATCAGTGAGGTATCATCAGCAAACAGTACAATTCCACAGGTATTCTTAACATAGAACGGAAGATCATTTATATAAATTAAAAATAGAAAAGGTCCCAAAATTGAGCCCTGGGGCACACCCATATGCACAGGAGAACCAGACGATTTAACTCCGTTGACATCTACAATTTGAGTCCTCTCACTAAGGTACGATCTCATCAAATCAAGTGCTATACCTTTAACTCCATAATAATCTAGTTTACGTATAAGTGTTTGGTGGTCAACACAATCAAATGCCTTAGATAAATCACAAAACACCCCAATAACGTTCTGTGAATCCTCCCAACCGTTAAAAATATTTTTCAGAAGTGCTACACCTGCATCAATGGTTGAACAGCCTTTTGTGAAACCGTATTGTTCACCATGCAAAAGTTTATTAAAATTAAAATGAGCGAGTAGCTGCTTTAAAATAATCTTTTCAAATATCTTACTCAGGACTGGTAATATAGATACAGGCCGATAATTAGTTGGATCAGAAGGATCTCCGGCTTTAAACAATGGAATGACTTTACTATATTTCATCAGATCTGGAAATTTACCGCAATCTACGCATTTATTAAAAATTAAGGCTAAATGAGGAGCTATGTCTCCAATGATATTTTGGAAAACAGTAACAGATAAATCCCATTAGTCTCCAGTACGTTTGACTTTTAAACTTTTAAATGTTTTCATTATGTCAAGAGGTGTAATGTGCCTAAACTTAAGAACTTCTAGGCATTCCGATACGTTGGTTTGCAGTATTAATTCAGCATTTTTAGGTGATGAATCTAAGGAGCTAGTTGTAGCTACAGGTATCTCAGTAAAAAAATTATTGAAAGTATGTGCAATTTGATCATTATCGCTAACATTTTCGCCGTTAATATTAAGTTCAATGCTCTTATTGGTGGTTTTAGTATTACCTCTTTCTGCGTTTATAATGTTCCAAGTAGTTTTTACTTTATTGCTTGATTGTGTTATTTTATTTCTAAGGTGAATAGCCTTTGCTGAAGCACAAGTCTTTTTAAAAACTTTTGAATAATTTTTTACATATTCTAGAAAAACGATATTTTGATTAAATTTTTTCATACCATATAGCTCATACAACTTCGCTCTACTTTTGTAAATGCCAGCAGTTGCCCAGTCATTAAATTTTGCTTTACTACTTTTATTAAAAGACTTAAGATTAAACGTTTTGTCAAATTCAAATTTTATAAAATCAAAAAGTTCTTTATATAGGCTATCTGGTTCATCCTGTGTCATATTAATTAATGTAATATTTTTACTTACATTATGTTTGAATCTGGCCATACGATTTACAGTTATAGGCCTACAAGTAACTTTTTGCGGTTTATGTATAATTTCATTTAAAAACACTACTTTCTGACCACAATGATCTGAAGTTAAATCAGTTATTATGAATTTTTCAAGTGCATCACAGTTACAAAACACGTTATCCAGACAGGTGGCAGAAGTTGCAGTAATTCTGGTCGGCTCTAGAAATAAATAGTTTAAATTAAATGATTTGAATAAATTTATAAGCCTAATTGTTGAGGGTGACTCGATCAATAAGTTAACATTAAAATCGCCACATACTATTAAATCCTTATTACAAGTTTGAGCTTTCTTCAAAGCATCCTCTATAACTAATTCAAATACACTATAGTCACCTAACGGAGGACGGTACACGCAGATTATAACATAGCGCTCGAGCTCTACGCAGGACAATTCAACAGTGCGCTCGATAGATAAATCTACAATGTATTTGCGTTCTTTACACTTAATATTAACTGAAACTAAAATTAAACTACCACCATGTATTGCTGATTTTCTTACGAACGCACTTAACAATTTCAACTTAGGTATATTGAATAAAAGTTCATGATTTTTCAGCCAATGTTCTGTTAAACATAAAATATGGACATCACAACCTTCAACGAACAATTGTAATTCTAATTCTTTGCCCGCTAAGCCCTGAATATTCTGATGTACAAGGTTTAAATGGCTGAGCTTAGCAGTTGTCGTACTATTGTAAAATCCCCCCCAGATACCTGACCACTGGTGCCATTGTCAATAACAATATTATTGACATTAGCACCAGTATCAATGTCCCCAACTAAGCTACTTGTAGCTTGGTCATAAATATAACGATTGCCGGCTAACAACGTAGCTATCAATTTCTTAGAACTAAGTGGCAAATACATGGTATCTTTTGTTAGCTTAAAATTAAATATAAAATTATTTAAGTCGAAATAAAATATAGCGTCATTATGACGATGGCTTAAATTATATAGTGTCATAATCAAGTCAAATATGTGCCTATTCTGTTCCTTGGATAACACATTGGAATACGGAAAAGCACATAAAACAAATCTACATTTATACATACTGTGCAACTCTAGTAACTTGTTAAAACTGTTAATAATATTTTTCTTTCGCACCGATAGGCCGTCTCCACAAAGAACAATGACGGTTGTATTATGACCTAGGTCACGTGGACTGATGTTATTAATTAATTGCTCATAAGGAGCCCCGGGATAACATCTTATCTTCTAATCTTATTTTATAACATTTTCTTTTAACGCGTTATTAATGATTGCGCCAAAACCTTTCCCCATCTCGTCACTTAAAATAATAGTATGTTTAATTGAGTCGTGTGTTTCGTGATCTATACTAACATTTAAATCTTTTTGTGCAACAGGGCTGGGCATTTCGTTGGAGCAACTGCAACGATTAATGACTAGGGAATCAAGGCGCTCACTATTATATAAACTTAATTTTATTAATTCATTTGCCGCTGCAATATGCTCATTAATTTGTAACTGAGCATTGCTGTATTTTTTATTTAAGGCGTCTAGGGAATGCTTTAAATTATTTACTTCTGATAAAAGTTGTTGCGTGTCTTTTTCGTACAAATCCCTACTTTGTTGCAACCTAATGTTACTCGTTTCTATATTTTCTAATAAATTAAATCTATCCTTTTTTAATAATTTATTAATATTTTGTGTTGTTTTGTATTTTTTCAAAAGTTTTTGTGTTTTCTTAATTATTTTATTAAATTTAATGTATTTTTTTAGAGTATTTCGGCTATTAAATTTAATATTAGGGCTATTTGGAATGTTAGAGGACAAGCTACATTCATTGTCTGACGTCAAGTCAATGGTCATATACAGCCCGGTTGGCTTTGTGGCTAGTGACCCTGACTCTCAAGCCGCGGGTCGTTGGTTCGAATCCCACCCAGGACAAACATTTGTATGCATGAATATGTCTGTTTGTCCTGTGTATGTAAATATCTATATAGGTATGTATTTAAAAGAAGTATATGTAGTATATTAGTTATCTGGTTACCATATCACAAGCTCTGCTTAGTTTGGAATCAGATTGGCCGTGTGTGAAAAATGCCCCAGGATATTTATTTATTATTTATATATGATAACCATGGTGTTTCTACAGATTCCCTGAAGTCCCCAATTGTGGGGATCGCAGGCGGTCACCCAGTGGACATTGAAGATGTGCCGTACATGGCAGCGTTGTTAAATAAATACTCATCAAACAAGACGTCATTCCACTGCGGCGGTTCGATCATCAATGAGAGATTCGTATTGACAGCGGCGCACTGTGTCCGGTTGTAAGTACCCTCAATATGAATATTTATTTATTCATCAATTGATTTATGAGAGACTAGTTTATTATGTCTAATAATAATAAAAGAAAGTCGTGTTAGTTACACTATTTATAACTCAAGAACGGCTGAACCGATTTCGCTGAAAATTTGTGTACCTCCCCACCAACCTTCCTCCCGCTTTGAACCAGGAGTCGGACATAGGGTACTTTTTATCCCGGGAAAATTTAAGATCACCGGGAACGCGTGTGAAACCGCGGGGAGCCACTAGATTTATATACATATAGTATAATTCCCTATCCTGGAAAAAAAATATATAAATTATTATTTCTTCTAAGTATGTATGGTAAATGACCAGCTTAAGAAAAAAAAAACAGGTTTTTGTGAAATATTACCAAAATTGTGAAAGTTTCAGCACTGAATATAGTGAAACTGTAAAGTCCAGTCCTTATTTAATATTTGTAATGTGTTGCGCGTGAGATACAGCAAAGCTGGATTCAATTAATTTAACAAATAAAAGTTGTAGTTTTGTGACCCAGTCTTGGACAGGGAAAATTCATTAATGGATACTCCAGTCTTAGTCTAAGTTTATCTTTATTTTATGGTTAACACATGAAACAAAACTAATTTTGATTTTAATCAAGCAATACTATTTTACAAGTGAAACTTTCTGCTCACCGCCTGAACGATTTCCTTAAGAAAAGCCGTCGTTGTCAATTTCAAATCACCTTACACTTTGTATTCGCGCATATTTGTACATGTAACTAACTGAATTCAATAAAACGTTAAACTTAGATAGTTCGATGTCTAAAGTCTATGTCACAGTGATCCCAATGTAAAAACATTCGCTCATGTCCGAATTCTAGATGTTTCTTTTAATTTTTGGCTATTACTGGTACCGTGGCCACGACTGGTACACTTACGATAGTTAACTTATTAATACAAATCACATTTCAGGCGAAAACCCGTAGCTGTACGTGTTGGATCCCCTCATGCTATCGCTGGTGGATACATTCATCAGGTCGCGAAGGTCATAAGTCACCCACTGTTTCCTAACTCCGATAATGACATCGCTCTCCTAAAGTTATCTACCCCGGTGACATTTGGGCGTAAAGTCGCCGCTGTCAGATTGACAGCTGTCAACATTACCGCAGGAATGTCAGCCAACGTCTCCGGATGGGGTTACACGGGAGTGAAGGTAGACATATCATAAAGTAAAAACTCATTTTTTTTTTTTTTTTTTTTATATATATATTTAAAGGATGTACGATTGTTTAAACTATCTAAAGATATTCAGGATTTACCAGTTCATAAATTTAAACAGGTAGTGAAGAAAGGTTTATGTCAAAAGGGCTTTCATAGTGTATCAGATTACGTGTTAGAAAAATACCTTTTGCAGTGAAAGCTACAAGCTAATTCACACTATTTTTATATTTCTTATTTTAAAAAATCATCAACAGCTCATATACGTCTCCGCCGAGGAGCTCGAGCCTCCCCTAACATCGAGGGGGTTTAGGCCATAGTCCACCACGCGGGCCTAATGCGGATTGGCGGACTTCACATGCCTTTAATTGTGACATCTCGGGCATGCAGGTTTCCTCACGATGTTTTCCTTCACCGAAAGCCAGTGGTGTGATTTTATCGCCGGCTCTTCTCAGCAAAAGCAACTCTCCGAACCGAGCATTAGAGTGACTGTTCATAATTGCTTGCCTATTTGAATAAAAATATTTTGGATTATTTTTGAGATAACATAGGGAAGCGTTTTTAGCATTAAATTAAGACATACAACATCATAAAAGACCTTTCCGCGACTAGTAATTCTCGTTACTGGATGAACAAAAAACTTCCTCTTCTCGTCAATATTAATTCTTCATTAGATTCAGCACATTTACATACTAATAAACACCCTGAATTGTATTCTTTAGAAACATGGGTCAGTAATATTAATTTATACCCAGTCTTAGCCTTATCTATTCCTTTAATTGATCGCGCGAAACGCCTGTACAGCTGTATTTCTCTTAAAAATATTTGTACCGATTACATCGAGAAACAATATAGTGGATTTCATAAGGTATTTACAGATGGATCTAAAGAACGAAATGCTGGCGGTGCGTCCTTTTTGGATCCACTGTTCAATAGTTTCATTAAAATTAAAATCGAGTCCAATATTTCTATTATGCATATAGAATTAATCGCAATCTCTGAAGCATTATCATATATTTGCTCTCTTAATTTCGACAAATTCGTCATCTTGACTGATTCAAAAAGCTCTTTGCAACACTTGGCTCGGTGCACTTCGCAAGGGCGAGGTATACCGATAGCCTACGCGATTTTGGAATTGATTTTAAGGTTACAATCTAACAATAAAACAGTGGTTCTCCAATGGATTCCGTCGCACATACAATTAAAAGAAAATGACGATGTTGACCTTTTAGCTAAACAAGCAACTGTGGATGGTATTCCATTATCAGTAGCTCCACTATTCTCAGATTATTTTAATTTGTTAAGAGATCAATGCTCGGATTTGTGGCAGGAGTATTTTAATCAGAGGTCAAAAGAAAAGGGTATTTGGTACCAGACCATTCAACCCAAAATCTCTCGACTTCCCTGGATCGACCATACTTCTTTGGATAGGAATAATTTAGTGATTGCTCTCAGGTTACGTTCTGGCCATATACCCTCCAACAAGTTCGGTTTCTTAATGAAAAAAGTTATATCCCCCAACTGTGTTGATTGCAGAGTAGTCGAAGATGTCCAACATGTGCTATGGGAGTGTGTACGCAATGACAGTTTCAGGCAGAATCATTTCGGTGTAAATAGGGTTACTGACATCGGTCTTTGCAATAGCATTTTAACTTCTCCATCATCGGACAAAGCGAAAATTTTGTATGAAATGTATAAATTAGGAATTAGGCAATAATTTGTTTAAATGTTTAATTATGTAATTATTTTTCTACATTTGTATCTATTACCAGGCGATGTGGTCGCTCAGCGACAAAGCCTATAAATAAATAAAAAAAAAAAAAAAAAAAAAAAAACATTGTTCATTGAAAATTAAAATTGATACAAATAGGCTTTTACACACGGCCAATCTGATTCCAAACTAAGCAGAGCTTGTAATATGGTAACTAGATAGCTGATATACTACATATACTACTTTTTTTTAAAATACATACTTATATAGATATTTACATCCAGACACAGGACAAACAGACATATTCATGCATGTTTGTCCTGGGTGGGATTCGAACCCACGACCCGCGGCTTGAGAGTCAGGGTCACTAACCACAAAGCCAACCGGGCTGTCAACCTGTGTGTATGAACAGACTCTAACGCTCGCTTTGTAAGGTTGTCTTTCCTGAGAAGAGCCGCCAATAAACTTAGTAATTCAATTTAGGATCCTCTATTAATTTAATGTTTCCCTTGCGATATAATATAGGTCCGGAATTCCGGGCATAATTATTGTTTACTAGTTGACCCGCGCAACTTCGTTAGCGTCACTTGCCCGTTTTTGCAACAGTTTTGATTGATGCTCCGCTCCTATTCGCCATAGCGTAATGATTTATATATAAAAACCTTCCTCAAGAATCACTCTATCTATTAAAAAAACCGCATGAGAATCCGTTGCGTAGTTTTAAAGATCTAAGCATACATAGGGACAGACAGACGGCGGATAGCGACTTTGTTTTTTACTATGTACTTAGTGATTATTTTATCCTATCCAGGATTCAAACCACCTGATGATCCTGAGGCAAGTACAAGTAACTGTTGTGGCATCTGAAAAGTGTACTAGAAAGTACCCTAGATCACCATTTAAAAAGTCCATCTGTGCCCAAGACATTGGTAGAGGACATTGCATGGTAAACAGAAATTTCATCTTTCTAGCTTCCGCCTCCGCATTATTACGTACGATACGGGGATAAAATAAAGGCTACTAGTGGCTCCACGCGGTTTCACCCGCGTACCCGGGAGATCTTCCATTTTCCCGGGATTAAAAGTAGCCTATGTCCCTATCTTAGGTTCTAGACTATCTGTGTACCAAATTTCATTTAAATCTGTTCTGTAGTTTTAGCGTGAAAGCGAGACAGATAGACAGAGTTACTTTCGCATTTATAATATTAGTATAGATGTCACTTCTTGATAATGTAGCTTTCCATTGGGGAAAAAATCATTTAGATCGGTCCAATCGTTTTTGAGTTTTTTCGTTATATGTATACAAAAATACAAATCTTTCCAGTTTATAATATTAGTTAGTGAAGATTTTTCAGTGCCCTGCCAGTGGTCTGAAGTAGTCTGAACTAAATAAATGCCTTTTATTTCAGGGTGACAGTGGGAGTCCCCTAACTGTGGGGAACATACAGATTGGTATAGTGTCCTGGGGGGGCAGGGACTGTCCCCAGCCCCCTGATGCCTACGTGAAGGTACAAGCTCACTTACAATGGATACACGAACAGATTGAAAAGAACTCAAAATGAACTGCCATTAAAATAGGATGCTAATAAGCAATAATGTGTCAACCCACAAAATGTCGAAATTTTGATTTATTTTTAGAATGCACCACTTAACTAACATTCTGAAAACAATGGATTTATATCACACTAGCAGCCTCCCCGCGGTTTTACCCGCGTAGTTCCCGTGGGAATACAGGGATAAAATATAGCCTATGTTACTCGGGGATAATGTAGCTTTCCAAAGGTGAAAGAATTTTTGAAATCGGTCCAGTAGTTTCGGAGCCTATTCATTACAAATAAACAAACAAATCTTTCCTCTTTATAATATTAGTATAGACAAAAAGTCGTAAATCACATATATCACATTATCTTTAGACGCCATTTTCTCAAAACCAAGTTCATGAGGGCTAACACATTGCTTATCAGCATCAAAACTACCTACATACCTACCATTTAATAAAATGTATCACAATTTAGATTATAAAGATGTAACCTATATTCTATTATTACTGTAGTTTATGTCAAAATATATGCTGCTATTGTATAAAATGTTTTTACTCAAATAGACCTTTACAAGCACTTAGCAATAGTCAGATTCTAACGGTTCCGAAGATTGCTTATACTGAGATCATCGAGCATGTAACATGCTCGATGACTGAGATGAACCGGCAATAAACTTAGCAATTACTCTTTTCAAATTTATTTTTATTTTATTAATTAACTCTTAACAGGTATCAAAATATAATTAATCCCCTGGGAATGCGGGTGAAACCACGAAGAGCCACTAGTATAAGAATAAAGGAAACAGTAGGTATATATTTATAACTTGTACTTTAAGGTTATCTCGCCTGTAAAATACCCTCGATATCGAGTCTCGGTTGGATTGTCGTCCCTACTCGTCCATATTTTACGAACCTGCGCCGGCGCAGCTATGGGAAGCATTGTAAGCTTTTTTTTATCAATTACACAATTTGTAGTTAAAAAAATTTGATAGGGAATATGGATAAATTCGGTGAAGGAAAACATCGTGAGGAAACCTGCATGCCCGAGATATTATAATTAAAAGCATGTGAAGTCCGCCAATCCGCACTAGACCCGCGTGGTGGACTATGGCCTAAACCCCCTCGATGTTAGGCGAGGCTCGAGCTCCGAGCGTGGAGACGTATATGAGCTGACGATGATGATATCTGAATATTTCAAAGGACTAGGTAGTATTATATTCTTACTTTCACTTTTGTTGTATTTTTCTATTATGAGTAAAATGTTTTAAATAGTTCTGGAAGACTCAATTTTGTGGAGAATATTAGAGACTTATAGTGGAGTATATCACTTTGATATTGTTTATGTAAAGATAATAGGTACTACTTATATAATTACGTGTGGTTTCTCATAAATTGTAGAAGTAACCAAGGGACGCCATTTAGTTTCTGACATAGCTCTAGAACATTTTTGTTAATTAATATAATTATTAAAAAAAAAATTATAGAAATTTAAATTCATTGTTGATTTCTAGTTTTAATCAAAATCAAGTGTAATGGAACATATTATTATGTAGGAACTTGTGACATTGACTGCTTTTTTTGCATTTGTCTTCAATCAGTATACGCAGGCAGTTCCTAATTTATGTCAAATATTTTCAGAAATTGGTTCATCTTGCTTGCATCATGTGTCATCACCGCCGGAGCCGCCACCACCGGGGACATCATCTGCGTCAACAATATCAGACACAAAACAGAAATATTGTTTGAAGAATCAGTCTACGTTATACTGACATTCTCATTTGTGATAAATTATAAACTCAACGTCTTATATTTCCTTGAGAATGGCCAACTGGTCACTCTTGACTTGGATTCCGGTGAGGACACGATGGTAGAAGAATACGCTATGGGCCTGGCCGTGGACCAGGAGACCAGCGATCTATATATAGGAACCGATGGTCGCGGGTTCTTCAAAAAAAGTGGGACATACTCAAAACATTATGCAGGCACGGACGACATATTTGTTAGACGCCCAATGTTTTACAAAAAACAATTGTATTATACAGAATTTAATCCACCTAAACTTTGGTCGTGGGTGGATGGACAGGCAAAAAAGCTGACGGATTACGAAGTGTTCCAGATACTTATTGATGATGAAGATACTATGTTTTTTAGAAATCGCACAGGGATGTTCAGCAAGCAGATTAATAGTAACGATAGTACTTTGATTTATAACAAATGTCATGTAGATTATATAGTAATGGACAGTAAAACCAAAATATACTTCGCTTGTCTCAATGTGGTTTATGAGTACGTTAAAGCGAATGCTACAGTACGAAAAATAGCAACATTAAATGTGGACGAATATTACAAGAAAATTGTTAATTTAGTATTTGATAAGTATAATAATATTATATATTCAGATTTTCAAAAGGTCTATAGACTCTCGCCGATGATTGATAATAACCGTACTACCAGTTGTACGTGATTTTATTAAATTAAATGTATTCATATAAATTAAACATTAGAAAAATAATCAGAAATGTTGAAATAATTAGATTATAGGTATTGGCTCATTTTTTTCTGAAAGCTTTTTTTGACCGACTTAACATAGGAGGAGGTTGTATATTGCATAAGCCATGCCAGCGACATGTTAAAATATATATGAAAAGTTGTATCACCACTTAAGTGTGATAGTTTGTGATACCTGTCAATAATAAATGACAGTGCCTAATTTAAGAACTATCACGCTCATTCTATGTAACTTTATATCACTATGATAAAAATATGATATTAGACAATATAATAAATACCCAAATGATGATTTTAACTTTTATCATGACATGTGATTTATATAATATTAGAAAAGCAACAATGATAAATTGGAGATGAGATAGGGTTTATTATTTGTACATTATATTTAGTCTCCATTAGGTATTAATGTGTACTGTAATGTAATGGAAAATATTTAAGTTAATTATTACTTGACTTAATGTCAAACCCAAATGCAAATTGTAAATAAAAATAATTCTGTTTGTTATTTTATATGTACATATATGTTCCATCATCATCATCCTATCAGCCATAGGACGTCCACTGCTGAACATAGGCCTCCCCCATCGACTTCCATGCAGACCGGTTGTAGGTTGCCTGCATCCAGCGGGTTCCAGCGACCCTTGTCAGGTCGTCAGTCCACCTTGTAGCCCTACGCTTCGCTTGCCGGTGCGTGGTCTCCACTCGAGAACCCGTCTGCCCCAACGGCCATCGGTTCTACGAGCTATGTGCCCCGCTCTCTGCCGCTTCAGCTTGCTAATCCCACTAAACTAAACATATATCATCGCCAGGAATATCTCAGGGTTGTACACTAAACGGGTGGACAGCAATGTCACCTTACTTTACAATAGGACCTACGTCAATCATATAGTACTGGATAGAAACGACTCCGTGTATTTCACACTAGCTGCCCCCGCGCGGTTTTACCCGCGTAGTTCACGTTCCCGTGGGAATACAGGGATAAAATATAGCCTATGTTACTCGGGGATAATGTAGCTTTCAAAAGGTGAAAGAATTTTTGAAATCGGTCCAGTAGTTTCGGAGCCTATTCATTACAAACAAACAAACAAACAAACAAATCTTTCCTCTTTATAATATTAGTATAGATGTCACGACGTGGTGTACGAAGTTGTGAAAGCAAATTCAACAGTTCGCAGACTACTTTCTTTAAAGGGCGTCATAAATAATTTGGAGTTCGATAAAGATAATAATATGATATACAGTGATATATACAATATTTACAGAGTGGTGCCGGTCACTGAGGGTAATCGAACCGACATTTCTTTGGGTCATCGTGAAGAAGCTGATTTAAATCTATACTAATATTATAAAGAGGAAAGATTTGTTTGTTTGTTTGTTTGTTTGTTTGTTTGTTTGTAACGAATAGGCTCCGAAACTACTGGACCGATTTCAAAAATTCTTTCACCTTTGGAAAGCTACATTATCCCCGAGTAACATAGGCTATATTTTATCCCTGTATTCCCACGGGAACGGGAACTACGCGGGTAAAACCGCGGGGAGGCAGCTAGTGTTATATAAAACTTTGCCTTCTAACATATCTCCGCTGTAGAAGCAGATTTTTTTTATTTCTGTGTGTCGATGTTTAAGACTAAACTGATCGAATTGTTATAGGAATAAGGGCAGACCCAGCTTTCAAGACAGGGGGGCTTATATTAAGTGAGGTACCTATCTACTTATATAAAACTAAAGCGTTCAGCTTATCATGTTCGAGATTATTATTTAATATAATATAAATTGGATTAACAATTAAATACTAATATTATTAATGCGATTTGATAGACGCTTGTTACTCAAAGGACTTTTTTTTGACAAAATTGAAGATCCCCAGTAACTGCGGTGCGGAAGTGCATATTATCCGTCTAAGTTCTCTTTAATTTTGTTCTGAATCCACTCCACGTGTGATGGGACCTTCACGTAGACATTGGGGTAGTGGCTACAGGCGGAACCGCCTGACACGATGCCGATCTGATGGTCGCCAACCGTGAGGGGACCTCCACTGTCGCCCTGGAACATCAGATAAATAAATATCCTGGGAAATTTTTCACACTCTGCTAATCTGATTTAGGAATAAATATAAGTATGTAGAGTTTCTGCTATGGTGACTAGATATCTAATATTACTATTTTTTTAATACACACATAAATACACAGAAGAACAGACAGACTTATTCATGCATACAAATGTTTGTCGTCTCGACTCACCGAACAGAATCCTTTGCCTTCAGTTCTGCTGCAGATTTGCAATTCTTCTTTTATTAAGTGATTCTTGAAGGTGCAGACCTGTGGGGATGCCACACTAACAGACGCTCGATGCAACATCACGCTAGTTATGTAATCCTTTAGGAAAAATAAGCAATCCATGTATAATTTTTACAAGGTCAGCAACGCGTGAGTGAAGCTCATGGTGTTGCAAGCGTCTATAGGCTATGGTAACCGCTTCCCATTAGGTGGGACCGTATATCTATTTGCCACCTTTGTGGTATAAAAAAATATGTACTAATATTTTACACTCGAGGAAGGTTGCCACCTTCCTCCAGTGTTGGCGTTGGTTGTCACCAGCATGCCAAATTGAATGCACTAATCTCAGGAACTGCTGGTTTGATTGGAAAATATTTATAGACCATTTATCAAGAAAGGTCACAGGCTATATAACATCACGCTGCGATCAGGTACTTAAACCAGAAAACCAAACGGCCAGTCAAACCAAGACCAAGGTACCTTACCTCAATCAATCCCCATCCGGTGACATTGGCGACTAGTCCAACGGTAATATTGACGCTCTCGTCACCCAGCTTGATTGCTGCGACTTCTGGCCTGAAGGTCAGGGGCTTCTCCAGCTTGAGAAGTGCCACATCGTATCCAGCTTCTGCAAAATTTCCATGGAACCTCTCATGGCCGATGTACTTCGCAACTTGGTGCAGTTCACCCTCATTGTTGCGATCTGATGAGCCCACGCGGACAATGAGTGGACCATTGCGACTGTATAAATAATACATATTTATTAGGTTCCGCCCACAGTCTCACCTACGTTCCTGGGGGGTCTTCAACTTTCAAGGAATAAAAGGTAGCCCATGTCCTTGCCAAGCTCTACTAATATATCTGTACTAGCGTACTGGCGTGAAAGCGAAACAGACAGACTGAGTTACTTTCGCATTAATAATATCTGTAGGGTTTATTTTATGAATAGAGTATTCCTGAGTTTATTGACGGCTCTTGTCAGCAAAAGCACCTCTAGGTATATCTAGACTTTATATCTCAAGGCACTTGTTAGTACTGAATTGTCTGTCTATTTCTCTGTATGAAGCATTATAGTTGAAGGCTTACAAAAATAGACAATGTGCTGATGTCAGCACGAACTGCTCATGGATGATGGATCCCCCGCACATGAAGTCTGCTCCGTATGCTGAAGTGTTGACCAACAACGCAGCCATGAAGGGAGCGTCCTTTATGTCCACTGGGTAACCGCCCGTGATGCCCACCAGTGGAGACTGGATAGCTGTGCAGATAATAATGTTTAATAAGATTATAATGATTAATAACAAATTTTAAATCCACATTTGGTACTAAATGAGCACTTAAGAAGGTTACTGCTAAAGCTTCCGGTTCAAAAGTCGACTAAGATCGGTTGAAACTCAGTGAGGCAAAAAATTATAATTAGGTATATTTTTTTAAACTACATATATAGCTATTTAGTGTATGTTCCGGTGATCCGACGTCCTGTGAATGGTTGCCGGGAGGGGCTGGAAGAGAAGGGTGGACCGAAAAAAGAGGACCGGGATATGTGGTGCAAACTGAGTTTATTGCCGGCTCTTCTCAGCAAAACCAACGTTCCGAACCGAGCGTTAGAGTCTGACTATTCATAAGTGCTTTGCATATTGGCCTATTTGAATAAAAATATTTATGATTTTTTTTTACTAGGATATGTAATGTGGGGATGTTATGTTTCTAACTATTTCGCGCAACAACGGCTGAAGGGACCTGGTTAAAAATTGGCACAGACTTTAAATATGTTGTGGAATAGCACATAGGCTACATACTTTTCATCCCGGAAAAGTTAAGGATCCGGGTGAAACTACGGGGGAAATAAAAATTGCATAATCAGTAAATATCTTAATGTACCTGGATGACTCTTCTCAGGCTATTATATCAGATTTAAGTTGGTTTTTAAAAAGAGTAATTACTGAGTTTATTGCCGGCTCTTCTCAGTAAAAAACAACTTTCAGAACCGAGCGTTAATAGTGACTATTCATAAGTGCATGATTGAGGCCTACTTGAATAAAAAAGATTTTGATTTGATTTGATTTGATTTGCTATCTTCTGTATCAATAAGAGAATGAGAAAAATCACTTACCATGTCCTATTAGACCCTGGATGCAGTACGCTGACAGGATAAACGTTATAGAAGCCATGATGAACAAACAACATTGTCGCATGGGCGACGCATATATTTATATACAAAATTTATCTAACAGGAAATATCATACTTATATGATGTTATTATTTATATCTATACAAATATAATCAATGTTATTAAGAGGATAGATTTTATTTTTTGTTTGTCTGTAACGAATAGGCTCCGAAACTGAAAAATTCTCTCGCCAATAGAAAGCTACGTCATTTGTGAGTGTCATAAGCTATTTTATACCTGTATTCCTACGGGAGCGGGAACTACGCGGGAGAAACCACGTGAAGACAGTTAGTCCTACTAATTATACTAATATGTATTACCTAAAAAAGTTTGTAAGTATGGATGTACAGATGGATGTTTCGTAGTCTTTACGCAATAACTACAAAACGGATTTAGAAAGAATTTTAAGCGCAGATAGTTTAAAATCTGGATTAAGACATAGGCTACTTTTTATCCCGGGAAAATCTGAGCTCCCCTGGAACCCGAGTAAAACCACGGGGAGCTACTAGTTACCAATATTAATTATGATTTCTCTTTGATAGAGGGCACATACTTATTAAGACCTATCAAGTGTTGTAGGTACACAATAATTGATTTGCTTATCTGAACTACATTTTCCATTTTTTTATACATTTTTATCACAAACTAATTATAAATAATGAGTTGGTTCTTACCTCGTACAACGAATAAGCCTGGCTATTCAAAGAGGTAATGCAACCAGCCTTCTGGGCACCTTACCCACAGGCAGCGACCTAAGCTCCATTTTTTATTTAGCTTAGGAAAATATGTAACGACTTAGGTATTTTCCTTTATTCCCCTTCACTTTTCTAGTCTACCAGATATTTTTTAATTATATAATGTTAATATATTTCTCTAGTTTTATGTTGTATATAATAAATTGATTTACCATGAGTTTGATGACTTTTTGTGTAACCACTTAGGTTGTATCACCACTTAAGTCTGATAGTTTGAGATACCTGTCAATTATAAATGACAGTGCCTAATTATTTAAGAACTATCACGCTCATTCTATGTAGCTTTATATCACTAATAGCGTGATAAATTTTGATATGATTTTAGACAATTATAAAATAAATACCCAAATGACAAAGTTTTAGTTAAAAAATGTTTATGAGTGCAATAATTTTATAATATTAAAAAGCTTAATAGCAACAATGATAATTGCAGTTGTGATATGGTTCTTTATTATTTGTCTATACTAATATTATAAAGAGGGAAGATTTGTTTGTTTGTTTGTTTGTAATGAATAGGCTCCGAAACTACTGGACCGATTTCAAAAATTCTTTCACCTTTGGAAAGCTACATTATCCCCGAGTAACATAGGCTATATTCTATCCCTGTATTCCCACGGGAACGGGAACTACGCGGGTAAAACCGCGGGGAGGCAGCTAGTATATTATATTTTGTATCCCACAGGTATTAAAGTGTAGATGTAATGTAAAGGAAAATAAATAAGTTATGTATTACTTGACTTAATAATAAACAAATTTAAAAAATGCGAAAGTAACTCTGTCTGTCTGTCTCGCTTTCACGCTAAACCTACTGAACCGCTTTAAATAAAATTTGGTACACAGATAGTCTAGAGCCTGAGAAAGGACATAGGCTACTTTTTATCCCGGGAAAATGGAAAGATCTCCCGGGTACGCGGGTGAAACTGCGGGCAGCCACTAGTAGTAAATAAAAATAATACTGTTATTTTCTTTTATTTCTCAGCCTTTCTTTTTACATCACCGAGTTCCCCCTTTCTTTACCCGGCTTCCCCTTATTTGCAATGTATTTGCTCCTATTGGTCGTATCGTGATATAAATTCTGGAGAAATGGTATGTCTGACAGTATTCTTTTTTTATCAGAACCAGTAGTTCCCGAGCATAGTTCCGAATAATTCATTCACCAATAGAAAGCTACATTACCAGGGAGTGACATAGGCTATGTTATATGTTTTCTCCGACTCGTTATCCATCTTCAAAAAATATTACTTACAGAAAATAACTGATTTTCATTGATCTCATTAATTTTAGAAGATTTCAAGATATTGTTAATGTTATTTTTTGTTTTGTTTATTTTTGTATTAGTCTATTTTTTAGTTTATTAATTAGCGAGTAAGTGATACTGTTTAATTACAAATGCTGTCGACACTTGTAATTGTCATGTTTACAAGAAATGTTACTGTACCTAGATTTTAAGTTGTGTGAGTGTAAACGTGATGTTAGTATTGCTAAATAAATAAATATATTCTATCCCCGTTTTCCTACGGGAACGGGAACTACGCGGGTGAAACCTAGTTGTACCTACATAAAATGAATTTAGCAATGTAATCTATTTGATTGCACGATGTTTTTTCTAACTATAAATAAACTCATTATTTATAATTAGTTTGTGATAAAATATATAAAAAAGTGGAAAAGTGCAGTTCAGATAAGCAAATCAATTATTAAAAAACAATTGATAGGCCTAATAGGTATGTGTCCTCTATCAAAGGGAATTTCATAATTAATATTGGTAACTAGTGTCTCCCCGTGGTTTCACCCGTGCTTTAAGGGGAGCTTAAATTTTCCCGGGATCTAAAGTAGCCTATGTAATAATCCAGGTTATAAACTATATCACTCTTCGTTCGTTCTCGTCAGTGAACAAACCTATGTCAATATTTTCGATAAAATTTATACTTAACGAAATTGTAAACTAAACCTACTGCTTATTAAGTTTACGGTACCTTTTGGAATACACTATTGTGCTGGAATATTATTCAAGACTCGACTCAGTTTCAACGTTACAGCTCTTCGCCCCCTCGGGTAAACGATACAGGTGATATTTTGTTCTCGCTCCCACTTGAATATAGCATTGCGGGCGACGGACGATCGTAAACCGAATCCAGCCGAAGCGCGCCGAGCGGCAGTTACCCATAGGTACCTACGCTCCTGCGCTCGCTACCTCAGTTGATCAGTTCAGTTCACTTACAATTATTACCCATCCAAACCATAAATTCAACACATTCTCATTACAACTTTTATTACGCGACGAACTTTGTGCATTAGTTTCTTAATCTCATTGGAAGGGCGTCATGAATATTCGACATTCTCCACCATTCAAAAGTGTGGGTTCTCACCCAAACCTATCTTCGTTTGCGGATGAAGATAGCCTAAGTCAAATTACTCAACGTAAAAGAAAAATCCATGACTCCGAAGAATTCTTGTTAAACAAGCTCAGACAAGAAATGGCTTTATCTTTTTCTGGCTTTCGGGACGAACTACATGAAACTCTAAAAGAGTTTCAAAAGAAAATCACTTCTTCCCTTGAAAATATGTTGGAGAAACAAAGTGAATCAGTACACTCTTTACATCAAGAAATAATCCAAATAAAATCAGGGATGTGTGACTTGAATAAGCAGGGTGAGGACCTTCAACGGCAACAGTGTCAGTTATCAACCGATTTCACACAATTAAAAAAGGAAAGCGATAATACCAACGCAAACGTTTACCGCCTGGAAAATAAAATAGTTGCCATGAATACGTTGGTCTCTGAATTATCGGATCAATTGAAAATCAAAGAACAAGATGGAAGGAGAAACAACCTAGAAATTTCTGGTGTTCCACTAGCTAAAGACGAAAACCTATACAATATTTTGTACCAACTCTCTGTGAAAGTGGGTTTTTCAATTACCTCTCAGGATGTAGACTATATTCATCGTGTTAGGCGTTTCCTTCCTCACGGCAAAGTAAGTAATTCTGATGATGGACCTACCGTAAAAAATCCAGCGATAATACCTAACATCATCGTCCGTTTTACCCAGCGCAAACGCAAAGGTGAACTACTTGCGGCTGTGCGCGCCCGAAGAGGCATTACCACGTCTGACCTAAATATCAACGGCCCTACAACACCAATATTTGTAAGTGATCATCTAGCGCCTCATAACAAGCTACTATACCGTCGTGTGCGTGACAGCGGAAAGCAACTTGGCTACAAATATATCTGGTTAAACGACTGCAAGATATTTATTCGTAAAAATGACACGTCAAAAGCGATTCTCATTGCTAGTGAGGCCGACTTGGTCAAAATTAAGTGACTGTTTTTGGTACTGTCCCTGATAGTTTGTGTTTGTCAAAATAGTTTAACATTATATAACCTACTATATATGATAATGCCGTTGTTTATCTTTATTTGTTGTTTATTGGTGTTATTTGTTTCAAGAAAAGTGTATAACATGTGTATTAATAATGTAGTTCCTTTATGTTACTCTAATAAATGTTTTTTAACTATATTGCAAGTATTCATTGAGTCACTCTTGGTTTTATTTAAATATACCGTCATTTTCTGTCATAATTGGGAAGTTTTTATTTTTTGGTGGTACAAAGAATTAAGTTTCATGATGATAGTTTTTTATAACTTAGATTGTACAATTGTAAAATGACACATAAACAATCACTATCCATTTACTATCAGAACGTGAGAGGTTTACGAACGAAGTCACACGAATTCTTGACAAATGTCTTAAATAGTGATTACGATATCATATGTATCACTGAATCATGGCTTAATGAATCATACTTTAGTACTGAATATTTTGATGGCCGTTATGATGTATTTAGGTGCGACCGAGACGCAGTTTCTAGTGGATGTAACCGTGGTGGCGGCGTGATTGTAGCAGTGCGCCAAGACCTGTGTCCATCTCAGAGTCAGAGTTGGTTTGCGTCGCATGCGCCTTTTGCGGACGAACTATGCATAAATATACCTATACGTCATACCACAACCCCTACCGATAACTATCAAAATCAAATAAAATTACATATAATATGTTCATATATACCCCATGGAACGCGGCATGCTTCATTAATCTCCTCTTTTTATGACAGAGTGACAGATTTGATTCACGCTAACCCTAATGACACCTATCTTGTTTTAGGAGACTTCAATGTAACTAATGCATGTTGGAAGTACGATAACGAATTAAACAGTATGATAATAGAAGCAAGTAATGACTTATTGTCCATTTTGACAACGGATTTTATGAGTTTGGCGTTATTAAATCAATTTAATAACTATTTTAACATTAACAATAGAGTTTTAGATCTCGTATTTTGCAATGAACACTGTAATATTGCTTCCCCGAGTAATTTAACAGTCCCAGAAGATCCGCACCACAAAGCCCTAGATATTAATCTCCCCATACATATTCCTGAACCCCTCGCTGATAATATAACATATAAGAGAAAGTTTTTCCAAGCTGATTTTGAGGCAATTAAAGATGGATTAGCAAGTTATGATTGGGATTCCTTATTTTCTGACACGAATAATGTAGATTCTTTTGTCACACTCTTTTACCAAGTGCTTAATGACCTCATAGAAAAGTATGTACCTACTTGCAGTTCATCAAATTTGAACTCACATCCCCCTTGGTTCACAAAACCTCTTGTGAAGCTTAGTAATGAGAAACGAAAATATCATAAGAAATGGAAAACATATTGTAATAAAAACGACTATATGATATTTTCCCTACTTAGAAAAAGACTTCGTAAAATGGAAAGTGAGTGCTATTCAAATTATGTAAAATTATCAGAGGATAGAATTAAAGAAAACCCAAAATTTTTCTGGGCGTATGTAAAATCCAAAAATAAATCTGGTCAGATACCTCAAAAGATGGTATTTGACGGAAAAAACTTAACAGATGGTAATGAGATTTGTGAAACGTTTAATAAATACTTTGAATCGGTCTTTGTTAAACCTATCTCTAACAATAACTTATCACATACCCCAATACCAAAAACTTCTCAAATCTCAATTGACCTTAACACAATAAATATTAACGAAGAAATTATTCTGAAGGAATTAAAACAAGTGAACATCCATAAAGGGGCTGGGCCGGATGGCATACATCCCATTCTTATAGCAAAATGTGCTAATGAACTCTTAGCGCCTATCTCCCATATATTTAAAATGTCTATTTCTTCAGGGGTATTTCCTACTGTTTGGAAAAAGGCGCTAATTACTCCCATACCTAAAAACAACCGAAGAGATCTTATATCGGACTACAGACCTATTTCCAAACTAAATGTATTTGGTAAAATATTGGAAAAAATTGTCACCGTTCAGCTATCGTTTGCTATACGTCACCACATAATAGACAAACAACATGGTTTCATAAAGTCGCGTAGCGTTGAATCAAACATGTTAACTTTTACTGATTACTTATTAAATGCTATGGACTCAAATTTTCAGGTAGATGTCGTGTATACTGACTTTTCCAAAGCATTCGATAAAATTAATCACGATTTACTCATACAGAAGCTTGGAAGAGTCGGTATACACGGTAATTTACTTAGATGGATTGAATCCTATATTCGCAATCGAAGTCAGGCCGTTTGCTTAAAGGGTTACAGCTCTAGTTACTTACCCATCTCATCTGGAGTGCCACAGGGTTCCCATCTAGGACCAGTCTTGTTTTCACTTTACATTAATGACATTGGCGGTGCCCTTGGTGACGATAACTTTTTACTTTATGCAGACGATACAAAATTATACAAAATCATAACTCGAAGTGAAGACTGCTTACGTCTACAGTCTCAATTGGATTCCCTTAATAAGTACTGTATTGATAATCAACTCTTTATTAACTTGGAAAAATGTTTCTTAATAACATATAGCCGCAAAACATCTCCCATTTTGCACAATTATAATCTTAACGGATTAAACATCAACCGTGTCAATACCATTCGCGATTTGGGAATAATTATGGATGATAAAGTATCTTTCAATACACACATTGACACTATCATTAAAAGAGCTTTTAGAAACCTTGGCTTTATTAATAGAATAACAAAGCCATTTAAAAGAGTTATTACATTAAAATTATTATATTTCTGCTACGTACGTTCAATTTTAGATTTTGGTTGCTCCATATGGAATCCTCATTATAAAACCCATATTGACCGCATTGAGAAAGTTCAGAAGGTATTTACTAAAATACTTAACTATCGATGTCATAACAACCAAAATGCATCATATGACGAGTCCATCCATGAACATAATCTTCTCTCACTTGAAAACCGGCGCAAACAATTCGACATAGTCACACTCCACAAAATTCTTACAAATAAAATCGACTCTTCTATACTCCTTGGCAAAATCAACTTCATAACGAAAGCCCGACTTCCCGTTCGTCCCTCACGCACTTTAGATACATTTGTACCACCAAGACTACGAAAAAACTATACCCGTAATAATTTCTTTGTTCGTTGCATTAATTTGTATAACAAGAATTTTTCGGACATTGATCTTTTTCATGACTCATTGAATACCCTTAAAAGTAAGATCACTAAAAAATTCGCACGCTCTAATTAATACCTAATCAAATCACCATTTATTTTGTATTTATTTATTTTTTCTTTTGCTGCCATTTGGGCTTGTGATTAGCAGCCTCAAGCCGCTGGTTGATGATTTCCAACGCTGGAAAATATCTACCTTTAAAATATAAACTATATAATTGTAATTTGTAGCATACATTTCAACTGTCTAGTTTCCATAGTACCTATAAGTTATTTCATTTAAGTTATTTTAAAATTACATATAGTCTAGTATGTTTTTTCATTGTTAAATTTATTTTCTTACTTATTCTCCTCAATGTTTACATGAGACAACTTAAACATTATCCATAGGTTGTTCGCATTGTATAACTTTTGGGCACTCCTTGTCTTTATATGTATAGCTTTTAATTATAAATATATGTAAGAAATGACTGTTTGTGCCAAAAAAAATTAAAAAAAAAAAAAAAAAAAAAAAAAAAAACTATATGTGTTCCAAATTTCATTTATATCCGTTCAGCAGTTATTACGTGAAAGAGTAACAAACATACTCACAAACTTTCACACTTATAATATGTATAAGTAGGACTAGCTGCCTTCGCGTTGTTTTACCCGCGTAGTTCCCGTTCCCGTAGGAACACAGGTTGATATAAAATATAAAAGCACATAGGTTGCAGTTTATCCTGGGAAAGTAAAATATCCCCCGGGAAACCGGGTGAAACCGCATGGCATGAACAGTAATGATTTAAATATATATATACATATACACTGAATAGCTATATAGTTTAAAAATTATACCTAATTATATTTTATGTACTCACTGACTTTCAACCGATCTTAGTCGACTTTTGAACTGAAATCAAATCAAATCAAAATATTTTTATTCAAATAGGCCTTTACTACTATGACACCCACAAATAACTTAGCTTTCCATTAGTGAGAGAATTAACTTCAGAGTCTATTCGATACGAACAAACAAAAAATTAAATCTTTCCTCTTAATAATATTAATTATATTATTACTATAGATATAATTTTTGGTGAGTTTTAAGTAGGATATTTCCTGTTAGATAAATTTTGTATATAAATATGTGCGTTTACTATACAAAAATATTGTTTGTTCATCATGGCTTTTATTTACATAACGTTTATTTTGGCAGCGTGCTGCATCCAGGGTCTAATAGGACATGGTAAGTTTATTTCTCTTACTGTTACAGAAAATAACCTGAAAAGAATCAGCAAGTAGTAATTTAAGTCTTTACCGTTTATGCCATGCGGTTTCACCCGGTTTCCCGGGGAATCTTTATCTTTCCCGGAATAAAAATTAGCGTAATTGCTTTTCCAGAACATACTCTAACTACGTGCCAAATTTCATTTAGATCTCTTCAGCCGTTGTTTCGTGAAAGAGTAACATAAATCACATTAATTCCCTCCTCTAGTTCGCATCACATATGCTGGTCCTCCTTTCTCGGTCCGCCCTTCTCATCCAGCCCCTCCCGGCAACCATTCACAGGACGTCGGATCACCGGAACATACACTGAATAGCTATATAGTTTAAAAATTATACCTAATTATAATTTTTTGCCTCACTGACTTTCAACCGATCTTAGACGACTTTTGAACTAATAGCTTCAGCAGTAAATCAAATCAAATAAAAATATTTTTATTCAAATATGCCTTTACTAACACTTATGAACAGTCACTAGCACTGAAAGTTGCTTTTACTGAGAAGAGCCGCCAATAAACTCAGTAATTACTTTTAAGTGCTCATTTAGTTCCAAATAGGTTTGAATTTTTTTGATAAACATTATAATCTCCACAGCTATCCACTCCCCACTGGTGGGCATCACGGGCGGTTACCCAGTGGACATAAAGGACGCTCCCTTCATGGCTGCGCTGTTGATCAACGCTTCAGCATGGGGACCTTTTCACGAGTTCCACCGGTTCACGTGTGGAGGATCCATCATCCATGAGCAGTTCGTGCTGACGGCAGCGCATTGTCTTTTTTTGTAAGTCTTCAACTATAATGCTCCATAAGGAGACACTGTAGCGGGGGGACCAGGGATGGAGAAGCGTCGTAGGGGATGCAGGAGCGATACCTGTTTAGCCCTTCGACGAAATAGTACTTTGTGCTTTGTCTCTTTGACTGCCTATGAGTCGCGTGAGCGACGCCTCTGGTGTTGCAATCGTCCAAAGGCTACGGTAACCGCTTCCCATCAGGTGGGGCCGTATGCTTGTTTGCCACCCTTATGGTATAAAAAAAATGCTTCTTACACATTGATATAAAAAAACCCAAGATACACACTCAGCGTCTCAAAAACGTCCGCATAAAATGAGCGCACAAATTGACATTGTGCGCTCATTTCTAATAGTCTCGCGTCGCTCGCCTCACTGAACACTCGTTAAAAATGGCGAAGTGTTCGTTACGAAATTGTAAAAATATTACGTCTAGAACGTTAGAAAAGGATGGGATATCGTATTTTCGGTAAGTTAAAGTCTTTATCGATTTGTTTTTGTTGTTTTTATGACTTAATATAGAGAGGAATGTGGGATTTTGATTTAATTTGTCTCAAAACTTCTCTCAACCGTCCAAGTATAATACGGCAGATTTAAATGGCGGCTTTGTCAGCGTAAGAACGATACATTACACGCCCCTTTTATTTTAGTCGCATAATACAAATGACCCTGTTCTTTTTTAATGGAGTCGATTTATTTTTTTATTTTATTTTATTTTTATTTTCTTTATTAAAGAAACAAACAGCTATTATAATACAAATTAACCTTAATATTTAAGTAATACATTTGCCAAAACAGTTTCTACGGCTAGTTTTTAACATATTTTTTTTTATGAATAGACATGTGCGAAATTATGAAAGTTGATACAAACAAGATAAAAACCAGAAAACAAGAACGTTACTAAACAATTAAACAACTAAGTAATAACTTATTGAAACTAAACAATCAAAAAAAATAATTATAAATTAAAAGAGATGAACATCACACTGACTTTAAACGGGTGCGGAAGGCGCCCATCCTCTCATGAAAAATGTCGATGTGACTATAAGAAAGGTTGTAATTATTACAAGCTCTTACTATAAACCGGTTTTTAGTGTAATTAGAACAACAAATTGGAGTAGAAAATATTTGTCTTTTGCGTGTGCTAAGTTTGGAACACTTAAATGCTATTTTATTCAAAAGATATGGTGAATCAACTATATTATTAATGATTTTGTATAGAAAAATTTGATCCCTATGTTCACGTCGCCTTTCCAATGAAGAAATCGTGACCGTGCTGGGACTATTAAATCTGTAATTTAAACGCTTTATAAATTTATTTTGTATTCCTTCCAAAAGCTTAGTATATTTATCATATACAGGATTCCAGACAATGGAAGCATATTCCAACTGTGACCTTACAAAAGCATTGTAAAGCAAAATTAATGTGTTTGAGTCTTTAAAATCGGTACTTTGACGAAATACAAAACCAAGCAGTTTATAGGCCTTCGCTATAATTTTATATATATGTTTGTCAAAATGTAGCTCACTGTCAAGAAGAATCCCAAGGTCTCTCACCTCGTTAACCCTCACAAGACCCTTATTACTAAGTTTATAATGATAATCAAACACTTTTTTTTTCCTCGTAAATGTAATTGTATAGCACTTATCTGTATTTAAATGCAATTTGTTAATTAAACAGTATCTACTTAAGCTATCTAAATCATTCTGTAGGGCTTCACAATCACTTATAGACCTAACAACGGAGAATATTTTGGTGTCATCTGCATAGAGTAATGATTTTGAATGTTTAAAGCAGCTCACCACATCATTTATAAAGATATTAAAAAGTAACGGCCCAAGGTGAGAGCCCTGCGGTACACCGGATGTGATCGGAATAAAACTAGAAGTAAAACCTTTTACTGTGACTGCCTGTGTCCTGTTTCTCAAATAAGATGCCAGCCACCTAAGGAGATCACCGTGTATACCGATGGCTCCAAGCTTCAAAATAAGCCGCGAATGGGATAATTTATCGAAAGCTTTAGAGTAATCGGTATACACAGCATCAACCTGGAATCCATCACCCATAGCTTCAAGGACCGTATCTAAAAATTCGCATAAATTGGTCTCTGTTGAGCGCTTTGCAAAAAATCCGTGTTGATGTATAGTGAGCAAAGGACTAATAGCTGGACAAACTGAGTCATACACAATCTTTTCAAATAATTTAGGAAGTATTGACAATTTGGATATACCTCTATAATTACGGACGTCGTGCTTGTCGCCACTTTTATGGATGGGGACAACAAAAGATCTTTTCCAAACATTAGGCATTATACCACTCGATAAAGACAATCTAAAAATGTAAGCTACCGGAGCAGCTAATTCTTTAGAACAACGTTTTAAAAAAACTGGGTGTATGCCGTCAGGGCCACTACCTTTAGAGGTATTTACTTTTGATAGATACTTTTCTACAATTTCCTGTGTAATAAGGACGTTACAAATGATGGAGGAGTTCGATTCTTGAATGCTAAAATTATCAATATTATGAACTGAATCCTCTTCGAATACTGACTGAAAAAAAGTATTAAACAAGTCAGCAATGATTCGCCCATCGGTACTTAAATTATTATCAAGATGAATTGAGTCCGGAATGCTATTAACATTTTTTTTTGAATTAATAAACGACCAAAAGTGTTTAGAACAGTGTTTTATATTTGTCTCAGATCGAGAAATAAATAAAGAATAGCATAACGACTCCATTTTCTTAACCGACCGCCTAAGATTTGAGTAATCCTCATAATCAGATATTCTACCGTAAGTTTTCCATTTTTTATGTAATTTAATTTTTTTTTTAATCGTTTTTATCAAATTAAAAGAAAACCAAACTGGATACACATTATTTTGCATCTGCCGTTTTGAAGGAACATGCTTTTCAATAACGCCGTTTAAAATACGGTAAAATATATCCAATGCAGCATCGATATGACGTTCTGATAGATTTAATTCCCAATCTATGGTACTCAGTTCAGCATTGATCACTTCATAATCTGCTGCATGGAATCGTCGAACAACACGAGGTGGCTGCCGAAGAAAGGCGTTACTAGTTTCTACTTCAATTGCTATGGACAGCGACGGGTGATGGCTATCTTCAGGTTCCGATAAAGGCTCAGTACGAGCTACAATGCAAGTCAAGCTAGAAAATATTAGATCAAGAGAACGGTTATTGTGATTAAGAATACCATTATATTGAGACCAGCCAGTAAAGCACATAAAAGTAAATACTTGAGAAGTTAATATGTCAACAGAAGGGTCAGAAATTATATAAGTAGTAGTAGAAGAAATATTTCGCGTCCATGGTGCATTCCTAATATTAAAATCACCCACTATCAAGAATTCATCATCAGGACAATCAACACTATATTCGGATATCGACTCAAAAAACGATAGCTCCGAGTTAACCTGGTCTTTAGATTCTGGAAAATAGCAGCAATATAAATGTAGTCGCTTTGAAGTCGGACCACGGGTAAGAAAGATATCTAAGAAGGTTATATCGGCATCAGGAAAATCTGGCAGTATACTGGAGCAGCAGGAGTTCACCACCAGTTCACGACGGACTGCGATTAAAGTGCCACCGCCCTTTGTCATTCCGCGACTTTCATAGTTACGATCATTTCGATAAACGTTATAACGCGGATCGAATAACTCAGAATCAAAAATACCGGGAAATAACCAAGTTTCACTAAGACAAATTATATCATAATTATTACAGTTAATAAGGTTCTTATAAAATATTTTTGTTTTAGTTCGGAGACCTCGAACGTTTTGATAGAAGCAGTTTAAAATCATAAAAAGGACGATTTGAATTTATTATAGTATTTATGTATCATACTACTACCGTATTCATGAAACAAGGCAACAAACCTTATAATTAAGAATCGCAAATAATCAATTAAACTAAACAAATTTGCTATCCAACTCGCATCCCGACTATATAGTTTATTAAAACGAACTATAATCATTAGCAGAAATAAAACTGTAAAACTCGCAAACACATAAACCATAACCAGAAAGCAATACCAACAAATAATATACAATAGTACTACGTCATACAAAATAATGAAATAACTCATTACTAAACCTATTCGACTTGTGTGCTCATTCAAATATTTTAAACTTACCTCCGCATCATTGATAAATTTATCATTGTAATGAGTAAACAGATGTACAAAATTCAAGTTTAAAACCATGAGCGTGCCTAGTTTCAGATACATTGCTTTCTCATAACTATGGTCCGGCAGAGGCGCGCGTTCAGACAAATCAATGTATATTTTGTATAGCGATTCACTCCGCAATCCACAGCTGTTGTTGTGTGTGTATGCAAACAAAAGAAAGGTTAACGTCGCAAAAAAATAAGCATGGGTTCTCAAACTTATGCACAAAGATACAATAATAAAAACAAAATCACATCGACAAAAATAATGACAGTTATGAGTATATATAAAATAAAGTAAATATAATGTTTTGTTGTTACTTATACGATTTTTTTTAACGATTCCTCCGAAGTGATATGCAAGACTGGCGACTTTTCTGACTGACGAACCATGATTGTACAATTACGAACCCAGCAATAGGCATAGTTCTTCTCCTTTGCCTTCAGTTTTGCCTGTTGTAGTAGATACTTATTATATGCCGAGAGGTGATCATTACAATAAATACGGCCTGTCATCCCATGGAATCCTATGTCACTGGCTTTCAAATCTTTCAATTTTCGAACCAAAGCCAATAAGTCATCCTTCTTATATCTTGACTGTAGTTTCACTATAATTGGTTTAGATTTTTTATTATCAGTATCATTTTTTACTGCTACTCTAGTCACAAAATCAATATCAGTATTAGGATTAAGGGTGTAACCACTACGAACCGCAATGCTCTCGACGATCTTAAATAGGTTTTCACCGGCCTTCTGAGGTACACCATTGATCTGAATATTGGAACGTCGTACCCATTGGTCATTCTTGTAACTGTCTTCTTTCATTCCCTTCAATTGTGCCTTCAATTCTACAATTTCACTTTTGACGTCTTCCAAAGCCGAAACTCTTGATTCAACATCACTAATACGAGATGTCAGCTGATCAAAACCAGAATTGACTGTGGTTTTAATATCAGCGATATCATTTTTCATAAGTTGTATATCATTCTGTATTGAGTGAATTGTTTCCAACTGCATCTGCATATCTGATATCTTCGATGATATATCATTCAATAATGCGAAGAAAGGTTTATCATCAATAGTCGTCACCTTGGGTGTAGATGAAGTGGATGGACACTGTAGTATAGCCAAACCCGATGAATTTTTTGGAGTTCCAGGGGCAATGGTTGTTGGTGATACGAATTCTGGATTAAACCTTTTGGAGATGTCCAATTTTGATTGCGATGCACTTCCGTCTCGGCAGCTAGGGCATGTCCAAGAACTTCTAGCAGTACCAAGTCTACTGAAGCCACGCTCGGTGATGTCTCCACATTTAAAATGATATTTCCCCTTACACATAGAACAATCGGGACCATGCCCTACAGCATCATTGCAACTGGCACATTTGGTAGTAAACATGTTTGAGAAACACTGGTATTTTATTCGCACGGATATACGTGTCTATTCAATGATTGCTCGCACAAGACTGATTTTTTTATTGTGTTAAGTTTAAATTAATAAGCACACTTTTAAACTATTTTGTATTAAGTATAAATTACGGAGATGAACCAGACGAGTTGTTTTAGTAGCTTTTTTTTTAAACATTTAATACATAATTAATTATGTGTTTCAATGTTATGATAATATATTTTTTTAAGATATAAGAGTGATCCGTAGATTCAATCTGACTCTTGAAAATTTGTGTTTAGAACACAATTCAAACTTATAAATCTCACTCAATGTCTTCAGTAAACAAAAAGTTAATAAACAATATTCGTCTCCACTCCATACCTTGTCCTACCGGCCAACTTGGGTCGTAAAATTTTATTGCTTTTTGTACACTGCGTGCTAAAAACAACTTTTAACAATGCTAGTAAGGTTGAATTTGCAACAAAATATGTTTAAAGTATAACTATATCAACGTAGGTATCATTGGTGAGTGTTTGACGACGGTTTCGAGTGTTACTTTTGTTCGAGACTGTGCATCTTGGGTTTTTTTATATCAATGTTCTTACAATACTAATAAGTGTCTAGAAGTAGTGATGTGCCGAGTCGCTGTTTTGGTGGATCGAGTCGACTCGAGTCAGTTTATACGGTACTCGAATCATGACTCGATTCCCTCTACTCGAATTCTATGTTTGGTATTCGAATACTGACTCGAGTCCGGCTGGACTCGAGTCCGGCTGGATTCGAGTCAGTATTTGAATTCCAGCTAGACTCGAATCAACCCTCATTACCGATTCCTTTTTTCCTAATGTTGCGGTTGGCATCGACCTCAAAAGAAATATTGCTCATATCCGATTATCCGTATGAAGACGCTTCATGATTCTAAATATTTATGTAACTAAGTCATTATTTATCAGGTATCAAAGTTATTACTTTTCAGTTATTCGTTTGTGTTTTAAAGTTCGGTAAATGTTGTTTAAATTACTTTTTAATGAAAGATAATTAAAAACATAGAGCGTAACTAAACTCGTATACTAGACTCGAGTCAATTAAAGTCGCATAAATAGAATCGAGTTAGCAATTACGAATCGATTCTTCTTGACTCGAGTACTGGAATCGAGTCTGGCGTACTCGAATCAAAATAAATTGGTATTCGAGTAGGCGAGTCCAAAGCAGGAATCGAGTCTGACTCGAGTCAAACCGTACTCGGCACATCGCTATCTAGAAGTCCAGATATAGAGGTGCTTTTGCTGACAAGAGCCATCTATTAACTTAGGAATACTTCGTTAAAAAAATAATTCCTACTAATATTATAAATGCCGAGGTAACTCTGTCTGTCTGTTTCACTTTCACTCCACCTCTGAACCGAGTTGAATAAAATTTAGTTCAGATATATAAGTAGAGCTTGGGAAAGGACATAGGCTACCTTTTATCCCCTGAAAGTTGAAGATCCTCGGGACTTAGGTAAAACTGTGGGGCGAAACCTAATTAATATATTTTTATTACAGTCGCAACGGTCCACTAATTGTCCGAGTGGGCTCATCAGATTCCAACAATGAGGGTGAACTGCACCAAGTTGTGGAGTACATCAGCCATGAGAAGTTCCACGGCAATTACGCAGATGCTGGATACGATGTGGCACTCCTCAAACTGGAGAAGCCCCTGACCTTCGGGCCAGGAGTCGCAGCCATTAAGTTAGGTGACGAGAGCCTCAATATTACCGTTGGACTAGTCGCCAATGTCACCGGGTGGGGATTCACTGGGGTAAGGTACCATGGTCTTACTTTGACTGACCATTTGGCTTTTTGGTTTAAGACCCTGATCGCAGCGTTGTTATATAGCCTGTAACTTTTCTCGATAATCTATATATAAGTCCGCTAGTTATTCTATAAATATTTTCAAATCAAACCAGTAGTTCCTGAGATTAGTACCTACTTCATAACTCTTATAATCACTACATATTATAAAACAAAGTTGCTTTCTGCTGTCCCTATGCCTTGTTAAATCTTTAAAACTGCGCAACGGATTTTCATGCGGTTTTTTTTATATGTAGAGTGATTCAAGAGGAAGGTTTAATACATGCATAATATGTCTAATGTGATAAGCATTGCACCCGTGCGAAGCTGGGGCGGGTCGCTAGTATTAGTATATTTATATGAATTGCTTATTTTTCCAAAAGGACTGGATACCTAGCACGAAATTACAAAGAGTGTCAGTTAGTGTGTCACCCCCGAAGATCTGCAACTACGACTACCACGGTGAGAAGATAAAGATTATAGAAGAATTGCAAATCTGCAGTAAAACTGAGGGCAAAGGATTCTGTTCGGTGAGTGGAGAGGACAAACATTTGTTTGCATGGATACCTACTTAGACTGTTTCTTTTGTGTCTGGATGTACTACATATCTAAAAAAGTATATATTTAAAAGTAGTTATATGTATATGAGCTATCGGGTTACCATATCACAAGCTCTGTATAGTTTGGATTCAGCACACGACCAGCGTCCCAGGATATTCATATTTATATTTTTTTCTGTGTATGTATTCCAAAAGTATTAATATCAGCTATCTGGTTACCACAACACAAGCTCTACTTACTTTGGAATCAGATAGGCCGTGTGTGAAAAATGTCCCTGGATATTTATTTATCTGATGTTCCAGGGCGACAGTGGAGGTCCCCTCACGGTTGGCGACCATCAGATCGGCATCGTGTCAGGAGGTTCCGCCTGTAACGACTACCCCAATGTTTACCTGAAAGTCCCATCACACGTGGAATGGATTCAGAACAAAATTAAAGAGAACTTAGATGGATAATATGCATTTCCACCCTCCAGTTCCGGGATCTTCAATTTTGTCATAAATGTGCTAGTTCAGAACATATTCTAAGTCTGTGCCAATTTTAATGCAAACTCTTCAGCTGTTCTGGAGTAATTAGCGTCTATCCAAACTTTCGCATTAATAAAATTAGTAAGATACATATTTAAATGATAATCAAATTTATTTACATATCAATAAATCTCGGACATGATAAACTGGATGCTTTATTTACTTCTTACCTAACTTAATATAAGCGAGTTACTTAGAATAAGACCCAGTCCCCTCCCGCCTTCCACTCCCCCCTCACCCTACCATCTCATGAAAGATGGGTCTACCCTTATTCCTATAAAATTCTATCAGCATCTTAGTCTTAAACATCGACCGATAGAAATAAAATTCCTCCTGCTTCTACGGCGGTGAGATGTTATAAGGCAAAGTTACATTTAACTCATCTTCTTCACGATGACCCAAACAAATGTCGGTTCTATTACCCTCAGTGACCGGCACCACTCTGTAAATATTGTATATATCACTGTATATCATATTATTATCTTTATTGAACTCCGCCGGCGCAGCGACGAGGAATGATGACAATCCAGCCGGGAATCGCTTTAAGAGCTATTTATATAGAAGTAATGAACATAAAGCGATAACCTTAAGCACGGTTCAAGTTATTAATACTTTTTACTTCGTTAAGTTGCGAGAATTTGCAAAAGCCTCTTGACAATGCCTTCGCTGAAGAAAAGACGCTGGTTCGACTCCCATTTAGGACATCCATATCGGGGATCATCAAATTTCCCAGGATATAAATTAGCCTATTTTTTAATCGACAAACTACGTGTTCCAAATTTCATCCAAATACGTTCAGTAGTTTTTGCGTGAGTGTAATAAATATACTCACGAACTTTCGCATTTATAATATTTGTAGGATCTTGTGCAGAAACTACGGATTTAAAACTGATAACTCAGTATATACGACTAGCTTCTGCCTCACGGTTTCACCCACGTTCCCGGCAGTCCTGGGCTCCTGGCATAGCTATATAGGCCGCGGCCCAGGGGCGGCAGCGTCCTAGTGGCGGCAGATTTCAGAGGACGGCCACTTGATTTCAGAGGATATGTAACTACATGGGCGGCGGATATATAGTGGCCTCATAAAAAATATTAATCCGGCACTGGTTCCCGGGGATCTCCAATTTTTCCCAGGGTAAAAAGTAGCCTCTATGTCCACGGCAGTGTTGCCAGCGAGGTATTTCAAAAGTGACCTGAACTGTCTAAAAAAGAAACCTTTAGTAACCTTTTATATAGGAAAAATATTGACGTCGTTTTTTTTTTTTTTTAGGCGCGTCTCTCAATTTGGTCTCTTGTACACGTCTCCAAAATAATGACGTCGTTTTTTTTTTTTTTTAGGCGCGTCTCTCAATTTGGTCTCTTGTACACGTCTCCAAAATAATGACGTCGTTTTTTTTTTTTTTTAGAGGCGTGTCTCTCAATTTGGTGCCATTGTAGACGTCAAACATTTAATCACCTAAAAGTAACCTTTTCTGTGGTGTAACCTCCAAGTAACCTAACGAAGTAACCTTCTGGCAACGCTGGTCCACGGTGTCAGCTAACTCCTTAACATTTTTTTGTTAAAATCGCTCCAGCCGTTTAGACGTGAAGAAGTAACGAACATACACTCTCACATACTTTCGCCTTTATAATATTAGTGTGATAGGTAAATATGTCAAGAACAATAATATCTCCTTATGGTCGTATTGTTTTTAATATTTGTTATGTAGAGGCTTCATTGTCTGTTTGTATGTCACACATGTTTTTCTCTTGCCAATTTAATGGTTCTTTATCAAAGGCAGTGTTTAAATTATGACGTGTTTTAATAAACAAACTGATTAATCGTAAACGAGATACTCGTATTAAGAAATTATGAAGTTATAGGCTATATCACAACAGAGCATGTAAAATACTTTTGCTAAGAAAGGACAAAACTGGTATTGCTAACTCATCCGAGTTGGCCACATTGATCTTTGTCACGGCTTTACCTATATTCGCAGTTCATCTGTGCTTGGTAGTGTTTCGTTGTTTTATGAATAAATGTGAAAAATTGTGTGCTAATATGTAGCTAGTATTTCAAGATCGAGCTTGAGAGATTCACCCCTTTGTGACTTAGTGCATTATAACTTAGAGTCGATCTTTTGGTCATCATACAGTCTAAAAATTGATGTAGGGAGGTACCAATAATAACACAAAATCGATTTTAATATTTTTATTGGAAACAAAATAATAATTATGCTATAATATATTGCACGTGACTCGCGAGCCGCAACATTCACACCGTTTGAGCAAACCCCACTTACACTTACAATGTATCTACTGGCAACGGCGGAACATCGCATTCTCAACTTTAAACACACTATAACAGAGTCGGTAATAAGTTTGATTTGTTCACATGCAGTTCCGTATATAGAAAACGTATATAGATAGAAAACAAACGTGTTCTATTTACAGATTTTAAACTATTTTGTCGGCGTTTACTGAAAATTATAGGTGATAATATTTAACTCTATTTCTTGGTATAATATTAAAAAATAGATACACAAATAAAAACCAGACAGAAATGATGGCGCCACTTGTTAAGATAGCTACTATTTAGTATAAATACAATTTTAGTTAATTTTCGCCTCAAAATACAGGTGATTATAGTTTTTTGTCGGCTTTATACAAATAAATCATGACTTTATACCTTGTCACTAGAGTTTGAACTTCAAATTGTATGCAAAAAGAGTATATTTTCAAACTCAATAGTTGCTTATGAAAGGCTAGTATTATCAGCACATACAATGTGTGTGAAAGAGATAGATAGTATGACATGAAACTCTCTCTCTCTTATCAAAACCTTAATCTGGACTTCAGGAAACCATTTTACTTCATCAATGTAATATATACTTTAGACCACACAATTTAAAGTTCAACTTGACGTGGCAAGTTATTAGTGGATCCATCGAAAATATTTATTGGCAGACATTTTTAAATGCATATTTTATATAAATTATGTTTACACAAAAATAAGGAATATGGTCCTTTGACCGGATGGGAACAACTTAATTGAAGTATTTGAGTTTCAAATAATAAATTTGCTGCTCAGACGAAAACTTGCTGCGTATACGCATTATTTCCATCTCGCTTACACATCATGCCATCTCTTTTGAGGATTAAAAACAACAATCCACGTATACACACGAATCAGTGCATAAAAAAGAATAACCGACTTGTATACATGATTATAATAACAAATTAAAGGGGTTTTATAAAAGGCTCACGTACACGCGTACAAAAGATTGTCTAGTTTATATTGATTAGTTTAACTTGCAAGGATGTTACCTCTTTCAATCTTATACATAAAATTCTCGTGTCACAATGTTAGTTACCTCCTCCGAAACGGCTTGGCCGGTTTTTAAGATTTTTTTATAAATTCAGTAGATCTGAGAATAGGCTACTATCTATTTTTGATACCCCTAAGTGATCACGGGAACGGGAACTACGCGGATGAAACCGCGGGGCGGCAGCTAGTAATGTATAAAATTCTACAAAGGAAAACACATTTTGATCTCAATAGGATAAAGTGTCAGACTCGAAAATCCAGCAAAATTATAATAAATAAGTTTTCCCTTGTAGAGTCCTATGAATTATAATAGGTTGTCGCAGGGACGCCACCTCGAGTCAATCAGTTACCTTATGTATAGATGGTGATGCTTAGATTTTAGATCACAAAACTTTAAGAATAACTTTTAATGATATCCCTGAAAAGATTTTTATATAACTTTAAATGCCACAGTAGGTTCCTCCCTTGCAAGTTTCCCAAACCAACAAAAAAGTAAAAGGAACTTTCAACAAAAAAAGGATAGAAGATGAGCGCTAGTTATAAAACAGCGTCCAAATAAATTACAACGTTTTAAAGTGTAGTTTCTTTTCCAAAAAGATAACATTAAAAAACCTTTTGACTGATATTTTTGACTTTATTCATAAATAAATAAATTTTAAGGTACATGTATATTTTAAAGCTTTCCTTAACCAGTGAGAGGTTAGCCTTTGTTGTTTAGTGTCAAAATTAACATGTACCTTATATGTATATATTTAGCGATACTAACTATTCGTATAAAGGCATATTATACCTATATCCTACACTGAGATTCTGATATTCGTCTCGCTCAAACAAACGTTTCTAAACAAATAAACGAGATTATGGAAAATACTTTCGAGTTATGGCAACATTTTTTTTGGATTTTGACAAAATGTGCGTTAGATGGTGTGCTTTTTTTCAATTTCAACGGATTCTTTTCTATTAAAAACCAAATTTAAAGAGAAAAATCCGTAAAAATCTCCAAATACCACTAATAGGGCAATAATAATCAAAACTTAACTTTCGACATGTGATGACTTAAATCTTAGTTGAATAAGCTGGAATATTGGAAAATCAACGTTTTTCTCTAGAGATAAAGTTCATAATCATACGATACATTTGACAATTTCTGTAAATGAACCTTATCAATGGGAAATAGGGTTAATTTTTCAATGACATTTCAGTCAACATGTATTTTACATTAAAATTTGCCCTTAAATGCAAGACAAGTTATTGGCTGCCATAACATCGTAGAAACAGACTGGCGTAAATTATATATCGCTGTCCTTCTCACACATACCACTATAACGAATCGAACATAAACTCTCTCGCTCGCACACACAGCCCGTCTCATTCGCACACGTCACGCACAACCTCATCGTTTATATTTTTTTCAATTATTATTATTTATTACTAGTTTTACCCGCGCGTGACGTTTGTGTAGCAGACATATTTTTTTTTTGATAATTTCCTTTTTTTATCGCTTGGCTTTTTAAATCTTGACGACATTTTTAACATGTGACAAGAAAAGAACTGGTATTAAAACTATCGATTATGAAAACTACAGTATTTTTTTTTTTTAAATTGAAAAATTTTTGAATTTTAAAGGTTTGTCTGTTATGTCAAAATTTTCTTTTACTCACTGGGTACTGAATAGGAATGCGGGTGAAACCGCGGGGCGAATAATTAGCTTTTTATGTATTGCAGCGACATTTACAATGGATAGATCTTCTCTTCAAGAAAGATTTAGCTCGCAATATATATATTTTTATTTTCTTATCACACAAACGTCCCACGGGGGTAACTAAGACTATTCTTACACGTGGCTCCGCCTCACTATAATACTATAGCTTTGAGAGTTAGTCGCACCGCCACAAGGCGATATCGTACCCGCGTTTTAATGTTTACCAATGTTCGACCTTATGTCAACACGTCTAAGTCCATATTAGCCTGTCATGATTATATGGCCTTGCAAAATGGTGCATCGACATAAGGTACAGTTTGTTATTCGACAGTAAGCCAGATAAAAATATATGATTTCTCAACATTTTTGTCTTATAATTGATTTTATTTATACCTTTGGCTATCTATCTACAGGTTTTTTATATAAAAATCATTTTTTATAGTTAGGAGATTCAAATTTAATTAATGGGAGGCCTAAATAAAAATGTATATTTTAATCTATTTAAAACGAAGACTAGAAGTTTTTTATCGATTTGAGAACACATTTCCGTCTCTGTTTATGTAAAAGAGAGGAAAATACCTAACGTTTTTTAGCAATCCATAGTAAAAACATTTTTAGAGAGCTTATTTGTTAATTCATACAAAAGATCGTGTATTTTTTATCAAAATCTACTTATACTCTGAATATTTAGAAATTTATCGTTTTACGAGATATGTAAGGGCATATTTTATTTTTTTCACACGAAATCATTTGTAAACAAAATACATTAATTTTAAATAAAAACATGGTTCTGTGACTGAGACACGACATTGTCACTGACAAAATCAACTGTCACATTTGACATTCAAGTCTAATTCACAAGCATCCCCTTGAGTTAAGATAAAAAGAGCTAACGCAGGGAAATATTCGAAAAAAAGTTGTTTTTTGTTTCTTTTCTATATACATGACAAAGTACCATGCTAAGAAATTAGTTAAATTTTTTTGGATAGTCTCAAATCACCTGTAATTGTGGTAAACACTAAAACGCGTGCAGTACATCACAGTCAGTAATATATCTGGCTAAGATAATATATCAACACGCGAGCGACGCGCAAGCAACCTTTTGACATTTCTTAACATCCCCCCTCCCCCCATATTTAGGAAAAAGTAGTATTTCATATAATTAAGAGACATAATTAGACAAGGCTAAGCTGTCCTTTCAACCTCATAAAGCTTATAAGTAAATGGGAATTTAAAAGTTTGCAAATTCAATGAAACATTATAAGCAGAGCGGTAGACCGTTACGGTTAGACAAGTAACTTAGAGATAGATTTATAAGTAATAAATGCATTGTTATGGAAAATACTTAGTAATTTGAACAACTTTTAGGGAACCAACTGCAACGATCAATAAATACCACATTGAATTATAACATTAATGTGTTGGAATGGTTTGGAATATTCAGAAACTTGGAAAAGTTGTAGCTTATATTTTTGGATTCTATCTTTATATATCAAACAGCTGTTTTCTGATTTTAGTCTCAGTAAAAGTTGTCCAAAATGCTTTCCAAATCTAACAATGCATTTAAAATATATAATTTCAAAATTTTATTCAAGTCGTCCCGTAACGGATAGATCTTCAATTATGTATTAACATAATAATGATGCATTATTTCAACATTATTTGTAAGCAAATAACAATGGATTATGCTCATATATATTAGTTTTTTGAGCTAGAACATTTCATTAAAAACATATGCAAACTGGCTGACAAATTAATGTTGGAGACATATTTAGGTCAAAATAAAGGCATATCAGGTAATAAATACATAAATAACTTATATAAAACCCATATAAGCGATAATAGATTCTAATCCCCAGGGGTAAGGTTGATTTTTGTTAATGTTACCGGGTTTAGCGTTGCAGTCGCTGTCGATGTTGGCAAAAAGTCGATTTCACTAGCTTAGCGCCACCTGTAACACATAACATTTATATAAATAACATCATTTATCAAGTTGATGAGCTCTTACTGCAGAATCCATGCAGATATATATGTATATCAGCTATTTGGGCAACATAGTACAAGTTCTGTTTTGTTCGAGATCATTAGCCATGTGTAAAGAAATGTGAAACACATTCTTTCAAATAAATAGTTTGTTTACATTGTTGCATGATGTAAGCATAAAAACCTATATATTTAGGTATCTCTAGAGGACGCTAGGGGCAGTAGCAGCACACTGAAGGGGAAGTAGAGGGCACTAAAGGGGAACTATAGGGCACTAAAGGGGAATAATAGGGTAGTAAAGGGATACGAGCACTGGAGGCGCACTAGAGGACACTAAAGGAACACAAGAGCACTGGAGGGGCACTAGAGGACACTAAAGGGGCTCAAGAGCACTGGAGGTTCACTAAAGCACCGAAGGTGCATTAGCGTATTGGTGGGGCACTACAGGGCTCTAAAGGGTCACTAGAAGAGATGAAAAAGGGCACAAGATCATTGGAGGGTCACTAAAGCAGGGGGGGGACACTAGCGGGGCACTAAAGGGGTTTAAAGGGTCACTAGAGCAATGCCAGGGCACTAAAGTACTCAAGGGGCACTACAGGACACTAAGGCCACTAGAGCACTGGTGTCACTGGCGGGGCACTAGAGCGCACTGGAGGGATACACTAGAGGGACACAGCACACAGTAGGGTAGCAGAAGGCGGGTACTCACAAGACCTGGTGCGGCTGCAGCGCGGCGAGGTGCGCGGGCGAGGGCGGCACGCCGGGCGGCGCGGGCGGCAGCAGCGTCTGCGCGAGCCCCTCGAACCGCCCGCCCGCCTCGAACCCGTTCTGCTGGCACACGCACCCTCACATGTACTATACTATATACTACACTACGCTATACTTGCACTCAGATACCCCAGGTCATATACTATTCTATATGCTACACTATACTTGCACTCACATAACCCTGCTCGATGTGTCTTTATTTAAATCGGCCGTAATAATTAATTGTCTTTCGGTTACCACAGCACAGTGTCTGCTTGTTTTAGTTATGAGATTGGTTGTGTGTACCTAATGTCCCCGGATATTCATTTAAAAAGCCTAAATGAAAATTGATTTATGTGTTTGGGGATCCAAAATACAAAAATAGTTGTATATACTTTATCACTTAATACCCGTTTATTTAATCTGTGTATTTTGAAAATCTAAGTAATTTAACAAAAAAATTATAAGAATCAAAAGTAGATTAACATTATTCACCATACAATTAGATCTAGTACTTCTTACTTGCAGATTATAGGAAAAAAATACATATATTAATTTGATAGACCACTAAGACATACAACAATCGTGCCAACTCACAGGTATCATGATGGTCGGGCGTAGGGGCTGTATGGAGGGTTGTACCGCCGCGGTCTGGTAGTACGGGTAGTACTGGATGGGGTAGCCGATGTAGCCGGGGTACCCGGCCGCCGCCGCGTACATGGCTGCCGCGGGACTGTACATCTGCTGGCAATACCATTACAGGCAAGGTTACTATGTTGTCATATTTAAATAAAGCAATTATATATTTATAATATAAGATTAAATCTAAAACAACGTTACACATAAGCTAAATATAAAGAAACTTCAAACACATGATACTGTAGTATTGACATAAGTTTAGAGGCAACTGTGTTTTTATACGAAAATAATTCCATAAAATAGTTTCAGTTTGTAAATGAAGGCAAAATTCAATTTACGGTGTGTTTTTGTTATAAACCTCACAAAATTGAAGCTCTACTCAACTTTCCGAACCGAGCTACTTTTCAAAAGTGCATTTGAGTTTGCTTTGAAAGTTGACATCCAAAACTTGATCAATTTTGACCAAATACACTACAATTGACTGATAACAGACCGGTTGGCCAGGTGGTTAGTGACCCTGACTCTCAGGCTGGCGGTCGGGAGTTCGAATCCCACCCAGGACAAACATTTGTATGCATGAATATGTCTGTTGTGTGTCTATAATAAGTATGTATTTAAAAGTAGTATATCAGCTATCTGGTCACCATAACACAAGCTCACTTTGAAATCAGATTGGCCGTGTGTGAAAAATGTTTCAGGATATTTATTTATTGGTGTAAAAAGAATGTGTAGTATACTTACAGGCAACTGCTGGCTCAAGGCAGGTATCTGATGATGCTGCAGCTGCTCGTAGGGGGGCGGTGCGTACATGCCCCCCGCGCCGGCGCCGGCCCCCCCGAACGTTACTCCGTAGGGGGATCCGCCCGCGACTGGACGTAGACACGTATTACAGAATTATTATTACGTCATTTTGGCTATAATTATTTAAAGTTGTAATTTATTAATATACTCGAACATATTTTGCTATAGAATTTTTCTTTTTCAATTGTGTATTTAAAAATTCAAGACTTGAGTTGTGTGTATACGTTACTTTCACATTCATACTTTTCGTTTAATATCGTTTGTTTGTCTGTTTGTCATATTGTTTCGCATTCGTCTAAGTATTTGATTTTTTTTTTAATAAAAATGTGTTACTTAGTACAGTCCAGATCTAAATGACAAAGTATTATTTTTCTTTTGGTTGTAATTTGAGTTATCGATATAAATAAATTTTTCATGCAATAAATTATGCTTCATTTCAATTACACCTTTTACGAATCACCTTAAAAAGAAATGTTTTCATGAATGACCAGTGTTTTTTTCTGGACTAGAAGGTGTTAGCCTCTGATGGCTGTGACACCCTTACGCGGACAAGTGGCGAGCGCTGAGGGCTCTCAGCCGTAGTAGTTTAAGATGGTAAGTGGTGATGAACCTACCTCCATACTGCGGCGCTGCCTGGTGCGGCGGTGCCGGCAGGAAGGGCCCCTGGGGCGGCTGGGGCTGGGGGTACGCGCCTAGCGGCGGGGTCACTGCAACAACGGTCACGTCAGCGCGGGCCGGGGCGCGTCCGGAGTCACGCCCCGCCGCCGGACAAGCCCTCATCACAACATACGCTCTATACAGTGGAGACGCGAGAAGGTGCAAGTTGCGTGGTCTAACTGACCGGTTCTAAGTTCAATAGACCTAGTTGTTAAGCTACGTAAGTAACCAAAGTAATTTATTTAAATAAATCGAAAGGAATTTTATATGAGGCACATTTAAGATTCCCAATAGCAATTTGAGCTAACATTTTAAGAGCGTAACTAAAGCTTTTATATACTGAACTAGCATTATCGAATCATAAATTAAGTAAAACTTCAATGAATCCGTGAAATCAAATTGCAACAGGTTAAATGTAGATGGCGCTTATACGGAAACCAGAAATGGTGTCCGTGGAATGTAGGGCACCGAATCAATAACTGAAACAGGCGCAGTGCAAGCGTCATGTAGACTAGCACTCAGACACGTTCTGTAAGCACGGATTTATTTCAAACGCTGGGATTAACCTCATTGCTACTATTTTTGTAAAGGGACCTTCTTAGATGCAATTTTAATTTAGGTTCGGTATCTCTTTAGGAGCAAATTTTTCAAGATTTTTTTTCAGAAAAATTTCAGAAAAAACCACGCAACTCGCTTTTTCGAATTTTGTAGCTACGATATTGGGTTAAATTTTTTTGTTTGTTTGTCATGTGATGAGGGTGTCGCCCGTCGGTGGGGCGATGTCGCCGCAACCCAAGCCCGAACATTCACGCTTAACGCAGCGGTGCGGCTCGCTACTAACTGTTAGCAATAGTTTATTTATAAAAAAAATAATGTGACTTATCAGTGAGATGTTAAAATGCAAAATCTTGTCTCATTTGCATAACCACTAGGAGACAATGTAAAGGAGACAATTAAGACTATTGCAACAGTTTTAGACTAGCCCGAGTGTGGACAAAATCGAATTAACTTAATGTTTTTGTATTTTAAGCTAGAATTTTTTTGATTTCACGAATGAGTATTATATTTTTCGCATTTTGTCCACACAATATCACTTACGTCAGTGTTAACGACAAGCGATGCCCATACAACGCGTCACCAGAGCGACTTGTTCCAAACGTAGGTATGGTTAGAACAACTCGTCTGAGGCGAACAAGCTTCAGACCAGAAAAAAACTGTTATCTTTTTCAATGATCCGAAGCGAATACAAATATTTGGTAGGCTCAGTTATTCCAGCGCACTCGTGTGCGCCGGACGCCTACCAAATGTTATTTACAATGCATTCCTTACGTCATAATGGTCACACTCGCTCTCTACCGAATTATGAAAGAAATACGTGAAAACGTAATTGTTCCATACAATCAGGATTCTGTTTACAAGCCATGTGCAGTGTCATACAGCGAGTGTGACCATATATATATATTTTATTATTCTTTAAAAAGGTCTTAAATAACAAAAACAATCATCACACGATAGAACCTTTAAGGAAAAAAATACAATTAATTTATATTTATTTATAGCATGACAATGAATTTGACTTGTGAAAATGGTAGGACAAGTATAGTTTAGGACATCATTATCTTCAGCAAAAAGTACTATTACCGTCTTAAAAGTGTGAATCATTAGTCGTATAAATTATACTAATGTAGGAATAGTTACATAAGCCACTAGGAAACTATGTTAATTTGGGTATGGCATAATATATATGCGAATGATTCAAATTTTTAATATCACACACGGGAGCTTCGTCAAGTTCATAGTCATGTGAAAAATATGGCCACCAACCAAATGGCAGTCACAGTCAACGTGTATACATGATGTGAACATTCCTTGAAATAAAAAACAATATTTATATATAACTATCAAACTATAAATCAACTGTGTACCAAGATTTATTGTTGATATCGTAAAATTTAACTCAATTTTCATATTATATTTTGCTGTTCAAAATTCTATGAAAGCGAGAATGCAAGTAAAGCGAAAAGAAAAACTATAAAGAAATCTATGATATGAGTGCATTGAAGGACAAAGAAACATGCTAGTGGAACATCACAGTATTGAAATAAATACTAATAAATACCATGCTCCTTCTACGTTACTTCATTGACACCAAAACCTAAAAACTAAATTCCGTTACTGCATTAAATTATAAAATAACCAGCGCTAACGCTCGATACTTAACAAAGGTCTACAAAAGCCACCTCCACTACAAACCAACTCATTCATTAACTTTCATGCCGTTTAAATAAACAGAAACCAAAAAAGAAACAGCTATGATAAACAGCAAAATTTCATGTAACAATAATTTGATTAATCACAAAAATCCTGGTAACATCCCTCTCCAAAACACATTAATAAACTAATACTTATACCACAACCGAATTGATTGTCATGTTAAAATGATTTCTCATGACAAACCTTTCAATTTAGCTGACACCAAATAAGTAGTAATCTGTGAAGCTTAATTTTAAATATCGTAGTCGAAAGCGAGTTTGTTGTTAAACGGTTCAATGCAACAAAAAACCAAATATCGCATTGTATATTTGTGTAAACGAAATGTGTCCAGAACCCTGTAAAAGACTCGACGAGAACCGACAAATGTGTTAAGACCAAAAATAATAGAAAGTAAAAAAAAAGACAAAAAAGTGATTCCTAGAGAGGTGTTGGAAAAAATAAATTGGTGTTTTTATAGTTCATCTGAAACCGCAGAATATGAATTGTTAGAACCTCAAACTGACATACTTCCCTGTCCTTCAATTAAGCTTATTGCATGCACCACTGTCTATGCCAACAAATACACTGCCATAGACAATGTAAAAACGAATACAGGTAACCATCCATCTGAGATTTTACATCCATAGATATTTCTTTCCCATATTAGTAATCTGTATTCGTTTTGTATCTTATTCTAATCACACGCACTAACAATGTGTCATTCCTGTTAACATATTGGCTTAATTGTGACCATGAACCTCTTTTACTATATTTTTTAACAAATGATCTATATTACTTCAATGTTCAAAGAGAACAGAAAAAAAATAGAAGGTCCATATAAAAAATTGAATAATAGAGGTACATAAGGCCCCTTAGATTGTATATAGCATCAGCTATTTACAAACTAATAGTTGTTAAACATATTGGTGTAAATATAACATACAACTAGAAAACTGGCATTAATGTATTTTCTTATAACCTTAGTACCAATTTTACCATCACCTTACATTAAAATGATTCCAAAAATACTTTTGTAATCATTGGCAAAAATCAAAACAGAGTTTAGAAGGTATATATTTCATTAATCAAAAAATTTAGATTTTTTTGGAATTTTTCAGTTATCTCTGATAATTTCTCACTCTGTTTTATTTTGCAATATCATGTTAGTAATAAACACACAATCTTAAATAACAATAAATGCAGTTTTTTAATGCTATCACTACATTTTAAAACTGCACCAGTTGATCAAGCAAAAAATATAATACATTTTCCACTTCATCACTGAAATCCTATTTTAAGACTTCAGTGTAGAAAAATTATGATTTTATAATTATTTTCAATAAAATAGTTTTGTGTTGTTTTAAAAAATCACTTTTATCTAATATCGTCATTATTTTTCTACTAGGTTATTATTCTAATATTAGCTTAAACTATGTAATAAAAACAAAAAAAAAAACAAAACTCAAACAAGACAACCCTATTATAAAAATAGATAATAATAGAGGAGTCTGAGACAGAAAGGCCTATTTAGTTTTTTTTTCAATAAAAATAAAAACACAATATTGTTAAAAGCCTTTCTGTCAAATAAAAGTGCAATTAATACTAGCAACATTTATAATCATTACTGGCCCATTATGAATCTGCATGTGTACAAAAATAGATTAGGAACAAGATTTTTTTAGCATAGAGGTTACATAGGCCAATAATCATCAATACTTATAATTAATGTGTTAAAAACGAAAACCAATGAAAAAATAAGCTGTGAACTAAATATTTGTAGAAATATAAAAGTAAAAATGGTAGCATAAAACACCAATGGAATTATTAATTAAAATATAGAGTACTGTTGTTTTTTGATTCATTGTGCAAAATAATATATTTTAATTAAAAAAAAAACAGTACCCCTTACTCTTAGGACAACTTATTTTTTAATTTCAAGTGGTTTACTACAAAATTTGATGGCTGATTAGGTTTTCTTTATTATATTTATCACAAATCTGGAAGGACTCTGTAGAAATACACTATACAAATAAGTTCAAGCCAAAAACATCTACTGTACAGCCAACCACTTAGCTTCATAACAGTCCTCACTGAAGTGTGATTTTACCAATATCAATTAAAAATGAGATTTTTTTAAACATATTCAACCATCAAGTTTGTATAGAAAATCTTTGATGGCGACTTGATTGCTAACTGACGGGAAAAATCTGATTGTATGTTTTTTTTGCATACTAACTTGTATATAATACTTTAGTTTTGTACGTAATTTATTTTTAGTTACGAGGAGCAGTGACTTGTTGGAAGACCATTTCTAATAAGTATCCGGTGGTAGCAATCAAATCTCCACATGGGGGTTACAATTGAATCAATAACACATACGATCGTCCACACGCCGATACGCACATATCATATATTTGTCTCTCTTTAACTATGTTTCCAAAAAAAATGAAAAAAAGAAAAATTCTATTTTGTGTCATTACATGATATCGTTTAGTCGACGGCCGCGCGTGGGCTGCGCCGGGCGGGCCGCTCCTGTAGAGGGGGGCTGGGAGGGAGAGGGGCTGGAGGGCAGGCGGGCGGGTAACTTTGTATTATCATCATGTCTCAGTACATACTTCACGAGAGGCAGAACTGTCTCGTCAGCTTACACTATAGGCCACATTGATTCCAATATTCAAACAAAAAAACTTAAGTCATTTCTTCCCAAGTGTTTTTAATAGGGTGTGAATTATTAGAAATATTGGAACCTATGCATTAACCTTATGAATGTATCTTTAACTATCAGAATAAGGCAATAATTAAAACTGAAATGAAACCATGACAGTTTTGCCCTCAAAAGCTTGTGTACCTTATAAAATATATAGGCCATAGGCCTTATTAATGCTGTTCTGAGCAGCATCAGCTTAAAAATTTAAAAGATCAAGTCTACATCTCGTATTTGACATTATGTAACGTCATCAAGGTTGCGCATACTAATCAAAAATTTATGAATACTCATTCCTGCAATATTTTACATAAACACAATGTATTGAATTTTCATTGAGAAACATGTTTCATATGTAGCAAGGGCAAGATGGAAATAATGTATAATTACTGTACTTAAATGGTATTGCTTTGTGTGCAGTTACATGAACAATACAGACATTTAGTGTCCGGAAAAATAGTAAAATTTCAAAAAATTGCTAAACAATTAAAATAAGTAGAATTTAATCAACAGCTAGAATTTTAAGGATGACCTTGGATAATGATCAAAACTAGAAATTTTATGAAAATTTGTATCCTTAGAACATGATACTCAAATTCTGCTCTTAGAAGAATAGAATAAATGTCAGGAAACAGAAAATTTTCAAGGCGTGGTTACACATTTTCATAATTGATTTTATATTGTAACTGAAAATTAAGTGTTATTCCTCTGATCTAGAATAAGAAAATATAATCAATCATCCAAGTCGGATCAAACATGAATTGCAATTATGACGTCAGAAAACAGTAATACAATAATTGAGAGATTTGCTACCTAACATTTTTGCATGAATTTGCAAGGTTTCAGTATTTGCTATAGTTACAAAGACCTTGGCAAAGTGAAGGCGTTTAATAAATCAGTTATACTGTGATGAATGGAACTAATTTTAGAACATAATGTCCGGGATCCCGCCGTGTAAGATCCAAGGTACCTAAGTCGACCATCTTGATTACTGCTCACTTATCGATCTACCGCGCCACCTTACATGAGCCGTTTTTTACGACCAATAAGCCAAAAACTATAAAAATATACGTTCCTGATCAGTTTCTACGATGGAAACGTACATATTTCATCAAAATACACGCTAATCTTTACCTTTAATGACGTTACATATGTCAATTTTATTCAAGAGAAAGAACAAAGAAAATAGTATAAAATGCACATAAATACCTTTTTTGTCTGCCATTTATATAACTAGTTTGATTTTTTAGATTAAAACGTTAAAATACTGGTATTCAGTATCGAAAACAGTGAGATATTTGCAATTTAATTCAACAACGCAGTCGCAGCAAATGCTTCGCAACGATCTCACACAACGGAACTAGTGATGCGATTCACTTACATACGTAATGATGTCGCTGTTAGAGGTGTAAACGAATGACCATAAATAAATAGTCGATTTTCAATACTACTAAAATGATGTAATTACTATTGAATTGTGTTATTATTTGATCTGTACCTCAGGTTATTAAATTATTTACCATATTATTACATATTGGTGTTTTGGGTAAAAATATTGTCCATACCGATTATGCGACAACAATACAATATGTGAGGAGAGTCGCAATAACAATAAATTTACAATTTCATATAAAATGGAATGACGGTTGAGAATTGAGCAGCACAATCGATGTAAATTTTATAACTAGGTCGAGATAATGAAACGGTCTATGTTTAGTCAAGATTAAAAGACCCTTATTTCTTGCATTCCTCCGGTCCAGAGCTATTGAACTATGCCTTTGTTAATTTTGTTTACGATCTTTTAACGTTTTTAGGACGTTATTTTCATATAGGACCTTAGAAGCCACAAGTTAGTTGTCAGGTAACTTACAGAGCGCAGTAAAAGTAAATAAAGAATGCATAGTAAATACATGTTTTTATTTTTATATAAAAGAAAACAACGTGTGTAAAAAAGGTATATTTTTGTTTCTTTTATTATATCGCATTACAAATATTTTAGTCACAATCGGAAATCTGAAGCCTTAGGAATAGTTGAACTTTATTATTTTTATTTACATTATAATAATCTATACTAATTGAGATAACTTATATATTAGAAAAGAGTGTCCATTTTCCTCCGCATCTGTAAACAGAGATAAAAATAATTAGAATAACCATGAACATTGTTATAAAAAATATATTTTATTAGGAGACTGGAAATTATTTTGAATCTGTATATAATATAAATATCTATTAACATACACAAAACTATTTTTTCTGTCAAACCAGTGCTAACGTGCAAACTAAAATTTAGTCGATTATTTTTGTCAGTATCGATTCGCTGCACATCAAGTACCTTTTTTTTATTTTATTTTTTCGTGGGGAAATCCTCATGGATACCCTGCCGCCTCGGGGGAGGGCGGGTGGGTTATGCTGGACTCGACCGGCTGATTGGTCGCCATCAGCGCTGTAGAGGGGTCAGGGTTCTCCGTAGGGAACACGTACCGTGGCTGGCCCGTCTCTGGGGGCACATTAAGTACCTACCTGCAGTTGGCTATGTATCGCGAGTCGTACGCGCGCTGGTGCGGATGTCGCGCGGAGTGCGCGGCGGGCAGCGCGCGCGACCCGCACCGCGCGCACACGCGCCACCGAGCCGCGCGACGCCAGCCGCCGCCGAGGTACATGTACCTACACATACACATTTATTCATTTTCTATACTAATATTATAAAGAGGAAAGATTTGTTTGTTTGTTTGTTTGTAATGAATAGGCTCCGAAACTACTGGACCGATTTCAAAAATTCTTTCACCTTTGGAAAGCTACATTATCCTCGAGTAACATAGGCTATATTTTATCCCTGTATTCCCACGGGAACGGGAACTACGCGGGTAAAACCGCGGGGAGGCAGCTAGTCATTCAATATAATGGTTATCACCTTCGGTTGAGAGCCCTCTGCGCTCACCGAAAAAGTCCGCGTAACGGTGTAAAATCCATCTGAGGCTGACACCTGCTAGTCCATTTAAAAAAAAATGGTTATCACCAATAACAATATTTAGGTACGCTTAAAGTGAATAACAACAAAATAAAATAACAATATGAAATAATTAAACTACTACTACACACATAAAGAAAATACAAAGTAACACACACAGTCACACTTTCTCGCAAAAGCGCAAACACACAGACAATACATCCAGCCAAGCGTCAACAAATGGGCTACCAAAGAGTGAACATTTTTTTCAAATCAGACCCGTAGTTCCTATTCAAGCAAACAAACTGAAATATAAAACAACTAGCTGCCTCCCCGCGGTTTTACCCGCGTAGTTCCCGTTCCCGTGGGAACACAGGGATAAAATATAGCCTATGTTACTCAGGGATAATGTAGCTTTCCAAAGGTGAAAGAATTTTTGAAATCGGTCCAGTAGTTTCGGAGCCTATTCATTACAAACAAACAAACAAATCTTTCCTCTTTATAATATTAGTATAGATAAATATGAGCTTATTATTGATAATTGATTAAAAAAAAATTATAAAAAGTTTTAACACACCGTATCGAATCCATGGCTATAGATGGTGTGGTCTCACACTGGGCGTACGGTGGTGGCTCTGGAACGAACCGCAACGCCTCGGGTTCGACGCCGTACTCGAACTGTAAAATAAAAAATCGATTTATTTTTAGTCGGACAAGGCTGTACGATAAAATGACCGTTGCCAGCTGTCAAAGATTGACAGATGAATAGACGTTTCAATTTTATTGGCGGGAATTTTTCAAAATGGAGGAGTTGGTTAGCATGTAAAGTTTACTGTATTATAAATTTCGAGTAATATTTATGTGATATATGTTTCCCAGGCTTATGACTAGCGACCCGCCCCGGCTTCAATGCAATGCATAAACATTAAAAACCTCCAAAATTTACAGTGTTTTCCTAACATATTATGCACTAGCTGCCTCCGCGCGGTTTTACCCGCGTAGTTCCCGTTCCCGTGGGAATACAGGGATAAAATATAGCCTATGTTACTCGGGGATAATGTAGCTTTCCAAAGGTGAAAGAATTTTTGAAATCGGTCCAGTAGTTTCGGAGCCTATTCATTACAAACAAACAAACAAACAAATCTTTCCTCTTTATAATATTAAAGAAAGAAAAGAAAGAAAGAAAAGAAAGAAAACTATTTTTTATTTCTTCGAAAACACACAGATACATAGTAAGACAGTACTATAATATTCTACGCTATAAAACTCCATCTGTATGTCATGGAAGAAAATAAGGCTACGACTCAGCCTAATGTTGAGGTTTCCCCCAACGCTGATATTCTGTCGTCACCTTTTGAGTGTGCGTCACGACAATCAATGAACATAATGTATGTATAAATAAAACTAAAACTATGACAAAATAAAAAAAAGAATGAACAAAGGAAGCTTTCCTCAGTTTAAGGTATATATGCTTATGGGATCATACAATATATAGGCCAGGCTATGATACATACTGCCCTTTATTATATAAGAATATTCTAAGAAGTGACTTGAATAGCGAGGTGCGCATATATAATATGATAATAAATGTATGTAAAATTGTAAATATATAAAATATAAAAATATAAATAAATTATATATGTCTATGACTGGTTTTCCAGGAGATATTGCTTTAGCTTAGTTTTAAATGTGTGCATAGTCTAGTCTGCTATTAGTATAGATGTATTGTATATAAAACCTTCCTTTTGAATCACTCTATCTATTAAAAAACCGTAACAAAATCCGTTGCGAAGTTTTGAAGATTTACGCATAGGGATATAGGGTCAGAGAAAGCGACTTTGTTTTATAGAATGTAGTCTACACTGATATTATAAAGAGGAAAGATTTATATTTTTGTATGTAACGAATAAACTCAAAAAAAATGGACCGATTTTAATAATTGTTTTTTCATTAGAAAGCTACATTATCAGAGAGTAACATAGGGTATATTTTATGCCTGTATTCCCACGGGAACGGGAACTAGGCGGGTAAAACCGCGCGGAGGCAGGTAGTGATTAATATAGGTAGTAATCCTTACATAGAGTGGGCAGGGGTTGTTATGTGGGGCGGAGACGCTGCAGCGCGGCAGCACGTCCCACACGCGCGCGCCGCTCCACTGTGCACTTAAGGCGGCACATTCCTCTGTACATACACAAAAAAATTACAAAACCATTACATACACTCAAACTAAATTGAAGTATCTGACACTTAGCCTAAATAAATTGTTTCATTAATTTTTATTTATTTATTTATAAACAAATATACAGTTTTTTAGTATTTTATATATAAATATTTCTTTTGATTGTTTTTTGAGTGTTAAATGGATTTACTGCTTTTTAGGTATTTTAGTTTAGTATAATTAGGTAATTTTTTTGTTAAATTATTTTGTATCAATTAATCCTTACTAATAATATAAATGCAAAAGTGGTCTATAATTTGACTTGATTTTGTTTCGACTTTTTCGCACTCGATGCACTATAGACGTTATTACGTTTGATTCCGAAAAATCATCCGTTTTTGCGTCCGAAAACATGGTAGATGCACTACAGTAACGAGGGAGCCTCAACAATGCCCTGATAGCATTATTGTGTTCGACTCACAGAGTATTGTAGGCTCTCTATGTAAGGCTGACCCAAAGACTGCTTCTATGAAACGAATGGCAGAAAGCAGAACGGACAATTTCTGAAAAAACAATGCCGAGTTTCTTTTCAATCAAGTTGTATAAAATTAATTAATTATGAACCCTATAGTACATACCAATAAGGTCGGGTTTAGGAGAGCCCTGCGCGGCGAGGCGGGCGAGCGGGCGGGACAGCGCGTCCCCGCCGGCCCCCGCCCCCGCCCCGACCCCGGCCCCCGCCCCGACCCCCGGCCCCCGCCCCGACCCCCGGCCCCCAGCCGGCCCCCACACCGCGTACTACCACCACCAGCTTGCAGAGCAGGCTCACTACCTACCCTATATCATTATGAACCCTATAGTACATACCTATAAGGTCTACACCCCCGCCCCGGCCCCGACCCCCGGCCCCAGCCAGCCCCCACACGCGTACTACTACCATCAGCTTGCAGAGCAGGTTTACTACCTACCCCATATCACTATGAACCCTATAGTACATACCTATAAGGTCGGGTTTAGGCGAGCCCTGCGCGGCGAGGCGGGCGAGCGGGCGGGACAGCGCGTCCCCGCCGGCCCCCGCCCCCGCCCCGACCCCGGCCCCCGCCCCGGCCCCGACCCCCGGCCCCCAGCCGGCCCCCACGCCGCGACCACATACTCGCACAACTACTACTAGCTTGCGTAGCAGGTTTACTGCTGCTGGGTCTGACCACATCTCGTATCTGTAGCCACAAACAAAAATTTTTTTATAAGCTACAAAAAAAAATTGTTAACATCTAAACTAATATTACAAATGCCAAAGTAACTCTATCTGTATGAAAAATATATCCTGTAATGTATATCCGTGAATTTTTATCGATTCTCAAAGATATCAAATGTTTAAGCTGCTGAAGCTGACCTTTAAGCCCCAATATACACGTGTGATACGATCATGAGGGTGCAGGTTCAATCTCCCCAGTTCCCCTGGCTAGTAGCTCGAGGTTTATTAAAACTAACATACGGATTCACACCACTGGCTTTCGGTGAAGGAAAAATATCGTGAGGAAACCTGCATGTCCGAGATGTCACTATTGGAGGCATGTTCCGTCCGCACCGCACTAGGCGTGCGTGTGGACTATGGACACCCCCTCGGTGTTAGGGGAGGGCTGTGGTGGAGACGTATACGAGCTGGTATAGTATTGAGGGGAGGCTCAAGCTCCTCGGTGGAGACGTATATGAGCTGGTATAGAAGTGAGGGGAGGCTCGAGCTCCTCGGCGGAGACGTATATGAGCTGGTTAAGAAGTGAGGGTCAGCTCGAGCTCCTCGGTGGAGACGTATGTGAGGGTCAGCTCGAGCTCCTCGGCGGAGACGCTACGAGCCGATGGCGGTACATACGAGTGCGAGTGGTGATGGTGGTGGTGCGGCAGGGACAGCAGCACGGTGAGCGCGATGTCCACGACGCGCTGGAAGCAGGGCCGCAGCGCCGGCAGGCTGCTCGCCTCGTGGGGCTCCGCCTTCGTCTCCAGCGCCACTAGGCTCTGGGGACACGATTAGGTGGAAGTTATCGATAAAGATTTATTACAAAAAACTTGAAGATATTATTGAGGTATTTTAACATATAATGTAAATTCAGTGGACTAGTGTAGTGGAAATTAGTCTTGTGTAATGCAGAGAAGTTTAGTCAAACCTTGTTTAGTCATGTCTCATGTAGTTTAGTCTAGCCCTGTGTAGTTTAGTCTTGTATTGTCCAGTGTAGTTTAGTCTTGTATTGTCCAGTGTAGTTTAGTCTTGTATTGTCCAGTGTAGTCTTGTATTGTCCAGTGTAGTCTTGTATTGTCCAGTGTAGTGTAGTCTTGTATTGTCCAGTGTAGTTTAGTCTTGTATTGTCCAGTGTAGTCTAGTCTTGTGCAGTGTAGTCTAGTCTTGTATAGTGCACTCTAGTCTTGTGTAGTGTAGTCTAGTCTTGTGTAGTGTAGTCTAGTCTTGTACAGTGAAGTCTAGTCTTGTATTGTCCAGTGTAGTGTGGTGAGTGGTACCTTATCGTGATCGTGGTGGTGATGGTGGGTATCGTCCGGGTCGAGCAGCGCGGCGAGCTTGTTGTCGTCGTCGGGGCGCAGCGCGGCGGCGGCGGCGGCCCACGCGCCGTGGCACGCCTGCAGGCAGCTCAGCCACGACACGCTCGACACGCCCGACGGAGTTCCTAGTAGTCTACAAGTAACTATATAAGAGAGGGACCGGGACCAGCTGGGATGCCTGGCAAGGTCCTCCGCATCGCCTTGAAGCACGTGGGGAGGCAGTCCCCAAGGTGCTTCAAGGCGATTCGGAGGAGTGCTGCCTGTTCAGCAACTGTCTGGCAGTGGCGCGCTTCCCCAAGGCGTGGAAAGGAGGCTGGTGCTCTTAAAGAAAAAGGACAGACTCTCTTTCCGGGAGTCCCTTTGGTAATGCTGGACGAAACCGGGAAGCTACTCGAGAGAGTGATGGCTTCCCCTATCGTCCAGCATCTGGCGAGGGTTGGGCCGGAACTCTCCGGGAACCAATTTGGGTTGCGGTCAAGGCGATCTACTTTGGACGCCCTGGCCGCCCTGAAAAGGTGGGGCGAGGGGGCCATGGCGATTTCACTGGTTATCGCCAATGTCCCTTTCGAAGTGCTAGAGAACGCACTCCGTTACCATGGATTGCCCCTCTAATAGCGCGGTCATCTGCTATGCGGATGTCACATTGGTAGCCGTCCGGGCCAACACCTGGAAGGCGCTAAAGAAAAGGGCAGAGGTCGGGGCCTCCCTGTTGATCCGGAGGATTGGGGCGCTAGGCCTCTGACTCTCTCTGAGGCTCTCTGCTTCAAGGGGCCGAGGTGGAGAGTGGCAGCGGGGGCCACCCTCCGCCTCGTTGGTGCCGGGCTGCGTGCTGGCCAGCACTCCCCCTGGGAGATCGAGGCGGGAGTGCTGGCCGAAGTATATCGGTCGCGAGTCGAACAGAGCTCTGCTTCATAGGGGTATTCAGGAGTGATACCTGTCGACGCCCTTCGACGAAGATACTTTACGCTTTGTCCCTTTCACTGCCTATATACACTGGTCATCAAAAAAATCGGCCCACCCATTTTTTGTTCAATATTAGTCGATTGTTTCACTGATAACTGGGTTACACGTTTGTTTTTTTATTTTGAGAGTCAATATGATGATTGACGTCTTGCTCGTCATAAATCTTATTGCACTGAAAGGTACCTAACAACTTTTTTATACAGAAATACTGTTGAGTGCGGATTTAACGGTTTTACATCGGAACAAATCGACCCGTTCTTCCAGTCAGAAACAGACATTTGTAGGGATTCATGTGCATTAACGTTAAGTTTAATTGCTGAGACTGTAGTTCTGATTAATTTTGTTAAAAAATAATGGACACTACTGAGCCTAAGGCGGCCCAAGTTGTGGCTTTGCTGCAACAAGGGTTAAGTCCACGTGTCGTGGCCAGGAAGTTAAATCTCAGCCGTTCTGCAGTTCGGCGGGTTTACCAAAAGTTTATGGAGACTGGGCAGTATCGAAGAAGATCTGAATCTGGGATACATAGGGTAACAACTCAAAGGGATGATCGATTCATAGTGGTATCAGCTCTACGAAATCGACACCTTTCTGGCGTTGATCTCCAGCGACGCTTACGTGAAGATCGGGGTGTGGCTATAAGTGGCAGTACAGTAAGGAGGAGACTACGTGAGCAGAATTTACGACCACACAAGCCAGCAACCGGGCCACAATTGACGACAGCTCATCGACAAGCTAGCCTTCAATTTGCGCAGAATCACGTCAAGTGAACTATAGGCCATTTTGAGTCAGTTCTTTTTAGTGATGAGAGTCGGATGACTTTATACGGTTCTGATGGACACGATAATGTCATGCGAGGGCCAGGTGAACGTTATGCCCAGTGTTGTATAAGAGAAACAGTGAGTTATGGTGGAGGCTCTATAATGTTTTGGGGTGGGATATCTTTAACTGGACGCACGGAGCTGGTTTTTATAAGAAATGGTGCTTTAACTGCGGTACGCTACATCACAGAGGTCCTAGTAGATAATGTGGTGCCATATGCCGGCTATATTACAGAAATTTTTGGATTTATGCATGATAATGCACGGCCACACGTGGCGCGCGTTGTTACCGATTACCCTGACGAGGTCGGCATTCGGGTTATGTCGTGGCCAGCAAGAAGCCCCGATCTGAACCCTATAGAGCACATCTGGGACACCCTTAAACAAAAGGCTAGAGCCCAAAATCCAGACCCTACATCCTTAGGAGACCTGGAAACTGCCATCAGATAAGAATGTAACCGAATCCCTCAAGAAACCATAAAAACCTTGATTAGGTCACTAAAACGGCGAATGCAAGCCGTCATTCGAGCAAGAGGGGGGAATACGCAATATTAAACTGCAATAATTGCGTTCATAACACTTATGAGTAAAAAATTAGAGCGTGTATAAAATTAATCCAAAAAAGAGAGTTCTTTTTATTTTTGTTTATAATCAATGTTTCATTTGTTTGACTAATTTTTATGATTATATTGCGCTGAAATTAGTGTAAATAAATAAGTTTAATTGAACATATCATTGTTGAATCGTTTTGTTTTGTTTTACTAAAGAAAAACGTGATTTGCGGTAAAACTGCAGGTGGGCCGATTTTTTTGATGACCAGTGTAGTTGCTCCTTTTTTACATGGTTGGCAGCGCGTGAGTGACAACACTGGCGTTGCAAGCATCAATAGGCTACGGTAACCTCTTCCCATCAGGTGGGACCGTATGCCTGTTTGCCACCCTTGTGGTATAAAATGATATAGCCGCCCTCGCCTACCGTAGTGGTGTTGGCTGGTGGGGAAAGGGACTCTCTGCCAGCTCTAATAGCCCAAATGTCTAGGGGGGGAGGACCGAGTGGTCCTGGTCCTCTCCTTCTTGGCGCTTTGAATTATTTCAGTGTTATATAGTCCATTTATCAAGAAAGGCTATAGGCTCATCACGCTACGACCAATAGGAGTGGAGCATCAGTAAAAAAAATTGCAAAAACAGGGAAAGATTCAGCGAGACAGCTAGTTATAAGTTAATAATATTTACCTGCACAACGCTATCCTGAGCTTCAGCCAGCTGTGGAAGTAGTACTGCTGGAACGACGGCGGTTGACGCTGAAAAGATTCTGTGAACCTGAAATATGATAGCAGAGCTTCGAGACCCGGTCTCTGATGGCAAGCGGTCACCACAACGCAAACATATTGGTAAAAGCTTTTACTATACTAACCAAATAGCTGATATATTGTTTATTACATAATCATATTACTTCAAAAACATACTCGTTCAGAAACATACAAAACTTTGTCTTAGGTGGCAATTGAATCCACTAACAGCGGTTTGAACGATTTCTGATTATTTGGATAACTCAAAAATTTTGAGCATTTTCTGTTTAAATGAACATAATTCATGACCCTACAATCGTGAGATATAAGGTGTGACATACGGACAGACACAAAAACCTCACCGTAAGGGTTCTCTTATACCATTTTCTCCCTTAAAGGTTCTCACCTCTCATAGACAGAGTCGACGATGGTGTGCTTGAGCGTCATGAGCACGTCGAGGCAGTCCACGCCGCTCACCATGGAGTACTCCAGCAGGGTTGTCGCCTGCTGCACGCTCAGGGCTGTCGCTGATGAATAATCAAAATTCATTATAAACATATATGTGTCACGTTATTTTATATTACCACGACTATAATTTACTTTTCTTTCCCGTCCGATTATAATTTAAGTGTTTTGAAGGCTAGAGTGAATAGACTCTTAAAAAACTAGTGCGCCTTACCATTAAAGATTGCATCACTGCTTACCATTAGGTGGGATCGCGGTCAAGCTCTAGTTTTTACCAGTTAAAAAAGAACACATACATCAATTACATTAATATTAACAATATGATAAACAATTGTTAATTTCATCGACAGACGATGACCCTGTAGAAAACATGTTGATAATCCTCATAACCCACCCCTACCCTGTAAACATCTTGATCATCCTTATCCCCCCTAATCAATGGACCACCCTGTAAACATCTCTAAAATCCTCACCTCCCCACTACTCTTTTGCCCACCCTGTAAACATCTCTAAAATCCTCACCTCCCCACTACTCTTTTGCCCACCCTGTAAACATCTCTAAAATCCTCCCCCCTACTCTTTTGCCCACCCTGTAAACATCTCTAAAATCCTCCCCCCTACTCAATTGTCCACCCTGTAAACATCTCTAAAATCCTCCCCCCTACTCTTTTGCCCACCCTGTAAACATCTCTAAAATCCTCCCCCCTACTCAATTGTCCACCCAGTAAACATCTCTAAAATCCTCCCCCCTACTCTTTTTCCCACCCTGTAAACATCTCTAAAATCCTCATCTCCCCACTACTCTTTTGCCCACCCTGTAAACATCTCTAAAATCCTCCCCCCTACTCAATTGTCCACCCAGTAAACATCTCTAAAATCCTCCCCCCTACTCTTTTTCCCACCCTGTAAACATCTCTAAAATCCTCATCTCCCCACTACTCTTTTGCCCACCCTGTAAACATCTCTAAAATCCTCCCCCCTACTCTTTTGCCCACCCTGTAAACATCTCTAAAATCCTCCCCCCTACTCAATTGCCTACCCTGTAAACATCTCTAAAATCCTCCCCCCTACTCTTTTGCCCACCCTGTAAACATCTTTGTAAGTCCTCATCCTTCCCTACTCAATTGTCCACCCTGTAAACATCTCTAAAATCCTCCCCACTACTCTTTTGCCCACCCTGTAAACATCTCTAAAATCCTCCCCCCTACTCAATTGCCTACCCTGTAAACATCTCTAAAATCCTCCCCCCTACTCAATTGTCCACCCAGTAAACATATCTAAAATCCTCATCCCCCCTCCCCAGGGTACTCACGTGCATCATGTTGCAGGCGGTACACGTGCAGCTGCGCGTGCGAGTCCACACACACGGCGACTCCACCTAGAGCTGATACTTCCACCCCTGATACAGTGGCTAAAGGGGATCCACTCTGCAAATACATACACAAATAAATATCCCGGGACATTTTTCACACACATACAATCTGATTTCAAATTAAACAGAGCTTGTACCGTAAGTAGATAGCTGAAATATTACATATACTACTTTTAAATACATACTTATATAGATAATTACATCCAGACACAGACGTCCTCCCCATCTCCCCATATGTAATGTACTAATAGGCAAAACTCCAAATATGTAATGAACTTACAGGCAGAGCCAACACATGTAATGAACTTACAGGCAGAGCCCCGCATATGTAATGTACTTACAGGCAAAGCCCCGCAAATGTAATGTACTGACAGGTAAAGCCCCACATATGTAATGTAATTTATTTATTTACAAACTCCTTAAAACTATCATCACAGGTACATGTATTTAATTCTTATTACTCCAATTTCAGTATGTCTCAACAATGTTAATTGTAGGCCAAGGGAAGTTGCGAGGTAAGCCCATCACAAGTATCCCCATAACTTACCGGGGTTGCTTCAATTTTGATATGTAAACATTTGTTTGAGAATCATTTGTTTATTATGTACTAGCTGCCTCCCCGCGGTTTTACCCGCGTAGTTCCCGTTCCCGTGGGAATACAGGGATAAAATATAGCCTATGTTACTCGGGGATAATGTAGCTTTCCAAAGGTGAAAGAATTTTTTAAAATCGGTCCAGTAGTTTCGGAGCCTATTCATTACAAACAAACAAACAAACAAACAAATCTTTCCTCTTTATAATATTAGTATAGATTTACAGGCTGAGCCCCGCATATGTAATGTACTTACAGGCAGCGCCCCGAGGCCGTACTTAGTCTTTTTGGGAGGCGAGCCCGCCGCCGCCGGCGCCTCGGCCGCTGTGCCACCGCTACTTACCACCGGCTTCGTGCATATCTGGGGAGATACACCCTCTTTGTAACGAGGTTCGATGCCCAACCGACACATTTGTACAGTCGGAGTCAAAAAATGTTTACTAGTTTTCAAATTACATTATTTGTCACACTGTAGCCCAAAATACTTTATCATGGTATGGTACTTATTGCATTTATTAAGTTGTCAATTCACATGATTTCCAAATTTTAAATTTGATATTTAATCATCATTATTCACATATTTTCACATTTATTAAAAGAATTTCTTGTATATTGTGCCAAATGTGTAAAAAAGTAAATAGGTACCGATGACGTAATCATCTAGACTCCCCTACCCCCCATGTCATTCAAAATAAGCAAAGCAAAGACCCCCGCCCCGCATAGTGCTTGAACGGCCCCTAAGAGTTTTTTTTTTATACCACGACGGTGGCAAACAGGCATGCGGCCCACCTGATGGAAAGCGATTACCGCAGCCTATGGACACCTGCAACGCCAGAGGCATCACGGGTGCGTTGCCGACCCTTCATACACAACCTATTGACTCCTCTTTTGAAGTGTTAATTTATAAGGTACATACGTAATGATGATTATCAGTAGCAAGTAGATGCAAGTGGTGGGGCGTGGCGAGCAACACTCTTGGAGCGTGCGCAGCGTGCGGGGCGTGGGAAGCGTGCGGAGCGTGCGGCAGGCGCGCCCCCGCTACACACACCGCTGGACCTTCCACTGGCCATCCACCTAACCGTTGCCATACCTGGAACACGAATTATATTGGCTAATTATACTATCTTCTACCCTGCGATTTCCACCTGCGTTCCCGGGGAATCTTCCATTTTCCCAGGATAAAAGTAACCTATGTGTTAATTTTTATTTTATTTTATTAAGCACAAAACAGGTAATAATCTAGAATGCTCAAAATATAAAAAAACAAAGTTGATCGATTATAAATATAACCCAAAACATGTGTTCTATATAGTTAAACTTAACATATATAACATAACATATATGAACCTTCAAATCACGGATGATTTACTAAAATGTCAAAAATAACAAACAGACCCACGGTTCTCTATGTATAGTTAAGCGATTTTCTATGAACCCTTGCTACACCAAAGTGAACAAAAAATATACCTACTGATAAGTCATATTCTATCTGCTAGCACTAATAAAGTCTTAAAAAGGTTGCAATACTTTTAAATTACAAAATTAATTAAAATCATACTTACCACAGTATTGTAACAGTCGGAAGCTGGCTTCGTGCCGCCCCCCGGCGTCGTGCTGCCTTGTAATGGACCTACCAATCACAAAATCAAAAGCTCTAATATATTTTATTCAAATAGGCATTTACAAGTACTTATGAACAGTCACTCTTATACTAGGTTCTGAAAGTCATTTTACTGAGAAGAGCCGGCAATAAACTCCGCAAAAATCCTTCTTTAAAACAACACGTTTTTAACTATTTCATTTAACAATAACGATAGTCCCTTTTATTTTGACAACCCGAGGGTATCATCTGTTAAATATGTATATCAAAATTGAATATTATTATCTACTGGCAACATTAGTAGTATGTATGTAGTAGATTCTCTATTCTCTTTTCTGTGTTGAACTGTAATAAATATGTTAGTTTGTGCAAAATTCATAATTGTTTCATTAGGTTATGGGCCCAGTCTTCTTAGGATACCCGGCAGCTCCGGGGGCAGCCGCCGGGTTATGTGGTGACTCACCGACACAGAAGGTGCCGGCGCCTACCCACTAAACCCCCGGGTGTTCCAAAGACGCCTGGGCGCCGTGTGGCGGGGCCAAAGGGCACATGTAAGCCTTACAGCCGCATGCCCCGCAGGAGCTGCTCGGCTTTACAAGGCCGAGCCAGTCACGATAGTCTTAGTATAACTAAGTTGTAGTAGTAATATAAATATTATATCCTGGGACATTTTTCACACACGGCCAATCTGATTCCAAACTAAGCAGAGCTTGTGATATGGTAATCAGATAGCTGATATACTACTTTTAAATACATACTTATTTACATCCAGACACAGGACAGACATATTCATGCATACAAATGATTGTCCTGGGGGCATTCGACACGACCCGCGGCTTGAGAGTCAGGGTCACTAACCACAAAGCCAACCGGGCTGCCAAAGGTATATATAAAGGTAAATATAAAGGTTAGTTTACCTTTGGAGAGCAGTTTGTGCACGGGATGCGCGGTCTCGGTGCACTTCCACAGCGTCACCACGTCGCCCGCGATCAGCAGCGAGTCCGACTCCTCGCGCTGGCACCACGTGATGCATACTGCACATGTACATACATATATTAATATATACTAGTGCCTCCCCGCAGTTTCACCCGCATAGTTCGCATTCCCGTAGGAATACGTGGATGAAATATAGCCTATTAGTATATTATTTATGAATAACGTAGCTTTCTATTAATGAAAGAATTGGGCAGATCGGTTCGGTAGTTTCGGAGCCTATTCGTTACAAACAAACAAACCTTTCCTCTTTACAATAGTAGACTATCTGTCTACCAAAATTAATTTAAATCGGTTCAGTAGTTTTAGCGTGAAAGTGAGACAGACAGAGTTAGTTTCGCATTTATAATATTAGTAAGGATTTAGTTGAGAATAATTGAAATAAGCAATAGTTTACAAAATATGTACATACTTGAGTGTTACCGGACGGATCGGTTTTACAAGCTATGTGCCCTAATCCAGTCCCTGTAAAGAACTAACAGGTACATACTCGGTTCGAACGCGCCCCACCCCGACCCCTTGCCGACCCCAACCTCACCCCCGGCCCAGCAAAACTCAACCAGCATACGTAGGTACTCGGTTTGTCCACAGATGCTATAGTATCACCACGCACATGCGGACGCACGCGACCCAGCCTGGCTCGCCCCGCCCCGGCCCCGGCAAAACACTATCATCGTACGTCTCGGACCCTCATCGACGATATATACATACTCGGCTTGTCCACAGACGCTATAGTATCCTGCAGGTAGATAGCGGGTAGGGGCTGCAGCGTGAGGGAGGGGGCCGCTGGTCGAGCCCTGCCCGCCCTCACACTCACCGACCCCAACCCCACCCCGCCCCCGCCCCAACTAAACACTATCATACGTACTCGGCTTGTCCACAGACGCTATAGTATCCTGCAGGTAGATAGCCGGTAGGGGCTGCAGCGTGAGGGAGGGGGCCGCTGGTCGAGCCCTGCCCGCCCTCACACTCACCGACCCCAACCCCACCCCGCCCCCGCCCCAACTAAACACTATCATACGTACTCGGCTTGTCCACAGACACTATAGTATCCTGCAGGTAGATAGCCGGTAGGGGCTGCAGCGTGAGGGAGGGGGCCGCTGGTCGAGCCCTGCCCGCCCTCACACTCACCGACCCCAACCCCACCCCGCCCCCGCCCCAACTAAACACTATCATACGTACTCGGCTTGTCCACAGACGCTATAGTATCCTGCAGGTAGATAGCCGGTAGGGGCTGCAGCGTGAGGGAGGGGGCCGCTGGTCGAGCCCTGCCCGCCCTCACACTCACCGACCCCAACCCCACCCCGCCCCCGCCCCAACTAAACACTATCATACGTACTCGGCTTGTCCACAGACACTATAGTATCCTGCAGGTAGATAGCCGGTAGGGGCTGCAGCGTGAGGGAGGGGGCCGCTGGTCGAGCCCTGCCCGCCCTCACACTCACCGACCCCAACCCCACCCCGCCCCCGCCCCAACTAAACACTATCATACGTACTCGGCTTGTCCACAGACACTATAGTATCCTGCAGGTAGATAGCCGGTAGGGGCTGCAGCGTGAGGGAGGGGGCCGCTGGTCGAGCCCTGCCCGCCCTCACACTCACCGACCCCAACCCCACCCCGCCCCCGCCCCAACTAAACACTATCATACGTACTCGGCTTGTCCACAGACGCTATAGTATCCTGCAGGTAGATAGCCGGTAGGGGCTGCAGCGTGAGGGAGGGGGCCGCTGGTCGAGCCCTGCCCGCCCTCACACTCACCGACCCCAACCCCACCCCGCCCCCGCCCCAACTAAACACTATCATACGTACTCGGCTTGTCCACAGACACTATAGTATCCTGCAGGTAGATAGCCGGTAGGGGCTGCAGCGTGAGGGAGGGGGCCGCTGGTCGAGCCCTGCCCGCCCTCACACTCACCGACCCCAACCCCACCCCGCCCCCGCCCCAACTAAACACTATCATACGTACTCGGCTTGTCCACAGACGCTATAGTATCCTGCAGGTAGATAGCCGGTAGGGGCTGCAGCGTGAGGGAGGGGGCCGCTGGTCGAGCCCTGCCCGCCCTCACACTCACCGACCCCAACCCCACCCCGCCCCCGCCCCAACTAAACACTATCATACGTACTCGGCTTGTCCACAGACGCTATAGTATCCTGCAGGTAGATAGCCGGTAGGGGCTGCAGCGTGAGGGACGGTGCTGCAGGTCGAGCTCCCCCTGCCCTCACGCTCGCAACACACACGCGCACGCACGCGCCCCGCCCCGGCCCCGTCCCCGCCCCGCCCCCGCCCCGGCATACACATGCTACCACTAGGCTACCGTCTGGAAACACAGAAGTGAATTAGAAATATTATGACGAGGTAGGTCATTGCCCTGTAATATTATAACCAGATGATGATAGAATCATAAATAGTAAGATTAATTATGAAATTGAACCAGTGTTCTTTGGATTTATATATATAGATAATATATAGATAGGCATTATGCTAGTGAAATGCTTTCATTGCAAGAACATGGTGACAAATAAAATATAAAGTTCTCTGTTATATGGGTCTATTAGCGTGTAACGAGTGATATGTCATCGGGCGCTCTGTACGCGCACCGTAGGCTGGCAGTGCATTAAAATCTTTTGTGAAGCACACACGTCTTTCATTATAACATTCTCATATTCAGCCAATAACTGGGATTAAAAATTTTTTTTTGAGCATTAAAGAGTTATTGTGGTACTATTTGTATCAATAGAACATTATTCGAATTAAGTTCTTCTAAACAGTCCCATAGATTGCTTAAATTACAACTAAGCTTGAAACCACACCAGGCAATCTGTCACACTATATAGCCAAAATAGAAAATCAACTGATAGTTTACTTTATTTTCTTAAATTAATAACATGAACTAAATATTATCCTCATAACCCTATTACAATTTAATTAAAATATTAGTATAAAATACAATATCAACTTACTCTTATGTGCGATAGCCGCAGCCGTGACATGGTCTCTGGCGGCGCGCAGGGCTTCCGTGGCGACCCTCGCGCGGCCCCCGTCCCGGCCCCCGTCCCCCGGCCACGTCGCCACCCCTATCAGCCCTGTGGCTGTTATGATACACACGCCTGTGCATGCTACACCCCTGCAGATGGATGGATAAACCATAAATATGATATCCAACATCATTGTCATATAAATTCCATACCATATTCATAACTTATTGTTTTGAAACCTGAGATAGTCTCAAATAGAAAGGGCCTTAGATAAAGTCGATTTGAATATGTACTTCCTTAAAAACAGCATATATATATACCTAAATGAGTATATATGAGTTATCTGGTTACCATAATACAAACATTGCTTAGTTCAGCATATGTATTTACTTTTAACTATCTTTGATTAATATATAAACAAATCTAAACTAACATGTTGATTATCCCAAATAGAACTAATATTTAAAGTTATAGTAAAAACCAGTGGCTCCACGCGATATCACCGCATACCTAGGATCTTCCATTTTCCCAGGATTAAAAGTAGCATATGTCCCTTCTCAGGCTCTAGAGTATTTCCAAATTTCATTTAAATCAGTTCTGTAGTTTTAGCATGAAGGACAGACATACAGACAAAGTTACTTTCACATTTATAAAATTAAGGTTAGAATAAAGATCTCTTACCCAAGTCCCTTAAGCGTAGGAGTAGATCTGAGTACTTGTATTCTCTCGGTGATCGGAGCATCTGGTTTCTTATCAACAGTTATTATTCTACGCCCGTTGTGGAAGAATGTAGACTTAATTATGTGTTCACCTGAGGAATATAATATGAACATTGGAACATTGTTTATAACATTAATAACCGTACTAACAGACAAGTTGGCTTTATGGTTAGTGACCCTGACTCTCAGGCCGCTGGTCGAATAGTTCGAATCCCACCCAGGACAAACATATGTATGCATGAATATGTCTGTTTGTTCTATATCTGGATGTAACATTTATAATGTATGGTGTAAAATTTATAAGGTATGTAAATATCTATATAAGTATAACACATTTTGCTGTTTTTTCTGTCTGGATGTAAATATGTAAAGTCACCTGGAAAATTTGCTGTGTACAAGCATGTCCACTCATTGATCAGATAATCCTTCTGTCCGAACACAAACACTTCGCCCACTGTTGATGCTACGAGCAGCTGCTTGCCTTCCCCGTCCCATTCTAATGCAGATACCTGTAATGTACCATTTTATACTGTTAACAGTTATTTTTGATAAATCTCTCCATCCAAAAGGTGCCTGGAAGAGAGCACTAGAAGTGATAAGGCCGCCCATTGTTAAACTCTTGTCTTTTATGTTTCTTGTTAATTTTATGTTTTATATCAAATCAAAATCAAATCAAAAATATTTTTATTCAAATAGGCCAATATGCAAAGCACTTATGAATAGTCAGACTCTAACGCTCGGTTCGGAAGGTTGGTTTTGCTGAGAAGAGCCGGCAATAAACTCAGCAATTACTCTTTTTAAAATAAACTTAGATTAAAATACATTTCAATGAAGTAGTCTCACTGACAATATCTGCGTGGTAGGGAATGACATAAAAGAAAAAAAAAAAAACATAAAATAAAGTGAATATTCATAAAAACAAAAACAAACTTGAGCAGACCAGTCCCCACAAGCAGCACCTGTTCACAAGCATGACGCATGTGGCAGCCATCGCCCTCTTCGCCATATTTTAGGGAAGTGAGCGACCCGTCACACGACGCCGCCGCAAGCAAAGACTTTTAAGTGAGCATGACTAACCCAAGCCTGCTACAAAACATAATTATCAATTATTTTATTATCAATATATATGTCCTTTGACAATAAAGTGTTACATATCTATCTATCTATTTCGGTAACTTACCATAATATTGTAACAGCATATCAAGATTAGTTCTCTTCTTGAGGAATAAACAGCTCAACCAAAAGAAAGGGTTTCTAAACTAATAAGTCACAACAACTATTCATATGTTTTGTAGCTATGGAATAAATTTATAGTGATCATACATATTCAATTCAATGAATCATACAGACTATGTATAGTCAACATGAAGGTATACTCACAGGATAAGCGATGCTGGTGACTTTGTGGCTGTCCCAGGGCGTGTCCAGGTCGCACACGTACACGTGACCGCGCCAGGTGTCCCCCTCACAGTCGGACAGCTCCGTCGGAGACGAGAAAGCAATGATATTACACGTTGATATAGTGCAAATAGGACGAACCACTTCAGAGTCTGTTGCACTGAAATTATAAAGTATATAGCTGATATAGTAAGGATTTTAATATGCAAATAGTTAGAATGATAGTCCAATGAGAATTTAATAAGGTGTTTACATTAAAATAGGAATAAATCATCGAAAATATGCTCTAAATCTGATGGTACCTTTCGTAGTGTGGTGGTTGGCATTTCAGAGGCTTACGCCTCATAGAATAAATTAACTCCATATTAGTGTGTCGATATGCTAATATTCCATTAAATTACTTTGAAATTAATATTTGTTTATTTGTCTGATAATAAATAGAACGTAAGAGTACAAATAAGCTAAATTATCTGTCAAACATGCAGTTGACCAAAGAGTATAGTAACTATCCATAAAGGAAGTTGACTGCAATAGTTGTCAATTTCGTTTTGAGACTGACTGACTGTCAGTCAGACAGGAATGTATTTGCATCAAGATTTGAATTTATTTACATCAACAAAACGTACATAATTTTATATATACTATTTTAGTAATTACCAAGACGTGGTAAATTCATATCTATGCTAATTAATCTTTATGATGCTGATTTTATTATTATTAATTTATCTTAAAGATACGTGTTATTATATATACCTATTTATTTATTATTTATGAATGGTCTAATTTCAGAAACGACTAAATTTTAATGGTTTTTACATAAAGTAAGAGAGATTATCTGGAAAGCTTATATTTAAGCAACAAATGTAACGTACGATATATAATTATATAGATTAGATAATGGAATTGGTTTGTAGTCGAGAAAATTAATCGAATGGCGACCTGTATCAAGCCAAGCACTAGCCTTGTACCTAACTTCACACGAAGCAACCCCCAAGGGCTCGCTGCTGTGTTCACGGCTAACATCCCGGCCGGGCATTGCCCTTTTCATTATTGAGTTGTGTTTCCGAACGCAGCGCAGTGGTTCTCGGTTCGAAAATGGCGGATAGTTTGATGTCGCTTTGTTAAAATGCTGTGTGAGTTGTTATAGTAAATATTCATGATTTTTATGTGAAAATGTGATACATATGAATTAAAATATCTGGAGTAGTGTCGTTTTAGTGTTTTGCATCATGTGCCGGACAGGGATGTGCCTTTTCGGTATCGGGAACTGGATATTCTTGTTGGTGTGTCTCCATTTGTTTACATACGCTCAAGGTAAGCTCGTTTCTTAAAAATAATATAATATAACTTATCGACCTGCAGTCAGCATGCAACTATGCGAGTGCATTCATTTTATTCTAGTAAGTTTATGTCTCTCGTCATATTTATATTACGTTAAAAAATTAAATTTCTATTTTAGTTGTATTAAAAATGTTTATTTACTTTAAGCTAATGGTTTATTGATGGTGATTACTGCGTTTGAAGGCATAGTTTGTTTGGAATAATGCACGGGCGCGGCGGTGGATGTATTTATTGGTATTTGGGGCTCCGTTGACGGCTCTGGCACCCCTCGGACGAGTATTACGGGACTATAGGTACCTACTAAGATGTAATAAAATTTTGATCAGTAAAAAAGGCATGTTTGAATGTTCGTATTCTTATTAGAGGGCAAGATCTGGAACTGTTCCAGGATCGTTAAATAAGTAGTTCGGCTTACAAGTCATTAATTCAGCTAATGAAATGGCGGGCGTTCTAAATTTAAGTTTAATTTGTTGTCTATTTGGTAAGTTTGAAGTCGGTTTACCGATGAACCATTCGTAACTACCCACTATTTTTTTTTATTTTTTATACGAATTAAAGTAACTTTAGTACTACAAATGCTGTTAGTTTTTGTACTACCTACTTTAGTGGAATTAGTGATGGGATTCTTCCCGGGAAAGAACCCAAAATGGGAAGATTGAGGGAAAGAACCCGAGGAAGATTCCCAAATGGGAAAGTATTCGGGTTTTTTCATTTTTAGCAATGTAACAAATAGGTAATGTGTAGATACATGTATATATCAAATAGTACGTACTATCTAAGTACTATTACTACTAGTTTGAGCTAATTTAGTTGGGTATTTTTTAATTCTTAGAAACAAAACACGTGCATGCAGTAAAGTCAAAACCCGCTTCTTCATATCTGTCTGTTTCTGTGTGTTCATCCGCTTTGAGCGACAAGTAGTGATGGGAGTTTACCCGGGAAAGAACCCAAAATAGGAATATTGAGAGAAGAACCCGAGGAAAATTCCCAAATGGGAAAGTATTCGGGTTTTTTCATATTTAGCGATGTAACGAATATGTTATGTGTAGTATATATCAAATAGTACGTACTATTTAAGTACTATTACTACTAGTTAGAGCTAATCTAACTTTGTTTACTTTAAAAAAATCAATAAATACGTCAAAACCGTTTACTGCGACATCGCATAGAACATCATACCGGTTATATCAACCTAGAACAAAGGTCCCGGTTGAATGCTATATGACCGCCTTATCAAAAATATTTACGACATTGCTAATAACGATATACCTCAATAAACGACTACATTTAACTAATATTTCGGAGAATACAATTTTCTACTATTAACAGATCTACTGTTAATAGTAGAAAATTGTATTAAACTACTGGAACCTATAACAGATACTATTTTCAAACTCGAAGGCAGTGGAATACTTATAAATGAAGTTTATATGGCCTTCAAAGATATTAAGTCCACATTTAATTTTGCATTTCCGGACATATCCATTCTAAATGAGCATCACAAACAAGATATAAAAAATGCTGTAATTAGCTGAACAAATAAATGTTTGACACCCATTTATTATGCTGCATATTTATTGGATCCAAGACAGCAAGGCATTGAATTAGAAGAAGAACACGAAGTGGATGGAGTGTATACACGACGTTAACCAATCGCACAATATTGTCGTTGGTGTTTATTTATCCAATTATAGAGCTAAATAGGGTTTATAGAGTAGACCATTTATATGGAAGGATGTCACCGAAATGGACCCAGTAGTTTGGTCGAGAGGACTCTGCAGTTCCAAATTGTTGAGTAGGGTTGCAGTACGGATTCTAACTGCTCCCTGTACTTCAGCAGCCACAGAACGATTGTTTAGCACGCACGTCCATATACATAGTCGCAAAAAAAACAGATTGACTACAGACAGGGCAGCAAAAATACCTTTTATTTCATACAATTGGAACCTGTTTCATAAACACAAAGATCATGACAATGACGATGATGACGAGCCAATATCTACGAGGGCTGCACTAAAAGTATGAGAATGGAATATTTCCACCATTCCTGTCATATTAAAATCTTTTAAATTGAAAAGTCTTTGGTTTTACAAATCGAATACCATTTATTTATTTAAAAAACGATTCTCGGTCTTGTCACAAGGTTTTGTCAAACTTGTTTAGTCGTTGAGAAAATGGAGAAAATGGACTCGAGAAAATTCAAGAACGATGATTTATTATGACTTTCGAAGTGGTTTAACACAAAAACAGTGTGTTGACCGGATGATTTCTGCATTTGGTGATGAAGCCCCATCCAAAACCACAATTCATCGCTGGTTTGCTGAATTTCAACGTGGACGTATCAAGTTCAGTGATGATCCTCGTCAAGGTCGTCCAAAAACTGCAGTCACCCAAGAAACGTTGATGCTGAGCGTAAGCTGATTGAAGAAGATCGACATTTGATATACTACGAAATTCAGGCAACTCTAGACATTGAAATGAGTCAAATACAAATAATCTTGCGTGAACAATTAGGTGTAAAATATTTGTTTTCCCGATGGATACCGCATTCGCTCTATAAAGAGCAAAAAGCGGCTCGTGTTACTTGGTGCGTCAGAACTTTCGAAAGACACGCAGGATCCTCAAATGCTATATAAAACATCGCATCAGGTGACGAATCCTGGATATACGCGTACGAACCCGAAACAAAAACCAGTCTCGAGTTTGAGTGTTCGAAAATGAGTAAAGCCAACAAAAATTGTTCGTTCACGGAGTGTTGCAAAAAAATGGTGGGTCCGTTTGTCTCCAAAACTGGCCATGTTGCGACTATTCCTCTTGAGGGACAAAGAACGGTAAATGCAGAACGGTATGCTAGCATTTATTTGCCACAGTTCGTTTCTGAACTCCGTCCTCAGTTTTTTCGATGGACCAAGCTGCGGCTCAGCATCTGATCAGCTTTCTGAATTGAACATCAGTGTGAGAACTGGAGAAGGAAGGGGTGTTAATGTCGGCGATTCATCGTCAAAGTCATTTTTATTTATTCATTCTGAGAGCCCCATTACGTTGCTCTTAGTCTCTCCAGAACAATAAAAGCACACTGCAGAACATTACAGCACTGCTTTTCGACATCCACACATCGCTCTATAAAAAGAAACGGTTTGCTCGAGTTTCTGAACATTTTCACTTATAACTTTTTCATTTCTAGTTCTACGACAAAAAGTTACTGAACCAAAGTTGTAGAGAATTTAATTTGCAACAAAAATTTTTACCAATTTTTTTTAATCAAATGAATAGTTTAAGAGATATATCGTATAAACCATTTCAATTGAAAAAACCCGTCCATTGGGTTTCTTCCCACGTAAATACCCGGTTCTTTCCCATTTGGGAATAAACCCGGGTTAATTCCTTTCGGGTTTATTCCCACCGCCCATCTCTAAGTGGAATACTAGTTAAGTACGTATGGAGATAAGTTATTACTTCGTAGGTAAGTATCGTAAAAATGCTCCTAAATTCATTCATATTAGTTTTCAAACTTAGTAGGTAGTAGGTACTTATTCTTGTTTACTTAATAAAAAATAATCTAGACATAATATACCAAACTAATATAGTATAGTATAGTAATTGCTGAGTTTATTGCCGGCTCTTCTCAGCAAAAGCAACCTTCCGAACCGTGCATTAGAGTCGACGTTTCATAAGTGCCTGTGAAGGCCTAGTTGAATTAATAAATTTATTTCATTTCATTTCATTTCAAACAATATAATGAACCACCTGGTAGGTAATTAAAATTTTGCGAGTTAGAATACCTAGGTAATTGCTGAGTTTAATGGCGGCTCTTCTCAGTAACAGCATCTTTCCGAACCGAGTATTAGAGCTTGTCTATTCATATACATTATGCCTGTAATCACCATTTTACTTACTAAATAAAAATATTTCGAACCAGGTACCTAGTTTCTATCAACTTTTCGGGGATAAAAGGTAGCCTATGTCCTTTCCGAAGCTTAAATCTATCTCTGTATTAAATTTCATAAAAATCGCTCGCGTAGGTGTGAAAGCGTAACAGATAGAGAGAGATAAGTAGTAGGGATTTTATGTTAAACTTGTTGTTGTACACCCAAGTAATTTTCGCAAGATTAAGTATTAGGTCATTGCACATATTCAAAATTCCGACCATAATAGTGATAAGCTACAACAATAGGCTAAGACCCAGTGTAGCCGTTTAGAAAGCTCGCCCGAGCTCCGAGCTGCATTCTAGACGTTATCTTATCTACCTGCACGTCGCGGTCGCGGCGTCGCCTGTGCTCTATCCGTCAATGTGATATCTTTGGATGTTAAATATTGATGTTTGTGTCGCAGACCTACATCTACAACTCTTGAATATGGATATTGGGTGCTATGATATGAGAGAATGTCGATTTGAATGGTGACCGAATGAAATGTGAGACGACACGTAAAGCCGAATTAGGAAAAGGCGATGATGATGAAGGTGCTACTAGCTTCCCTCCCTCTCAGCTCTTGTACTCTTAGGAATACGGGCATAAAATATAGCCAATGTTACTCCCTGATAATGTAGCTTCCCATTCGTGAAAGAATTTTTTAAATCGCTTTAGTGGCTTACGCGTGAAACCCTAACAAATAAACACATATTCGCATTTATAATATTAAGTACCTAGTTTGGATAAGTTGGTTCCTATCCTACTATTATACTGCCTCTTTCGAAACATAAATAGAAAATTACGAAATATGACTCAGCTTATGTTGACATTGTATACATTTCCTTTTCAAAAGAAGTAACTTCATGAGAAGTCTAAGATTTACAAGTGTGTGACTCAGTAACAAACTTCAAAAGATCTAAAAAGCTCCATTTCCAAACAACCATTCAAGCATTCCACTAATAAAACCCCAAAAATATCATAAAAGATCGTTTCGACTTAAAGCACCCGGTGCATTCATCGAGTCACTATCGCACAGTAAATCAAGTGCGTAGGTTCGGTGATCGGTGGGTACATGGCAAGGCGCTCACTACTTCACTACATATTATAAAACTAGCTGCCTCCGCGCGGTTTTACCCGCATAGTTCCCGTTCCCGTGGGAATACAGGAATAAAATATAGCCTATGTTACTCCCTGATAATGTAGCTTTCTAATGAAAAAAGTATTATTAAAATAGGTCCAGTACTTTTTGAGTTTATTCGTTACATACAAAAATACAAATCTTTCCTCTTTATAATATTAGTGTAGATTATAAAACCAAATAGCTTTCCGCTGTCTGTCTTCTGAAATCTTTAAAACTGCGCAACGGATTTTTATGCGGTTAATTTAATAGATAGAGTGATTCAAGAGGAAGGTTTTAATATACAATACATGCATAATATGTTAGAGAAACACTGTCAATTTTGGAGGTTTCTAATGTGATGTATAAGCATTGCACCGGTGCGAAGCTGGGGCGGGTTGCTAGTATAACGTAAATTATTATTTTAGCGAGAGAATTGTATTCAATTTGTATGTAAGTTGTAGGGCGAAAGATTTATTATTACGGCCAATCAGATTCCAAACTAAGCAGAGTTGGTGATATGGTAACCACACTACATTTAAATACATACTTATATATAGATATTTACATCCACACAGAACTAACAGACATATTCATGCGTACAGATGTTTGTCCTAGGTGGGATTCGAAACCACGACTCTCGCCTTGAGAGTCAGTGTCACTAACCACAAAGCCAACCGGGCTGTCAATCAAACTTTTTCCTTATAGGTATTACTCTAGATTTAATGTATATCTTGTAGAGGTAATTCTAATATTAGACAGAGTCGCGGGTAAATAGTTGCATATTTAACAAGCGGACGCGAGGCGAGCCGATATCCGGATTTAGTTTCTAAACCGGACGGTCCGGATAGTGCATGTTAGATTTACCGGATACGTTTTTGGATCTTTCACACGCAGGAAGGTATTAAGTTCTGCTTTTATAGCCCCTGTCTGACAATCAATCCGGTGTTAGTTCGATTACTGCTCAGGGCAATTATTATGAACATGTCTGTTTGTTCTGTGTTTGGATGTAAATTTCTATATATAAATACCAGTGGCTGCCCGCGGTTTCACCCGCGTACCCGGGAGATCTTCCTTTTTCCGGCATAAAAAGTAGCCTATGTCTTTTCTCAGGCTCTAGAATATCTGTGTACCAAATTTCATTTAAGTAAATCAGTTCTGTAGTTTTATCCTGAAAGCGAAACAGACATACAGAGTTACTTTCGCATTTATAATATTAGTATAGATATAGATTATATATATATTACAATGTATATGTATCTTTAGTCTATACTATATAATAATATTTTTAGGAATGAAGTAAAATATCAATTAAAAAAATAAAAACAATCTTAATTTACTGACGATAATTTAATAATGAATTAATTAAATAACACGAAAATCACTAATTGGCAAAATTACATAACATAACATGAATCCAATAAACAAATCAAACAAATAGGCAAATAACAATGAAATCACTCACTGATCGCACCGACAGTCAATTCAGCAGAGCTTCCGCTCGCAACTGAGTCCGAGAAAGAAGTGTCTCTCATACTCAGGTGAAGCGATATTTATACTAAAAATATACCCCCCACCACTAAAATATTCTTAACAGCTAACACGGCTTCTCCTGACTATGCGTCGTCCTCGACCGCATCCTGGATCTCGGGCATGGAGCTGAGTGTTGAGGTCCCCGATGTACCTGGCTGTGGAGGTTCAGCCTCCGCAGTATGTGACGGGGTGTCTTCAACATTCGAAGCAGCAATGGTTCCGTCATCTAAATCATCCTCTGTCAATGATATAAAAAATTAATTCGTAATATAGGTAAACAAAGTGTGCCTATATCTTTCATACATCTCTTACAAGGCCCTCAATCATAATTTATCTCACATTCTACGTTCAAACACTTCTATTGTTACATGCAACTTGGTTAGTTTTACCACATCATAGGTAACATGCAACATCGATATGTAGGGCAACATCCCGCAGTCTGTTGCCGATAGGATCGTCCCGCAGTCCGTCCTCTACACATCATAGGCATCCCGCAGTTTGCCTCCCTCGAGGTGTCCCGCAGTCCACCTCGAGTCAATTCATGACACTTACGCATCGCGCAGTGCATGCCAAACAAGTGTCCCGCAGTCCACTGTTTTCATGACTCACCAGTACGGTTCGTCATCCACAATGTCCAGAATCTCAGACTTACGCTCGAAGAATTCAGCGCAGGTCTCTGGACACCACTCGCCACGCCAAGGCACCATATGTTGAGCGGCTGCCTGGGTGACCTTCCCATATGAGCCGCTCAGCAATCGCAGCTCATATCGTCCACTGGGTAACTTGCGTATCACCCTGTATGGGCCTCGCATACCTGGATCTAGCTTGCCTGTTGACTGCGAAAACTTAGTAACAAAAACAAGATCATCAATATTAAATTCTCTAGGTAAACGTCTGCTTTGGTTGGCATACGTATCCTGTTGAACTTGGTTTCTACGCAGCAACGTTGCGGCACGGCTTCGTTGTAGCTCACGTTGTGCTTCCCGATTCGGTTGAGCACTATCGAGCGCAACATCGCGAACCAGAGATCGAATCACTGGAGTGCAGGCGTCGACCCCGACGAGCAGATTTATTGGAGATGCCTGGGTCGTCTTCTGTTTCGTAACGTTGAGTGTCAGCTGTAGCTTCCACAGGGTGTCTGACCAAGCAGCGTCTCTGTGGTTAACTTCAATGCGGATCATATTAAGTAGCGTTTGGACATATCTTTCGACCTGCCCGTTCGCATGATGCATTTCTGGCGTGATGTAATGGATAGTGGCACCCATGTCTGACACAAACACAGTAAATCTCGAGGATTCAAACATGCGACCCTTGTCTGTAACTATTAACTTTGGTACACCAAAAAGGGAAATAGCATTAGTAAATACGCGCAACAGCTCGTCTACATCTTGTCTATATATGGGATACAGTAACACATATTTTGTAAAGGCATCAATAAATAAGAGCACAAACTTGTAACCATTTGACTCGGGAAGGGGGCCTAGTACATCCATGTGTACCGTAGAAAACGGGGTTTCTGGTTTTTCCCAGGAAGTAATGTTTTGAAGAGGAGCTCTAGGTACTCGTTTCTTTGATATACATACCACACAGTGGTCTATATATTTTTTGACGAATTGCCTCATGCCAGGGAACCAAAAATGTTTGAGTATGAGGTCTAGGGTTTTATCGTTTCCAATATGACTATGCTCATCATGGAAAACACGCAACAAACTTAATCTGTGGCCTTTGGGAATGAAACATAGGAGTTTTGGCTCCTCGCCTATGGGTGTATACCGATAGTACAGAAGATCATTTTGAAAAATGTAACGTCTGGAGTCTACATTACCTTCATTAAGCTGTCTAACAAGAGCCTGAGTCTCATTATCTGCCTCCTGAGCTATTTGAGCCCAATTTCGCGGCCTAGTAATATTAAAAACTAATGGATTTCGGCTGAGATAGTCTGCGTGTGACATCATGACACCCTTCCGGTATTCTATCTCAAACGTAAAGTCTTGGAGATAGACCCACCAGCGCGCTACTCGAGGTAACAAATCTTTTTTTCGTTCAGTAGCCTTAAGGGCATTACAGTCCGTGACGACTTTGAAACTAATGCCAATCAAGTAGTGCCTAAAATGTTGTAAGGCTTTAACGACAGCAAGCGTTTCTAGCTCATACGAATGGTACCGACTTTCAGCGCCTTGGGTAACTTTGCTAAAATAAGCTACTGGCTTCTTAGTACCACTTTCGTGAGCCTGAAGGAGCACTGCTCCGTACCCGATGCTGCTAGCGTCGGTGTGAACCTCAGTTGGTAGCTCAGGATCAAAGATAGTCAAAATGGGTTCCGTAGTTAACAGTCTTATTATGTCCTGACGGACAGACTCCTCCTTAGGTCCCCATTTGAATTGAGTATCTTTCCTCGTGAGCGCCGAGATACACCGTGTCTTAGTCGCGTACCCTTCAATATAACGTCTAAAATACCCGGCTAATCCTAAGAACTGACGTACCTGTTTTACGTTCTCCGGTGGTACTGAATCTACTAGAGCTTTCACTTTGTGGGGGCTCGGCCTAACCTGACCCTTGCTAATGACCCTACCTAGATATTCTATTTCAGTCGTTAAGAAAACACATTTCCGCAGATTAATAGAAAAACCAGCCGTTGTAAGGGTGGTAAGTACTTCGCGTAAGAGTTCTATTCCCTCGCGCACCGTGGAGCTCATTAGGAGTACATCGTCAATATAAACAAGTACATTGCCAGCTTCTATGTGCTTGCGTAAGGTCTTATTAATAATGCGCTGATAAACAATTGGCGAATTACTGAGACCGTAGGGCATTTTTAAATATTCGTAATGAGCTTCCGGTGTCACGAAGGCAGTTTTGTGGATTGAATCCGGACTGACCCTAATTTGGTGGAACCCGGTTGCCATATCTAAAGACGTGAAGCGTGTCACGTTCCTATTGCCTAACCGGTCAATATGATCATCGATCAGCGGGAGCGGATATCGATCTTTCACCGTTATTCTATTCAGGGCACGGTAGTCTATGCACATCCTATCGGACCCATCTTTCTTTTTGACCAGTATTACGGGACTAGCGTATTCAGACTCAGATTCCCTAATAATGCCTTTTTCTAAAAGGTCGTCAACAATCGCTCTAACCCTCAATTTTTCTGCAAGAGAAAGCTTGTAGGGTCGATAAACGACTGGCACATTGCTCGTGAGATTAATCTGCATCTCGCCAGTTGTCACCGTTGTAGATGCGGTGCCAGATATAAAAAAGTCAGAGAAAAAACGAACTATCTCCACGAGGAGGTCATATTCCGCATCTTTTAATGGCGTGTTAACTACAATGTTAGTATTGCTCGTAGTCGCAGTAATATTGGAAACAACGTGTGAAGTGCGAGTGAGATACTGCCTATCTTTTGTCCTAACGTAAGTTATTCCGTCCCTGTTTAAAATGTCAGTGCCAACTATAATAGGCGTAGACATATAAGACGCTGGTACGACTACTAAATCTGCCCCTATGGATATATCGCTGAACTCCAGGGTGAGAGTTACATAAAATTTACCTTCTATCTCTTTATTACCTAATCCCTTCAGAATGCATTTCGTCGGTTTTAAGTGACATGAAAAATGCTTCACAATATCTGAAGAAATCAAGGAAACGTTTAGAGCCCCACTGTCTACAAGAACATCGACTGGAATACCTTGGATAACCGCAGTCGTTATGTCATTACTGTTATCGACGCGAAATTGACACAGATTCACATTACGTTTATTTTGTTCAGACCTAGCTTTAGCGAAACAAACGTCTTCTGAGTGACCTGCCTTTTTGCAAAAAGTACATACTTTGGTTGTTATAGTCGGGGTATCTAACTGCCTAACCTTTTTCGGACACTGGTAACTTCTATGACCGGGCTGCTTACAGTTAAAACATTTGGAAGTAAGACTCTGTTTATCATTGGGAACTTTTTTCGTATAAGGTAATTGTTGGTTTCTGGGATATTTATTTGAACTGGGTTTTGCATAAATTGACAAAAACGAGACTATATTCTCTGGGGTCAAATCTGCATTGGCAGCGGCAGCTCTTACTTGCGGGTCATTAATACCGCGGATAACTATAAGAGTCATCAGCTGTTCGCTAAGTCCCTTAACTATACGTAACCGCAGAAGTGTACGACGAGCGTATTCGCTGTACGACGAATACTTATCGGAAGTATTATTCATAGACTCGAATAGAATATTCGCGTAATCAAGCTTTCGAGGGCAAAGAGGTTTAAACTCGCGCTTAAAACTACCCCAGGACCTATCATTAGTCACCCACTCGTTTAACCACGTTTTAGCATCTCCCTTTAAACAATTCGCGACGCGCGACAGGCATTCACGATCATCCCATCGATTTGCTAACTGTGCCCGATCGACTTCGTCACACCATGCGTCAATGTCGTGTATGGTTGGGTCAAAGTTCGAAACGTAATAGTTATGATGACGATATGGAATAACGGACTGAATAGCGTCGACGATAGCTTGAGTAGCAGGTGGGACTATGCTCTCAGTATTACTTGGTTTGGGGGTAGACGTGAAATTGTCTTCGATTGACTGTAACCTATTAAGGATAGTGTCTAGCGTTTGGTCTAAATGTGAGGTTGGCCTCACGCTATCTACGTCATTACGTACATGAAGATCGGAATGAGTACCTAAGGGCGTATCTATATTCGGGCGCGTTGGCGACTGTACGCGGACGTGCCTTCTAGACGTAGACCGTTCATGTCGTCGATTACTTCGTGAACGGGACGCTACACGTGATCTATTACGCGAATGACGTGAACTACGTAACCTATCACGCGACCTAACTTGCGACCTACGACGCGACCGTTCGCGTGTCGGACGACGTCGGCGCGATCGGCTGCGTGAATTACTAGCTCTCGGCATATTGGATCACTCAACAAAACAACAACGACAAAACAAAGCACTTGTAATAAAAACAAAAATATAAGAGGGTAGTTTGATTTGTTTTTTGGTATTCAATTGTTTGAATGATACGGATAGCAAACGGTAATACAGAAGGCTTAGATTGAGATCCCACTTCTGATTTTAGGAATGAAGTAAAATATCAATTAAAAAAATAAAAACAATCTTAATTTACTGACGATAATTTAATAATGAATTAATTAAATAACACGAAAATCACTAATTGGCAAAATTACATAACATAACATGAATCCAATAAACAAATCAAACAAATAGGCAAATAACAATGAAATCACTCACTGATCGCACCGACAGTCAATTCAGCAGAGCTTCCGCTCGCAACTGAGTCCGAGAAAGAAGTGTCTCTCATACTCAGGTGAAGCGATATTTATACTAAAAATATACCCCCCACCACTAAAATATTCTTAACAGCTAACAATATAATAATATTATAAAGAGGAAAGATTTGTTTGTTTGTTTGTTTGTTTGTATGTTTGTTTGTAATGAATAGGCTCCGAAACTACTGGACCGATTTCAAAAATTCTTTCACCTTTGGAAAGCTACATTATCCCCGAGTAACATAGGCTATATTTTATCCCTGTATTCCCACGGGAACGGGAACTACGCGGGTAAAACCGCGGGGAGGCAGCTAGTTTAAAATACATTGGCCATGTGAAAAATGCTACAGAATATTTATTTTCCGTTTATTAAGGGTTTTATTTCCATAAACGTATGCCATGTTTGTCTATTGTGTTGCCAATAAAAATAACTCTCTTTTTATTCAGCATTTTCCTCATTCCTACGGAAACAAAGTAAATACCTACCATTGGATTTCTCAAGATGTTTTATGTAAAGCTTAAAACAGCTTTCAGAACCGAGCATTAATATTTCTATTCATAAGTTTGACAGCCCGGTTGACTTTGTGGTTAGTGACCCTGACTCTCAAGCCGCGGGTCGTGGGTTCAAATCCTACCCAGGACAAACATTTGTATACATGAATATGTCTGTTTGTCCTGTGTCTGGATGTAAATATCTATATAAGTACCTATGTATTTAAAATTAGTATATCAGCTATCTGGTTACCATATCACAAGCTCTGCTTAGTTTGAAATCAGATTGGCCGTGTGTGAAAAATGTCCCAGGATATTTATTATTTATGTAGGAACGGAACGCGATGTAAGTAATTACGGGTGAATGATGACGACCAATGTTTAGCATGAGTGAGTGAAAGGGACAGAGTGAGATATGTGTGAAGTATGAAAGAGATAGATTAAGTCGGTTATAAAATTATGTTAAAACTATTAGAGTGACAGGGATGTGGAACGGGGAGAACGAATGGAGATACGACGAAAGAAAGACGGTTTAGGATTAGGAGAAAATTAATTAAAGATTATCAGTGCAAGTATTTCTTTTATTTGGCTAATATTGAAATTATCCCACATAATTTTGGGGGCTCGTCCGGGATATTTCAATATTTCAAGACGTGGAGCCAAATTAGAAGAAGATATAAGAAAAGCCGGTGCTGACGAGGCGGTGTGGTCAAGGTCTACGCGCAATTACCCAAAACGACGATTGAAGACGGTACAAAGACGGTACAAACAAAGACGTTACGAAGACGTAATAATGGGTGGCAGCGGAAAGGATCGTCGGCTAAGCCGTCAAGGTGATTACGAAGACGACGGGGCAAGCACTTCAAAACAGCCATTTTATCGTGATTTTTTCTCGCAGGCGGAGAACTTGGTCTCGAAGTTCAACGGCCAAGACAAATCATTTTCAGTTAATAAATGGGCGCAGGATATCGACGACAATGCCGAAATATTTCAGTGGACTCCACTTCAGACCCTGATAGTGGCTAGAAAATCGCTGACGGGCACTGCAGCATTGTGGCTGAAGTCCGAAAAGCCTTTTAAGAGTTGGGTGGAGTTGAAGGCAAGTCTGCTCAAAGAATTTCCAGACTCAATTGACAGCAAAACAATACATGAAATGATGGCTGCTAGGCATAAAAAACAAGACGAATCGTGCTTAGATTACATGTTGGTCATGAAGGAAATCGGAAAGCGCGGCAAAATGGCCGATTATGTCGCAATAAAGTACATAATTGACGGCATACACGACTCAGAGGTAAACAAAATTATTTTATATGGTGCTACGACGTACACAGAGTTAAAAGAAAAAATAAAGATTTACGATACAATCAAGGAGAAGAGTTCTAATAAACGCTTTCGATCTAAGGAGCTGGAAAGCAATCAGAAAAGTTCAGGTACGAGTAATAAAAGGTGCTACAGCTGTGGGGATAAGTTTCATCAGTCATCCCAGTGTCCAAACAAAGAAAAGGGTCTAAAATGTTTTAAGTGCAATGAATTTGGACACATATCAACACGATGTAAACAAGATGAAAACATGCAATCAAGTTCAATTACGAAGTCTGAGGTAAAACCGAAAATGTCCGAAGATAGACGAGCGATGTGCGTGGCTGACTTCACTTCGATCGATTACGAGGTTGGTAGACCTGACGTAAATGGCGGCCATGACAGCTTGTTTGACAAAACGGTTGGCAGCAGTGACAAGATGGCGGTTCCATTACGACGTACTGAAGCTAACTTCACTGATGTTTACGATGACGAAAAAACTCCAGCGCAAGTTCAATTTGAAAATTCATGCAAGACAATTTTGATTAACAAATGCGAAGTGACGGCGTTAATTGACTCTGGAAGTGCATTGAATTTATTGTGTGACGAACTTTATGTGCATATCGGATCTCCGGATTGCGATAAAACAGCCACTAATCTTGTAGGTTTGGGAGGCAGTATAGTATCAAGGAAAAAATTTGTTGGTTGTGTAATGTTAGACGGACATGAGTATATAGCTACATTTTATGTTGTTCCTAGGCATGCTTTGCCGTGTAGCGTAATATTGGGCCAAGATTTCCTCAAAGATGTTTTCACTATTATGTCAAAGGGTTCGATACAGATAGCTCCTAATGTAAACGATTGGTTATCTCAACTTGCTTGTGTTGTTTCTCAGGATGAGTTTGTTTTAGGTAACATTGAAAATAAGCAGGTACAGCAAGACGTATTGAACTGTGTGAAGAGTTATAACCCTGTGCAGGTAAAGGAAGCACCCTTAGAGCTACGTATTGTGCTTAAGGATGACATACCCGTCGCACAGCGACCAAGGCGAATATCTTTGGTTGAACAACAACTAGTGGAAAACCAAGTATCGGAGTGGCTGAAGGAAGGCATTATTCGTGTAAGTTTTTCTGAATATTCATCTCCTCTAGTGTTGATTAAAAAGAAGGATGGTAGTACTAGAATTTGTATTGATTATAGGCCTATCAACAAGAAGATTATTAAAGACGAATTTCCTCTGCCTATAATTGATGATTTGATAGACAAACTAAAAGACGCTAGAGTGTTTAGCGTGTTAGACTTAAAGAATGGATTTTTCCATTTGAAAGTAAGTGAAGAAAGTGTAAAGTACACTGCCTTTGTAACACACAATGGCCAATATGAGTTTTTGAGGGCACCATTTGGTTTATCAGTCTGTCCTAAGTATTTCATGAGATTTGTTACTATGGTGTTTCAGGAACTTATAGCAAAAGGATTTTTAGTTATATTCATCGATGATTTGCTTATCCATGCAATTGATGAATGCCAGGCATTGCAGAGATTGAAGGAGGTGTTAGCCGTTGCATCTCAGTATGGCTTGCAAATTAATTGGAAGAAGGCACAACTGTTATGTCGAAGAATAGAGTATCTTGGACACATTATTGAAGGTGGAACAGTTCAGCCTTCACATGAGAAAACTGATGCAGTTACAAGGTACCCAGAACCTAAAACATTAAAGCAACTTCACAGTTTTATAGGACTAACTGTTCTTCATATTTTAGGAAATATATCAAAGATTTTGCATTAAAAGCTAAGCCGTTAACTGACTTACTGAAAAAAGATGTACCATTTGAGTTTAATGATGTTCACATGAATGCATTTAATATTTTGAAGAATGCACTAGCTAGTAGTCCAGTATTAAGAATTTATGATTCACAGCTATTAACGGAATTACACACAGATGCCTCAGCTATAGCTTACAGTGCTATATTGCTTCAAAGGGATCATGCAGGTGAGCTGCACCCAATACATTACTACAGTAGAAAGACCAGCGATGCTGAAAAGAAATATACCAGTTATGAGTTAGAAGCATTAGCTATTATAGAAGGAGTAAAGAAGTTTAGACATTATTTGTTTGATCGTGGTACTGCATTTACCAGTAATGATTTTAAAGAGTATTGTAAGAAAGAGAATATTCAACACTTAACCATAACAACGGGAGTGCCCAGAGGAAATGGTCAGGTGGAGCGTATTCACAGAACCATCATAGCGATGTTAACTAAGATGTGTATTGAAGAACCATCTCTATGGTACAAGCATGTCAGCCGAGTCCAGAGAGCACTAAATAGTACATACCAAAGAAGCATAGATACAACGCCCTTTGAACTCATGTTAGGTACTAAAATGAATACTAATGAAGATATACAACTGTATGAGTTGCTTCAACAAGAGAATAAAAGTAGTTTTTTACAGGATAGAGAAGATTTAAAGAAGAAAGCCAAGAAGCAAATAATGAAAGTTCAAGAAGAAAACTGTAAGACGTACAATAGAAAAAGAAAAGAAAGTAGAAAATATGTTATAGGAGATATTGTGGCTATTAAACGCACACAATTTGGTGTTGGCTTAAAACTCAAGTCTAAGTATCTAGGCCCTTACAAGGTTACTAAGGTGAAGAGAAACGATCGCTATGATCTTGAGAAGATAGATCATATGTCAGATGGTTCTAGAGTGACCTCATCCTCAGCAGATTATATGAAGCCATGGCCTGTGTCGGAAGATGCTGATTAGAGTTAGGTAAGCAAGTCAAATGTTAGAGACTGTTAGGTTAGGATATCTTGGGGATGTCATGGCCTACTGTTATGTTCAGATGTAAATTTTATTAGGTGTTAAAAGCGTATCTATATACTCAATGGCAATTTGTGTAAATTCCCATATGATGTAAACATATAGTTACATTGTACTTATAGTATTTTGTTATGATTTGTTAGTAAAGTGTAGTTTATTTTTCTAGAAGAGTTAAAAAATAAATGTTACTTCAAGTTTCCTATGTAGTTACAGTGTAGTGTGGTACACTCATGGTTTATTGTTTGTTAACTTAAGTTAGACTGATGATGTAATTTTGTAGTTCTGTTTAGATTGACTGGGACAGTCAAATACCAGAATGGCCGAGATGTAGGAACGGAACGCGATGTAAGTAATTACGGGTGAATGATGACGACCAATGTTTAGCATGAGTGAGTGGGGGTGAAAGGGACAGAGTGAGATATGTGTGAAGTATGAAAGAGATAGATTAAGTCGGTTATAAAATTATGTTAAAACTATTAGAGTGACAGGGATGTGGAACGGGGAGAACGAATGGAGATACGACGAAAGAAAGACGGTTTAGGATTAGGAGAAAATTAATTAAAGATTATCAGTGCAAGTATTTCTTTTATTTGGCTAATATTGAAATTATCCCACATTTATTTATTTTTTAAGGCCTATTTGAATAAAAACAATTTTGATTCCGGACTCGAACTTACGCCTTTCAACTTTCAATCCAATAGTCCAGTCTCTATAATTCAAACTCGGCCATTAACAGACATGTTAGGCCATCTGATAGGCCAGGTGGCTGGATTAAGGCATCCGTTTCCGACAACCTTGCGGTTTGGATTGCGTACCGACCGTGGAACCATCGACCACTGAACATATTAGACGCCTTTAATTATTATTAAATAAAAAATATTAGACGTCGCATGGGCACCTGTTTAGAGTGCTCGTTAGTAATAGTGCGCCTAATTTTACTAATATTGTTTCTAAAAATGAAAAGAAAACGTGTCTCATTGTACTACGGTAGTAGTTAATATTAATAAATGAAATACATCCAAGATAAAACATAACAGGTGATGAGATAAATTTTTATGCAAGTTTATTTACGTTTAATGTTTTTCTTTAGACACGGCTAAACTAATATATATATATATAAATTTTCTTTGGATAAAAAGTAGCCTATTTGTATTACAGATCATTTTTACTTTTGTGCTAAAATTCATACAAACAAGCAATTTATCCATTCATCTTAACTTCTCTAATATTAGTAAAGCCCATTTATAATAAGTAAGATTCTATTCCTTAATATAGATCGTAGACAGTATTAGAAATGCAAGGCCTAGCAATGTTCGACTGTCATAAATATCGAAACAGTTGCGGTGTATATTAAATACATGGTCTATGTATAGACTTGTGTTAGGTACAGTCGTTTCGCATGTTCTAATATCAATTATATTATAGACGGTAGACGGTAGACGCCAGTTTAAAAGGAAGCGGGGAATTTCTCGTTCCCCGTTATGGGATTAAGCCATATCCGGAATATGTATTTGTCAATATTTCTATCTTATAAGTATTTATTTATTTAAGTATTGCTCAGGTAGGTACTATGGGAGTTTAAATTAATTTATTGATTAGATATTTTATGATAGATAGTAGGAAAAAAAACAAAGAACAAAAAAAACATTTAACCTTCATATGAAGAATTACCTTTTAAAATGTCAAAAAAACGTTTTATAAGTAGGCACACTTCTCTTCAAGGTCATTTAGTCATAAAATAGAATAAGTCATATTATTATTATAATAATAAAATAGAATAAGAGGTAGGTTCTAAGATTTTCTATTGTTTTAATCCGTACTTACTATTTAGGGGTGCCCAACAGGCCTTGGTGAGGTACGATATGTTGATTGAATAGGTTTCATAAAATATTACTATATGTAGGTACAACATCATCACGTTCTAAATTAGGTTATTTTAGGTTAGGTTATTTTTTCTCCACGGGGCATGGTCAAACTATGACGCACCGATTATAAATTATCTGTATCAAATAAATTTAATTTAATATCTTTTATTTTATTATTGCTGTTATTTTTAGATTATTTTTAGATTATTTTTAGATTTTTTTTAATGTAATTTTTGTGTATACCTAGTTCTGGTTGTACGTGATGTCATGAGGGGTTCCGACTGAAAACCAGCGCGAGGGCTAGTTTTTTGCTAGCCTAAGCCTTATGCTGAGTCGGGACCTTTTCCTGGCATCACACAACATAACATTTCTGTTTTTTATTTTTCTTTGTGTTGTGTGTTTTGTACACGTCTGCTGTTTTTATATTTTGTAATGTTGTGTGTTGTCTGGAATAAATTTATTTTCTTTCTTTCTTTCTTTTCTTTAGGTACTAGTTTCCGCTCCGCGGTTTCACCCGCGTAGTTCCTGCTCCCGTAGGAATACTTACAGGATTAAAATGCTTAATGCTTAATGCTTTCTAGTGATAAAATAATTATTCAGATCCGTCCAGTGTCGGAGCCTATTCATAACAAAAAATCTAATATTCCTCTTTATAATATTACTATAGATTATGGAGAATTGGCAAAAAGAAAGTGAGAGTAGCGAGCCGCGGCCATTCGAAGAGCAGCTTTTTACTTGAAATCGGATTGTTTCTATATCTTATGTATAACCAAAATATTTCTACACTAATATTATAAAGAGATAAGATTTGTATTTTTGTATGTAACGAATAAACTCAAAAAGTACTGGACCGATTTTAATCATTCTTTTTTCATTAGAATGCTACATTAACACTGAGTAACATAGGCTATATTTTATCCCTGTATTCCCACGGGAACGGGAACTACGCGGGTAAAACTGCGCGGAGGCAGCTATATTTAATATAGGTAATCTAAAATAACTCAAGTAGTAAATCCCTGTGTGTATGCGTTCGTTATTATGCCATTCGAAACTTTCACACATAAGTTTAATATTTCTTTCTATTTCCGAGAAAAAAATAAATATTAAAAATGCTCCTGGAACCATCAAAAGGCGGTAATAAAACTCCGCATTTGAAATATGAAATTATAAAGTTATTTTTTTTTATTTAATCTGTAGCACAAAGAATCCTGACCTAATTACATAACAGACGCATAATTATAATAACCGCCAAAGGCTTTCGTATCACGAGGAGCTTTAGAAAAGCTCATTTTGATAACTCAACCGTTTATTAATTATCCGGTTTGTAAGCACTTTATTTGTATATTCTCATGGGTAATTAAAACTTTATGTTTATGGGGATAAAGGTGGTTTTGTAATGGGATTTGGTCGGTTTGCTATCTGGAGCAATTAAGTGACGTATTCTGATATCGAAGATTAAATTATGAATATATTGGACGTCCCCTTTTCATTAAAACTGCTAAAACATAACCCTTCAAGTGAATGCCGTAGTCGGGTCAGAAGTTAATATTATATTAATACATACCGATACCACTATTCGTTCTCTTCTCACTGTGTATACCTATACGTAGATATAAAATATAAAACTAAACTACTACTAACTTGTGGTTAATAATAAAAAATACATATATATACAAACCTAACCTTACTTAGACTATACTTAACTGAATTAATAGCATTAAATTTTACCGCCAAGAAAGGGTAGGTATAGGTGTTATTATTATAATGCTGAAGAGTTTGTTTGTTTGTTTGGTTGAACGTGCTAATCTCAGAAACTACACGGCCGGATTTGAAAAAAAATTTCAGTGTTAGATAGCCCATTTATCGAGGAAGGCTATATATCATCACGCTTCGACGAATAGGCGTGGAGGATCAATAAAAAATGTTGCAAAAACGGGGAAGTGACCCTAACGAAGTTAAAGTTAACTAGTAATTATATAACATAGTACCAACTAGTTTCTTAATAAGTTGGAGCATATACTCTGATAACGATTAAGTCGATTAATCGCAAAATTATACGAATAGAACAAATCGGTCGGTAATCACTAGTGATTAGGTTGGGCAACTTAGTTTGGGATAACGTAAGAAGGAGCGGCGGATACGGATGCTTTACGAGATTTCACCGTGACTTGAATGCTGCTACTAACCCAATATATGTCCCCTATATAGCTTACTTAGCCCTATATATCTATACTAATATTAATAGAGGAAACATTTGTATTTTTGTGTGTGTGTAGAACTCAAAGACTACTGTGCCGATTTCAAAAATTATTACATAATTAGAAAGCTATATTATCAGTGAGTAACATAGCCAAAATTTATTCCTGTATTCCCACGGGAACGGTTATTATGCGAGTGAAACCGCACGGAGGCAGCTAGTCTTAAATAAATCCAAAGATATATGGTACTCCAGAACACAATCTAACTCAGTGCACAATTTCATATTTTGTTATCTTCAGACTTCAAAATGTTAAGTACTTATTTTTTAGAGTAATAAAACGTTAATTATAAAAAGTACATGTCTCCTTACAGTCCATCTAGTTAAATTCAAATATTCTTTAACGTCAATATTTCATTTACATATTTAATACTATCAAACGGCAACATTTGAATTTCACCGTCAAAAATCGTCGTAAACAAGCGCCATTTCTTGTTATTTTGTTCTTTTCTATTTCCTTTGATTCTTCACTTAATAACTCGAGCATTTTTCCCTCCAAATTACGTCCGAAATCTTAACGTTTTACATTTAAAAAGCTCTCGTCCTAAATTTGAAATTCAATCGAGCAATCACAGCTACAGCGTAAATAATAACCGTGTGGCGGGAACGTAAAAATGGCGGCCAAAATGGCGGCCATAATGGCGTCTCGACGAATAATTTAAGCGGGAAATGTTGCGCGTCCGCGGCGCCTTCGGTTTATGTCGGGGTTTAGTGCCAGATTAAAAAGATGCATAATAGAAAAAAAAACTTCCGTAGTTCGTAAAACTTTAATGTCAGAAGGGGTCTGGTAAGTTTACTTTGTAAAGCGGATCTTCTAATTATTCCAGCATGGTTTGACGATATTTTTAAATTATGATCTTCCGCCCCGCGGTTTCTCCTGCAACCTTAACTTTTTTAACGACTTCAAAAAAAGGAGGAGGTTCTCAATTCGACTGGTATGTTTTCGGGATTAAAAGTAGCCTATGTCTTTTTACAAGGTCATTATTTGTGCCATCGGTTCAGTGCTTTGGAGGTATAGCGTAACAGACAGTTACTTTCGCATTTAAAATATTATTAGAGATTCAATGACAAATGACTTCTATTCAGCTCAGCTACTCATGATGCCGTCTGTACACGTATAAACAATATTGTGCGATATTTTTCATAAAATATATTTTCAGAAGTGGCTGTCAAAGTATGTCCCCAACATTCCGCTCACGTGCCACCTCCCCTGGGCGTAAGTCGTAATGGTATTTCTAATAACAACTGTAGGTATTCGCGCATGGCGACGCGACGTGGAGCACAAATTTTTGACTACCCTCAAAAGATACAAAATTCTGTTAGATGTATGATGCATTTTAGACATTTTAGTGGTAATTCGACAGGATAGTTGGTTTTGTGGTTAGTGATCCTGACTTTCAAGCCGCCGGTTCGTATCCCTCCCAGGACAAAAATAATGTCTGTTCTATGTGGATATAGCTCTATAAGTATGTATTTAAAATTAGTATTAGGTATTATGTAGTAGCTTAGTAAGGAATCAGATTGGACGTGTGTGAAATTTTTTACAGGATATTATTGATAGGTATTTGTGTTCTAGTAGACATAAGGTCAATATTAAAAACTTACGTATGTACTATTGTTTCACTGTCTGATAGTCTATCGATTTATTTGACAAATGAAAAAAAATGGCGCCCAAAATATTCCCACGTTTAGAAAAAAATGTGCAAATCCAGAACGGAATAGCAGACATAAATACATAAAATTGTCTCGTTGAACAGGTCGGTAATTAGATAGGAACAGGTACCTTTAGCAGTAGTAGTGCGAGTGAAGTAGGGTGATATAACTGTGTGGCCACTTAGGCGAGTCGATGCAATCTCCTTTGTGATCGAATCTTATTTAAATTGAATATGCAAATGTATTAAGTGAATTAGTACATCTAGGTACCTATGTATCTATTTTAATATAGTCTTGATCTGACTGAAATAGGCGATACTACTCGACCGATCCGAATAATTATTTTACCAACGAAAAGCTACTTATTTAGGGAGTAACATAGGCTATAGTTTATCCTCGTCGGAACTACGCAGGTGAAACCGCGCGTTAGCTAGTCCTAGCGAAAGTATCAGTCTGTTTATCTCGCTTTCACGCTAAAACTACCCAACCGATTTAAATAAAATTTGGTACACAGATGGTTTATAACCTGGATTAAAACATAGGCTACTTTTTATCCCGGTAAAATAAAAATTCTCCCGGGATCGCGGTTGAATTCGCGGCGAGCAGCCACTAGTATTAGATAAATAAACTAGGTATATAATTTGTAATATCATTCAATGTAAAGGTTTTGATATATAAACCTGTAAATGCTCCACAGCATAAAGCTAAAGTAAAATGGTATCTTCTTAATCGAAATGGGTGTGTAGGAGGGTCGAGTAATATCGAAAGCAGATTTAAGGACTCCCATATCATATCCAGCCGGTCATTTTATACATTTCCATCAGTTTTAAATGAGCTTCTCTCGCTCTAACCGCAATGAAATCCCCTCCATTGATAGAATACGATATTTATTTTTTATGAAGCCTCCCATAAACCTGTTATTACCAGTTAGGATGTGATACGTTATTTGATAGCTGTACAGTAGCGTATTATACCTATTTATGAGAAAATGGTTACTTAGAACTCGAAGTAAATAGATTCAAGAACCAAAATTGTTGGGATTTTTTTTCCCAGATATTTTTATTGATTAGTAATTAATGGTTGTCAAAGAAACAAAGACAAAATTTAACCATTGTCTTTGCCTATTTAATATCTTTGTACCGTCTTGTCTATGGTAGGTAGGTAATAGTTGAGAGCCCTCTGCGCTCTCTGACTTGTCCGCGTAAAGGCCATCTGAGGATAACACCTTCATGTCTCTTAAAAAAAAGAACTATAGCTAGCAGAGATACTAGAGATACTAGCTGCCGCCCCACGGCTTCACCAGTGTAGTTCCCGTTCCCGTGATCACAGGGGTATCAAAAATAGATAGTAGTCGATTCTCAGACCTACTGAATATGCACAAAAAATTTCAAAAAATCGGTCAAGCCGTTTCGGAGGAGTATGGTAACTAACATTGTGACACGAGAATTTTATATATGTGCACGCGAAGCTAGTGATAGATTTGATTTAGATTAGCATTATTTTGTATGTGGAACAAGTTTCAACGGACTATTGTTAGCGCACGTTTGAAAGGTTATGCTGATTCCTTTGCCTCGTGTCCCCGATCCCGTATGTCAATGTAACACATACATTCCATAGCATAATTTTTATTATTGTATCTAAAATACTTAGATTATAAATAAATTCATAAAAAAATTAACTTTAGTATGTTTCTAACGCAAATTTCTCAGTTGAACGCTGACTTCCGCACCGGGCGGTCGTGCCTTTAGTAGATTCCGATTTTAATAAGCGCCATATATATGAAGTTTTTCTGTTATATTTATTGGATGTTCAAGCTGAGTTTTTATTATATTTTTTTCTGTCTTTATGTCCATGGTTAGTATTTACACAGCTTCCCCTATTAGAAGTAGCGGACGGGTTGTGTTGAGTCGAGAGCGGTGCGGCGACATTTCAATCTACTAGATAATGACAATCTTTGCCGGCTAGTTAAATACCGATGGTTATCATTACGAGACGAGACCAGCGTGTCACAGTACAGCTATAGCAGTAGGACAAGTTAGGTTTTATGTTCAAACTAGCCGCCCCGGCGGTTTTGCCTGCGTTCCCGAAGGTACAAACTTTCTTGGGATAAAAATTATACACAATATTTTACCAAATTAAATATCCAAAAATCGTTGATTTATTGATCTATCGTGGCCATTACTTAGTAAATAACTTACATTACTTGATAAACATATAGGGCCCGTGGTCGCCCACGCAAGCGCTGGCTGGACGTCGTCAAGTCCGACATGAGTGCTAATGGCCTGACTGAAAAGGATGCAAAAGACCGGGCAAAGTGGAGAAAGCTCAGTCGGAAGGCGGACCCTGGCAATAGCCGGGTTAATAATAAAATCCTAGTTTTTACAACTCTGTTTCCCGTATAAAGAATAACTTATCCATTAGTTAAGCTAGTTAAGTTTTTACTTTAAATTCTTGCCAAGAAAAAACTGTTTTATCCTATGTAGGTAGCCTATAGTACTGAGATGCATTAACTATACTACATGGTATAATAAAGTACTTAGTTAATTACCGATGTGTATTGTTGTGAAGCTAATGAACGCATTAATTCTACCTTTACTTAAGCTGTTGGTTGAGTTTTAGTTTTTTCGAAGAGTTCTCTCAAGAATTGTCTCGCTGTCGTCTTAAGACATGCTCTTTAAGGCATTATAAACCTTATGGTAATGAAATTAGGTCGTTATTAACTATTACGAATTGATAGATACATTTTGTCTTTTTATTTTTTAATACTGGATACCTAAGCATTATAATACAAATGTGGATTAAATAGGAATATTTCAATTTTTCTAAATCCAAATGTATGATAAAGTATAAGTAAGTAATCACCTAAGCAGATAAAAGAAACACTTTAAAGAGTGATGAAAAATAATTGAATTATTTTTAATATTTAATGAAGATTTTATTTTCAAGAAATTTAATTGTTAGGCCATAGAGTCTTCAAAATCAAAATCTATGCTAATAATGGCGGCCGACAGCTAAAAAAAAACGCATTTCCCGCCAGTTTCTAGTTTATCCGCCATTTTGAACAAGTATGGCGACTTGTAACAACGTGCAGGGATGTCGGTTGACGACTCAGCAGCCCCCACTTGTGCAGAAAGCATTTAGTTTTGTCGCACGCACAGACGTATAATCTAGATAACGTTAGTACCTCAATTTGTGTGAAGACTTCGAAGGAATTGTCGTATTTATGGAGAGGAATTTTAAGGCTGTATTTTTTACTGGCTTGACAAAAAAAACAACTATATTTTGTTTACTAAATGCCGATATAAATTACTCAAAAAATAATAGACGGTTACACTCAAGACTACAGATCTATAAAATCTAAATATGTAGATAACGTAACTATCTCAATTTGTATGAAGACCAACCGTGTCACTTTGACGTCCGAAGGCAATAACGGTCGATTGCGGACTAAATGAAAGAAAGAAAGAAAAATATTTATTGACAGCACACATTATATAACGATTACACAAAAACAAATTACATAAAATTAAACATAATAAAAACAAATCAATAGCAAATAACCGGTAGGAGTGCTGTCAAAGGGGGACCAGCTCAGCATGTGCTGCTGTGGACATCAGCGCTGATTTTCAGCTGGCACCTTAAATGATGGCGTGGAAAGCGGATATTTTTGCTGCTTTGACACGCTACGCGACGTCTAGTGGGATTATAGGTCTGTGGTCGCATGCCTCGCTCTCTTCCGCCACGGATATGGAAATAGTTAGTTTGCATTATGGTTAACTACTATTATGGGTAGGGCTAAGAAGAATTTTCTTGACTACCCTCAATTGGTGAATCTGCCGCCAAGCACGTATGTGCCGGTTTTATTCTGACTGGCTTTGGGTTTGTTTCATGTTATTCGACATAGGTAAGTAATAGTTAAAGGAAATGACCTCAGATTGTTAAGTACCTAAGTAATCCGTTTTAAGTTTAAGTTATTGTTTAGTTTATGTCACAGACTTTCATGTATCTACGATTGCATCTCTTACATTGTTAATAAAACTAATATGATAAAGCGGCAAGATTTAATGTTTTGTTTGTTTGTAATTTATATACTTCGAAACTACTATAACGATCTGATTTATTAATTTACCAATGGAAAACTACATTATCAGGAAGTAAAATAAGCTATATATTATTCCTGTATTCCAAAGGGAACGAGAATTTTAACGAGGTAAAACTTCACGTAGTAGCTAGTATATTTTACATAAGTATTAAATACTAAAGCTAGTCTTATTATTGAGCTATAGTTATCTTTAGCCTAGTTATTCAAAGCAAATCGATTTAGTAAATATACTAACATCAAACGTACAGTACTGTTTGTACAAATGGTAGGATAATATTGAATGACCCACTTAGACAAGCTTCCATATATAGAATATCGTTCTGAAACATCAAATTGATTGATTAGTTTCCAGAACCAATACTTAATGATTCTGACATATGTAAATATGAACGGTTGAAAAAACATTAAGTATGACGATTGTAAAAAATGTATCGTTGCTGATTTACTTGCGGTTCTTCTCAGTGGAAGGCTGACTTTCGGTTGTAGTTATGGTCCTTTGGTTAGGGCCTAAACTAGAAAAATGCTTAAATTTTTCTCGAATTTAATATTTAAACAAAAAAAGTTCTGAATCCTTTACCCTCAATAACTTATCAATGTACATAAATTAGTTTCAAAAGCTCTGCGTAGTTTACTGAGCCGGCAGTCAGTTGAGACTATAACTTTTTAAATAAAATTAGGCACAAGCTCGGCGGAGCTCACAAATACCTCGTATTTTTTCTGCCTTTTGTTACATTTGCCCATTCAAAGTTCTAGCCCTAGCTAACCAAGTCTTTTGAAATATGTAGTAATTGGATTTTGTTCATTATCTTGTAAGTATTGGCGCCCAACGTGGGTCCGGTTTAATTAGCTGTTTTAGAAGCCCACCTTGCTCTTCGTTTTATTTCTCATCCGTACGAGGGCTTTGTTGGGAAGATGAAAAACTTTCTGAAAAGATAAAAAAGACTGTTGGCTGAAAAGTAGGATGAATACAAACTACTTTGTTAATGGATACTTTATTTATATTTCTTTATTTAGCACAAAAAACATATGAAAATAAACTGCTTCATATTTAAATAACTGATTTTAGTTTATTTTCATATGTATACTCACGTATAAAATATAGAATTTTGTCCCGGGCAATATAAGACCTCACAGTGTGGGTTTAAGAATAAAATTCAAATGAGGATACTACAATAAAGTGAGATACCCAATTGCTGGTCTGGTCAAACAATACCTAAAAGGTCTAAGGTCAAATCCATAACTATTATCCGCAGAAAAAAAACAAATTGACATTGCCCCAGACCTCAATATCTTTTATATGGAGTTAGCGTACTGATAGCATTGAAAAGGGATTACATGAAAGCGTCTGGACCATAGAAATCTTATACAAAACTAGAAAGGATCCTCTACAAAAATATAGAACTGAAAATATATTTGTTTTGCAATCGCTCCAGCTCCAATCACTTCTCTCTAATTACAGACTACAGCACAATATGTAATACCCGTGAAAATTGGCTTTGTATTTGTTATAAACCTACAATATTCTTAAATTTTGTTCAACGCTGTTAATTTCCCATGATAAATAAAAAAAAAAGTCTAAATTATATATAAGAATTTTTAACTGGAGGTTAGGTGTTATTTCATTCAAACGAAGAATACTCTTAGTAAAATAAATACATATTATACTATACATACTATATACTTTTGTATGACTATATATGTATGAGATAACGTTAAATTCAAACACCGGTAGTATCCTCGGCAGCTTTGACCATCATAAGTACCCAATGTCATTTAAAAATTGTGTTGACATTCTTAATTCCGCCATTTTGTCACGATCACTACATGAATCCCACTTCTATGCTCATGTATCTGTGATTCTATGTGTGTTAGGTATTGGCGCCCATCGCACGTACCGTCCAGAGAGGATGCTCAGAGGTTTTTTAATAAAGTACCCAAAAAGAAACCCATTGGGGACGTGCGACGTGGACTGTCTAGCTTCTGCTGGTTTTTGGTTTATTTTCTACAATAGTTGCGACATTTCGAGGCGTGATTCGATTGACCAGTAGTTATTTTGTTGTTATATTTGTTAATAATAACATCGTTATTATTATATTGAATATTTTATTATAAAAAAGCCGTTAGAATCAGGGATTGGTTGTTTTTATATGCTAATAGTCGCTTTATTTTGTGTTTCGTTTTCATACCTAAATGGTATAAAACAAATCCTTACTGCTTTGTCGGTATAATATAATCGTCAGCAAATATAATTGTTATAACATAGATTCTGAATTTGAGCATATCGAATTTCCCTTTGCTTACAAATTCTTGACTTAAAAAAATATTTGAATAAAGACTTGAGTGTTGCCAGCTTTTTACCGCCACAATATTCGGTAAGCCCTATCGATTGGCAACACTCACGAACAGTCGTTAATTGGCTATGAATACGTTAATAGCTTACACAATAAGACGGGGCCCGCTCTGCGTCTGACGTCACGGAGGGTAACTTGAGATTTTAATTATTGTTCACAGGGGAGGGTAGTACCTACTGGATAATTGTTACGTATTTTTCAACGGATGCTGTTTTCGTCCATTTTACAATGAATTTATTTAAATGTAGCACGGACTAGGTACTTTGAAATTAATCTAGTGCAAGTAATTTCATTCTACCCTCTACAATATATACCTTGTACAATGGTACAACTATTACCAAATATCCGGGCACCTTTAACTTTCCCGGGATAAAAGCAAAACTTATGTCCTTTATCAAGCTTTAATCTATATCTGTACCAAACATTATCAAAATTGGATGTATGGTTTTGATGTGAAAGCGTACCAGACTTTCGCATTTATAATATTAGTAGGGAAATAGCTTTAAGCTGTGCGATCGAGTCTGAAAATTAATAAGAGCTTGTAACTGCTTATTTGAATGAATAAATGTATTCCATTTCATTACATATGCTAGAGTAATTGCTATTTGGGTAAATATGGTTTGCTTACGTCATTCAAACTTTAATAGGTCTCAAGTAATGTAAGTGACTATTACTTATATAGTCCCTGTTAAACCTTTTTTATCGACTTCCAAAAAGGAGGATCCTAATTCGACTGTTTTTTTCTGCTTTAGGTTATCCACTCAACTTCGTCTGCGTCACGTTTCCCATTATTGCAACATTTTTCATTGATGTTATTAGGCTTAGCGTTATAATATTTAGCCTATAAACTTCCTCGATAAATGGTCTATCCAACACTAAAGGATTTTTTCGAATTGAACCAGTATTTTCTAAGATAAGCGCGGTCAAACAAACTCTTCAGCTCTATAATATTAGTACAAATTTGAGCCAAAAATTCATTTCATAACATGGTACACCAGACAAGCAACATGTACATGAAGTATTATTAAATGATGCTTCATAAAGCACCGATACGGCCTCAGGGCTAGATGTTTGATGTTAATTAATGCTTTAACAGGTTCGTGCCCCGGGCGAGGGAGGGGCTCCTCTTTTTACATCTACCCTCGTTAGGGCTCTTTGGGGCTTAAAAGGGGTGTTACCACTTAAGCTTTTGTGTGTCATTGATTTTGGGCCAAAGTTTTTTTTGAAGGGACGACTGGTATTAAAAATCTGACGTACCTAATTAGTCGTAAAGTTCTCTTGTTAGCTCTTCTCAGTAAATAAAACCGCATGTAAGACTTTAAGTACACATTTTTTGATGTCAAATGAAAAATACATATAAAAAGTAAAGAGAGTAAATACGTATTACGGTGTCTCCGTATTTTCCGTTTTAATATCAAATCCGCCAGATTAAAAGGCATTATGTGTTCGTGGAATATGTAGAACCCTAATTGGAGATTTCCTCAAACAAATTTCGGCAAATAGCCACGTTGCGGAGGCAGAGGCTCGTTTCTAAGATTTCGCCGGGAAATTTGATTAGGATGATGGGGGCTAATGTTTATCCTATACAAGCATTTACATGCCACTCTGTTTGCTTTTAAAAACCTCTGGGACACGTAGCCCATTTTCGTTTCACATCCACACTGGGTTTTTATCGTTCGACCGGGAGTTTCAAATGGCAACACAGTTGTTTGTTTTGAAAAGAACGTATGAAATAGATTGACTAGGGAAAGGAATCATCATCAGTTCATATACGGCTCCACCGAAGATTACGATTCTCCCCATCCTCTTATCTCATCCCCTTCTCCTCATCCCCTTCTCCTCATCCCCTCCCCAACATCGAGGGGATGCAGTCCACCACGCGGACCTAATGCGGTCTCATGTTTTAATCGTGACTTTGGCATGTAGGTTTCCTTACGATGTTTTCCTTTACGAAAAGCCAGTGGTGTGGTATATAAGATATTAAACATAAATGTATGGGCCAGGGGTTTGGACCTGCATCCTCATAATCGTTAGTCGGTGCGTTCCCTACTGAGCCACCACAACTCTTTTAAAGCTTATGTAAAGGAAGCTATATCTATATTAATTAGAATCTCACAATTTAATTACACTTGTTCAAACAACGGTTAATTTCAAACTCGTGTGTGGTATAGTACTGATGTGGTGACTCAATGTCAATATATAACATGATAAAGGTTATAATAAATCTGAGCAACAATGGAGGTCCGATTCTGGCGCGATAGAGGGCGGCTATTCTGAGCGCAGCCGGTGGCGCGAGTGACAGCGGGCTCATAAGCGGAGCGATAAGTGATTGGACTTATTAAAACTGTTCTTTTGATAATTTATTTATGTAAAATAATTTACATTTCAACATCTCGTGGCCTTATCTGTTTAGGCGATCGCAGCACTCAACGGTACATATTTAATTGAAAATAGGGAATACATACATATCTTATTATATGTTTTGGTTAATATATTACAAGTATATCGATAAAGTATACCATAGGTAGTAATGAATGTTTAGAGTGATGCAAGAGGCGTTTAATAAGTAGTACCTATATGGTCAGGACTTATAATGAATATGTTGAGTTAATCTCGAAGTATAGGATAATAATCCTGATTAAGACCACTCGATATTAATTTTTTAGTCGAATAAAACTTAATTCCGGTTGGCAGATACACACGTAACACTTTATATAGAGAAAAAGTGGTAACTAAAAGCTTACCTATCGTGGCAAATATCCCTACCATACAATAACTTAATATTCAAACCGAAAAAGTAAATAAACAAATATTTACTCAAGACAGAGTTTCGTCACTGCACCGTTACACCTCGCCCAGAGCTGTCGCTTGTAATTTATCCCAAGATCTAAGCATACATTTTGTTTCACTTATTTTAGACGGATTTGTTTAGATATGTGACCGCGATACCCCGGTTGACTTTCAACCCTAGATGTATCAGGGTAGGGTATGAAATCGATCGCATCACACCGGGTCACGGTTTGTCAGATATTATCGTGGAAGACAAAAGTCGGTTCTATAATGGGATCACAATCTGTCGTGAGGGCCGGGGTTCGAGTCACGGCTCCACGGCTCGTGTTTGCATTCATTTTATTTGTCATTTGATTAGAATTGATTTGATTTGATTGTTATTAGTAATGTGATATAGTTAACTTTGATTGTTATAGTTCTGTGCGCAGTTTTATGATTAAACTAGTGGCCCCCCGCGGTTTCACCCGCGTACCCGGGAGGTCTTCCATTTTCCCGGGATAAAAAGTAGCCTATATGTTAATCCAGGTTATAAGCTATCTTTATTCCAAATTTCATTCAAATCCATTCAGTAGTTTTTACGTGAAAGAGTAACAAACATCCATACATACATACAAACTTTCGCCTTTATAATATAAGTAGGATTACAGGGGATTGGAGATTCCGAGAAAGAGTATATGAATTAAAAGTTTCTTTATATCTTTATAAAGATTTAGATTATATTGAATATACATATCATTATTATAAGCAATTGGTTTCCTATGTTTACACAATAAAAATTGAGATAATTATCTTAAAAGAAAATTCTCTGAGATTTTATAATTTGTGAATCTCTTTTAGTTAACATTGCATAACTTAGCTTATTTCCTGTTCTTTTAATTATTCCCTGAATGAAAAAGAAAGTTAAAAGTGTATTTAAGTAATTTGCTATGTTTGCCATTCTTATTTAAACTTCTACAATATACATGTATGTATCTACATTAATATTATAGGAAAATTTGAATTCTTATATTTTTATTTTTTTGCGATTAATAAACTCAAAAAGTACCTACTGGGCCGATTTCAAAAATTATTTCACCATTCGAAAACTCGAAAGGCTGTATTTTATCCCCGTATTCCCACTAGAACGGGAAAAACGCGGGTGAAACCGCGCGGAGGCAGCTAGTATAATAATATATTTAGTTTCATAAACCCCCGTTAAATTCAAGTTCTTATCTATCTGAGATGGAAATCTATAACCAGACATGTGTTCCGGCTAGTAGCTTTCCTTCTAGGGTTGTTCACCACTTTAGGTTACTTACCATACTGAGATTATAGTATTACACAAACCTTAGTAGCATTAAAGATCAAGTAGTATGCTTAGGTAAATTATTTCTGACTGTCTTGTAGTTACCTCTCTGATGAATACTCTCTTTAAGTTTTGAAGAAGTAGTAGCTTCATTAGATTTGACCTACATGCTACAAATAGCATTGAATGCAAGGCTAGAGTGAATAGGTTTCTTCGGGGCAAGCATGCCCCATCTTAGGTTTCGGCAACGTCCTGAGTAGGGTCAGAGACCAAATGCATCACTAATAAAAAAATAAAAGATTTTTTTTCTATTTATATGCTATTCTCTCTCCAGCAGCCACTCCTCTATTAAAAAGAACTACAGAGTGCTAAGTACCAACAAAACGGATTAACGATCGACACGACTGACTAAGAACTGGGCATTAACTCGCTAATTAGCGTCTCAGTCTTACGGGACTCTTTCCCGCCGCTATTAGCGCGAACGATAATTCGCACACACCGAAGTGAGCGTTAATTAAGCGCTAAAAACGCCCGGTGAAATTGTATGCCAAGAATGCATCAGGATGTGGCGATGTGCCTTTTAAAATGCACTTGGGATGTTAATAATGTGTCTGACTTTTTATGGCTAAAGAGCGAGTTCTCGGAATATGGTTACAGATGAACCCTTTTTATGGTAAAATACGATGTCTTATGGTATGTGCCAAAAGTGGCGGTGTTTGCAAGACCAGTTATATCGCCAATGGGTTGTCTAAGTTTTTTTTTATTGCCTACGAAGGCAGACGAGCTATCGGGCCACCTGATGGAAACTGGTCACCGACGCCCAGGGACACCGGCAATACCGGGGCTATCACCAACGCGCTGCCTACCATCAAAGACTCTCTTTATACCTCGATGTCCTAGAGTTATTTGATTACATGTAATGTAACCTTATTTTCACAGGCTTTATATTGTTAACCTAAAAATGCGAATTTGTCTAATCTCTATTTGTGGAGATTTATAAATAGCAGTTGTTAATATGAATAACCTATAGCTACTATGTTGCTGTGAATCTTCCTAAAAGCTAATAAATAAATCTCCTGTGATGAAGTCACCAACCAATAGCATTTCTTTTATATCTATATAACCTTTCTATCTAAAGGCCGGCAACGGTCTCTGGTGTTGCGGGTGTCCATGGGCGGCGGTAATCGCTTACCATCAGGTGATACGTTTGCTCGTTTGTCGTCCAACACATAAATAAAAAAAAACCTAGATTGCTTCAAAACGTGTGGTTGAAAAGTAGTGTTATATTAAACAAACACAATTCTAAGATCTGCTAAGTTAAGGTAAACGATCTATAGTAAGGAATGGATCTAAAAATAAACAGCCCACAGAAAACTTGGCTTTTCCCGAAATGGAAATGGGAAATGTTAAAACTTTAGTGGGTTTCCACCCTAGTCGCTAGGTTTGAATTAAAATCAATAATACTTTACAGATACGGTCGTAAGATTGTTCGTAATGATGGTAGCTCCGATCGAGGATTGTGTTTTCATTTATACAATTTACTATAATCTACATAATCAGGATCGTTCAGGTTGTTATCGCTAAATAGATTATGATTTCGTTTTAATTGGTTTTATTGTAAGGGGGTAGCGTGTTTAGTTCGTTTATTTTCGAATCATATGTATTTTTTTCAATAGTTAAATAGTTTGCATTATATGTATAATATGGAGTTTTTAGCAGTTCATAAGTAATTTCTAGACCGGGTTTAGGCTCTGGCACCTACAATATCACTAAATAAATATCCTGAGACATTTTTCACACACGGCTAACCTGATTCCAAACTAAGCAGAGCTTATACTGTAACCGATATACTACTTTTAAATACATACTTATGTATATATTTAAATCTAGACACAGAACAGACAGAGATGTTGATGTACATAATGTTTTTCCTGCAAGGCATTTGAACCCACGACTGAGTCAGGGTTACTAATCACAAAGCCAACCAGCCTGTCTACTCATTTACTAATAAATGCCACTGTTGACTTCAGGCCACACCTGCAACGAACATTAATAGAAAGTCACCAAACGAAAACATGTTATAAATAACTACGATTAACGTCCAAAATTCATTAGCGCACCACAATAAAACGCCATCAGCTTTGATGTACATTAAATTAGTTAAAATCTAAATCAATTAGCGTTATGTTGGAGAAAGTTAAATGTGGTTTGATACGGAAACGTCTAAACATGCGCGCGGTTATATTAGTCGAGTTACTGACGCCGCGGACAGATGCGGTGTAGGGTGCGCGCGCGCATCGAAATAGCTTGCTAAGGTTGTGGCGCTAGTCGATATGTTTGGGCATATTTATTGAAACGTATTCCAAACAACTTTTTGATTAATTGCACGTTGTGTCACTTATATTTTACCGTGTGTTTTCTCCAAATAAACTGTGGTGTATCTTCTCCATCTCCTACAAATTATTATATTCATTACAATATGTTAATGAGTTTTAAGAAAGAATATTCATTTATTAAAATTATGTTCGAAATGTGTTATTTTCAAACTAAATAAAACAATATGTTTTATGCCTATGCATTAGTCTATTAAGTTTAGGTTATAGTTAAGTAGTAAACCTATGTACAAAAAAATATAGTTCTGCGTCAATTGATCTACTAAGTTCCAAAAGGTTATGTATTTAAAATCAATCCATATTTTACTGATTAAACTATAGGTTATCTACTAAATATAGGTAGTATATATTACTAGTGAGTAGTGAGTAGTATCCCTATCTCACTTAAACAAAACGCTATCCGCTCCGCTCATGCCCCCGCTCACACTACCGCCACACCAGAACCATATGGTCCTTTTCAAGCAATGATAAATGTTTGACGAAACATATTCCACACCCTATCCGTCATTCACAGGGATTGTGAAGTCGACTGCGATAGATGGATCTATTTATGGTCTGCCATAGATCTCTTACGGGTGGACAGCTGTTTCTACAATTTATGGACACCTTGTTGTTACAGTGTTCGTTGTAGGCGACAATATTGATGCGCTTATGATGTGTCTCGTTTTGTGTACAGTGACGGATTAAGACTTCTAGATGCCCTAAGCAATCCACGCCCATGGAGCCCCCTATCCTTATGTCTATTTATTTATTTAATATATCCAACAGCTACATAAAACTTTATATGGTTAATACATTTAAAATAATACATCCAGAGCCAATAATAGGATATCACAACATGAATGTCTGTGTTTGTTTGTGCGTGTGTGTTTGTGTGTGAGTATTTGAGTGTAAGCATCAGACCTATTTCTTTAATAACTTTTGTAAAATTTTTGTCACAAGAATCGGTCTTTAAACCATTTTTGGTGTCGTTTTTAGAGACATGAAAGTGAGACGTGATGCCCTAAGGATGCCTTTTATGTGCTTCTTCTGATGCCCCCCCAGACGTAATGCCCTAGCCAATTGCTTAATTTGTTTAAGGGTTAATCCGTCACTGGTTGTGTGGTCGCTGGGTTTGCGGGCGAGTAGGTATTACAAGTCTAGGCAAGTCTAGAATTGTCTGTGTCTTTGAAGATTATATTAAACTAGCTGCCTCCCCGCGGTTTTACCCGCGTAGTTCCCGTTCCCGTGGGAATACAGGGATAAAATATAGCCTATGTTACTCGGGGATAATGTAGCTTTCCAAAGGTGAAAGAATTTTTGAAATCGGTCCAGTAGTTTCGGAGCCTATTCATTACAAACAAACAAACAAACAAACAAACAAACAAATCTTTCCTCTTTATAATATTAGTATAGATTAATAAATACTAGCTTTGGCCTCGCGGTTTCACCTGTTTAGTGTCGTTCCCATAAGAATACAGGGATAACCTATGACACTCACAAATAACGTAGCTTTCTATCGGTGTAAGAATTATTCAGATCAGTCTAGTAGTTTCGGAGCATATTCATAACAAACAAATAATCAAATCTTTCCTCTTTATGATATTAGTACAGATTTTTATTTATGCATGGAACTACATATTCAAAATTCAAAGACATTTTTTAAGTTTAGACTCTAATAACTTATGAAAGTAAAAGCTGCTAAAGGTACTACCGGTTTGGATGTCAGCTTACAACTTATAAGACTCATCTCACCTTGACTATATATGTGGGGAAATCTAGAATATCCCGTTCCCAAAGATATCCGATGTTAAGATGTTACTTCGGTCCATCGGTCAGCCCGCAGTTGCTGCGCTCCAGTGGCTCCACGGATTAAATAGTTTTAGTCACAGGTTCGAATTCGGGGAAGTGTCCCTATATACCTATGCCCATGCTAATCACTATGTCCCTATAGCAGACAGAAGTATTTATATATGTACGTACCTATTACGTTCCGTACGCAAGCTTTTATTTAATTATTAAATTCTCCACATTAACATAATGTTAATAGAATCAAGCTAAACTTAGTAAATTAACATTCTTAATTCAAGTTCATATTTATTTCTAAGTCAGAGCGGAGACTTTAAATTTATAATATGTAGTGAGACAGACGTAGTAGTAGATCTATACTAATATTATAATGAGGAAAGATTTGTTTGTTTGTTTGTAATGAATAGGCTCCGAAACTACTGGACCGATTTCAAAAATTCTTTCACCTTTGGAAAGCTACATTATCCCCGAGTAACATAGGCTATATTTTATCCTTGTATTTCCACGGGAACGGGAACTACGCGGGTAAAACCGCGCGGAGGCAGCTAGTATATAATAAAGAAGAAATGTTAACATGACATATGCATATTTCTTAACTGTAACTACTCTACGTATTAGTATCGTCACTCGTAAGCATCGACATGATAGCCAGTAGACTCCCAGTATAGTGGCATTTAGATAAGATTAGGAAAACGCATACCGCTAACGATTTGTCAATAAAATGATGTCTCTGTCTCTGAAGTGATAAAATATCCTGGGACATTTTTCGCAAACCTAACCTTCGCTTATATAGTATAAGGATTATTTAGTCAATAGTTCATTAACAACATTTTATATACATACTTTATTATTTTTAACATACAGACAAAACAAACGGGAAAGTTCATATATATACAAATTACATTGGATGGAAATCGAACCCCTGATACATGAACATCAGTGTCGCTTTTTACAAAACCAACCGGCCATTCGGCATATATCGTCAAAATTGGCAGTTTCTACATTTTAATGCCGTTGGATAGAGCTGCTCATTGCGCGTCGAACCTGCGCTCACATGATATAGATTTCAGTCAATAAGAGGCTTTAATTCAAAAAGTAGTAACAGCGCGCAAGTCGATTGGCCTTATAAAATAAACAGTTATTTTCGTCTCCTGAAAAGTTGGTAAAAATGACTTATGCGGTGTTGTAAGCTAAGGGACGATATGTATTAGGAGTCTATATTGCCGTCCCGTACGCGTCTCGTACGCACTCGAAGCTCGTTTAGAGCTTTGAAGTCTCGAGCGGCAGCCGGGGCGAGGCGGAGGGCTCTCGACCCGCGTAAACCACGTTAAATATGTTTTTTACTGCTTCTAGTGTTGATAGGGACTGGCCATATACTGGGTCGAGATTAAAAATTAGTTTAAACAAGTGGCTGCCCGCGGTTTTACCCGCGTACCCGGGAGACCTTCCATTTTCCCGGGATAAAAAGTAGCCTATGTCCTTTCTCAGACTCAAGACTATATGTGTATCAAAATTCATATAAATCGGTTTAGTAGTTTTAGCGTGAAAGCGAGACAGACAGAGTTACTTTACTTAATATGTATAACCTTTTCATTATATTCCCCGCCCGGTTTTGCCTGCGTAGTTCCCGTTCTTGTAAGAATACAGGGATAAATATGTATTATATTTATGACACTCACAAATAACGTAGCTTTCTATTGATGAAAGAATTATTCGGATCGGTCCAGTAGTTTCGAAGCCTATTCGTTACAAATAATTTTGTGGCGGATGCTGTATTTGATCAGTGTTGTCTGTGTAATAAAATGTTGGGCGTATGCTTTATAATCTTTTACACAATTATTATTTATACGCTTTTTGACCAGCAATAAGTTTTCTGTATTAAAATTAACGGTAGTTATTTAACGTACAAACCGGACGCTAAACCGGACAGTCCTAATAAACACCGGAGCTGGCAACCCTTCATACAAACTCACCACCACCATCCCCTGGGAATCCCCTCCCAATCCTCCTAGATACTGTATTGTTTATTAATTTATGGAAAACGCCACATGATGTATGGAACCACCCTCATATTGTCTCATAATCATTTTCAACTCTAAATCTATGGTCATAAGGTTTAAATTCCAAATGAAACGTATCCCCTAAACAATTTACCATTCTCACAGATTAATCGCTACCGTGTGTCCCAATTGAAATTGTGTTCTATGTCGGTGGATTAGAGTTGATTATAGTTATGGATATTATTGCTTTGTAAGTGATTCTCAGATGTTAACAAGTAATGAAGTATCTTATGAGAACGGGTTGTTAATAATAGTTGTGACCATGTGGAAGGATATTTATTTCTTTATCTTTAAATTATGTGCTGGACCTTAAACAATAATATTATAAAGAGGAAAGATTTGTATTTTTGTAGGTAACGAATAAACTCAAAAAGTACTGGACCGATTTTGATAATTCTTTTTTCATTAGAAAGCTACATTATCACTGAGTAACATAGGCTATATTTTATCCCTGTATTCCCACGGGAACGGGAACTACGCGGGTAAAACCGCGCGGAGGCAGCTAGTAATTATATAAGGAGGGTTAACACCTTCTACCGCTGTCGAATCTCTCAATTTTATGTCTTTATATTAAACTAGCGACCTGCCCCAGCTTCGCACGGGTGCAATGCTTATACACCACATTAGAAACCTCCAAAATTGACAGTGTTTCTCTAATATATTATGCATGTATTGTATATAAAAAAAATCCTCTTGAATCGCTCTATCTATTAAAAAAACCGCACCGAAATCCGTTTCGTAGTTTTAAAGATTTAAGAAGACATAGGGACAGACAGCGGAAAGCGATTTACAAAATATGTAGTGATTAATAAAATTATATATGTATAACAAAATATTAATGAATAAATTGTCTGTTTCAGGTAATACATAATTGAAAGTTACATCGGTAAATACTATACTAATATATATATTTTTTTATATACCACTAAGGTGACAAACAGGCATACGGTCCCACCTGATGACAAGCGGTTACCGTAGCCTATGGACTATCTTTGTATAGAGGGGTTGTTCCCAAAGTACTCCATTCTTTTGTTCTAAAAAGATAGGAATCTCATACATGGGTTCCCAAACTACTCCAACGAATTAAATATTAATTTAAAAATATTGCATTTAGGTTCCATTCTACTCCAAATGTAACTGGCGTTGTTCCCAAACTACTCCAGTCATTGTTCGTCGACAATTCTCAAACTGCTCCATTGAAAACATCGAAATATATTCAATCTTCATATTTAAGTACCATTCTACTCCATGAAATATTGAAAAGGTACAGTCAGGCACAATATGCAAAATTATATGTATTTTAAAATAATGTTTTCTCAAGTTTTTTTAATGTCGGTTTCATTTGTGGCCTATGTGAATGTGGCATGGAATAAAAATCATGATTTGATCGCTTACTTACGCCAATTTTTCAGAATTCATGTATTTTTATCAGGTGGACAGCTCAGACCAGAAATAAGACTGATTTTTTTTTCTATATTCGTTTGTACTGTTGATTGTTGATTTTGTTTTAGCCATCATGCTTAATTAGTATATTCGTATTTAAGAAGTATATTTTGTAAAAAAAAAAATTTTGAATGTTAAAATCCTCTCTAGATTTTAATCCTTATTTTGTTGTTTTAAATGATTAAAAAAAAAACAAATCAGTAACTGTGTATTATTTCAGTTCTATCTCATATTAACATCTAGCTAATTAGCCCGTAATTACCCACATCTATAGTTGTATTGACATAGTTAAAAATATTAAATAACTTGAAGTTATGCACCTGACTGTACGTCTCATCTACTGGAGTAGGATGGGACAAACAATTTATCAATAATATTCTTTTTGGTGTTGTTTGTGAATAAATGTACCTACTATTTATTTTTTGAAATCAGAACCTTGGAGTACTTTGAGAACAACGTTCAAGTCTCTTGGAGTAAAATGGGACACATTTAATAAAGTAGTTTTTTATCATGGAGTAGTTTGGGAAGGAAACTTGGAGTACTTTGGGAACAACCCGTATAGAGTAAGTAAGTAATGGTTTTTCACACTAAACCGGTTGAAGGAATAACAAAAAAGAAATTGCATACCGATATTAATCTAACTAGCAAAAGCCTCATTCGCACAAGAGTTTTTTTAACGGACGTTAAAAAAGCGTTCAAACAAAAAATGCATTTCCAAGTAGGTACCATAATATGCTCTATTTCCAACGTCCAAAGTTGAAAATGCAATACCGCTCGATAAAAAAATGTCGCTTTTTAAAAACGCTGTCGTGTGAACATATACATTTATTGTGTTTGAACGCTTTTTTAACGTCCGTTAAAAAAACTCGTGCCAATGAGATCTTAGCGCCAACATCCGTCATTGTAACACACAAATACAATTTGATTACTCGAACATGTGTTCATGAACATAAAATAACTTCTAAAACTTTATGTTCGGTCACAAACTAGTTAAATACACACCGACACTCGTAATGCTCTTAATTGACAAACAAACTAACCTATTCCCTTTACTGTATAGTTTTAGTTAACAGCTTCTGCCTTGCGGTGTCACCTGCGTTTTCCGAATAAGTACAACAGATAGATATTTTCATATATATAATACTAGTGGTTCCCCGGGAAATGTTCCATTTTTCGGGGATAAAAAGTAGCCTATATCCTTTCTCAGGCTCTAGACTATCTGTGTACCAAATTTAATTTCAATCGGTTCTGTAGTTTAAGCGTGAAAGCGAGACAAACATACAGAGCTACTTTCGCATTTATATTTGTTAGGATCACTAGCTTCCGCTCCACGGTTTCACCCGCTTTCACGGGAGATCTTCATCTTTCCTGGGATAAAAGGTAGCCTATGCCTTTTCTCATATTCTAGTTTACAGCCCGGTTGGCTTTGTGGTTTGTGACCCTGACTTTCAAGCCGCGGGTCGTGGGCTCGAATCCCACCCAGGACAAACATTTGTATGCATGAATATGTCTGTTTGTCCTGTGTCTGGATGTAAATATCTATATAAGTATGTATTTAAAATTAAAAAAAAAATCAGCTATCTGGTTACCATAACACAGGCTTCATTTGGAGCTTACTTTGGAATCAGATTGGCCGTGTGTGAAAAATGTCCCAGGATATTTATTTATTATTATTAGTTTGTATCTGTGCCGAATTTCATCAAAATTGGATCAATTAATTACGAGTGAAGGAGTGACATACAGACAGACTTACACATTTATAATATTAGTAGGGATATATTCGATGTTAAATATACACAATGTAACATAAATTCATTAAACTACTAGTAGAAATTACTCCACATAACACAATTACGGAAAGTGTACCCTATTCCTAATGGGATTAGATTTGAATTCCTTTAACGTTGGGAAATGAAATAACGGAATAATTATTATTTGGCAATACTGACGATAAAGGAAGGCGTGGGGTGTGGTCGCTGTGGTAGCGGGTAGCGGGTGCATAAGCTGAAGCGGATAAAATGAAATAATATTTTTTGGACACACAAACAGATTCACACAATGTAAACAAATAAATAGAGAAAGAATAGATTAAAAAGCTGTTGAGATAGCTATATTCAATTTGAAAGTTAACATTGTGATGCAATGCCCTAGTTGTGGATTAGATTCCCGCTCAGAACAAAAAATGTGTTTATGTGATGAACATGTCTTGTCTGTTTGTTCTGTGGCTGTGTGTACCTATATATAAGTATGTATTGTGAAAATTGTATTAAAGCCGTATTATAAATGAAAACTATATACAATAAAAAACCTAAACCTAAAAACTTGATAAATAGATAAAAAAAAATATATGTACATATTTAGAAATTCTAAAGTATGTCAGCTATCTGGTTACCGTAACCTTTGCTATATTTGGAATCAGATTTGGCTGTCTTTTCTGACTATTCTACTTAGTGCTACCTGTCTGACATAAAATTAAACCATAAAGGATAAGCAAACTACTCACAAAATTAATTGTGTTCTGTTCTAAACTCACAAGTTTAATTCCTTGCATATATTTTAATCCGCTCCCCGCTCAGCTACCCTCCCCGCTTCCCGCTTGCACGGTGTCCTCACCAATACCTCCCAGCTCGCGTGTCCTACGCCATTATCAGCCGCGGCGGCTTATCGACACTTCATAAGTTAACTTAATGTCCACCAGACCAGTCTTACCTACCGAACAACTCACTACCACCAGGAGTTTGGGTTATTAACCCATAAATATTACTAGACATTCTTTACATACGGACAATCTGATAAAAACTGAGTGGAGTTATGTGGTGGCTTAGTACGCAACGATCATAAGCGTACAGGTTCAAACCCTTGGCCCGTACCTCTGAGCTTATAAAAATTCTCACCACTGGCTTTCTGAGAAACGGACCTACCTAGATTAGGTAGGTTTATTAGGTAACGTAACATAGATTGGAAAACATCGTGGGGAAACCTGCATGCCCGAGATTTCACAATTAAAGGCATGTGAAGTCCGCACCGCACTAGGCGCGCGTGGTGGACTATGGCCTAAAACTCCATGCCAAGTTTTAATAGAATTCCTCCAGTCGTTGCGACGTGAAGAAGTAACAAATATACACACTCACGAACTATCATTTTAAAATATTAGTAGTATAAAAAGCACTGTATCTTTAATATCTGAATACTATACCGAAATAAACTTAATTATAATAGTAGAAAATGGATACAAAAATCTCTAGGGAGAGTTCATTGACCTCCTAAAAATCCTTCTAACACCAACCTGACCCACAAAGTGGCAAGCAATAAATCCACACTAGTATTTGTATGGAACAAAAATGTCGGCAATTTACATATAGTTTTCATAACGTTATGCTATTCATATTGCCGGCTTCCTTGCGGGAATGTTATTACAAGCTGTGATATCTACACTGTATGTCTGTTTGTACAGTGCCAGGATGTTATTCACTACATATTATAAAACAAAGCTTTCCGCTGTCTCTCCCTATATCTTGTTAAATCTTTAAAACTACGCAACGGATTTTGATGCGGTTTTTAAATATAGAGTGATTCAAGAGGAAAAAAATTATATACTATACAATTATACATGCATAATATGTTAGAGAAACTCTGTAAATTTTGGGGGTTTCTAATGTGATGTATAAGCATTACACCCGTGCGAAGCCGGGGCAGGTCGCTAGTTTTCTATAAGTATGTATTCAAAAGTAGTATATGTAGTATATCAGCTTGATAGCTGATGTAACCTGATGGTTACCATATTACAAGCTCTGCTTAATTTGGAATCAGATTGGTTGTGCGTGAAAAATGTCCCAGGATATTATTATTATAATGCTGAAGAGATTGTTTGTTTGTTTAAAGAAATGGTTCGAATAAAAAAGAATATTTAAGTGTTGTATAGTCCATTTATCGAGAACTATCTGCCTTCGCTCTATATAACATCACGCTACGACCGTTAGGAGCGGAGCTACTAACGTGCCGCTGACGAAGTAGGGCGGGTCAGTTAGTAATCCTAGGTATTTTAGTGCGTTCGGTACTAAGTGAAAATGCTTTTGATAGGTGAGAAAAATAACACTCCATGTGTCTAAGAATCGAATGCACGACTCACGGCTTGGAGCTTCGTATACCAATCTATCCGTAGCCAACCTTTTATACAAACTATTTATTCAATATTTATAAAAAATAGCTAAAACTCCGAACTCCCTGTCTGTCATACGACGCTTCTTTACGCGAGAACGAGACGGAATACTAAACTGATTTACTAGTAATGCATTTACAAGCACAAATGTGACATAAGTACGCCCCGACCCCCACCCGACCCCCGCCCGACCCCCGCCCCAACCCGGCAAGTACAGCATTCATGAGAATCATACGCGTCAAGATACCTTGTTATTTTTCCCCTGCATTCTCGTGTTTATAGGACTGCGAGGTTCTGTCGCGCGGCTTTACCTGCGTAGTTCCTTTTCGTGTAGGTGTATAGAAATTGGGCCTGAGAAGATACGGCTAGGTTATTTTCTTTTAATCTGAATATCATAGCTTATATCCAAATATTTATTAACTTACCTCCGTCTAGCGTAGTTAATAAGAAAACGGGGATAAAATATGGCTTATGTCACTCCTTAATAATGTAGCTTTCCATTGGTGAAAGTTTTATTTAGATCTGTCCAGACGCCATATTCATAACAAACAATAAATTATTTCCTCTTCATAGTGAAGATTTACTTATAAATATCACAGATACATCTAATTATCTATATAAGTATGTGTTTAAAAGTTGTATATCAGCTATCTAGTTACCATATCACAACCTCTGCTTAATTTCGAATCAGATTGGCCGTGTGTGTAAAATGTCCCAGGATATTTATTTATCTAATGAGAAATTCAATCAGTTATAGTAAATTCTCAACGTTGTCTGTGTGTCTATCCGTATATATAATTAGCATAGATCGTCGTTCGTCCCGCGGTCCCCCGGGGGCCGGGACATAGGGCGGCGCCACACACGGCTCCCCCACGTCTGCGGTTTGCATTTCTACCGTACTAGTGGCTCCACGCGATTTCACCCGGGTACTTCTTAGATTTCCGGGATAAATAAATATCCAGGGATAGTTTTCACACAAGGCTAATCTGATTCCGAAGTATGCAAAGCAAAGCTGATATACTAAATACTACTTTTAAACACATACTGATATAGATAACTATATCCAGACACAGAACAATCAGACAAATTCATGCATACAAATGTTTGTCCTGTGTGGGATTCGAACCCACGACCAGGAGCTTGAAAGTCAGGGTCACCAACCGGTCTGTCAATAGAAAAGGGGTAAAAACTAGCCTATGTCCTTTCTACTATATATCTTATAATAAATGTATTTTCTTTCTTTCTTTTCTTCTTTCTTAGGGTCTAGTATATGTGTACCATCATTTAAAATAGTAGTTTAGCGAAAAAAACGAGACAGACAGACAGAGTTACTATCGCATTTATAATATTAGTATAGATACGGCCCTTTGTGGTAGATACATGTGTGAGTAACGGCTCGGGATGGCGAATTGAAGTTTACTTTTTATGATGCGGTGATTACGTACAGTAAATATGGTATTAAAAAATATGTGTTTGTATGTACCAGCTATGTGGTTAGCATCCACACTAATTAATATTATTACGAGGAAAGATTATTTGTTTATTTGCATCGAATAGGCTAGGATCAGGATAATTATTTCAGTAAAGAAAATCTACATTATCAGGGAGTAGATATCATAGTAGCCGTGGTGGCTCAGTTGGGAACGCACTCACGATCATGAGGGTGCATGTTCAAGCCCGTGGCCCGTACCTCTGCGTTTAAATACTTACGTACGGATTCACACCACTGGCTTTCGATGAAAGAAAACATCGTGAGGAAACCTGCATGCCCGAGATGTCACAAGTAAAGGCATGTGAAGTCCGCCGCCGCACTAGGCCCGCGTGGTGGATTATGGCGTAAACCCCCTCGATGGTGATCTTATATGAGCTGATGATGATGATGATGATGATGAGATATCATAGGCTATATAGCTTATCCCCGTATTCCTACGGAAACGGGAATAAGTGAATTTTTTGTATTGAATAAAGAAGTATTTCAATGTTGAGTCTCATAAATGTCATCACTACATATTATAAAACGAAGTGGCTTTCCGCTCTGTCCCTATGTCTTCTTAAATCTTTAAAACTACGCAACGGATTTTGATGCGGTTTTTTTAATAGATAGAGTGATTCAAGAGGATGGTTTTTATATACAATACATGCATGATATGTTAGAGAAACACTGACAATTTTGGAGGTTTCTAATGTGATTTATAAGCATTGCACCCGTGCGAAGCTGGGGCGGGTCGCTAGTACTATGTAAAAGTCACATTTTATCTTTTACAAAGCGACAGTTTATATACCTAGTCTAATGGTGCGGTAATGGGCAGCCTACGCCGTAGTCACGGAGTGCTACGGCGCGCTACGGCTCGTAGTGGGTCTACGATGCTGTTCTATGATTTTTAGAGCAGGGATTTTTGTTAAAAACATACGGTTTTTAATTGTGTAAGTATTAAATTTATATGTTGGATCTTTGAATTTGACTGATACTGATAAAAAATGTATTTTATTTATGTTTTCAAATGTAATATAATTATGTGATAAATTTCTTTATGAACGACCAACTCCAGACTAAGCATATCATGTGCTATGCTGACCAAATATACTACTTTTTGTTTACTTATTTACCTACTATCTATAAATACGACTAAAACTAAGATAAAAACAATTTTATAGACATAATTCGAAGCCACGACTTCAACTACGCCAAAACAAAACCACATTCATAACCATCCTAAAGAAGCCAAATTTATTAAATTGTACGAACATAGTCACCGTGACATTACAAATTGTTTCATTAAATTTGAACCCTCGTTACATATTAGATGTTTGTTATTAACATACGTCCGTCAAGCGAGGTGACGCGACGCGGCGATGACCGGCAGAAGCGCTAATTGAGCGACACCCGGACACCCGGGCCTTTACACAGCCAAATGTCGCTAAAGGTGGATTCATATTAGAGCGGGACGTGTCTGGGACGTGTCCGGGACGTGTCCAGGATGTGTCCAGGACGTGTCTGAGGCGAGCCGGGTTCGGACGGAACACGGATTTGTTACTAGTGCGTCCCCGCGATTTCACCCACGTTCCCAGGATCTTCATTCTCCCCAGGATAAAAAGTAGCCTATGTGTTTATTCAAGTTATAAACTATCTGTGTTCCAAATTTCATCCAAATCCGATCAGTAGTTTTTGCGTGAAAGAGTAACAAACATTATTTCATCTATACTCACGAACTTTCGCATTTATAATATTAGTAGGACGAAGCAGTTTTTTTACCCCTATTAATATTATAAATGCGAAAGTAACTCTCTCCTATTTGCGTGTTTGTTATGCTTTCACGCCTAAACCACCGACGCAATTGGTATGAAATTTGGTACGGCGACTAAAACTTGGAAAAGGACATAGGCTACTCTTTTATCCTACGAACATTGAGAAAACGGTTGAAACCATGCGGCGGAAGCTAGCATTTATAAAATGTTTCATACAAAATGTATATAAGGTATTTAATACGGCTCCCGTCTGGGCCCCGTAGGCGTCACGTCCCGCTCTAGTATGAATCCACCTTAACGCAATGACTTGTCACTTACACCATCATCAATTTAATTATACAGCTTATTATGTCTCGTCAAAATGTCAAATTATTCCTAAATTGTGAGTTATCTCTCATACGAGCAGATAATACTAATGTTTAGAACGGACAAGAAAATTTAGATAATTAAATTGACTTCTAACCTCTCTAGTAGATATGAGATGTGTGGCTATCTTTGCAAATCACTACATTATAAAACAAAGTCGCTTCCCTATGTCTTCTTAAATCTTTAAAACACAACGGATTTTGATACAGTGTTTAATAGATAGAGTGATTCTTAAGGAAGGTTTTTATGTATAAATCATTACGCTATGACGAATAGGAGCGGAGCATCAATCAAACTGTTGCATAAATGGGCAAGAGATGCTGACAAAGTTGCGCGGGTCAACTAGTCTATACTAATATAATATTATAAAGAGGAAAGATTTGTTTGTTTGTTTGTTTGCAATGAATAGGCTCCGAAACTACTGCACCGATTTCAAAAATTCTTTCACCTTTGGAAAGCTACATTATCCCCGAGTAACATAGGCTATATTTTATCCCTGTATTCCCACGGGAACGGGAACTACGCGGGTAAAACCGCGGGGAGGCAGCTAGTATGCTATAAAACAAAGTCGCTTTCCGCTGTCTGTCCCTATGTCTTCTTTAGTCTTTAAAACTACCTAACGGATTTTAATGCAGTGTTTAATAGATAGAGTGATTCTTAAGGAAGGTTTTTATGTATAAATCATTACGCTATGACGAATAGGACCGGAGCATCAATCAAACTGTTGCGAAAACGGGCAAGTGCCGCTAACGAAGTTGCGCGGGTCAACTAGTATGCTATAAAACAAAGTCGCTTTCCGCTGTCTGTCCCTATTAGTACGGGATACGTAGAAGATTGACCTTCACCGATCGAGTATCCGAATGAAATGGATTTTTTATGAAATAAAATATGTTGACAAAAGTAACGTTAATGAGTTGCCTAAAAAAATCTGTTCAAGGCTATGTTGAATTAACAATTGAATAATTTTTTTTTTTCGATATCTTCACCGATGTTGTATCCGAATGAATTTAACACTAATCGAAAGTATAAAGCCTTTAGAATATGCAAGCATACGGTTGCTTATGTTTTTTCGTTCAAGACTTTACGGTTGCCAGGTTTAAATAGGTGTATCGGAAATGATATCTTCACCGATCGAGTATCCTATTCAATTATACATCAAAATAAAGCTTATACTTTTTGCGAAACGATGGTATACGGTTGCCTACGAAAATCCGTTCAAGAGTCATGGTTGCCAGGCTTTTAAATTTATAAATTAAGGACAGTCTATCCATTAAATTCGGTGCGATAGAAGGAGACGTAGCGCAGGAGCTGCTCCCTCTACGTCAATCGTTTGAAATTTGGCGAGAGAGAGAGTCTATGCGTAGGTACCTACTATCAAATGCGACAGAAATAGACGCAGCATAGCAACTAGGCCCACCTCTTGAGACTTATTGCAGAGACCGCGCCTGCGCTGTGCGGTAACGGTAAAATGTTAGTAAATACCTACTAACCGTTATTTTGAAGCAACTGACAATATACTCTAAATGTATTTCAAATTAAAATATGATTTAAATAAAAATATAATTGAAATGTAGGTATTTAAAATAAAAATATAATTCGAACAAAAATATTTCTGGGAGTTTCTTCTTTTTGGACTCAATCGACTTATCTCCCGAAGTAATTAACACCCGTATATTTTTTTTTTGCAAATGTCTCACATTTTTGTTTGAAAGAAAATAAATTTATTTCAAATAAAAAAAATTATGATGAAAGGAAAAATTTGGTAAATGAATTAATTTTTTTTGTAATTCATAGTATGTATATATTCTAATTTCATGTTTTTGTTTATTAAAATTTATATTTGTCTGAATCATTTTCAAAATATTTTCATTGATTATAATTTTTTTAATTCATTTACCAAATTTTTCTTTCCATTATAATTTTTTTCTTTGAAATAGATTTAATTTCTTTCAAAGTAAAAGTCTAAGATATTTATTGCATTACAGGTAGGTATAGTACATTAGATGTCATAACATAATTGAGGTCAGCTGTAATATGCCGAGTAGGCGTGCAAATTTATTTAATTATATTATTATTCAACTAGATTGTTATGTCAAATTATTAATTAGATTTATATCAATATTGACAGCCCGGTTGGCTTTGTGGTTTGTGACCCTGACTTTCAAGCCGCGGGTCGTGGGTTCGAATCCCACCCAGGACAAACATTTGTATGCATGAATATGTCTGTTTGTCCTGTGTCTGGATGTAAATATCTATATAAGTATGTATTTAAAAGTATTATATGTAGTATATCAGCTATCTGGTTACCATAACACAAGCTCACTTTGATGCTTAATTTGGAATCAGATTGGCCGTGTGTGAAAAATGTCCCAGGATATTTATTATTTATTTATTAATATGCTTTACAATATAAATTGTATAGCACTATGTACTTTCCGTGAGGTACTCATTAATTGAATAATATGTCCTATCAATAAGGTACCTACTCGAAGAGTGACCTTTTAAATGAAACATAGTGACTATACTTCATTTTTACAAGTATGGGAAGCTTGTTATATATGTATGTTGGAGGCCATTCCCACGACATTTTTGCTAAATAGTGCCGTTTGATGAACTTTTGACCGTATCTTATACCTACATATGTCGAGTATTTTCGAAGGTTTCAAATAAGTGCATGTTTTTTTTATAAATAATAATTAATAAATAATAATAAATAAATAAATATCCTGGGACATTTTTCACACACGGCCAATCTGATTCCAAACTAAGCAGAGCTTGTGAATAAAGATATTTACGAAAGTATAAAGCCTTTAGAATATTTCATTTCATATATATGTAATGAAGGTAACGTCATTAAACGAAGTTCTTTAAATAATGGCTTGCAGCTATCTGTTTTCTGTAATTTGCATATTGACCTGACACATTTCTTCTGAGCTTTGAAAGCTCCGTCGAATTTCCCTAGTAAATAACACTATAACACAGAGTAGATGTAACATACGCATGATATGCTGATATTACTGTTTGGCGATTGACCACTCCTGCAAGTCTATATAACGCGTATGAATATCGACTTATCTTATTACATACTAGACCAACTTGTGCCTTCCAAGTCATATTATTATCAAATTGAACACCTAAAAATTTTCTAAATCAAAATCTATTTTATTCAAAGAGGCCTCAATAAAGCACTTATGAATAGTCACTATTAATGCTCGGTTCTGATAGTAGTTTTTACTGAGAAGAGCCGGCACTAAACTCAGTAATTACTCTTGTAATGTCGTCTTTGTACTATCTATATCTTTCAAACAAAAATGTGAGACATTTGCAAAAAAAAAATATACGGCGTGTTAATTACTTCGGGAGATAAGTCGATTGAGTCCAAAAAGAAGAAACTCCCAGAAATATTTTTGTTCGAAATATATTTTTATTTTAAATACCTACATTTGAATTATATTTTTATTTAAATCATATTTTAATTTGAAATACATTTAGAGTATATTGTCAGTTGCTTCAAAATAACGGTTAGTAGGTATTTACTAACATTTTACCGTTACCGCACAGCGCAGGCGCGGTCTCTGCAATAAGTCTCAAGAGGTGGGCCTAGTTGCTATGCTGCGTCTATTTCTGTCGCATTTGATAGTAGGTACCTACGCATAGACTCTCTCTCTCTCGCCAAATTTCAAACGATTGACGTAGAGGGAGCAGCTCCTGCGCTACGTCTCCTTCTATCGCACCGAATTTAATGGATAGACTGTCCTTAATTTATAAATTTAAAAGCCTGGCAACCATGACTCTTGAACGGATTTTCGTAGGCAACCGTATACCATCGTTTCGCAAAAAGTATAAGCTTTATTTTGATGTATAATTGAATAGGATACTCGATCGGTGAAGATATCATTTCCGATACACCTATTTAAACCTGGCAACCGTAAAGTCTTGAACGAAAAAACATAAGCAACCGTATGCTTGCATATTCTAAAGGCTTTATACTTTCGATTAGTGTTAAATTCATTCGGATACAACATCGGTGAAGATATCGAAAAAAAAAATTATTCAATTGTTAATTCAACATAGCCTTGAACAGATTTTTTTAGGCAACTCATTAACGTTACTTTTGTCAACATATTTTATTTCATAAAAAATCCATTTCATTCGGATACTCGATCGGTGAAGGTCAATCTTCTACGTATCTTAGACTATATGTCTTCTTTAATCTTTAAACTATGGAACGGATTTTGATGCAGTGTTTAATAGATAGTGATTCAAGTGGAAGGTTTTTGTATACAATACATGCATAAGTTAGAAAAACACTGAAAATTTTGGAGGTGTCTAATGTGATGTATAAGCATTGCACCCGTGCGATGCTGGGGCGGGTTGTTTGTCTACTATATACTTACTGTAATAAAAAAATGTAGTAATATTATTCTATATTTTTTTTATAATCTGTACGAAATAATAATAATAATAAATGATTTTTTTCTTTTTGAATTCACGTTTTTTAATTAAATAGCATTTTGTATCAACTTATGCAATTATAATTTTATTTATTTATTTTAATAATAAATGCACTTTGTTCATTCATATTCAAAACACTTCATACACAAATTTTACAAGTACAGCTATTCACTGTTGTACATAAATACATATAAACCTATATACTTTCTCATAAACAGCTGCTTATGTATTCGTCCGATTTCGGAGCAGCTCGTCTCGATTCGAAGATTGATCATCAAATTTCGCGCGATAAACATTTATATACATATATATATATATATATATACATACATATTGAGAATCTAAATTGAGAATTTAAACTATATGTGTGTGTGTGTGTGTGTATAAAAAAGGGCTAGTTTTAAGATCGCTCATTTTAATATCAAAAATTTAGGTTATGTTTATAGCAAGATTATATAAAAATTTAATAAATTTAAAAAAAAGTCAAAAAAAATACTGCATTTGTGATAATAATAAAATGTATGTATATAAAGTACTCACTCATTTTCTTTCACTATTTTTTCATCACTTTCTTTATTAATAAATGCATTTTGTTTATTCATATTTAAAACACTTTATCCACAAATTTTACGCGTACAGCTATCCACTGTTGTATATGGTTGTATAATATACAATGTATATAGATGATAGATACTAACCTAACCTATACACCTATATACTTTCTCACAAACAGCTGCTTACGTATTCGTCCGATTTCGGAGCAGCTCGTCTCGATTCGTGCGAGTTTCATAGAGTCGTACAATACGTCTAATCGCACACAACGCCGTGTCGAAGACTGCCGAACTGAAACGACGTTAGACGATGCACGGCCTTCAAGCCACACCTCCTTGCCCGTCGGAGTGGGGGGTGTTAGGTTTTTTTCGTTACGGAATTTCTTGATTCGGTCGCCGCGCTCAGAGCCCGCGATAAAAGCTATGCAATAGCTTAAAAATTGGTGATATTCTGGGGGCAAACCTGTGGGTAGTAACTAGTCTGTATCATATTCTCTTGAGAGCCAGTAGACTTTGTATATAAATCACTATCACGGACGTTAAACATAAGGATAATATTCTTTTAGAAAATCTTATATGCCTACTTTTATTCTTTTCATAAATTAATAAACCTTGATTTCTAAGAAGAGAGATAATTATGTTAATTGGAGTGAATCTCAGATGTTTAATTAAGAAGTTATTGTCGTTTGTCTTTTGACTTGATTTTGTAAAGATCTCGTTATGATTTTTTTCTATTTTATTTGATAAGTTAATACAATACCTACGATGATAGGACGGTGACCTTTGCCTCGGCATTTGATAAAAACTTAGGATTGTGTTTATCTGTTTTGTGCAAAAAAATATTGAATTGTCGACATTTAAAATATTAGGTTATTAATCACTAGCTGCCTCCGCGCGGTTTTACCCGCGTAGTTCCCGTTTCCGTGGGAATACAGGGATAAAATATAGCCTATGTTACTCGGGGATAATGTAGCTTTCCAAAGGTGAAATAATTTTTGAAATCGGTCCAGTAGTTTCGGAGCCTATTCATTACAAACAAACAAACAAATCTTTCCTCTTTATATTATTAGTATAGGTGAAGTCAATCAAGCTTCGAATACTGACATCGAAGTTCTCGTTGTGTATACCTAAGCGTAGCCCACGTCTACCTGAACACAAAGTGTTTTGTGTTCCTCAAAGCCGCACTAATTACGGTCAAAATGAATTTGTCTCACGTGTTACGAATTTATATAACAAGAAATTTAGCGACATCGATATATACCTATTCATGCACAAAAAATAGTTTTAAGTCAAAAATTTTACAAAAGTTATTAAAGAAATAGGTCTGATGCTTACACTGAAATACTCACACACATACACAAACAAACACATTCACACAAACACACATACACACACACACACACACACACAAACACACATACCTACATACTTATAAATGTATCCTTCTTGTATAAATGTTAATTTAATCTGTCTGCTCTTATACATATTCATGTTGTGATATCCTATTATTGGCTCTGGATGTACTATTTTAAATGTATTAACCATGTCAAGTTGTATGTAGCTGTTGGATATATTAAATAAATAAAAAAATAAAATAAAAAAAATATTGGAAGGGTTTTAGTCTATGGTTATTAGTCATAAGTCAACATATGTATGTAATTAGCTTTGGTCTTGGGGTTTCTCCTGTTTCCCGGGGTGTGTTTAATTTTCCCGTTATAAAAAAGAATTTATTCCAGAAAATATTCTGTGCCAAATGTCATCTAGATCGGCTCCGCTCTCCGTCCGTCCGTCCATTCGTCCGTCTGTCTGTCACCCAATGATCCTTAATAGGTCGATATATTCTTTTTTAGAATCAATAACTGTCCTAAAGATAATCCAGCAGGTTTTTTATAAATAAAAGTTTTATGAAGTTTTTTTTTTATTTTGGATTTTTTTCAAAACGAATTTTATTTCAGAAAGGTTTAAAAGACTTATTCAAAATTATAATATAAGGATGGTAAGCACAGTGTCCGTGGGAGAGCTAATCTTAACTGATGACTATTTGAGAATACAGACACAGTCCAATAGTTGGTACAGTAGCTAAAGTCCGGGTGGTCGCTAGGATTTGTATATTTTGTCAGGGTTGAAAGTTAATCAGGAATAGAAACAGGAAATTGATTTATAAATGTCTTATTTAAAAGAGAAGAATAGTAAGTTAGTAAAAAAATTGCTGGTTAAATGGCGGTTATATTTAGCTATTAGAGACATCGCCAATGCTAGATATAGAGTTCTCACGTACCTATAATTTCACAACTACAAGTTTAGGACAATTAACTAAATTAAATATTCTACACCACCAATAAAAATAAGCTATTCATAGAAAATCTAAACGGGCTGAATTTATTGCACGAAAGGTACAAAATTGAATTCTAAACCTTTGTTAGGTACTGTTTTAAATGCACTGCGGCTATATACAAAAGGAAAATCCGATTCTTTTATACATTTACATAAATTTGCTAAATCTTCGAACAAACATGGCTTTCGTATATTATTTTTTTCATCACCCACGCTAACAAACACATTGGACAATGAACCCTGGATCTCCCACATAAGGTTCATATTATCTTGGGAGGAATGTGATACCCGATGTTACTCGGGATTTCATATAGGAGCTTTGAACTTTAAGCTCATATATATAAGGTTCATAATTCAATGATTTTTGTACATTTATTTTGTATTAGCGATTCGGCGTGCGCTTTGGCACAGTTATATTATATTTTACTTCAAAGCCATTTATTTGACAATTTATGAGTGTTTATAAGGCCGACTTGTGACAATAGGATGTTGTCATATCATATGTGTGGAATTAACGGTCTGGAAGAAATTGGCATTTTATATTTTTCGAAATAAAATGAGTGTCCGACGTGGAAGCATTTTCTTTATATTTGTCACATTGTTTTATAGGGTAACTAACTTGCGCCGCGCGGTTTTACCTACGCGTCCTAGCGTTGTTAATCCCCGATAATGTAACTTTCCATTGCTTAAAGAATTATTCAGATCGGTCCAGGTTTCGGAGCCTATTGAATACAAACAAACGAACTAAAAATCGATTCTTTCCTCTTTATAATATTAGTTTATGCATGAATATGTCTGTTTGTTCTGTGTCTGGATTTAAATATCTATATAATGTCTCTATGTAGTCTAGTATGTATTTAAAAGTAGTACCTATACCTATGTAGTATATCAGCTATTTGGTTACCATAACACAAGCTATGCTTAGTTTGTAATCAGATTAGCCGTGTGTGTAGTACCGAAAGAAGAATGTAGGTACTTTGTTAAACTAACAAATATACAAACGTGAATTGAAACCTTTTTGTTAACTTACTGACTTAGTACAAAAAGGATATCAAACATCGTAATTACAGATTAGATTAACAGCTTCATGTCTCGACACGATGGGTTTTATAATGAAGTGGATTGTCCCCTTGACATAAACATGTCCCATATATGGTCATTCAGATGATAATAGACGGCGGAGAGGTCGGCGCTCGTGAGCGGCGCCGGTCGACAGGGCTGACAACGTTGCCTGAAAATATATAGTCGTTTTATGAAAGAAACTAGCTACCCCCGCGCGGTTTTACCCGCGTAGTTCCCGTTCCCGTGAGAATACAGGGATAAAATATAGCCTATGTTACTCGGGGATAATGTAGCTTTCCAAAGGTGAAAGAATTTTTGAAATCGGTCCAGAAGTTTCGGAGCCTATTCATTACAAACAAACAAACAAATCTTTCCTCTTTATAATATTAGTATAGATAATAATTATAAGAAGTGTGAGAGATAGTTTGAAATATTATGTAGTTAAACTTTTATTTATATACCATCCTCCGACCCGCGGTTTCACCCGCGTAGTTCACTTGCCCGTAGGAATACAGGGATAAAATGTAGCCTAAAGCCTTCCTCGATAAATGGGCTATCTAAAATTGAAATAATTTTTTAAATCGGACCAGTCCTTTTTGAGATTAGCGCGTTCAACCATACAAACAAACTCTTCAGCTTTATATTATTTAAATACTGTTTTTTTGTTTTTAGTAGACTTCTATCGATACGGCTTTAATAACTTGTCGTTGCGTACAATATTAGGTACTAGAGCGTTTGGTGGTTTTGGCCTGGAAACGTAATATACAGAGTTACATTTATAATATTAGTAGGTATTTCATACGCAGGTACCTACTTTAAGTACCAATATAAGGTAAAAATAAAATACTACTGGCAACCCGAACCGTGAAAAATGCAAATGAGTGCGCATCGCGGCATCGGTAGGTTCAATAACCTGCAGACGCCCGAGGGCCTGGGTTCCATTCCGTAAGGTACAAGATCCATATTTATACGGATCTATGCTCTGTCTCTGTCTTCAACTATGGCATGGAATGAGAGGTCCGAGTCGAACGAAGTTTGTAAGTTAGTGCATAGGCTGAGGGTCAGGTAGGTTTTGTACTAATTATCCTTAACAGAGTTTTTAACGATAAATGCGAAAAAAGGTGAAAGGTGGGATTTGAATAAGGATATTTACTCGAATGCTGAAAATCAAGCTTCATAAATAATAATATACCTAAGCTAAGTACAAATGTGTATATCGGTATGGTGTAAAAATGTCCCCAGGATATTTATAACAAGTAATTAAGGTCTAATTAAAAATGATCAACTTGCAATACAGTACTGTAAAATACTAGTACTTAAAGGTCGACCAATAGGAGCGGAACATGTTTGAAAAATATCGCGAAGACGTGGAAGATGTAGGACAGACGAAGCTACGCGAATCACCTAGTTAATTAATTATCCTCAGTAAAAAGACGTAATGTCAAAGATGTGATTTTTTGTATTGATGAAAAAACAATAATTGGAATAAACTAATATAAGAAAAATGAAAACGACTGATAAAAAAACCAGTGATAAAAGTAAGATTATAGATACTTACTCTAAGAAATATGTAATACATGATTAGCCTTAGCGTTACTTCACACTAAAAACAAACCTACGATGACTTGCAAAGGCATGTTTAAATGAAAATATTGTATAACATATCGTCCATTAAACTATGACATAACCCAACAAACGGTCACGGCATTCCGTAGGTGAGTAGTAATGACAATGGGACAGACGTACACAATGGTGTAACAAGGACAGATGCATAATGCGTCCGCACCTGGACGACTGCACGTGGCTGTGTCGTACCTACCCAGTTGACTTAGAGGTCATATTCAGTTTATATATAGAAATACTTTATTCATATAGCCTTTTATATATTGTTTGGATGTTTGTGCTTAAGTTGTTGAAAAGATTGATTTAAAATCCTAGGCAATTAGTTTTGCAAATGGTTGGGCCGATTTTGATGCAAGTTTTGTTGTTAAAAAGGTATTTGATTGAATATTCTTGTTATGTTTTTAGAAATTATACTTGAAGATTATTTTGTTAGACGACACGAGAGAAATGTAAATATTTTTTTGTACTTGTTTCCCTTGCCACAGAGTAATCTTTATTTCTTTTTGTCTGCTAGGTTAGTGTTTTGACATATAATGTAAACAAAAAGTATATTGTTCTATATTCTACTTTACTTAAGGACTCATTAGAAAACTTTTTTGTAACTAGAATCTCATTTACATACTCTGTGCCGCTGTAATATAGGATTTGAAATCACCATTCGCCCCATGTCATGGGACCGCTACAAATCAAGTGTCGATGGATAAATCCGGGATTATCAGATCCAGTGTCGATCCGGGATTATCAGCATGTCCCCCCCCCCCTCGCCCCCACGCCCCTTGTCCCCTCGCCGGTCGCCCCTCGCGGGAGTCGACGCGGTATAATTTATCCAACGTAATCTTTGTACAGTGATTTATGCGTTTGTAATACTCAGCTGTTTCACAATCAAACAGTCTACTGGCTTGGTGGTTAGTGACCCTGACTTTCAAGCCACCGGTCGTGGGTTCGAATCCCACCCAGGACAACTATTTGCATGCATGATTATGTCTGTTTGTTCTGTGTCTGGATGTAAATATCTATATAAGTATGTATTTAAAACGTAGAAGGTTTTGAATGACGACTTTCGCTGGTCGTAACTTCGATCCCCGTGAGGAAATCTTGTTTGTGCTGCGTTAATATTATGAACTCTCTGCCTCCTCGCGGTTTCACCCGCGTAGTTCCCGTTCCCGTAGGAATACACGCATGAAATATAGCCTATACTCCATGATAATGTAGCTTTCTAATGGGGAAAATATTTTTAAAATCGCCAGTTTTAGAATTAAAACAAATAAACTAACACAAACATTTTTATTTCCTCTATGTACCTAATATAAATGTAAATGTGAGTTTGGAATTATGGATGTTAATGATGATGATAGAAGACATATCTGAAATAGCACGTAGTCTACTTTTTATCCCGGTATACATTAAGATCTCAACGAATCCGCGGGCGAAGCTAGTATCTGTATAAGTATTTTAAAGTAGTATGATAACTTTACCTATGGTATCCACTCTCTAGGTTAATGAAATATGTTTTAACTTAATAATCCTGTTCTCATGTTGACCTTTATCACGACCCATTAACATCGCGCGCCTTTTCATAATTAAAATGAAAAATTAATAAGTTCTCCATAACAAAGCTACTTATTATAACTTATTCAAGCATCTCATTAATGAAAATGTAACAAAAGAATACCTAAAGGAATGTATCACAAGAAGGTTCAATTTAACTAGCTATATTCACATGGTTTTGCCTGTGATAAAATGTCCAATATTCATTCAAATCAGGATTAGAGTGTGTTATAAATAAATATTTTTGGTTCAATGTAGGAGTCAATACAGTACAATAATTATCTTTAAAAGTAAAGACAAACTAAACCTTATAAAATCTAAGTTAAGGGAATCTAAGGTACCTAAGTTTGTGTGTAAATAGGTAATCTCTAAAAGACTTAGTCTTCCGATTCCAATATATCCAAGAGTAATTTGTTTCTATTCTCCAGTTTAAATTGTGAGACAATAATACTAGAAGAGTTATTTAAATAAGCAAGTGAAACCGCAGCACAGTAGTTATATATGACGAGTGCAAACTCAGATTGACGTAGACAAGCCAGATCTCTTTTATCTTATCTCAAAATTGACTTTAATGCGTACAATTTAAAGCTTCAACTTAAATGGCAAGCCATTACCGTAAAGTGACGTCCGTAAATCACTGTAGCATGAGCGAGGAGGGTGGATGGTCCTAATCCTTGGTAAGTCCACTTGTTTGGTCCCTGCTGGTTCCAGGAATCACCTCTTGTGGTCTCGACGATCCCGAGCTCACAAGCGGTCTAGAGCCCCTTAGTCTAAGGAGAGACTTCGCATCCCTCTGTGTGTTCTACCGCTTGTATAACGGACTGTGTTCTGAAGAACTGTTCGACATAATGCCAACAGCTACCTTCTACCATCGCACTTCTCGCCAACGACGGGGAGCTCATCCTCACACTCTGGAGCCGAATTGGTCTCGAACCCTGCGCTTCCAGGGGAGTTTCCTGCCACGAACACTCAGGTTGTGGAATGAGCTCCCCGCCATGGTATTCCCAATGGAGTACAGCATGGGGTTCTTCAAGAAGGGAGTGAAGAGGTCACAAGGTCGCGTGAGTGACGCCCCTGGTGTCGCGCGCGTCCACAGGCTACGGTGACCGCGCGCCATCAGGTGGGACCGTATGCCTGTTTGACACCATAGTGGTATGAATAAAATGATGCATCTCAGTCGAATCTGTAAAGTGTCTGATTATAATAAAAGACAGAAAATCCGTTGAATTTCGTTTTGAGCTAGTTCAAAAGTCTATTTACTTTGTTAATATTCAACAGTAGCACACCACACGTCCCCACATTACCGGAGATTTTAAATTTTCCCGATATAATAAGTAGGTAGCTTATTTATTATTGCAGAAAATATTATACCTACTACTCCCTTCAGCCTTTCTGGCGTGATTAAGTGACCAACATCCTGCAAACTTTCGCATTTATAAGATTACTAGCTGCCTCCCCGCGGTTTTACCCGCGTAGTTCCCGTTCCCGTGGAAATACAGGGATAAAATATAGCCTATGTTACTCAGTGATAATGTAGCTTTCTAATGACAAAAGAATTATTAAAATCGGTCCAGTACTTTTTGAGTTTATTCGTTACATACAAAAATACAAATCTTTCCTCTTTATAATATTAGTGTAGACTAGTGGCTCCCCGCGGTTTCACCCGCGTTCCCGGGATAAAAAGTAGCCTATGTGTTATTCCAGAACATATTCTAGCTCTGTGCCAAATTTCAAGCAGATCCCTTCAGCCGTTGGAGCGTGAAAGAGTAACAAACATCCATACAAACTTTCGCATTTATAATATTAGTAGGATGAAGCTATAAACCTTTAAAGCTAACCCTCCGTGGACAGCAAGGCGCTTACAGCAATCCAGCTACTCGGTTCTCTTGCCAAAATCGATGAGCTTTGAGCCCCGGGAGACTCCGCGGTGTTAACATAGTTTATGGTTTCTCATTGTACATAGGTAGATTAGGTACTAGGTGATAGGTAGGTACTATATGTTTTCGCCCCGCAGTTTCACTCGAGTTCCCTTGGATTTAAAAAAAATCCCCTGAAGAAAAGTATTATTTACGTTAATCCAGATTACAAGCTATGAGCTTTTGAGTGATTGAGTAACAAACATCCCAACTTTTATATTTAAAGAAGAATTTTATTATTAGTATAGATTTATTTTACGTCTTTGGATGAAATTGGGTGGGAATGTATATAAGTATTTATGCAAAAGTAATCATCAGCTCATAACGCTACGAAAGCCAGTGGTGTGAATCCGTACGTAAGTTTTTAAACTCAGAGGTACGGGCCCGGGATTTGAACCTGCACCCTCGTGAACGTGAGTCGGTGCGTACCCAACTGTGCCACCACGGCTACAAAAGTAAAATATGTAGTAATTTAACCATCTCGTACAATCGTCCAGTTTGCGATGATCCTGCCTGGTCCTATAATTCATTCTTCATACTTGGTGCTCCAATAATAAAATGTCGCTAAATGTAAATAAATGTAAATATATTACTTTTACAAAAAAGAAGAATTCAAAAATTAATTTTGTTTATAACATTGGGGGGATTGACTTGGAAAGGGTATTTGAAATTCGCGATCTGGGAGTTTTGATTGACTCAGCATACACTTTTCGCTCGCACATTGACCATATAACTCTAAAGGCAAATAAAATGCTTGGCTTCATTATACGCATCTCGAAACCGTTCAGGAGAACTATGACCATGACCATACTCTATAATGCCCTAGTTAGAAGTGTGCTTGAATATGGTTCTACCATATGGACACCCAAATATTATGGCCTCATTAATAAAGTGGAATCGGTACAAAAGCGGTTTGTAAGGTATTTGTGTATCAAATCAGGAATTCGTAAATTAATACCAGAATATGTTGACAGAATGCATCATTTTAAGCTTATGAGTCTGGAAAAGAGGCGTTCATTCAACGATTTGCTTATTTTGTATAAAACAGTCAATGGACTAATAGATGCTAATATGATTTCTTATTTTTATTTCAAACTCAGCAAGCATATCCATAGACAACCTCGCCTCTTTCATTTACCAAACACATCTCTAGATGCTTCTTATAATAATCCTTTCCTACGTATGGCCAGGTTATATAATGATTTCAACAATAATCCTGATCTTGATATTTTTTACTTAAAATTTCTTCAATTTAAACGCTTTGTTTACTGTAATCTTCTTGAATCAAATATTTAACACTGAGTGATAATGTATAGCCCTAAGCTTACTTTGTACTACATATTAGTTTTTGTTTTGTTTTCTCTTGTATTTACATTATATTCTTATTTTATTTTTTAATTGTGAATTTTGTATAACAAATTTATTACCTACGTTAGTTTTTTACAAATATAGTACTAACTAAGCTGTACATACCCATTGTTAGTATACATACTCGTCAATGTCTTTATTTTATATTTATATTAAGATTGTTTATATGATTGTATGTATATTGTTGGTGTGTCAAATAAATAAATAAAATAAATAAATAAAGGATGTCCCAGAATTAATTTATTTATGTACCTACCAAGTAAAGTAAATACCTTAAAACTGTAAGTAGCTCCTTGAAAGCGTCCTATTTCCAAATCAATAGAAAGTGTTCTGACGAATGTGGTCCGTATTTGAGTTGGCGTCACTGTCACGCTCGTGCTCCACCGGCTGAGATATAGCTATTATAATATTATCGCTTTGAAACTGCAGAGAATGACATTAATGCATTTGCGTTTATAAAAGCCTTGAATATAGCAAACGATTTTGTGGCACAAATAATACTAAAATCGAGATTAAAACACTGTAACATGATATTTTCTATATGAGATTATCAATTTACTAGTATTAATATAATAGGCAATATGATAAATAAGGAAAGTAAATAACAAGTACCCAGTTACTTATTTTAAAGTATTTGAAATGTTTCCGATTTTCAGAGACGGGTAGTGTCTCTGAAAATCGGAAACATCAGCTCTTTATACTGAAGTCCTAAAGCATTTAATTTTATTTTATTTAATAGGCAACAAGATCTATCGGCACATAAACAAATTACATACAGTATAGCTGTATAGCTATTGTCTTTTCCGAAACAGCATCTACCCTAACACCAAAGCAATTCAATGCCTTCACTAATAAAATACATAATTCAAATAAGATAAAATGTTCAAATAGACCTTCACAAGCACTTATAAACAGCCACTCTTAATGCTCGGTTCTAAAAGTAGCTTTTACTACGATAAGCTAACAAAATTATTCTTAACTGATATAAGTAATTAGACATAATTTACCAACTAAACCGATTAAATTTTAATGTAGTGGAATACAAATAATATGAATATATTTATTCCGGGAACCATTACATTCCCTGGGGACCTAGTAAGCTAGTAATTCCCCGTCGCCTCGCCCGCAGTGTGGCAGCCGCCGCCGCGCGCCGTGGGCGGACCTGTGTGAAAGGAACTATCGCACTCTGACAAATGTTATGATAAAGTCTCACTTATCAATGCAGCTACATCTCTTTAGCTTTACGTATTTAGGGGGCTTTGATTTTAAGTCATTAATGACTGGTTAGTGACCCTTGCGAGCCGGCGGGGGCTCGAATCACACTTTAAACAAATATTGGAAATGAGTTGACCCGTGCAATTTCGTTAGCGTCACTTGCCCGTTTTTGCAACATTTTTGATTAATGGTCCGCTCCTATTCGTCGTAGTGTGATGCTATATAGCCCAAAGCCTTCCTCTATGAATGGGCTATCTAACACTGAAATAATTTTACAAATCAGACCAGTAGTTCCTTAGATAAGCGCATTTAACCAAACACACTCATCAGCTTTATAAATAAGTATAGATAAATATGTCTGTTTGTTCTGGATGTAAGTATGTGGTTCCCATAGAGCTTAGTTTGGAATGATATTGGGCATGTGTAAAAAATGTCGCAAGTCAAAAGAATCCTTTAATTAAAACTAAGTTTGGGTGTTATTTGAGATTTAAGTACTAGCTACAAAGTCAAATTATATATTTATAACCCTTTACCGAATACTTGCATACTTGATTCTAGTACAAATTTCACACTTACAAACTTTTACTTTCTGACGCTTATCTTTCTCAGATGGTGTAAAATCGTCCCAGGATATTTAATTGCGATAAATCAGTCTGGCGCCATAAAGTTGTGCAATTTGTACATCGACGTTACATTTGTCTAGATCAGCAGTTGAATGAAATAAATGCATCTTGTTTATGTGTGCTGCTGTTGCCTTGGAAACTGAGAAGAGAATGGACAATAAACTGTCTGGATGATTTCACCTAATTGATGTATGAGGGACTGTACAATAACCGTGTAGCGACATCTAACGGCTAGATGGGGCTTATATAAAGAAAGAAATCCTATAATGAGTAAGATAACTTCTTCAGTTTTAGCATAATTTATACCTAAATGATATCTAAATATTTAAAATTGCAATTCAGATCTGTATGTTTTATTTTCTGTTTTAATTTGTTGAAATATGATATATATCATAAAATATATATAAATAACCGCGATTTCCAAACCAACCAGCTCAGTAGAAGAACATGCTTATCCAATAGAGGATCTTTAAAACGCTCCTACAAAGCTAACAAAAGAAAATTGCCTGTTTAAAATGCACACATATCTACCCTAATGTATTTATAGATAAACTCACCCGAAGCTAAAATAAAGTTTTATCTATATGCATTCCGCGTCGCCTTTCAATTTAAACCGCGCAAAAATGCATTATGCATCTCCTCGAGACGTCCGCTCGCGATTACCGCCCGCGCCGACTGACTGGCCGCTTGCCAATAATGCTCCAGGCATAGACACCGATGTTTACTTCTATTTTTGTTTATGGTTGTTTATTTCTTTTGTTGCAGGTAATATATGATTGCAACTGGGTTTGTTGTTGGAGTCTAGCGAATATACTGTCAAAAAGTTGACTAACATCTGATAGTAAGTGGTCATCTTCACGTCTAGTCTAAAGTACTCTTGTCGGGCCCTTTTGAAGAGAAACCCTTTATTATAGCCCCGGAAAGTTTAATGTACATCCTAATTGTCTAAAAACATGAAGTTAAAATTCCAACGAAAAGTTAAGCAGGTAAGTACATTTTCAAACAGCGGAAGGATAACTCTTGCTTATACCATATAGTACTACAGGGTAAAATGCCTAAAAATATTCGAGTATATATATACCAACAAAATGAAATAAGTTGTATTTTATGAAAAAGTTGTGATGAAAAGGAATGGTGCTGGCGAATAAGGAAGTCGAGGAATATTAAATACAATCAATTCTAGCTGCGGGACTTGTTACCTCTTTGTGATAAATTCTTAATGGACTCGCTTCATCTCCTGCGCTGTTATATATCTTCTATATCTATCTATCTAATAAATTTAATGTTTAAATATCATTGACTAGTCGGTTGGTTTTGTAGTTGGCGACTCACATCTTCGAATAGTTAATTAAGTGCGCACATAATTTCTAAGTAAATAATATTATTGATACCGAGATTTCAATTTTAGTAGGTTTGACTTATTGGTTGGTTAGGTCAACCATCATTCTTCATGTGCTACGTAAGTATAATAATCAGATCGATTGATTTCTACTCGGAAATAACCTGTATAGACACAAACTACGGCAATCTCAACATATTTTTTAATCTTTGAAACTCATAAATTCCCATTTAAAACTAACCGCATTAAACAAAATCACGTTTACTGGTCGAAATGGCCTCCAATGGGAACTAGGCCACATATATAATTCGGGCTCAATACATAGCGGAGTGATACAGTCGGGAGTGGGCGAAATGGCAGCCCACTTCTGAACAATCTGCATGTCAGAACAGTTCATTTATAATTTAAGTTGCCGCTCTGTCGAACTTAGTTCTGGCTGCTGCTGGTTTAAATGATATTTATTGTGCAAATGGAGTTTTGCTCGAGTCACTGAGTAACATTTAGGTCAATTGAGTTCCAGTGCGGTATTGTAGACACCTGATTGCACTGTGTATATTTTGATGAGTTAAGTGTTATGTTGCTCTAAACTTTGCTGTATCATCCATCCGTAGCTACCGACGTTTGAGTAGTAAGCAAGGGTGTACTTTCGTGTTTCTCTAAATCAGTTATTAAGATTATCATTTTGATCCTTTTTTTACAATTTCTTTACTTCTTAATATCTCATTATTTCTTACCATGAATACGATATTGTTATGGATTAAGGACCTTTATCCTAAATCTTTAGACTAATTTGATGTTTGATAGTTTTAACATAAATATCGTCTAACTATTTGGAATTGGAATGGGCTATTATTTTCGAATGTTAGTTTGAACCATTTAACACGACTTATATAATCGGGCGGCTGATAAAAATAATATGCAAATGAATGAAAACACAACAGAAAGCTTTTAGTTGTATCGCGGCGGAAAGCAAAAAGGAGCAGCTACAAAAACACGGGCACGGGCGGCGCGGGGAGGCGTAACGATGCCATTCGAATATATTCAATAATCCTTTTTTGTATGCACCGGTCCTCGTGCTGATTTGAACATGAACGCTGTCCTAAAGTCTGATGGAAGCTTTGTTATTTGAATGAAATATCAATCTATACTAACTCTAGGTGCCGCCCGTATGAAATTTCAAATAAATCGTCAAGTCGTTTCTGAGGAGTATGGTTACTAACATTGTGAATTTTATATTTGTAGAAGATTATAAAGAGGTAACTTTTGTGAGTTTGTGACATTGTAAGGGGTAATCTCTGGATCTACGAAACAGATTGTCAAAATTATTTTACCGATAGAATGCTACGAGTATATTATTGTGGAGTGTCATAGGCTATATTATATCCCCGTATTCCCACGGGAACGGGAACTACGCGGGTGGAACCGTGCGGAGGAAGTATGTAGTATTCCTAATAGAGATCACATTGTACCAGGTAGATAGATACCGCCTCTGGAAAAATCTAGACTTGCTAATAGACATCTGATTCTATTAAATAAGGTTATTGCTACCAATATATAGACAATAATGACTAATAACAGAACGATATAAAGAAATTAATTTTGCTAGAGAGTTAGGATAAGTTCTGGAAGAGCATATTATATTATTTTTATTAAAGTAAACAAACATGGTCTTCACAGAATAAGCCTCGAAGGATCACAAGTAGTTAATATCAGTTTTGTGTCATCTTAACTATCTATACTAATATTATAAATGCGAAAGTAACTCTGTCTGTCTGTCTCGGTTTCATATTAAAACTAATGAACCGTTTAAATGAAATTTGGTACACAGATAGTCCAGAGCCTGAGAAAGGACATAGCATAGGCTACTTTTTATCCCGGGAAATTGGAAACCGCGTAGAGGCACTAGTAGTAAATACATAAATGTTTTAATAAATATGTATGTAGAGGATTAATTCAATGTTTGTTTATGTATTCAAAAGTAAATTACAGCATCTTCAACAGCAGGCAGATGTCGTGACATAAAGTTGTGTAACACACAATAACATGCAAAGTGAATCAGAGAATGGGAACATGTTTGTGTGTGGTCGTTATTCTCCAGACTAACTCTGGAGAGATTGCAGTATTTGATCTAGAACTAAACCTTTTTCAGCGTTTATAGTCTTTGGGGAAAAGAAGCCTTCAAATGTAAACGAGATTATATTAGACTAGTTGACCCGCGCAACTTCGTTAGCGTCACTTGCCCGTTTTGCAACAGTTTTGAGTGATGCTCCGCTCCTATTCGTCATAGCGTAATGATTTATACATAATCACCTCCCTCTTGAATTACTATCTATTAAAAAACCCGCATCAAAATCCGTTCAGTAGTTTTAAAGATCTAAGCATACAATGGGACAAACAGACGGCGGATAGCCACTTCGTTTTATACTATGTAGTGATATTAGATGCAGGAGGTACGACCTTCTTAAGTAACCTTTTTGAGCTTTTTCTGAATTTTAGATCACTACATAGTATAAAACAAAGTCGCTTTCTCTGTCCCTATATCCCTATGTATGCTTAAATTTTTAAAACGGATTTACGAGGTAGTTTTATATGTGTAATAACATCCATTAAATAGTGGAGAAATACTGTTATTTTTGAGGTTTCTAGTGTGATGTATAAGCATTGCACCCGTGCGAAGCCGTGGCGGGTCGCTAGTTAATTTACATAGATCAACGTTTCGAATACTATAACCAGATTAGAGTACTTACTCCCATTATTTATTTTTAAACTTAACAGAGCTTCTTTATTTCGGGATCGAATTAACTTGGAGCTTTTTATTGCATGGTGCACTATAATTGTGCTTATTTCGCTCGGTCATCGGAGTAAAAGCATCGTTCCCGGATCGTTCCACGTTATAAAACTTCATTAGCTCGTAAAGCTTCGCTCACGTTCGGAAACAAACGTTCAGAAAGCATAATAAACAAAAAAGTGCTTTCGGCGTTTGAGCTGCAGCTCGGATTGCGCGGCTTATGCCATTGGCTGATACCTTTTTTTGTGAACTACCCTATATTTTGATTGATTCTGAACCCTAAAAACAGTTTTAAAAATACTTTCTGCTCTGCATCATTTAACTAACTTAATATACCAAATTCTTATGTCGAAGGTCAACACAAAACATGTGTCGAAATCACATTAGATTTTACGCTTTTTAGTTTATAATTTAAAAACGTCCTATTAGTTAATTAAATGAATTACAAAAAAATACCGATTTTATTCGCAATTAATTCTTATATACCTAAACATAGCTGAGATATTTTTCTCGTAAGATCAAATTTTTACAATTATCATGTAGGTAGGTAGACGAAAATAATATAGCAGGACTTTGGTAGCAGTTATTAATACAAATATGTATGTAAATACTATAGTGAAGTTCGGCGTGTGATGTGTTGTGAGAGAATTATTAAAGAGCACGAAATTAAAATGTCATCAGTTTGTAAATGGCGTTTTAATTAAACGCCCGATTGAGTTCTGAATCATTGTTAATTGGTTCCCACATGGTCAGATTTTCATCGAAATTTCATAAACCATATACACAGACATCACAATATGTATTTTACTAGTGGCTCCCCGCGGTTTCACCCGCGTGCCCGGGGGAACGTAAATTTTCTCGGGATAAAAAGTAGCCTATGTTCTTTCTCAGGCTCTAAACTATCTATGTACCGTTTTTTAGTTTTTAGCGTGAAAGTGAAACAGACCGAGTTACTTTCGTATTTATAATATTTATATAGATATGTATTCGAATAATTTAAAATCATACCTATTACATGTGTATTTAATAAGTGCAAATAATTACAACAAAAAACAGACATAACCACTCACGTTGAAGGAAAGAATCCAAACTGTATACTAAAACATCATGTTTTAATTAAACCCAACATATTCTTTTGACAACTATTGTGTTTTCTTCGGTCATTAATAACTCGCTTGTTTAAAGTTTAAGCCGCGTCTCGGAGCAGAAACAATGGCGGATGCGATGCTATCTCGTAAAGGGACACCTGAAGATACCCGAGTTTAAATACCAGGTGCATATAAAGCCCGTGAGCTGAAACAATAGCTCGCTCTTAATATAATTGTCAAACAAACATTATTTATTGTTATACAACGTTCACCCTCCGTCCACTAAACACGCCGTTGAATTCTGAACTTTATACCCCAACAACACAGTTCAAATATGAAAATGAAGGTTCAGAAGTGGTATTAACGATCTTTACATACTTCAGATTACTGAGGTGTTTTTTTTTGTGTTCATTCAAGATTGAACCCTGGTATGTTGTGGGGGAGTTTAAAATAGAAGTATTGGGTTGTTATAAGTGTAGGGGCTGCAAGCGGGTGTGTGGCCCGAGGGAAATGGTTCCGATAATGGTCAGCAAATATTGACCTTCTCGAATCACATGTAGGTATAGTCGGCATTAAGCAATTATTTTTGTGACGCTTGTGTTTTTCCGTTGCAATTACGATAATTATGTTATAGATTAGAGAATTGGTATTTAGTCAAAATACGTTAGAGAGGTACCACAATCAGTACAGCAGTATATGTAAATGTACCTATATGATATCTTGGGGTTGCCCGGTTGGCTTTGTGGTTAGTGACCCTGACTTTAAGCCGCGGGTCGTGGGTTCGAATCCCACCCAGGACAAACATTTGTACATTATGAATGAATATGTCTGTTTGTCCTGTGTCTGGATGTTAATATCTATATAAGTATGTATTTAAAAAGTAGTATATATAGTATATCAGCTATCTGGTTACCATATCACAAGCTCTGCTTGGTTTGGAATCAGATTGGCCGTGTGTGAAAAATGTCCCAGGATATTTATTTATTTATTTATTTAAAAGTTAAGAGAATTAGTATTTATTCAAAATACGTTAGAGAGGTACCACTGTATTTTCAAATGAATGATATCTAGATTTTGTGCCAAGTCCGGTCCTCTCATTCCTCTAAAAGATTTTAACAACTCAACATTACTAAAGCACTCAACTAGAATTGTACCAAATCCAATAAAATACCGTCGTAAAAGGATAAAATATTCAGTTTGTGACTTGTTATATTCTGGAGCCTTTGAAATATTTAGGTTTTATTTTATTCAGTATAACTTTTCAAACTAAATTTAAAATTCGCCATAAAAAGCTATTATTTAGAATCTGTTTCAAAACAAGCGGTTGCCTGCACAAAGGGTATGCGGGAGCGAGTCCCACGTTGGGCGCCAGTAAAGATGCCACTCAAGTCATTGTTTATTTGCTTCACTTTGACGTTCGTGCTGACAAATATTATATAACTTTTGGTCTGAAAATGACGAGTCACATGTATGTGTAACTTTCCTAGTTGCATTACGAAGTAGGTATATACTAACTCAAAAGTAACAAAGAATAAAATATACTTAGTTTATGTATGAAGAATAGTAAAGATGCTATTTATAATCAAATATTTTGTATACGAAAGTCACGCACGAACCACAAAACTTTACGAAATGCGAAATATCCAACTAAAACTTATAATACAATCAACATGCCTTAAAATTGTTCCATGCAATAGTAAAACTTTTGATAATTCTTAACTCTATATTCAAATAGTAAATTTATTGGTCTAAGTAGGTCGATGTTCAGACAGAATACATGTCGTAACTTTGCTCTATATAAATCTTATCTACTCTTCTATTTTGTCAAATTTTAGTTACACCAAAACTTGCATGTTTCAAAGCAATGTTGGCCGAACCGTACGAAAAAAAGTGTGTATCTGTAGCTTAGGAACTATAAATAGCTTCGTAAAGGCTTTGGAATAGCCCACTAAAAGCGTATAGGATTATGGCGCGAGGTCAGGTGTCCCCTGGGAGCCATTGGCGAGAACAATGCGTTTTATTGTGGCCCCACGTTGGGCGCCATATTGCCGCCATGCAGGACTGCCAACGTCTACGTATAAACATTTCAAATGGAAAATAGTAGCCGATGGGAGCATTTCTAGTTTTATGATTTCGGAGTGTATAAATTGTTGAGTGACTAATTTGCCCTCACATCCCCCTATCTGGGTTTTATTGATTTAAATAGCTTTTACCTACCCAATGAATAAGGTTTTCTTGTAATTTAATTAATTTCGTTTCGACGGTTTTCAATGTGATGTTAGTTAAAAGATCAAAAGTTGCTGTACATGTTTGTTGAACAAAACTTTATCCTCGCATTTTAAAGAGGTTGATATTTACATGGTTTTATTTCAAATAAAAAAATCTTAACCGAAGTTTTAATTATATATATTCAAAGTAAGTAAATTAAAATCGTTTGAAGATAAATTAAAATAACTCGACGATGTGTGCTCCCTTTTAATAATCCATTTATTTCATTGGAATAAGCTCGATGTTAACTAAGGTTTGGATATCATATCGTCAAGCTTAAAGTCAATATTGATTTGTCCTGTCTGTACGTAAAGCATGAGGGTTGAGGGTAGCCCTCCCACGGGACTCATCCTCGAGACGGTGAGAGAGCGAGCTTTGTGGTGGCCCCACGTTGGGGACCATTATGTTTTTCTACGACTTTCATCTGCATGAGAGTTTTGTTTTGTTTATTCATCAGCTATATAATATTAACTAGCGAACCCGGCAGATTTCGTTCTGCCCATTAGCGCCACCTACCGGGTCTAAATTGATGTATCTATACTAATATTATAAAGAGGAAAGATTTGTTTGTTTGTAACGAATAGGCTCCGAAACTACTGGACCGATTTCAAAAATTCTTTCACCTTTGGAAAGCTACATTATCCCCGAGTAACATAGGCTATATTTTATCCCTGTATTTCCACGGGAACGGGAACTACGCGGGTCAAACCGCGCGAGGGCGGCTAGTCAGCTATATAATATTAATGAGTGTTCTTAGTTTTTGATTAAACTGTTATAATATGCTATTCTAAATTACTTTTAGGGTCACATTTCATTTAAAATAAACGATGATATTTTTCTCTTTATTCATATTAGAACGGTTAACCTTTGAATAAATTGTTTCATAAAATATTCCTGTGACTCCGACTAGACGAAAAGCATAAAAAATATTGATCGTATAACGTTGTTTATAGGTATTGTTTTCTTTTATCGGTCCCATGAGATATCTTACCTTAGGGTAGAGCATTTGTGCTCTGCCACACAATTTTGTATTCCCCATAGACAAACATACTACAATGTTGTGTGCCGCCTTTTGTGCATGGGTTTTATGTGATCCCGAAACTATTTCGTGTTCATAGTGACGCGGTTTGTGCACTTTTCTATGATTAGACTTTGTTTTACTGCCAATATGTTTCATTCGTTTCGGAGTTTCCAAGTATGTTATACTACATATATACATAGTATACTTATAACATAAAAGTATTTAAGAGTCTAGCTGGCTCTTTATAGTTATAGTTTTACAACAGTTTGTGTTTTTCTCTTAATAAACATCTAACCAGGTAATTCTGGCAATTTATTAAACCAATCCAGGTGGTAACAATATTTAGATTTAATATCATTCTGAGGACGATAAAAAGCAGAATGCAATGTTAATACTAGTCTAGATAAAACAGTCATATCGCTTATTACAGTCTACTGCCCAAATTCAAAAGTAACTAGATATCTAACAATACAGCTGAGATTCAGTTGTTATCTCTAAGCTGTTAATCATAATCTCACTGGTAAATGAAGTTACGGCCGAAGGTAGCACTCAAAGCTTAAAGCCCAAGATTAGGTTCAGTGTAGCGCAGCTGTGCGCAGTAAAAGCTCGCTTTCATGTATCAGCTAAAAGCACTTACATAACTGAGAATAAATGTAGGTACTATAAAAGCACATAAAATGAACATAGTTGTTACTTATAACATTACTAGTGGCTCGTCGGTTCCCGGGGAATCTTCAATTTTCCCGAGATAAAAAGTAGCCTATATCCTTTCTCAGGTCCTAGACTATCTGTGTACCAAATTTCATTTAAATCGGTTCTGAAGTGTTGGCGTGAAAGTGAGATTGACGGACAGAGTTACTGTCGCATTTATAATATAAGTATAGATAATTAATAATATAGATTAATAATATAGATTCCAACTAGAATCATCATATCAGATCTCGTATCTTGTTTACTTCAGTATGTAATAAGCGTTTAATTGCTCACTAGTTGCCTCCGCGCGGTTTTACCCGCGTAGTTCCCGTTCCCATGGGAATACAGGGATAAAATATAGCCTATGTTACTCAGTAATAATGTAGCTTTCTTATGAAAAAATAATTATTAAAATCAGTCTCGTACTTTTTGAGTTTATTCGTTACATACAAAAATACAAATCTTTCCTCTTTGTAATATTATTGTAGTGTAGTGTAAATTAAACATAATAAGAGCGTTTATAAAGCTGTAATTGTAAACTAGGGTCGTATTTTTATGAATATAAATTGTTTGATTTGCTGGTTAACGTCTATCCAATGATTATATAATAATGTAAAAAAGTAATGATTTATTTAAAAACTGTGGTTGGCTTAATTTGCTTTAAATATATTTTATGGCAGACATACATAACTACATACATAACTATCCTGAATTCTTAACAAATGGCCAATGAAATCAAATTAGAAAATATATAATGTGTATTGTTTGACAACATTGACAGCCCGGTTGGCTTTGTGGTTAGTGACCCTGACTCTCAAGCCGCCGGTCGTGGGTTCAAATCCCATCCAGGACAAACATTTGTATGCATGAATATGTCTGTTTGTTCTGTGTCTGGATGTAAATATCTATATAAGTTTGTATTTCAAAGCAGTATATGTAGTGTATCAGCTATCTGGTTACCATATTACAAGCTCTGGTATCAAATTGGTCGTGTGTGAAAAATGTCCCAGGATATTTATTTATTTAATATCTAATTTAGTGTCTTCAAGTTAATAGTTATTGAACAACTAGGTACAGTAATTATCATAGTCATTAATCTAACACCCTCCGTTATTTGAATTGACATCAAAGAGGGTTAGTTATTACACTCCAGACTTTAATGTGCTCGTTAAAATAGGTACTGTTTCATTGCTCATAATATATCATTTATTGCATAATAGGGATCATAGCCGTGGTGGCTCAGTTGGGAACAGACCCACTCATGATAATAAGGGGGCAGGTTCAAATCCCTGACCCGTACCTCTGAGTTTTATCAAAACTTACGTACGGATTCACACCACTGGCTTTCGGTGAAGGAAAACATAGTGAGGAAACCTGCATGCCTGAGATGTCACAATCAAAGACATGTGAAGTCCGCCAATCCGCACTAGGCCACCGTGGTGGACTATGGCCTAGACTCATTGATAGGGGAGGCTCGAGCTCCTCGGTGAAGACGTATATAAGCTGATGATGAGGGATCGATCATGCCCAGTGGTAATTTGAACCAGCTTTACATCGTCAATAAGAATAAATTCGTCGCATTTTATCAATAAAAATAATTGTATCCATTGTTAAAACGCCATAACTTCTAAACTATGGTAGTAAAAAAGTATTTTTACGGCTCGAGGTCGTTGAACTGTAATAATTTGACAGGTCTTGTCTAGGTGAGGTGCGGGTGCGGGAGGGAGAGGGCTAGAGTCTTGTAGCAGACAAGTAAATTACTTGTCATTTTCATGTCACAACTTATTTGATCGTTATCATTGCATGATATTATTTGTAAAGGTAAATGGAACATTTTTATTTCTTTAACAAATTGCTTGAATTTGTATTAGCATAAGACTTTCAATCTAAAAAATATGTTATTTTATATGTTTATTTAAATTGGGTACAAGTTTGACTTTTGTGAGTAGCTTCTGATCTTTTAACCGTAAATGTGCTGTACTGTATTTATTGCCCTAGACCTGTTTAGTAATATAAAGGTTACTGTCATACAACGAGTTCCAATTCGATTGAAATTATATAAATTAGTTCGTTCTCGAAATACAAACATGTATTATTGAGCCCAATACTACGAAATCAGAATATAAACAATGACTCTCTATTCGCGAAGCCAACTGAATAATTTGATGTAACAGAATATTTGTATGGTTCTATCTAAATGCAAATACTACCACTGTACCGTTCGCTGTAAAAATATTATACACGAAACTATAGTTCATGTGTATGTCTGCAGCGTTGAATTTTGACTAGGTACTAACTGCAGTCCAAATTACTGGCAGTTGCTTAAAATTTAACTACTTCAGTTCATTACTTCATTTCAGTATCTAGCTCGAATCTTGCTCGAAGCTATAAATAAACAACAACTTTAAGAACCGTACATAAAAAGGCAAATGTATGTATTAACTTACCCGTAAGCTTGGCGCCCAACGTGGGACCGCTCATCCGTCACCCACCGCGTGTAGCCCGGATGTGTCAACAAACGCTCCCCACAAGACACGCATCTTGTGATTGTGACTTTTTGCTTTGTGCATTTTGCTTTTAAGCCTTGTATTTTGGCTATAAGACCCGTTATTTGTTATTTTTGCAGTCTTTTGTTTCATAAATTGTACATCAATTCAAATATATTTAACTACTTACATCAAATGTATTCTATATTAAGCCTGCAAGAGCATCTTTGGTCATTTTTGTCATAGTTGTTGCCCACACATACCACTACATTCTAAGTGATGTATTTCAATAACAGTAATTTTAACCTACACTGATAAAACCTCCTTAATACAAATCATGATTAGCTAAACCTTGAATGCTTAAAAATTTATAGATTTTTAATGCATAGAATACTAAATATAGACTGTGTTTATATATAGTTGGCTTTCTGATACAAATATCTATTAAAGTGAACAGACGATGTAAGTAAACAATGGCGCCCAACGTGGGGCCTCTCATCAGTCACCGCCCTCAGAATGTGTCAACATACACACGTTCCCGACACGTGTCTTGCGATTGTGTGTGTTCACGTGCTGATGCTGCAACTTATTATTTGTTAGATTATGTTTGCAACTAGCTTATGACATACGTGCTTTGATACTCCCTCCTATTTATTTCTTTAATGAAAAATTACATGTAAAACTTGTATACGCTTTAGATACCTTTTCAAACGGCGTTAAAGTCTAATATATTAAGCCAAAGAGTTATTATTAGACGAAGAAACAATTACATCGTCTAATAATAACCTATGTTCCGAAGTGAATAATTAAACCTTTCCTATTCCCCGCGTCATAACTTCACAAGATGTCAAGACGAACACACGTGGCCGCGTGACTGATTGCTTTCATCACGGCTTTACATGTTCTCGTTATTTCGTACTACAACGGTTTTCATAACCCTTTACCCTAAATCCTTCACTTCAAATCTTGTTTATTAAATTCTCGACGCATGTTTTTATTCTTATTTTTTATACTTGAGGAAAAGGGAACCTTATTCGCCATTATTGTGGATGTTTAATAAATGGTGTTTTGAATAAGTTGGTGAGTTTTTGACGGTTCTTCTCAGTTGTATGCTTATTCAAATTCTCTAAAAAATCTTTAATGGTAGTAGCAAGAATTTCATTAGTGCTCTATTAGGATATACGCATTATAAGGATGCTTTTATCTGCTCATAATTAAATTACAACATTTTAACCCGAAATCTTCTCGAAGGACCAAAAACTTACTAACGTTACCAAACTCATCAAAGCTTCGAAATTGAGTGTTCTACTGAGAAGACCGGACAAAGCGCATGTCGTGTCGACAAGTGGTAAAACAGGCTCGTTATAGTAAACCCAGAACGCGACCGGTCGTCAATATTAGCGCTGGGTTATCCCAATCGTGATGTCTGCGCGCGGTGCGGCGGGGCACGCGATGGGCGCCTGCAATTGTTCCACTGGTTATGGGACTAATTAAATATTTATGTAACTCTTTACCTTTTTTTTATATTCTCTTATACCACTAGAGTGGCAAACACGCATACGGTCCCACCTGATGGGAAGCGGTTACCGTAGCCTATGGACGCTTGCAACACCAGAAGCGTCACTCACGCGTTGCCGACCCTATAAAAAAGGGAGCAACTGTATAGGCAGTGAAAGGGACAAACCTTTAGATGTAATTATCTATACAAGTATTTATTTAAAAGTAGTATATGTACGTACATAGTGTATCAGCTATCTGGTTACCATATTACAAGCTCTGCTTAGATTGGAATTAGATTGGCTGTGTGTGAAAAATGTCCCAGGATATATTTATTTATTTTTATTATTTACTTCCTTACCTTTCGCCCCGCGGTTTTACCTGCGTAGTTCCCGAAAGAATTAGAGGATGAAATAAAGCCTATGTGATGATAATGTAGCTTTTTATTGGTGAAATAATTATACAGATCGGTCCTGTAGTTTCGGAGCCTATTCAATACAATCAAATAAAACAAAATTATATCTTTCCTCCTTTTTAGTATAGATTAAAATGTAGTCCCCGTTTCTTCCATCGTGGGTTACAAGTTGATTTATTCCAAAGGTTATGCTTATATTTTTTGACGTTTATACTAGGGTCATCCTTCACTCTGTGATTCCAAAGTACATCCAAACTAAGTGACGCTTGTACATTGGTAAGCAGATACACTACGTATGAACCATGTACTTATATATAATACATATTCCCATCTAGACACAATATGCATTTAAAATACGATAATATAGACGATTTTTAACAAATACTTCATACTAATAAAATGTTCTCAAGTTTAAATTCGGGATATTTAGCTCCAATTCGTGAAATACCTTTTCATTGAATCGAATTCGGATTTTTATTCCAATACCAATGTGACATCGGCTCGTAAAGTTTTAAGATGCACAGTTAATAAAATTCAAATGATTCTGTGAAGTTGGGAGATTGCGCCCTTCGTAATGGGCTTAGACCTCGCCGTATATAATAATTTGAGGAATTTAATAATGAAGCCAATGGTTGGTAATTATTCGGGATTGCCGCTGTACGCGCCGCGTGCGCCCTGCGCCCTGCGCGTTCATACTAGCTGACAATAAGTATCCTATTAATATCCTGACTAATATTATATATGCGAAAGTAACTCTGTCAGTCTGTCTGTCTGGCTCGCTTTCACGCTAAAGTACTAAACCGATTTAAAAGAAATAGTCTAGAGCCTGAGAAAGGACATAGGCTACTTTTTATCCCGGGAAAATGGAAAATCTCTCGGGTACGCGGGTGAAACAGCGGGGAGCATGTTTGTTATTCTTTCACGCGTTAAGGGATCTGGATGAAATTTGGCACAGACTTAGAGTATGTTCTGAAAAACCACATAGACTACTTTTTATCGTATAAAAATTGAAGTTGATCTGGGAATGCGGGTGAAATCGCGTTATAAAATCTGCAACAAAATATTTTGCAATATGGTCTGGATAAATAAATAAAAAATCTAAATCTTTATGTGTTTAAAAATAGTGGCCATGCAATGTGTAAAAATATCCCAGGATATTTTATTTATTTAAACTAAGTTCCAAGCACCCGCCTGTGTGTACCGACGCTGATCGAACTCGCGACCCTTACTACACCCCGAGCTATTTCCTTGCGTCCGGGGGTTACTTGCAATGCTCATTTATTATTAGGGTTCCTTGAAACACGACAAAAAACTAAGCGTGTCTTGACGTCATGTAGAAATCGCTTCGCACGTATGCAATGCTTATACATCACATTAGAAACCTTCAAAATTGACAGTGTTTCTCTCACATATTCTGCATGTATTGTATATAAAAACCTTCCTCTTGAATCACTCTATCGATTAAAAAAATCGCATCAAAATCCGTTGCGTAGTTTTAAAGATTTAAGCATACATAGAGATATAGGGACAGAGAAAACGACTTTGTTTTACACTATGTAGTGATATTTAACTGTATTGCTACTTTTACTAGTTAGTTCTATCATTATATTAATGTATTGTTATATACTTACACTGAAGTTTTCACATTTCGGTATTCTACAGAGCAATAGTTAGTGTTCGTTACGAAAAATGCACCCAACGTTGACAGCCCGGTCGGCTTTGTGGTTAGTGACCCTGACTCTCAAGCCGCGGGTCGTGGGTTCGAATCCCACCCAGGACAAACATTTGTATGCATGAATATGTCTGTTTGTCCTGTGTCTGGATGTAAATATCTATAATATGTATGTATTTAAAAGTAATATATGTAGTATATCAGCTATCTGGTTACCATAACACAAGCTTCATTTGAAGCTTACCTTGGAATCAGATTGGCCGTGTGTGAAAAATGTCCCAGGATATTTGTCCCAGGAACGTAACAACGTCGATCTTGGGCAAATTACTGCTATTAGCTTTCATAAAACCTGCTCCTTAATTTAGGGTCCTAAAAAGTACCTTATAGAATTAGATGTTTGGCAACGTACGGAACCTCAAGTATACCCGACCTACATATGGCGAGGGGCGCAAGGGGATGACAATAGGGTATGTGTGCCACTGTGCTATGGGGTCTTACAACCCCATGGGGTTCCGGCTGTGAGCTCCAGGAACAAGTGGAATATTGATATGTGGATTTAGTATCAGATCTAAGAAATAGATGGAACACCTAGGTATAGGTATATGTTCTTTAGAATTGCCTATGAATAAATTCAAGAAACGAGGCAAGTCAGCTTTGGTTCAGAAGTCATATTACAGTATAAATGATTATATTAATGATGAGGCCTGGGTATAGCGCTCGTTCTAGCAGTACTAATATTGTACTAAAAATTTGTTTAGAAAAGAGTAGTTGTTGAGTTTATTGCCGGCTCTTCTCATCAAAAGCAACCTTCCGAACCGAGCATTAGACGTTTCATGAGTGCCTGTGAAGGCCTATTTGAATTAATAATATTATTTTTTTTTTTCATTTCATTATAACTAGTCTTATAATACTAGGTATTTGCTACAAATTCGTTGCAAATTGCGTTTGTTAATACAATCATTTCTTTATACATCTACATCTATCTATAGTTAGGTACGTTAAAATTTTGTTTTGTTTATTTGTTTGCATTGAATAAGCTCCGAAACTATTCGACCCATTCGACCCAAAAATTCCTTCACTGTTGGGAAGCTACGCTATCTCTGGTGAACATAGGCTATATTTTATCCCCGTATTCCGTTAGTATTTTAGTGTAATTTTGCTATGTGAAACAGTCGCTTTAATTTTATTTACCTGTACTGATATTATAACGAAGAAAGATTTGATCATTTGTAAATAATGTTAGCATTGTCTACACTAATATTATAAAGAGGAAAGATTTGTATTTTTGTTTGTCTATACTAATATTATAAAGAGGAAACATTTATTTGTTTGTTTGTTTTTAATGAATAGGCTCCGAAACTACTGGACCGATTTCAAAAATTCTTTCACCTTTGGAAAGCTACATTATCCCCGAGTAACATAGGCTATATTTTATCCCTGTATTCCCACGGGAACGGGAACTACGCGGGTATAACCGCGCGGAGGCAGCTAGTAACGAATTAACTCAAAAAGTACTAGACCGATTTCAAAAAATTTTTCACCGTTGGAAAACTACATGATCAGGGAGTAACATAAAAAAAAAAACAATATATTTATATATTTGATATCATCTAGTCATATATAATCTTTCTACGGTCAGCCATCAAAATTCGATGAAAAAAAAATCGTCTCATCTCAAGATACTCTCATCAAAGTGTTCCGACGAAATGTGTTAGAGTTAACCACGTGGAAAATTGTTTCCGATACCCGAAGTACAACCCCGAGAATGTTAGGGTTGAAGGGAACCGCTTCATGCGCGCTGGTCATTGGTCGCTGGTACGGTTGGATCGTGATTTTTACTCCGCCGGTTGATTCTGTGACGTTTTATGGCGACCCTAAGTATTATAGGTATTTTTTTAGAAAGGATGTTTTTTATCTGGAACAAAATTTGATTTGGCTTTTCAGGCGTGTCTTTGTGGTAATAATGAAATGAAATAAATTTATTTATTCAATTAGGCCTTCACATTAGGCGGTAGGTATTGTAAATATATAAACACTGGTAGCTCCCCGCGGTTTCACCCGGGATAAAAAGTAGTCTATGTCCTTTCAAGGGCTTTAGACTATCAGTCTACCAAATTCAATCCAGCTTTTCATTAAACAAAGATTTTTTTTTTATTTCGGAGCCGTTTGGCTTATAAATAAACAAACGTAATATCTTTCTTCTTTATAATGGTCCAAGATCCAGATTTAAATGTTTACTAATCTATATATTTTGTTCTTATTTTGGTTGTCATGTGTATCGTGTACTTAAATAAATAATATTAGTATACAAATATATAGAGATAAAAATCCTCACAGTATTACGCAATAAACAAGCCTCAACATCTAATATTTGCTTTTAAAAATTATTTAGCTAGGGTGGCGCCCCCCGGCTCCCCCTGCATTTAACCGATAATAGCCCTTCTTAATTGTGATTTATGGTTCAAACTCGCCTAATGAAATATTAACGAGGTAGTATTCCTTATCCTTAGGGAATGCGCTTCGGTACTTTGGAGAAAACGCTTACGATATGTGCTTTTATAGGGTAAATAGCTTATATACAACTTTTACTTGGGTATCAGAGCTTTTAAGTTACATTAAGGTGATAAATAAGACATAATAGTAACCTGTAATAATACTAATCATTTTATTGTATGGTATGTTTTTTTTTTATATTTAGTTTTAGATGTATATAATTAAATTTAATAATGGTTGTACATATATTGATGGTTGACAATGAAATAAATATATGTATTTATAGTAACCTTGGTAAAATAGAGATGGAGAGAATCTAAACTAATATTATAAAATGGTAAAATAAAAATAAGTTTTTTATTTAAAACGTAAAATTTTCATATATAGGTTTTCATATCACAAGCTCTGCTTACTTTAGAATCAGATTGGCCGTGTGTGAAGAATCACCCAGGATATTTATTTATTTAACTATAATAACAAACTTGTGCGTTTATCGTATTAATAGGTAGGATAACTTATAAGCAACTTTTAAAACCCAATTCCACCTCTCATCGGTTTCAGGAAACTTCCACAAACTGTAACTTTCTTCGATACATTGTTACGGTGCCATTAGGATTAATGGAGTTTCGACCCTAAGTGCCTAGTGACAAGATTAAAAGTCCAACGGCACGGTGTTAATGGACTCGCTGATAATTTGTTTAAAGCTCAATATCTTATAATGGTGTTGTTCCACCCCATTGGAATGTGAACCTTATGTTTAACTGTTTTAAGTTGAAAATTCAATACAAAGTTTGTAGTGTCATTAAATATGGGTACAACTTGAGTTAGAATATAGATGAGGACTAAATAGATGGACGAGTAAGCTCAGTGTAATAGGTCTTGGGTAGTGTTGAGATCGGTTCCCGGGTCGGACAACTCGATCATCATTCTGCATATTTGATTTTATTTATGTGCCCTATGTATTAATTGACTTTTTTGCGTTAAAACGACAAGCAAAAGTTTTTCAGATAAGACAGATAGATACTTCTGAAACACTGAAATTCTTGCATTTATATAAAACTAGCGTCTGCCCCGCGGTTTCACTCGCGTTCCCGGGGGATCTTAAATTTTCCCGGGATAAAAAGTAGCCTACCAAATTTTAATAAAATTGCTCCAGCCGTTTAGACGTGAAGAAGTAACAAACATACACACTCACAAACTTTCACCTTTATAATATAAGTGTGCATATAATAGATAGCTTCCGTCCCGCGGTTTCACCCGCGTAGTTCCCTTTTCCGTAAGAATTCATGGATATAATACTTATAGCCTATATTTTCCTCGATAAATGGGCTATCTAACACTGAAAAATTTGTTCTAATCGGACCAGTAGTTTCTGAGATTAACGCGGTCAAGCAAACAAATTCTTCAGCTTTATAATATTAGTATAGATATGTGTTTTTGCAGTTTTATATAGTTATCCTACTTTAGGATAGCAGAATCCATACTAATATTATAAATGCGAAAGTAATTCTGTCTGTCTGTCTGTCTGTCTGTTACGCTTTCACGCTAAAACTACTGAACCGATTTAAATTAAATTTGGTACACAGATAATCCAGAGCCTGAGAAAGGACACTGGCTACTTTTTATCCCGGGAAAATTGAAAATCCCCCGGGAACGCAGGCGAAGCCGCGAGGAGCCACTAGTACTAAATCTTTAAACGCTCCGGACACACGATAAATAAGGCACCATCTTGAGCAGACTTGAGAGCGTCGAGTGAACGCTCCAGAAACAGTTTAAAATCAAGTGAAATTACTTAGAAAATTAAAGTGAATCTTAAGTCTAGACGCTGCACATTTTGCGACTAATTGCAACCAGACACACACACAGGCAAATCTGTCTACACCAAATGCTAGGTTATAGGTTCCCCATATTCTTTAAAAAAATCTAGATTTAGTAAATACACTGTTAAATATCCAGGGCCATTTTCACACGGTCAAACTAAGCAGAGCTTGTACTGTATCTAGATAGCTGAAATACCACTTTTAAATATATCATCACTAGTGGCTCCCCGCGTTTTCACTCGCTTATTCGGAAGATCTTCCATTTACCCGGCATAAAAAGTACACAGATCACATTATAGGCGGTATAGGCACTTCTTGAATACAGACGCTTCTATCCTTCGTGGTTCCAACCACATGAAATGAAAGAAAGAAAGAAGAAAATTTCTTTCTTTCTTTCTTCTTTCTATTTATTCCAAATCCAGCTTACTTAACCTAACTGGTCCTCTGACCTTGTAACCATGTTGGACCAAACATTTGTGCCAACTATTCATTGTAGATCAATCATACGAGCGAGGACCGGAGACCGGTATGTCTCCATTTGTCATGATGCGATCAGTTTTTGTCACTACATGAGTTATTGTCATGAGACTGAACAACCTTAGCTTCAGAGACAAATTGATATTGTAACTAACTGACCCGCGCAACTTCGTCGTTTGCACTCTTTTTTATGATCAGCGGTAGACGTCCTAGGGTTGAAATAATATGATAACCTAACTAATATTATAAATGCGAAAGTATTTCTGTCTGTCTGTCTCGCTTTCACGCTAAAACTACTGAGCCGATTTAAATGAAATTTGGTACACAGTCTAAGAAAGGAGGCTACTTTTTATCCCGAGAAAATGGAAATCTCCCGGGTATACCGCGGGGAGCAACTAGTGATATATATAAGCTATGTTTTCATCCCAACATGACGCACAGGAGTGTGAGTGAAACCGCAGAACTATAGCTAGTGGGATACAAGAAGGATATATAACGCGATTGCCCCGTGAGTCATCGTATCACAGAATCGGGTCAGATGTCCCGATGCTCCCTCCATGCGGGCAATTTCCGTCCGCCGCCATACTAGTTCCGCTGCCTGAGAGCTTCCACAGAGCTTTGGCTGGACACACAGATAACTAAACTTTTGTATATAGGTTAGCTTTTAACTTCTCGCGGTTTCACCCGCGTGTTTAGGAGACCACCAATTTTACCGTGATTAAACGTAGCTTATGCCCTTTCCCATGATGTAGTCTAGGCTAGTGTTTAAATAAATATCCCGGGACATTTTTGACACATGCCTAATCTGATTTCAAACTAAGCTGATAAACTACTTTAAAATATGTATTTTAATAAGGTATTTACATCGAAACACAGAACATTAAGACATATTCATGCATTCACATGTTTGTTCTGAGTGGGATTCGAACCAAGACCGGCTGAAAGTTAGGGTCACAAAGGCAAGGTCTATCAAAAATACGTAAAATCGTAAAAATTTAATTATCTACATATATGTATGAGTATGTGCCTATTTATTTGTAGTATATGTAGTATATCAACTATTTGGTTTCCACATTACAAGCTCTGTTTAGTTTGGAATCAGATTGGCCGTGTGTGAAAAATGTCCCAGGATATTGATTTATTTATTATTTATTATTTTAAAATACCTGACGAGTACATGAAATGTTACCGAGAACAATCCAGCGAATAAACGAGCCAGCTTATCTGGGACAAAGTATTAACACTCAAAGTTAAACTCTAAAAATACTGAATAATGCTGAATATAAATGTCACAGAGTATCCAAGTGGGAGAATAGCTGTTTTAAAAACTTCACAGTTTAGAAAGCGAATAGATTTTCGCTTTGAAAGTAGAATTACATTATTTGTTGCTCCGAGGAATTTATGCATCATTTATTCAACTAAATCACAAGTTACACAATTTATTCATAAATAAGTAGGTACCTTTCAACATGTATGTATAAAAGAAAGTTCCTGAAATAATGAAATGTTCCCTTTATATATGAATTTTGGTACACAGATAGTTTGTAACCGAGATTAAAATATAGGTCACTTTTTATCCTGGAAAAATTGTAGATCCCGGGAAACCGCGCGGAGCCACTAGTTAAGTATAATTATTTACATTCTATTTACACTAATATTATAATGAGGAAGATTTGTTCTTAAGCTTGGTTCCGCAACTACAAGACCAATCTGAATAATTATTTCACCAATAGAAAGCTACATTATCAGGGAATAACATAGGCTATATTTTATCCCTATATTCCAACGGGGACGGGAACTACGCTTATGAAACCACGCGACGTCACTTATCTTCTTCCTGCCCAACGCTAAGGCAGGGTCGGCACAACATGTGTTTTTCTTCCACTCCTTCATCAGTCATCCCTCCCTTCCTCCACATATCAGCTATCATACAATCCATCCATACTTTCTTCGGTCTTACTCTTCTACCATCTATTTGCAGATTCATAATTTTCGTCGTAACGTAAATATAAACAGCACCGCAGGGCGAGGTGGCTAATAAATAATTCAACCGTCACCTCTCCTCTCCCAGATCCTGGAACCTCAAAGGGACTCGACTCGACTCTTCCCTAAACGAATTACCGTCGCCAGAGTGTCAACGGATATACCTACAGGTGACACTGACGCGAGTTTCGGAAATGTTTTATCCGATTTCATTATGGTACTTACGATGAAATATACTGGTAGTAATTTTAATGTACATATATAGAGTTAAGAACTATGCTAATATTGTGAAGCGAAAGAGTTTGTTTGATTGTACGTGCTTATCTCATTAACTACTGGTTCGAAAAGTCTATTTATCGAGGACTGCTATAAGATATATAACATCACTCTACGACCAATAGGAGTGAAGCATCAATGAAAAATTTGCAAATTTGGGGAATATGTGACGCAGATAAAGTAGCTGGTCAGCTAGTCTTAAATATTTGCACTGAGATTTGTAATATATGTTAATCTAGTTATTTAATTTGATGTCTGTAGTAACACTTTTGTTTATACATATTTGGAATAATAATAATAAAGTTTTTTTTCGGTAAGGTGTCCGCGGAAGGTTTCGCGGTGTGCCTATAATAATAATAATAATAATAATATAAGCCTTTATTCAGACAAAATAGTTACAAAAATTTTTAAATGAGTGACTATGATGAGTCGTTGACACCGACAACTTCGTCTGTTTGCCCAGCTTTGGCAAAGGCCTCCTCCATCTCTTTCCACTCTGCTCGGTTTAGCGCTGTCCTGGTCCATGTCTTTCCTGCTATTGCCTTTATGTCGTCTTCCCATCTTCGGAACTGTCTGCCTGGTTTTCTCTTCCTATTTCTAGGGTACCAAAACACTATGTTTTTGTTCCATTTTTCGAAGCCTCTTATTGTATGACCTGTCCATTGCCACTTAAGTTTTCGAATTCTGGTCGTTACGTTTTCTATTTTAGTGCGATTTCTGATGGTTCGATTGCGTATTTTGTCGGATATTCGTATATTCAACATGCTTCGTTCCATCGCTGACTGGCAAGTTTCTAATTTTTTGTTTTGGGCTTTGGTGAGAGCCCAGGTTTGGCAACCATATGTTAGAACTGGTAAGACGCAGGTGTTGTAGAGTTTTGATTTAATGGACATCTTAATTTCTTTATTCTTCATAACTTCTTTTAGTCGCCAGTAACAATTCCATGCTTTTCCGATTCTTGTGTCTATTTCCTTCGTCATTATTTCGGTGTTAGAAATTTGTTGGCCTAGATAGGTGTATTCTGTCACATACTCAATCAGTTTTCCATTTATGATGATCGGGTCTTCTAGTGCATTTGTTAGTGCTTTGGTTTTGGATGTGTTCATTGTCAGACCTACCGTGCGGCTTTCTTTTTCCAAATCTATGAGCATTTTTTGTATATGGTCTTTTGTTTCAGCGAATAATATAATGTCATCAGCAAATCGTAAGTGGGACAGTTTTTCTCCGTTTATGTTTAAGCCGTACTGATTCCAATTTAGTTTTCGAAATATGCCCTCTAAAACAGCTGTAAATAATTTTGGCGATAACGGATCTCCTTGTCTTACCCCTCTATTTATTTTAATTTCTTTTCCTTCTTTCTCTAATTTTATTTTCGCTGTACTGTTTGCGTATATGTTTTTTATGATTCTGATGTACTTTTGTTCGACTCCTTGGTTCTTGAGACAAGTCCAGATGTACTCGTGTTCGATTGAATCAAATGCCTTGTTATAGTCGATGAAACAACAGTAAAACGGTACTTTGAATTCCTTGTTCTTCTCGAAAATTTGTCTAACAGCATGTATATGGTCCAGTGTTGAATAGCCTGCCCTAAATCCAGCTTGTTCCCGAGGTTGGTTATCGTCCAAAGTTTTTGTTAACCGACCTAAAATTACTTTAGAAAAAATTTTATAAATATTAGACATTAGGCTAATGGGTCTGTAGTTATTTATGTCTGACTTTTCACCCTTTTTATGAAGGAGAATAATTGTTGAAGTAGTCCACTGCGTCGGTATTATTTCTGTGTCTATAATATCGTTGAAAACGTATTTTAGTATCGGTGCAATACAATTCCTACAGCCTAAAAGCAGTTCGTTTGTAATACCATCGGGACCCGGAGCTTTGTCGTTCTTCTGTGTAATGATTGCCTTGTGTATTTCTTCTATTAATATGGATGGTACATTGTCATGGTTGTTTAAGTCTGTTTTTCTGGGTGTGCCTATGAACAAACCTTAATTAATGTATCATCATTTACAGATTAAAAATGTCTGTTATCGAAGATTTGCATAGCGTTGTGTACGAAGGTCCTTATGTGCATTTCATCATCAAACTTCTAAGTATATTCACGGTAGAATGTAGCACAAAATTGCCATCATCTACGCAACTGTATAAATCACATTGCAACGTTGATAAACGGTTTAGAATAGGGCTTTGATTGAGGAGGGTGCTGCCTCGGCAGAGGGCGCCTCTAAACTGCCAGTCATCGTGTTTTTCTCACTCGCTACGAAAAAGTAGATGTTTACACAAAACGTGTTTTGATTGCTACAAAGAATTCACGGTTATGGTAACTAAAAATGTAAGAAATTCAATATTTCATGTCCAAAGTGATACCTTAATTTGCAAACCAAACTCCACTTTTTTTAAATTTAGTTTTGATTCCGTATGATTCTAGATCTCATCTAGATTATGATTTCTTTCACTGACTATTTTTGAAGAAATCTAAGAAATTTCTTATTCTTTAAAAAAAACAAAATCAAATCTTTGCTCTTAATGTATTGGTTACTTCGATAGGTCCAGTAGTTTCAGAGCCTAGTCGATACAAAAAAAAAAACAAAAAGTCTAATCATTGCTTTTATATATTAGCTTAAATAAGTAGGTACTAGTTCCATTTGTAAGAGGTTTTTTAATCTAGTAAATACTCACCTTATTTTCACATTTTCCCTCGGCTACCATTAACTGGCGCTTTCAAACAGTCCTGGTGGCCCACATCGCCGCCATTTTTCAATCATGGCCGTCCTTTGCGCGGGAAACGTTCGCTTTGTTTGACAGCTCACTTTTTTTCTTTACCACAATCGTGATCATCGCTCGGCTCTCATACAGCCTTTTGTAAAAACCACTGTTTGCTGCCACAGCGACATTGTGACACAGATATTGCTGCCAAAGAACTATTTAGCTTTGTTTTTTTAAACTACTTACTGGCACTCTTATAAAGAGTTCTGAAGGCATGAAGTGGCCATTTCAAAATATTGTTTTAATGTTTGAAATATATGCTAATATTATAAAGAGGAAAGATTTGTATGTATCGAATTAACTTAAAAACTACTGGGTCGATCTGTATGATTATTTTACCAATGTAAAGCTACTTTATGAGGGAGTAACATAGGCTATATTTTATCCCCGTATTCCAACAAGAAAGAGAACTAGGTGTTATATCAATTTCTGGTACTTTATTAAGTCCGGAAAATGTACTTTCCCCGTACATCTTCTGACGTTGAGTTTGTAGTAAGTACCTACACTTATAATTCCGAGTTTCTTTTAGAAGGCTAAAGGGGCCAGAGTTACAGGCAAATTAGACTTAACAACTTCATGTCTTTTATGTAAACATTATGTAAAACATACTTTTCTTATATACTACCTAGATAACTAACTAGTTTCCATCTCCCGGGGGACCTTAAATTTTCCCGAGATAAAAGGTAGCCTATGTCCTTTTCTGAACTCGAGTCTATCTCTGTAAATTAATAAAAATCTGTAAAGAGAGCTTAACATAATTACTTTCGCATTTATGATATTTGTAGGGTTTTTCGAATACCTACATATAAATATATCTGTTTGTCCTGTGTCTGGATGTAAATATCCATATAAGTATGTATTTAAAAGTAGTATATGTAGTATATCAGCTATCTGGTTACCATAACACAAGCTCACTTTGATGCTTAATTTGGAATCAGATTGGCCGTGTGTGAAAAATGTCCAAAAAAAAATAATATAATTTTATTATGAGACGTTGTTATTGGAATATGCCCCTTGAGAATCAATCGTATATCTATATATGTTTATCGATGTTGTAGTCAGCTTGTGAATTGGCAATTTTGGTTTTCCTCGAATGTAATGCGAAGTAGTGGGTGACCGCTTTTTATTGCCTATTCTATATTTTCTTTATGTTATATTGCTTTATGTGTAACTAGAAAGTTTTGTAGATTTATTTGGTAACTCTATTTGTAGTTCAAGATTAAAATAAAATAAATAAATAAATATCCTGAAACATTATTCACACACGGCCAATCTGATTCCAAAGTAAGCTTCAAATGAAGCTTGTGTTATGGTAACAAGATAGTTGATATACTACACATAATACTTTTAAATTTATACATATTATAGATATTTACATCCAGACACAGAACAAACAGACATATTCATGCATACAAATGTTTGTCCTGGGTGGGAATCGAACCCAAGACCCGCGGCTTGAATGGCAGAGTCACTAACCACAAAGCCATCCGGGCTGTCAAAGATTGGATAAGAAGCTTCGTGCAAGAAACTTTATCTGTCACACTCACAATATTTTGATTTATATATGGACAATAATGTAATGTACCTACTTAAACATCAAGTTAGGGGAACAGTTTTTACTATGTAAGGTACAGAAAAACCTTCCGTCCCGCGGTTTCACCTGCGTTTCCGGTATCATAAAATTTTCCCGAAATAATAAATCATGAAAATATTCTATAATTGATGAGGAAGGAAGTAGGATATAAAAAAAGTTAATTTTAGTGCTGATCAAGCTATAACCATGTGGTTATTATATCGTGTCGTTGGTTCGAATCCCACCCAGGACAAATATTTGTATGCATGAATATGTTCTGTGTCTGGTTGTAAATATCTATAATATGTATGTATTTAAAAGTAATATATGTAGTATATCAGCTATCTGGTTACCATAACACAAGCTTCATTTGAAGCTTACTTTGGAATCAGATTGGCCGTGTGTGAAAAATATCCCAGGATATTTATTTATCCATACTAATATTATAAATGCGAAAGTAAATATATCTATCTCGTATCGCCAAAACTACTGAACTGATTTGAATGAAATTTGGTACAGAGAATGTCTAGACTCTAGAGTCTAGAGTCTCTCTCTCTCTAGGGACTCTAGAGCCTAAGTAAGGAGATAGGCTTCTTTTTATCCCGGGAAAATGGAAGATCTCCAGAGTACGCGGGTGAAACCGTGGGGAGCCACTAGTATATAAATATGTATGGTAGATGTTAGCAGTAATAAATCACAATTAGAACCGCTCGTTTCACTCCGCCCAACACTAATGGCTCTTAGATCCAACTATTCGATATAACATGACTATTATGTAGCATAGGTAATGAATTTCAGTATAAAATATAATGACCTCTCTTTCTGTTTCCTAAAGTCAAAAGAGTGCAGAGGATTTTGTTTTGTTAGTTAGATTTAGGTAATCATATAAAAGACTCATCTTCTGTCTTTATCCTATAAATACTTGAAAGAGTACGGAAATAATAAAAAGCCATCGGCTTTCGTGGTTCGGCCTCGTCATGAGAAGAGAAGAAAGCCACGTTATCAAAAAGCCACTGCACCTTAGACCAGAAGGCAGACGTAAAAGGGGAAGGCCAATGAAGGAATGGTATAATTGTATAAAAGATAATTATAATATGAGAGAATGTGGAGTGAATGTGGATTTGACTGGAGACCGAATGAAATGGAGGGACATGACGCACAAAGCCGACCCTACATAGGACAAGGCGAGGAAGATGATGATGATCATAGATGCAAATTATATAAGCAGATTGAGTGCCGTAGTAACCAGATAGCTAATATTCTACTTCCGTGTAAAGATATCCTAACTTTAGTATCTATACTACATACCTATTATAAATGTGAATGTGAGTTTGTTTGTTCGTGATCCTTCACGCCCAAACCATTTAACATACTAAAAAGTTACATCCCCAATATAGAGCTATATTATCAGGGAGTAACATATCCGTATTTTTACGTAACGGGAACAACTACAGAAACTGCAGGACTAAAGCTAGTCCTATATTGTACAAACCAACAAACATGCTTATTCTGATTCATAAATAAAGCCCACACCATCAAAAAGTCTAACAAATAAATAAACCTAATAATTAGGCCTTACATTTAGTTTACCGTAACAGAATCGGGACCCAATCTCAAATGGAATGGGATTCAAATGCGGTTGACCTAATATCGGAAGTGAGGCCAAATAGGCCCCAACTACGAGGCCTATTCCCCGGGTGTCATACAACAGCCCCGGTTATTTATTGTGATATCGGCCTCGCTGCGTAAATAACGCAATTTATTGGGGTATAGTCATACAAATAATATAGCATAGTAGCCGTGCCCGTGACTTTGTCCACGTGGAATAGTGACCTTGAATTAATTATTTATACTGTCATAACTTTTCTATTTATTAACCGTTTGACATATAACAACCACTAAATGTTAAGTGAAGATTACTACAACATCTCAGTCATATCTAAATCGTATAAGATGATTCAGAGTTTAACGTGGATAAACGAACAAAAATTCTAACATTTGCAAATGTAATAAGACCTTACCTTATTCCTAAATATGCTTTTAATCGCATAGACACATTTAGAAGTGCTTTATTTATTCGTAAATAAACGTGTAAAAACTATGTTTTTAAAAGGCAAAATATTGAAGGACCTTTTATTAAATAAATATGCATTTGTCAATTAACTAAAACGAATAACTCAACATAAATAGAATCGAGTCTATATGGCCCGAAGGCTTTAAGTATGTGCAGTATTTAGGGAACCGAGGAAGGTTAATACTAGTGTTGCCCAAATTCAGTCTTGGTCTTGCAGTCTTGGTCTTGTTCTTGCGTTTTTGCAAGACCAAGACCAAGAACAAGACCGCGTATTTTTAGCAAGACCAAGACCAAGACTGACCGTGCAAGACTTGAGCAAGAACAAGACTAAGCCTGCAAGACTCTTGCGTCTTGCAGCTAGGACTTAGCGCTATTTCACGGAGTAGTTAGGTGTAACAGTTCGGTGTATAGGTACGCTTAGGAATTCTATGAGACGCAAAAAACTTTATCAAAGAATATGAAAAACTGGACCTATGCGCATTACGACTAATACCATAGACATACCTTCATAGCGAATAAAAAAAATATCCATTAAAATCAAACTGAGTGCATGCATAGTTATGTTTTAACCATCGGCACTTTGATAATGCGGCATCAAAGGTTTTGTACTTACTTCTCAAAGAAATTTGCCGCTTTTCGGAAGTACATGGTTGACAGCCCGGTTGGCTTTGTGGTTAGTGACCCTGACTCTCAAGCCGCGGGTCGTGGGTTCGAATCCCACCCAGGACAAACATTTGTATGCATGAATATGTCTGTTTGTCCTGTGTCTGGATGTAAATATCTATATAAGTATGTATTTAAAAGTAGTATATGTAGTATATCAGCTATCTGGATACCATATCACAAGCTCTGCTTAGTTTGGAATCAGATTGGCCGTGTGTAAAAAATGTCCCAGGATATTTATTATTATTATACACGCGCCGGCGGCTTCTTTTGAAATCATATACAACAATCGTTGCCGCCGCGCCGAAATCACAACATTAGACACTATTTGATTGCCGCCACAGGGCGTAGGTAATATAACATACTCATGCAAAATAATTTCGAATTTTAAGAGTACCTACAGGTGTTCCAAAGAATAAATAAGTTTCAGAGTGCTTAGAATGAAAATGAATACATTATACTGATCACGCAAGTAGTATTATGATAGGAAAAAATGTTAAGGATAGGTAGTAGATGTCATAATAATTTATTCTAGTAAGTATATATTATAATATTGATTATATGGTTTTAAACTAATTACTTAGGTACTATTATTGTACATTTAGTCATTATATTTCTTAAGTTTTTTCAAGAAAAAATAGCAAAAAAGTGTTCAAATATCACCCGTTTGATAAATATTGTAGCTACTTTTAAATATACTTGAAACGTGTAAAAAAATTCTATAAAACTAATAAAATAATATAAAAAGCGTAGGTACTTACCTACTAATAAAATAAAAAGCCTGCGATAAGAGTTTTGTATTGCTTACCAGCCCGAATATCTCTGAGAGATATGATGAGAGTAAGTATTTACTAGCAGTGCCCGCGACTTCGTCCACGAGGAATAGTAACGTTCAGGATTTATTTATTTATTTTAAAACTTCTGTCATCAAACATACAAACAAACTCTTCAGCTTTATAATATTAGTATAGATAAGTATAGATGTACGCCAAAACATTCACTTATATGTAAAGAATAGTGATTGGCACTAATTCTTTACATATATTTTATTCACGCGTCGCGTCTGTACAAGTAGGTAATAATCTGTGTTTTTACGCCGCACGCGGCATCGTTTACTTTGCGGCGGCATCCTTTTAATAGAGCCGGCACGTGGCGAGGCGGCGCGGTAGTAAGCAAGGAAACGTACTATAAATACAGGAATTATTTTAATTCCAGTAAGCTTATAAATCATAAATGTTTATTAAGAAACAGTTACTTCCATGGAAAACGACATATAGGTCAGTTGATTTTTCGAATTTCTTATCAAACCTCAGTTATTTATTAATCTGCTTGATCTTTACTATGGCTATGTTAATTCAAGCTCACAATGTTTCAATTCTAATACCTACGTTTTTCTAAGATTTAAAGTAAACTTTAATAAATAGTAATAGACTAATAGGTAATTGCAAGACTTGCAAGACTCTTGCTGCAAGACCAAGACCAAGACCAAGACTGGGAGCGCAAGACCAAGACCAAGACCAAGACCAGGTGTATGGGCGCAAGACCAAGACCAAGACTGGCTAAGTCTCGTCTTGTTCTTGCATTTGGGCAACACTAGTTAATACATACTTATATAGACATTTACAAAACAAACAAATATGTTCGTCATGGTGTAATTCGAATGACCAGCGGCACCACAAACTAACCTCCAAATTTCATGTAGTACCTATATCTAGCTAATATCAAGTAGTACAAGCTCAGTTTAGTATGGAATCAAATGAAGTATGTATCCTAAAAAGATGTTGTCTTTTCCCATCGGAAGAGAGTTCCATTTGATCTGGTAATGTAATCAAATGGTCGACCTACTCAGCTAATGTCTGACACAATATGTAAAACTCAGCTAATGATTATCCCAACCCTATTTATGAGGCTAGGGGTGCTGCAGACTAGTTGTGTGTTGATGAAAAATATTCGTGGCTTTTGACAGTTAAAGTTCCAGTTTTGCCCTATTTCTTGTAATTGAAGAAGCACTAGTGTAACCGTCAATGTTATTGTTATTTTGAAATCTAAGGTGTGTTCTTTGTTGGATATCTAAATCAATAAATATACAAAATATATGCCCCAATTATTATTCAGGACACATTTTTAACCCTAGTGACTCCCCGCGGTTACACCTGCGTTCTAGAGGAACTTTAATTTTCCGGGATATAAGTAGCCTATGTGTTAATCCAGAGTGTCAGCTAACTCCATACCAAATTTTATTAAAATCGCTCGAGCGGCTTAGACGTGAAGAAGTAACAAACATACACACTTACAAACTTTCGCCTTTATAATATTAGTAGTAATAGTAGCATTACAGCAGGATGTGTGCGTTTTGAAATCAATTTATTTCATTGGTTTGTTTATTCATTTCGTTTATTGATAACACATACGATATTTCTATAGATACATATAAAATTCTCGTGTCACAATGTTAGTTATTATACTCCTCCGAAACGGCTTGGATTTTTATGGAATTTTATATGCATATTCAGTAGGTCTGATAATCGGCTACTATCTATTTTTGATACCCCTGTGATCACGGAAACGGGACTACGCGGGTGAAATCAGGGGACGGCAGCTAGTTTTTATATGAAAATTCACGCGTCGAAATTGTATGCTTACCAGTAAACAAGTGTGGTAACCCTACCAAACTAGAGTAGTCCCACAGAGCTCTCAAGCCGAGGCAGCCTCGAGGCGCGAGGCGTGAGGCGTGGGGCGCGAGGCGTGAGGCGCGGAGGTTGAATGGATTGCTAATTGACCTGATTGACTTGCTGACTCACTACTCGCTGCCTGACTGAAGCTTCACATACTCAGTGTGTCAGCTCAGCTTCATCAATAATGAGATATACCTAATGAAATCGGAACATTTATATTTTAAAACTAGTGGACCAGGCAGACTTCGTTCTGCCCACCAGCGCCACTTACCGGGTCCAAGTATATGTAAGCTATCCTATCTCTCAAGTTGGATCGAACTGCACATGGTGTGCGAATTTTATTATAATCGGTTAAGTGGTTTAGGAGTCCATTGAGGACAAACATTGTGACACGAGATTTATATATATTAAGATTTATGTTGTACTAGTGGTTCTCCGCGGTTTCACCCACCCGGGAGATCTTCCATTTTCCCGGGATAAAATGTAGCCTATAGTCCTTTCCTAAGCACTAGTGGATCTCTGTACTAAATTCCATTGGTTTTGCGGTTTAGGCGTTTGTTGATAGGGTTTGTCATAGAATATTACTAATCAAGTTAGCTCATTACGGTGTTGGAGGCTCGATTCTCAATTGGTTTGAGTCCTACCTTAGCCATAGAAATCAATATGTAGTTATAAAAGGATTTCATTCTGAAACCTACACAACCACCTCAGGGGTTCCCCAGGGGTCCCATTTGGGGCCCTGGCTGTTTAATTTATTTATTAATGACTAGCTGCCTCCCCGCGGTTTTACCCGCGTAGTTCCCGTTCCCGTGGGAATACAGGGATAAAATATAGCCTATGTTACTCGGGGATAATGTAGCTTTCCAAAGGTGAAAGAATTTTTGAAATCGGTCCAGTAGTTTCGGAGCCTATTCATTACAAACAAACAAACAAACAAACAAACAAACAAACAAACAAACAAACAAACAAATCTTTCCTCTTTATAATATTAGTATAGATATACTTTCCCATATCAAAAACTGCAGTGCTTACTTATTTGCTGATGATCTAAAGCTGTGCAAAGCTGTGAAAACCCCCTTAGATAGTTTACTGATCCAGGAAGATATAGATGCTATTTGCAATTGGTGCACTGTCAATAACATGTCATTGAATGTGAAAAAATGCAATTTCATAGTTTTTACCAGAAATCACAACACAATTCCAACGCAATATTATATAAATGGTACACCTCTTATAAAGCAGGTAGTTTTGCGAGACTTAGGAGTACTATTTGACGCAAAATTGACATTTCTACCTCAAATTGACAACATTATAGCCAAATCATCTAAAATGTTAGGGTTTATCATTCGCAATGGAAAGCTATTAAAAAAATCGGCAACCAAAACAGTCATTTACTATGCCTACGTGAGAAGCATCATGGAGTACTGTAGTGTTATATGGTCACCTTGCTACAATGTACATCAACTACGAATTGAACGAGTACAAAAGAGGTTTTTAAGACATCTCGCCTTCTCTCACAAACTACCAATGCCTAGCTATGCTGATAAACTAAAACACTTTAACATCGATAGCCTCGTAGTTCGCAGAAAACTCCACGACATGAAGTTTCTTTATAGATTGCTCAGAAATGAAATTGACTGTCCTGCTATTTTGCAATCAGTCAATTTACGGGTTCCTCGATGTTTGCCCAGATATGCGATGGGCCCGCTTTACCAGCCCGCTGCGAGAACTAACTTAAAGCAGTCCTCGACCATACCTCGGATAGCTCGGTTGTACAACTCTATCAGTAGGGATGTGGATGTTTTTATGGACACTCCGCGTAGCTATATAAATAACTAGCTGCCTCCCCGCGGTTTTACCCGCGTAGTTCCCGTTCCCGTGGGAATACAGGGATAAAATATAGCCTATGTTACTCGGGGATAATGTAGCTTTCCAAAGGTGAAAGAATTTTTGAAATCGGTCCAGTAGTTACGGAGCCTATTCATTACAAACAAACAAACAAACAAACAAACAAACAAACAAACAAACAAATCTTTCCTCTTTATAATATTAGTATAGATGTGCGGAGATTGTTAACTGCCTAAACATATATTTACTTAAATTTAATATTTTTGTTTTGTTTTAATACTTAATTTCTGTCCTATAATTATTTTTATAAACTTTATTATTCTGATTTTATATTAATTTACATACGTGTTACCATTTAAGCCCAAGTTGTGACGCCTTAAAAGGTTGTACATTTACATTTTTTTCTTTGTAACCTAGTTTTAAGTCTTAATTAATGTAACAACCACTGGCTGTCCATTATTATTAAATAAATAAACCGAAACAAACAGCCATAGTTACTAAATTTGCTAGCTAGATAGAGCTTAGGAAAGGACTATAGGCTTCATTTTATCTTGGAGTTCCCCGGGGAACGCGGGTGAAACCGCATGGCGGAAGCTAGTATGGTTTATAATTTAGTTAAAACGCAACATTCCCCTATCAATTGAAAGCGTAGTCAAATCGATAAGCCGTCACATCACATCCACATTTCCCCTGACACTACAAATATTGTCTCGTCACAAGTGACAGGGGATGTACAAAAAACGCTACCTGAGTCACATCTGTCGACGTGTTTACTTACGCCCGATGTCAATAATCAATCCTGATCCATTTTTAGCTATCTAAGATTGATATATCAATCCATTTTCTGGGTGAAGCTTTAAAATCAATCTATCTTCGATCTACGATCGATCGAATCTGTTCGAAAATGATAGTTTTTGCTTGCCAATAAGCTATCCGTCCATTTTGACAACTCGTTGGTTTTACTCTCGGATAGGAGATAGATTATTAACATCGGGCGTTATTCGGCTATATTTATATTCTTCAAGTATTATCTCTTGTAAGTATTATCTAATTTTATTACGATACCTTTGACTATTTCTGAACCTAAAAAAATCTCTAAGTATACTTAATCGAAATCTTCTATTTACATAAAACAAAGTCCCCCGCCTCTGTATGTCTGAACGCGATAAACACAAAAACTACTGTACAGATATTCATGCAGTTTTCACCAAATTACGAAGTATTTCATGGGAAAGATTTTTATGTATAATACATTAATTTGGACCCGGTAGGTGGCGCTGGTGGGCAGAACAAAGTCTGCCGGCTCCACTATCTATACTAATATTATAAAGAGGAAAGATTTGTTTGTTTGTTTGTTTGTTTGTTTGTTTGTTTGTTTGTTTGTTTGTTTGTTTGTTTGTTTGTAATGAATAGGCTCCGAAACTACTGGACCGATTTCAAAAATTCTTTCACCTTTGGAAAGCTACATTATCCCCGAGTAACATAGGCTATATTTTATCCCTGTATACCCACGGGAACGGGAACTACGCGGGTAAAACCGCGGGGAGGCAGCTATATATAATAAATCGAATAAGTACCTTCAGAGGCGGCTATTTTTTTATAAAACTTGCTCTAAAATTCAATTTAATTCTACAATATCGGTATAGATCCCCGATGGTGCGCGTGCGCATGCGGGACGACGGATGGCGGTCAATAGCTGCAACTGGTATTGATGGCTTGTCTAATTGTTTGGGATCTGTTTGTGTTGATTTATTGTTGAGGGCAGCTGCTCTGCTTTTCAAATGATTTAAAAGATTTTGGCTATCGGGAGAGTAAAGTAATAATTATGTCTCGTCAATAGGCTTATCATAGGATTATTGTCGGTTGGATTGTAGATTGGCGGAGTTTTTCTGAAAGACCACTCCGTCTCTTTGCGTAATTTGACTATAATAATTCTTAAAATTTGTGAAGATGTATTTGTATTTTGAAGTCTTCCTGAATTTATTGGCTTCCCTTTTCAACGAAAGCAAGCATCCAAACCGAGTTAATTAGTATCTATCTAAACTAATATTATAAACGCTAAAGTAACTCTATGTCTGTCTGTCTCGCTTTCAAGCTAAAACTACTGAACCGATTTAAATGACATTTAGTATACAGATAGTCTAGAGTCCGAGAAAGAACATAGGCTACTTTTTATCCCGGAAAAATTTAAGATCTTCCGGGAACGCGGGTGAAACCGCGGGGACCCACTTGCATGCCATAAGTGCTTGTAAAGGCCTATTTGTATAAAAATACTAGCTGCCGCCCCGTGGTTTCACCCGCGTAGTTCCCGTTCCCGTGATCACAGGGGTATCAAAAATAGATAGTAGCCGATTCTCAGACCTACCCAATATACGCACAAAAATTCATAAAAATCGGTCAAGCCGTTTCGGAGGAGTTTAACCACAAACACCGCGACACGAGAATTTTATATATAAGATCTTCATTTTGATCGCTTTAATGATCTCACAGTACCTATACCCGAATAAAGGTTAAGCAGAAATCGTCAATAAAACGTACAAACGCTTCAATATAATACGTAAACCCGTTCTGGATCGGTTCCGTCTCGAATCAATGCTCCTTTGTGCCCTTTATTTAGGCCCATTGTCGGCTCTGACCTCACATCACATGTACCATACAGATTTCCGACCTTCACAACATTAAGTAATTTAAAGTCAAATTTTTATTTTAGAAACGTCATACATTTTGTCCATAAAAATGATTGCAAACTAGTGGCTCCCCGCGGTTTCACCCGTGTTTCCAGGGTTCTTCAATTTTCCCGAGATAAAAAGTATCCTATGTCCGTCTCCTGGTTCTAAGCTACCTCACCACCAATTTTCAGATAAATCGTTACAGCTGTTCTTGAGTTATAAATAGTGTAACTAACACGACTTTTTTATATATATATAGATAGACTAGTGGCTCCCCGCGGCTTCGCCCGCGTTCCCGGGGATTTTAAATTTTCCCGGGATAAAAAGTAATGTCCTTTTTCAGGCTCTGGATTATCTGTGTACCAAATTTCATTTAAATCGGTTCAGTAGTTTTAGCGTGATAGCGTAACAGACGGACAGAGTTACTTTCACATTTATAAAAAGTATTACTAGCTGCCTCCGCGCGGTTTTACCCGCGTAGTTCCCGTTCCCGTGGGAATACAGGGATAAAATATAGCCTATGTTACTCAGTGATAATGTAGCTTTCTAATGAAAAAAGAAAATTATTAAAATCGGTCCAGTACTTTTTGAGTTTATTCGTTACATACAAAAATACAAATCTTTCCTCTTTATAATATTAGTGTAGATTAGTTAGGATTTTAACACAAGGGTATGAGGTTGATTATTGAATTGGATTTTTTCGCAGGTTTCTTGAAGTGCGTAAGTCTTATTTAAGTTGGAAGGTTTGTTCGGAAGGTCCTTATTGCAACACAATAGGGTTTCTTTTCCAACTTCTTATTTGTTTGTGTTTATTTTCAGATCGCTTTTAATTCATTATATATAAACTCTATATTAAGAACCACTTGAGAACTTAAAGGTATAATGATCTTTTGAAAGACGAAGAATAAGGAATAATTGATAGGGATTTTAAGCAGCTGGGGTACGGTTTTTTAAACAAAATAAAAAGTACTCTATGTATTATCTGTGTGCTAAGTTTTTATCTATATCCTTTCAGCCATTTATATATTCAAGATACCTACATACAAGGTCTATTTAAAAAAAACTAGCCAGGTATCTTATTTATTTAAGTTTTTTATTGATTCACCAATAAAATATACACATAACATTTTCATAAAGCTATTACAGTTTCTTCTCTCGTATGCATCCTACTATCCTACTAATATTATAAAGGCGAAAGTTTGTAAGTATGGATGTATGGATGTATGGATGTTTGTTACTCTTTCACGTAAAAACTACTGAATGGATATGAATGAAATTTGGAATAAAGATAGCTTATAACCTGGATTAACATATAGGCTACTTTTTATCCCGGGAAAATGGAAGACCTCCCGGGTACGCGGGTGAAACCGCGGGGAGCCACTAGTCTAAAATAAAGAAATTCAATAATCTCTCAGAGCTATAATAAAATATTAATTTTATTTATAACATAAACCTGCTTACAATTTACTTAATACTTTTTTTACCTATAAACAGTATGTTATTAAACTACGCAATTTATACTACAAGTCGGACAGTCCCTCCGTCATCCCAATTAGCGGACACCCCAGACGCGATCATTAATCATAGTATCACTGCCAAACCGGACACGACCCCGTCACGACCCCACCACGACCCCACCACGACCCCGACACAGATCATCTGATAAAATTAGATGCTCCCTTGTTAAACACCTGTTTGTTACTGTTTATTTGACTACTACTGTACTAATCTGTAACCGCACTATTACACTATTTATTGGATATACATCTAACTATTGCACTAATATGGAACCGCACTAGATTCGTATATACGTGACACATCTAGTGCGACTCTAAAACAACGTTTAAAGGTGTAAACTAACTATCAGGGGCGTCCGGAAATAATTATTATCGGTATCTTTATAATTCAAAGCATATTAAACAATTCATACTTTAATAAATTGCAGACGTACCTACTCTGTCTGTACTAACTTCACATGTATTTGCATTTGAAGTCCGTCAATTTACGCCCTATACGTCTCCGCCAATCCGCACTTGGCCCGCGTGGTGGACTGTGGCCTAAACCTTCGTGCGGCTCGTGCTCCTCGGTGGAGACGTATATGAGCTGATGATGATGAACCAATATTGTTTGTTGTTATCCAGGTGTTGAAGAGGTAGACTACGGCGTGCGCTTCACCACGGAGCCAGGGGACGTGGCGGTGCCGGCGGGCGGGTCGGCGGTGCTGGCTTGTGCAGCCGCCGCCTCCGCGCGACGAGCCGTCCGTCTCGGATGGAGACACACCACCGGCGCTCCCCCCACTAGGGACCATGGGATCACTGTTAGCGATAAGTATAGGTATGTTATAAGTTGTATAGACAATTTCAGTCGTCAGTGCCGCCTACGGACATCTGCAATACCAGATTTTTCTTCTCCAAGTTTCGATAAATATTTTTACAAATATATTATCAAAATTGTTTCAGGGGTTAAGTAATGATGAAAAAACAGTCAGACTTTCAATCATACTGAGATAGATAGATACCACTTTATTGTATGTACCTACACCTAAAGAGGAAAAAAATTACATCTAAATAAAACTTAACTAAATGCATAAGTGGCGGTCTTATCTCGAAAAACTCCTACCAGACAAGATAACAGATGAATGGAAAGAATTTAAAGTCACTTTAAAAACAGTGGTGCAGCAAATAAATAAATAATTCTGATGATTATGACTAATGAGATATTACGGTTTAATAAGAACCTTTCTACAAAGAACAACTAAACGTTTCACTAGATTTTTCCTGTTTCTAAGTAAAACATAAGCATCAGACCGTACTCTAAAATTTGGTTTAAGTTGCTAACAATGTCACACTATAACCACACCATTATTGACACTACATCTATAGTAACCTAATGTAATTCTGTAACAATTTCAGGAAACAATTCTCGAACGGGTCCCTCTCCATAGAGGGCATGTCCTCCTCCCTGGCCGGCCAGTACCAGTGCGTGGCCACGGTGGACGGGGTCGGCACCATCGTGTCTAGGGTCGCCACCGTGTTCCTTGCTGGTGAGACTTGCTGACTTGATATATTTATTTGTATATACTCTTCGAGAAGGGACTGGATCGATTTTTACAGGGTCGGCAACGAGTGAGTGAAGGCCCTTGTGTTGCAAGCGTCCATAGGCTACGTTAACTGCTTCCCATCAGGTGGGCCGTATGCCAATTTGCCACCTTAGTGGTACAAAAAAATTACGCACTTTTGTAATTTTACGTGTGTATTTTTTTTTTCAATTTTCATATAAATGTTAAAAACTACACTATAGTCCATTTTGCGTTTACAGTATATTTTGAAACACACACAATACATACATTTCACATTAAATAATGTATGTACCTAATGAATATATTAAATGTACCTATCTACAGTACGTGTTGTATACATACTCTAACATCAATGTTTAGTTGGAAATCGATGTTTTGACTTCGATAACATTCAGGATCAACACTACTGATCACTGTTACTACTGACATTACAGAGGTCCCAGAACTATCCGGTGGGGGTGGTATAGTAGTGGGGGTGGCTGGTTCCCCGGCATTAATCCCGTGCGGGATCCGCCTCCCCCCCCGGCTGGCGCTGCGCGTGGTGACCAGCGCGGGGGCGGGGGCAGTCTCCGACAGACGGGTCTACGGCGCTGCCAAGTTACACAACCCACCACCAACGTTGAAGCTTAATGTAAGTCTAATTATAGTTGGAGTTGCTCTGATACTAATGCTCTTCCAATTATTGGACGAGCTGTCCTCGCGCGGTTTCACCCGCGTAGTTCCCGTTCCCGTAGGAATAAGGGGATCAAATGTAGACCATGTTACTCTCAGACAGCCCGGTTGGCTTTGTGGTTAGTGACCCTGACTCTCAAGCCGCGGGTCGTGGGTTCGAATCCCACCCAGGACAAACATTTGTATGCATGAATATGTCTGTTTGTCCTGTGTCTGGATGTAAATATCTTTATAAGTATGTATTTAAAAGTAGTATATGTAGTATATCAGCTATCTGGTTACCATATCACAAGCTCTGCTTAGTTTGGAATCAGATTGGCCGTGTGTGAAAAATGTCCCAGGATATTTATTTATGATCTACACACCCTCGATGTTAGCGCGGCTCGTGTTCTCTGGTGAAGCTGATTCATTATCTGTAGTTAATCTGAGGAGTCTACGCGTTACAGGTGACATGGTTAAAGAACGGTTCGCCCCTAAGCATGTCGGAGGGTGCCCGTGCGGCGGTGAGTGCAAGCGGTGCGCTCGAGCTCGACCCTCTGCGAGCTCACGACGCTGCGCGATACGCCTGCCGCCTCGCGCTGTACCACCCTCCCGCCACTCACCCCGGGGACACGCACTACAGGTACCCGTGCCCTTATAACCGAATGCCCCAAATGACACCCATGTCTAAACTAATGACTGAATTCGTGTCCACCATCTTAGGTTTGAAAATTAATGTCGTATAATAGTTTTATGAGAAAATATTGTTTAATGTGTATTTAGATTGTAAGGCAATAAACTAAATAATCTTAATTGTTTACATTTTCAGTACCTATAAAAGCCAAAATGACACCCATGCCAAAACTTGGTATTGAATCTGTTAACGTATCAAACCACAACAAACTGTGATTAAAAAATGAATATCGTTGTTGCAGTTAAGTATCTTGTGAAAATTCCAACATAACAGCCATATCAAACCTAAATTAGCTTATATCCGCCATCTTGTAAGTACTTTTAGCAAATAAATTATATCTTATCTTTGGATTTGACGTTACAATGAAAAATGTCGCCGGTTATTTATTGGAACGTAGTTCCTTATTTTAACTTAATTAACACCCATGTCAATGATTACGTATTCACCATCTTGGATTTGAAATATAACAAGTTTCCGTCGACTGTGTGAAAACTCCAATAATGAATCTTGGATTTGAATATTCGAAAATAATATTACAGGACAAGTGAGGAGACAGAGCTACGCGTGAGCCCCGAGTCCACCGCGGAGTTCGCGCCGCGGTTCATCGCCGTGCCGCAGCCCGCCACCGTCATGGAAGGTACCTCATCAGCTCATATATCAGTCGCCACCAAGGAGGATAAGCTTCGCTTAAAAACTGGTACTGAGATTTGATAAAAATTGGTACTGAGATAGGCTAAAGTTGAGAAAAGACAGCCTTATTTTCTGGGAACGTTGTAGGTCCCTCATGAACGTTTGGAAGAAGCTAGTATAATAATATATTTTTGACTACGGAACTCTTAAGATATGCTGCAATCCCTCAGGTGCTTCGGTGACGTTCGATTGCGCGGCGGTGGGGAACCCTAAACCAGAGATCATCTGGCTCAACAACGGAGTCGCTATAGACCTGAGGTATGTTTGTAATAAAAGTAATGTAAAAATAATTTTTTGAAACTAAAATGAATATTATAATGAATGGACTCGTGGCGAGTGGTTGATCCTGACACAAACTTTTAAGCGGTTGCACATTTGTTCCTAGGCATCACCGGTTGAGGGGGGCGGAATTCTATATATAATAATAATACATTTTGTCTTATTGTGAGTTCCGCCCCTCGGAGACGGGCTTGGCCTTGTAGAGGCCGAGTAGTGCCGGCGGGGCATGCGATTGTAAGGCTTACGTGTATCAAGTAGCCCCGTCACGCAGATCGAGGTGTCTAAGGAACACCCAGAGGCTTACTGTATAAGAGTCGGTACATTGTACTTCGTACAATTGAGTCACACGTAACCAGGGGGAGCCGCCGGGTATTTTGATTCCCCCTGACACAAAAAATACCCCGAAAGGGGACCATATAAAGTCTAATGTTTTTTTTTTTTTCAAAGTACCTATCCAGTGCAACCTTTTGTATACCTTGTAAGCCTTTAGTGGTAATCCGGTGGTATCGAATTGGATCGATGAAACATGTAGTGAGTGTCGTGTCTCCACAGTGACCTGGACTCGCGGTTCTACTTGGCGGGCGCGGGGTCGCTGCGCGTGCAGTGGGCGCGCGCGCTCGACGCCGGCGCCTACACGTGCCGCGCGCACAACCGCCTCGACTCCGCCGACCACACCACGCATCTGCACGTGCTCGTGAGTACCTGCCACACACACACACACACACACACACATACATACACACACACATACTGTCAGCTTCAGTTTACATTTAACTTAATTTATTAATAACTCATAGACTATTAATTTAATTTTGAGGTTAGCAACATCGCTTGATGTTGCTTTCTGAGGGTATAAATACTGCTCCGTCACAGAGAAACGCTCAGTCCGTCGTCGGCTGTCGGAGCGGTAACAACTATATTTGTGGTGTACCCTCGTAAATATATTTCTAAGGAATATTATGTAAGTGCTGTTGATATGTAAGTATGTAAAAAGTATTTAAATAAAACCTGTATAAATAAATACATAGATCGACGCCCCGGCAATTTCATGATAATTTATATTTGTCATAAAACCACGGCCTCCTAACATTTCAGAAGTGGGATGAATTTATCGCTTGGTATTTCAATTAATAATGTGATTTTTATTTTTTTTCCTATTTGTCTCATCTTATGACGAGACAACTAGCTCGAGCTACATGACTATTTGGTCCATGTGTAGACATCATTAATTCGATTATCTTGAGCAGGTATTGTGCGAAATAATATTTTATAGTAACGATGCGATGGAACATGAAGTTCAAAAAATGGTACAGTCGGCCGCGACCTCAGCATCTCTAGCTGATCGGGACCGATAAGGGTTTTTGCACTACGGCCGTACAAGCAAACGCAGAACCGGCATAGAGAACCACTTCCCGGTCTGCTGAGCGAGATGCCGCACAGCCGGCTGAGTGATTGCCCAGCTCAGTGGGTAAGCCGTCATCCAACGGGCATGCCGGACGTTTGCCCGGCAGGCGTGCCGTACGGTCGCATAGCAGGCGGGCCGGATGGTCCCGCGGCCGGCGTTCCAGACGGTCCCACAGCCGGCGTTGCGATTGTCGTTCCAATGGTCCCGCAGCCGACATTCCGGACGGTCCCATGGCCGTCATTCCGCACGGTCCTGTGGCCGTCATTCCGCACGGTCCTGTTGCCGTCATTCCGCACGGTCCCGTTGCCGTCATTCCGGACGGTCCCGTTGCCGTCATTCCGGACGGTCCTGTTGCCGTCATTCCGCACGGTCCTGTGGCCGTCATTCCGGACGGTCCTGTGGCCGTCATTCCGGACGGTCCCGTTGCCGTCATTCCGGACGGTCCTGTTGCCGTCATTCCGCACGGTCCTGTTGCCGTCATTCCGCACGGTCCTGTGGCCGTCATTCCGGACGGTCCCGTTGCCGTCATTCCGGACGGTCCCGTTGCCGTCATTCCGGACGGTCCCGTTGCCGTCATTCCGGACGGTCCTGTGGCCGTCATTCCGGACGGTCCCGTGGCCGTCATTCCGGACGGTCCCACAGCCGGCGTTCCGGACAATCGTGTAGCAGGCATGATCAATCGCACTGCTAGCTTATAAGAAAATCACCAAAGGTGCACGTTGCACAGTCCGGCCAGCGTGATAGTATCCAGCAACCCATAGTCTGGGATTACCGTGAGTCAGTAAATCTTTCTTATAGCTTTGAAAATATTGCTCAAATTGCTAAAAACTTTAAAACCTTAAACTAGACCCATTCGATATGCTCGGTTCAATGTAAAACATGAAATGAACAATGTTACTAAAAATTCAAACTCCCGACAAAAATATTCTACGGGTTGCCAGTGACAACTCTGACTTTTAATTTGATAATTCTACTTTTTCTAGTCCCAATCAAAATAATTAAAGCTAGCTAATTAATATTAATGACAAAATTGCGCGCGTTCATTCACAATAGCTACTTCTGCCGATTTTGGTCTTATTATAGTTTCTTTTATTGCATGCATGCTCCTCTTATGATTGACCAGACAGTTACCGAACAATCCCATATAGTTATTACGAAAACAAGCGACTCTTTACAAATATTAAATATTATACTGGACCATTTTGCTCTCTAATACAGTTATTGCTGTAGATAAAAATAAGCCGTGGCTGATTTTCAATAGACCACATATTAGGGTTGAATAATTTTTCTTTTTATTTTCAGTTACTAATAGAGTTTTTTTTACAGAATAAAGTTATGGACAGAAGGGTCCTATATTTATTCATTACTTGGACGGAAGGGTCCTATATTTATTTATTACTTGGACGGAAGGGTCCTATATTTATTACTTGGACGGAAGGGTCCTATATTTATTACTTGGACGGAAGGGTCCTATATTTATTTATTACTTGGACGGAAGGGTCCTATGTTTATTTATTACTTGGACGGAAGGGTCCTATATTTATTACTTGGACGGAAGGGTCCTATATTTATTTATTACTTGGACGGAAGGGTCCTATATATTATTACTTGGACGGAAGGGTCCTATTTTTATTAATACTTGCTAAATGACTAAACTTGACTTATGATTAAATCAAATGTATGGATTTGCTTATAAAATGATATAAGCTTGCGTAATCATAATAATACATAAACATTAGTTCAACTTTTTAAGGGTGATCTCTTAAATTAAAACATCTTGTGATTTATGATTTAAATTAATTGATTTATGTTTGAATAGTTATTGTTATGGTATAAAAACATGAGGTCATGCTTTATATAGGATGGCCGAATGTCAGCTTCAGTTTACATTTAACTTAATTTATTAATAACTCATAGACTATTAATTTAATTTTGAGGTTAGCAACATCGCTTGATGTTGCTTTCTGAGGGTATAAATACTGCTCCGTCACAGAGAAACGCTCAGTCCGTCGTCGGCTGTCGGAGCGGTAACAACTATATTTGTGGTGTACCCTCGTAAATATATTTCTAAGGAATATTATGTAAGTGCTGTTGATATGTAAGTATGTAAAAAGTATTTAAATAAAACCTGTATAAATAAATACATAGATCGACGCCCCGGCAATTTCATGATAATTTATATTTGTCATAAAACCACGGCCTCCTAACAATACATACACACACACATACATACACACACACACACACACTACACACGTGCAGTGGGTGCACGCGCTCGACGCTGGCGCACACATACACACACACTACACGTAATCCTAACTAATGTTATAAATGCGAAAGTAACTCTGTCTATCTGTCTCACTTTCACGCTAAAACTACCGAATCGACTTAAATGATATTTAGTACACAGATAATCCAGAGCCTGAGAAAGGACATAGGCTACTTTTATGTAGGTAAAATGGAAGATCTCTCGGTTACCCGGGTGCGGGCTTAGTCTATACTAATCTAAACTAATATTATAAAGATGAAAGATTTGTATTTTTGTATTGAACGAATAAACTCAAAAAGTACTGGACCGATTTTAATAATTCTTTTTTCATTAGAAAGCTACATTACCACTGGGTAACATAGGCTATATTTTATCGCTGTATTCTCACGGAAACGGGAACTACGCGGAGAGCCTCCAGTAGCATATAAAGCAAGTGATTTCCCCGTAGACGCCCCCCCGCGTGTCGGTCCCGATGGCGCCGGTGGCGGCCCGGCCGCGCGGCGACGTGACGCTGCGGTGCGAGGCGCGCGGGAAGCCGCCGCCCGCCGTCGTGTGGCTCAAGGACGGGGACACGCTCACGCCGAACAACCACGACATCGCGCTCGTCGATGGGTACGTAGCACGTGTAGCGGTCGTAGCACTTGGAGTCGTAGCATATGTAGCTGTCGTAGCATATGTACCGCTTTTGATACAGTTTACTATACGCGAATTGTTACAGGCTATTGCAGCAACTCATAGATTAAGAAACATTAAAACGAAATGTGAATAGCTGTTATATTTCCGAAAAAATAAATAAATAGATGAGATACATGTTAGCCCCATTAAATTTAAAAATGATATGTAAGTCAAACCGTTACATTCAGTATAAGCCCTTATGAAGCGCATGAGCCTTTCATATGAAGTTCGAAGCAAATGAAGCTTGTACCGGTCCAGAAGTCGGCTTTTAACTGAGAAGAATTTAATTTTAGACACTTACTAAATGAAAAAAACATTAATACATTTTTTTAAGTTTTATTTACTTAGTTTATAGGACAAAGATACATTGTAGTAGTGGTTGTATGGAAATGTTGTATGTATGTGTGTGCAGCACGTCGCTGCGCATCCAGGGCGTGTTGCCGGTGGACGCGGGCATGTTCCAGTGCAGCGCCGCGTCCGTCGCCGGCGCCGCCGCGCCGCCCGTGCGGCTGCAGGTCCTGCCGCCAGACACGGGTCAGTACACTACACTACACTACACTAGCCGACACAGGTCACTACAGTACGGGCTACTACAGTATTGTCCTCCGACATAGGTAAATACAATACAGTTCAGTATCCGATACGGGTCACTATAGTACAGTTCCCGATGCAGGTCCTTACAGTACAGTAAAGGTCACTACAGTACTATCCCCCGACATAAGTCAATATAATACAGCTCAGTACCTGGTACGGGTCAGTACGGTAACAACAGGGGCTTCTACAGTACTGTCGCCCTACGTAGGTCAATACACTATACTACATGGGTAAATATGACAGTACCCGACATAGGTCTCTATAATACACCCACTACAGTACTGCACGGGCAACTACAGTACACTGTGATGTGTCGAAGGACCATTAACGATCAAAGAGGGGCTTCCCAAAATGCTGACCTGTAGCTGTTTCATTATAAACATTGTGTATAAAAATTACGTGCCTGTATCTGAGAATTAAAATATCTACGTATATTGTTTTATTGTAAAGCGCATTGAGTTTCTTTTTCCATATTATTTGCTCTTTTTTATCAGTTTTTTTTGTTATTATTTTTTTGTTTGTTTATGTTCCGTTCGCTTCCCTCCATATTTACAGATATCATGGACACGTCATCGAAACAACCAAATACCGTAACCACTCCCAAATCCAAAACCAATCATGACATTTTCAACACCCTCATATCATCCAATGGAGATCATACCTTAGACATGGGGGCGGAAGACTCAGATTTCCTCGGCGAGACATCATCGGCGTACACCTCGGAACCTATAGACGAATATGATGATTTTTACGAAGATAACGATTATAATACTTCTTTTCACGCTGCCGAAGGTTCGGACCTAGACGAGCTTAGGGACACTAATGCGAGTATAGTCTCTGCGCCGAGGGGGCTAAGGGCGGTAATCGTGAAGCACAGGTTCGTGACGCTCACTTGGGAGGAGCCGGAGCATAAGACTGAAGATATAACTGGATATGGAATCGTCTATAAAGTTAAAGGGAGTGAACGGTGAGTATTTTTAATATTTATAGGTTTAGTGATTAGGTGTTTGATCGAATTTGGTAAACAAAGCTTGGAAGAGAAAGCTCTCAAAGCCTACTCTTAAAAAATCGTATAATAGCTTCGTCTGATTATTTGAAGTTATTATAAGACATTTTTTTATTAGTGATGGGCTTGCATTTGGATCCGTCTATACAGGACGTTACCGAGACCTAAGATGAAGCATGCTTGCCCAGATGAAACCTATCTAATGTGCAAGATACTTATGTTATCGGAAATTTACATTTATCTTGGTTTTTCTAAGAAAGGCGTTAATTTTGACAATTTAACTTAAAATACAGTAACAAAATTAAAATGGGTTAATTAAACTAATTTTAAGTTGTTTGTCTACACACATATAATATGGTGGTCGGGTATATATCTCGGGTGGATGTATTGTATGTATGTCCATGTGTCTCAGGGAGCGCGTGTCGGTGGGCGGCGCGCGGCACGAGATGAACGTGGCCTCCCTGCAGCCCAACACCACCTACCTGTTCCACGCGCTCGCCTACACCGCACACGCCGTCTCGCCGCCCACACAGGTACATACCCCCACACCCCACCCCCCACACACTTACACACTCATACACACGCACATATACACACACACATGCACAGATACATACGTGCGTACACGCAGTGTAGGCATGGATATGTACTTAATTATAAGTGCAACTGCAGTTATGGACAAAATAGTAGTATATAAGGTTCACTTATGTAAATTGATATGATATTTTCATCCTTGCTATGTAAATATGAAAATGTTTTAATAGCCTTTATTTGCATAATTTGGTAGTTATTTGTTGGCGTAATAAGAGGTCTAGAATAGGCGTATTAAGTTTCACTTAAGATTTTAATATTAACGTACAATTTATAAAGCATACGATATTGAGTTATAAATGAGACAAACGGTGTCTGTGGCGCCCAGAATATATTTAGCATACTTAAATTTATTCGCGTCGCGTTGATAACCCCTTTATAATAATCTATTTCTGGAGCATTTACAATTATGTTAAGAATCGCACCCAGTCCCTAATAAAATAACTCATGTAACAGGTAATAGAGGTAGTGACGACAGAGGAGGAGGTGACCCACGGTCCCCCCGCGTGGGTCCGCGTGGTCCCCGTGGGCCCCCACGCCTTGCGCGTGTCGTGGGCCCCGCCCGCCCCTCCAGCGGCCCCACTACCAGAACTCCCACCCCCCAACAAGTACACCGTGTATTATACTGAGGTTAGTAATAAAAAATATTTTCAGATAATTTCTACGTATGATATACCAGGTTTTAGGTCATTTATGACAATTCAACCTGGCAGGAGATCTTTTCCTTTAAATGGTAATGCTGATGTCTCCAAAAATATATCATACTATTTAGTTTGTATATCATTATTTGATGTAGTGTGATTAATACTGTGTATTGGTGTTGTAACTTGCTCATGTACTCTGTACAAAATTTCGATGTAGAAATGACGAGTAAATATATTTATTTCATTATACGATAAAACGCGTGACATATATTCTCGCGGCATATCGAATGTATGCCATTCCAAATAGCATGTTGGATGGTATTCAGTTTGGGTCTCTCTCCCCGGTCCGCAGGTGGAGTCGTCCCGCGAGCAGGTGCAGCTGATCGAGGGCGGCACGTCGTGCGTGGTGCAGGGCGTGCGCGCCGGCGCGGCGTACTCGGTGCGCGTGGCGGCCGCGGGGGGGCTGCCCGCGCCCGCCGTGCTCGCGCGCACGCCCAGCGAGCCGCCCGCCGCGCCGCCCCTCAATGTCACCGCCCTCGCCACTGGTGCCACGGTGAGTGTCCCCTCTGCCAGCCCCAGCTAGCCCCCCGCCGCTCAACGTCACTGCCCTCGCTACGGGTGCCACGGTGAGTGTCCCCTCTGCCTGCCCCAACTAGCCCCCCGCCGCTCAACGTCACTGCCCTCGCTACCGGTGCCACGGTGAGTCATGCCCCCCCTCTGCCGACCCCAGCTAGCCCCCCGCCGCTCAACGTCACTGCCCTCGCTACTGGTGCCACGGTGAGTCATGCCCCCCCTCTGCCGACCCCAGCTAGCCCCCCGCCGGTCAATGTCACTGCCCTCGCCACTGGAGCTACGGTGAGTCATGCCCCCCCACTCTGCCAGCCCCAGCCTGCCCCCCGCCAATCAACGCCACCACGCTCGCTACCGGTGCCACGGTGAGTGTTCCCTCTCCCAGCCCCAACGAGTCCCAACGAGCCCCCCACCGCTGAACGTCACTGCCCTCGCTACCGGTGCCACGGTGTGTCATGCCTCCCCACTCTGCCGACCCCAGCTAGCCCCCCGCCGCTCAACGTCACTGCCCTCGCTACCGGTACCACGGTGAGTCATGCCCCCCCTCTGCCGACCCCAGCTAGCCCCCCGCCGGTCAATGTCACTGCCCTCGCCACTGGAGCTACGGTGAGTCATGCCCCCCCACTCTGCCAGCCCCAGCCTGCCCCCCGCCAATCAACGCCACCACGCTCGCTACCGGTGCCACGGTGAGTGTTCCCTCTCCCAGCCCCAACGAGTCCCAACGAGCCCCCCACCGCTGAACGTCACTGCCCTCGCTACCGGTGCCACGGTGTGTCATGCCTCCCCACTCTGCCGACCCCAGCTAGCCCCCCGCCGCTCAACGTCACTGCCCTCGCTACCGGTGCCACGGTGAGTCATGCCCCCCCTTTTTTTTTTTTTTTTTTCGACAGGAAACTGCATTACGCATACCCCCGCACCTCAAAGGGACGGTGCGGGTGGTTATGTGGGACTCTCCTCTGCATGAGAGAGGCATACCCACTAAAAACCTGTCGGTGATCCTATATGCTCTTTTTGCAGATGTCACGGGCGCACTCGTGTGTTTCAACCGCGACATCTGCAAGCTGGCCCCAGCTTTAAAAGCCGGGGCCTCCGCGCCAAGAAGGAGGGGACCAGGATCACTTGGTCCCCTCCCTAGTCATGTGGGCTATTTCAGCTAGCAGGGAGTCCCATTCCCTGCCAGCCAGCACCACTACGGGGGGGCGAGGGCGGCTATGTATTGCCGCCTTCTCCTCCCCACTCGTCTGCGCCGGAGTGGGGGCGCTAAGGGATCAGCCTCACGCTCCCGCTCCCTCGCCTCCTTCAGCGACATGACCGTTTCGCAGAAGGAGACGACTGCCTCCCATGCCCTCTCACTTCCCACCATGGCGTATACGACGCCAGGAAGTGAGAGGTCACCGCCAACCGCCGCCACCAGGGTGCGGCGCTCGCCCGACCACGTCGGGCACACCTCTAGGGTGTGCTGTGCCGTGTCATCGCCGGCGCCGCACCCGTGGCACGACGTCGTCTCCTCCCTTCCGATTCGACACAGGTACCGCCCGAAGCATCCGTGCCCGGACAGCACCTGTGTGACCCGGAAGGTGAGGGACCCGTGGGTTCTCCCACACCATTCCTGCAGCTGTGGGCGTATGGCCTCTATCGTGCGGACGCCATATTCGGCGTCCACTAAGCCATCCGCCCAAAGCTCCAGGACCTTCAGGTTCCTCCTCTCCCGGGCGCGGGCGAGCTCCTCCGGGGCGAGTGAATCGCCCCGGGCTCTTTGTTCGACCCGCGTCCGATATGCTTCGGCCAGCACTACCGCCTCAATCTCCCAGGGAGGAGTTCCGGCAAGCGCACAGGCCGCTGCATGGCTCACCGTGCGGTAAGCCCGGCAAGCTCGCACCGCAATGATGCGTTGCGGCCTGCGGAGAAGGGCCCTGTTCTGCCTGTCGAGGGCTCCTACCCATATTGGCGCGCCATACAGGGCCATGCTACGGATTACCATAGCATATAGCCGCCTGCACGGCGCGCCTGGACCACCCAGGTTTGGGAGGAGTCTCGACAGGGCCGCAGCCGCGCCGACGAGGCGGGGGGTCAGCGTCCGGAAGTGATCTCCGAACCGCCACCCCCCGTCGATGACAAGGCCAAGATATTTGATCTTGGCCTTAACCTCGATTACATCGCCGTCAACCCGGAGAGCGGCCCCCGCTGGCACTCTCCACCTCGGCCCCTTGAAGCAAAGGGCCTCGGTTTTACTGAGCGCCACTCGGAGGCTTAGCGCCCCGATCCTCCGGATCACCAGGGAGGCCCCGACTTCCGCCCTTCTCTTTAGAGCCTCCCAGGTGTTGTCCCGGACGGCTACCAATGTGTCATCTGCGTAGCAGATGACCGCCATCCGGGGCAGCACCTCCCCGCGGATAGCCCAGTCAAAGCCGATGTTCCATAACAGGGGCCCTAGAACGGACCCCTGGGGAACACCGCAGGCCATCCGCCTCTCCCTCCGAGCACCTCCCCTCTCTATGTAGGACACTACCCGTCCCTGGAGGTAGTGACCCACGACCCTTCGAAGGTAGAGGGGCAATCCATGGTACCGGAGTGCCTCCTCAATCACTTCGAAGGGGAGGGAACCGAAGGCATTGGCGATATCTAGCGAGATCGCCATCGCCCCCTGTCCCCGCTCGGCCGCGTCCTCCGTGAACCTTTTCAGGGCGGCCAGGGCGTCCAAAGTGGATCGCCCCGACCGGAATCCAAATTGGTTCTCGGAGAGTTCCGGCCCTACCCTTGCCAGATGCTGAACAATGCGGGAAGCCACCACTCTCTCGAGTAGCTTCCCGGTTTCGTCCAGCATCACCAGTGGCCGGTGCCCGGAAGGAGAGTCTGTAGGGCGGCCCTCCTTCCTTAGCAGGACCAGCCTTCCCTCTTTCCACACCTCTGGGAAGCGCCCCACCGCCAGACAGTCACTGAACAGGCAGCGGAGGCGGTCCCCGAGGTGCTTTAGGGCAATGGAGAGCACCTTGCTAGGCACTCCATCTGGTCCCGGAGCCTTCCGAGGCCCCCTGAGCCGGCCAACCGCCCCATCCATTTCCTCCTCCGTTACCGGAGGAGCTTCAAGGGCGGCGTTGTCCTCGTGCTCTGGCAGAGCCATACACGGCGGTTCGAAAGGGGGGCTGTCCGGGAACAGTCCCTCTACCACCGCTCTGAGAACGGCCGGCTCCATTTCCTCCGTAGAGGGCGCCACCTTCATTTTCGCCCGTACCATAAGGTACGGACGTCCCCACGGGTCCGCATCGAGGGTCGCCAAGAACTCCGCGTAAGCAGTTTTCTTGGCAGCCGCGATGGCGTCAGCGAACGCCCTCTTGGCTGAGCGCAGTTCGTCCAGTAGACGCTCCAGCTCACCTGCTGTTCGACGCCGACGTCTACGGCACCGGGTAAAGGCACGTCGGGCGGCGTTGCTGGCGGCACGCAAGACGGCAAGTTCCTGAGTCCACCAGTATACGCCTTCCCGGGGCACGAAGCGCCGCGCTCTCGGCATACCGGCGTCGCAGACGGCCGTCAAATCTCGGCGAAACCTAACCGCCCTTTCTTCGACCCCCACTGCTTGCGGGGGATCAACTGCCCATGCGCGAACCACAGCCGCCTCCTCTACCAGGTCCGCATCGAGGCGTGAGAGCTGCCATCTCGGGAAGCCTCCAGCACCTCGCCCATGCACCGCCGGCACCTGCCGCCCTTGGGACGCGTTGGAGACCCTGAACCGGATATACACATGGTCGGACAGGGTCTCCACCTCCTCCAGGACGCGCCAACACGATATACGCGTTCCAATAACAGGGGTGGCGAACGTTACGTCCACCACCGAACCCCCCTGCCCGCGCACGCACGTGTAGGCATTACCCTGGTTCTCCGGAGCCAGGCCGATCATAGCAGCCCAGTCCCGGAGAAGCGCCCCTTTCACATCGGTGACAGCTGACCCCCACTCCACGCACTTGGCGTTGAAGTCCCCCATCACGATGACCTGGGCAGGTGCTGCCCTTTGCACCACCGGTTCCAGGCCATCCAGGAACTTCTCAAATTCCCGCAGGTTCCTGTTTGGGGAGAAGTATACCCCTACGAGAACTGCCCCTCCCCAATTTGCCGCCACGTAACCAGCACCTCTTTCTCTAAGAGAGAGGCGTTGGGGGCCCGCCGGTGGCACCATGATGCCGACCAGGCCCCCTGTGTCCCCAACCCAGTTTGGATGGGGGGGGATCAGGTAGGGCTCAGCCACGACTGCGACGCCAATCTTCCACTCCGCCACAACCTGCATGAGCAGGTCCTGTGCACGGGCGGAGTGGTTGGCGTTGGTCTGTAGAAACTCAGTATGCAGGCGTCTGGACATTAGGACACCTGCATATTGAGCTCCTCAGCCGTCTGGCGGCTTTGCGGCTGGTTAGGGGATGGCCCGACCTGTAGAGCCTTCCCCTTGACGGTAGGAGGTGCGCATTTGGAACCTCCCATCACATGCGCATGTGGGCAGCCCGCCTTCGCGCATACCGCGCATTTAGCAGCGGACTCGCACGCGGCCGCCATGTGCCCCTCCTGGCCGCAACGGAAGCATAACGCCCCGTTCTCTACCTCCATCGGGCAGAGGGCACGCGTGTGGCCCAGCATCATGCACTTATAACAGCGCATAGGCCGGGCCTCCATCGCCTTGATGGTGGCCATACACCATCCAATAGCCACCTTCCCCTTGTTCACGACTGCCTTCGCAGCCGTCGCTGGGCACCTAATAATGGCCGAGCCACCACCCCAAAAGTTAGGCCTGATTAGGCCCACTCTGACCATACTGGGGGAGCAACCCCCAGCCGTCGCCACTCCAACCGCCAGCTCCTCGCGGCCAACCGACTCGTCCAAACCAGTTACCCTAAGGTCGACCGATCTGGAAGGGCGGGAGATGTCCGCCCAGACCCCAATTACCTCCGACAGCTTTGCAGCTAGGCGGTCGGCCGTTTCTTCTGGGGTATCTCCCCCCACTTCCATCAGTTTGGAGCCGGTCATACTAGTTCGTGTTTTGACCGACTCCAAACCAAAGTCTCTGAGTGAGATGAAGGTTCTAGCCTTGACCATAACCTCCGGGTAAGTCGCCTCAATTTCTTTGCCCTCCAAAGTAATAGTGGCTCCCTTTTTTAGGGTCACCACTATGGCCGCCGTTTTAGTGGCCATAATCTTGACGGCTTTTGGAGGTGCCGCAGCACGTCGGGTTGCAACAGTGGAGGGGGTATTTGGGACATTGCCCTTCACTCTGGCTTTCCGGCCCACCACCTCAGTCCATAAAACCCCATTCCCCGGTGCTTCGGCAATCTCTTCCCGCCGACCCGCTCCGACGCCGGGAGGAGGAGCCTTTTCTACATCCCTCTCACCCTGTTCACCACCGTTTTGAGGGCCCTTCTTGGGTCCTTGTTTAGCTTGTTGGGGTTCAGCCTTTCTGGCCTGGCCCGAACTTGCTTCACCTCCCATGGCACCTGCCACCAGGCCAGACCGGACCCCAGGCCGGGGCGGCGGTGGCTGGCGCTTGTCAGCGTTTAGAGGTGGTCTGATCACCGGTTCTGGGGGGAGACGCGTCTCCAGATCTTGAAAGCGGGCGTTGACCATTCCGCCCACTGACTGCAGGAGTTCGCGCTTCATATCCTCCATGGCCTTCTTCAGTACCCCCTCCAAGCCCGATTGGGGCTTAGGTGCCTCTTTTGGAGTCGCAGCCGATCTAGTCTGTGACTCCATGTACGCCTCCTTAAAGGCGCGCAGCTCCGTGCGGACCAGCTCAAGCTCCCTCGCGAGCCGCGCATTGTCCGCGCGAAGCCGGCGTTGCTCCTCCTCCGGGGTAATTGAGCGCAACCCCTCTATTGCGTCGACTAACCCCTGTGTGGCCTGGTTGATTTGACCCCACACCGTACCTTTGAGGTGACCGCTCTTTTTCACCTCGCCTCGGATTTTGTCCACATTCATGAGGGCCTCCTCGGCAAGGGTCTCCACGGTTGCGACAGATGGAGCGTTACGGGCCTCATTGTCCAACAGCTCCCTCGTCTTCGCTGGATTCGCCATCTTTCTAGAAGATGGCCGGTAGGTGGGGTCGGAGTCCACTCCCCCACTCTCCTCGCCCTCTGTATCGAGACCCAGCCCGGCCAAGCGATCTTTGGCCTCCTTTAGGTAACTGTGAGCTCCTATGGGGCGCCTAATGCGACCTCTTGATGATGAGGAAGCCACCTTCTGGGCTACGGCTGGGTCTGCCCTCTCGGCAGACGATATCTTTAGGGATCTTTTTTTTGAGGTCCCAGGGGTCTCTGAGGAGAACCCTAGGGCAGGTCCCAGAGCAGGAGTCACAGCCTTTTTTTTCGAGCTCCGCAAGTGTCGCGCAACCGCATCTTCTTTAACATTGTCCTCTGTCAGGTCAACGACGGATCCGCGTGGCGAAACTAAGGGAGTTCTCCCGGCATTACGCAAATTGGGCAAGCGCCCGAAATTGCCCTCGTTGTCAGAGGATATATCTGACATGCAGATATCACCCTCCTCTCCTTCACCCTCCACGCCTCTCTCTCTCCCCTCTCCCCATTGCGAGCACCCGCTCTCAGCAAGGGGATCTATATGTGGGGTGATAAAGATAGGACTGCACCTATCATGCCTATCGCCCTCAGCTCCTGGAGCAACACCGCTATCTGCTCCATTTGTTCCCGCATTTGGCAGCTCCATCTCCAGCACCATATTTCGGGTGGACGGCTGCCCTCTCTCCGTTTCCGAGACCGCGCACCTCTCGGCCTCTTCCTCCGACTGCGACTTCACAACGTTGATGTTTTGGTTTTGTTTGTTTCTTTTTTTCATTTTGATTCCCACGATTAGGGTCGATATAAAATGCACTACCGGGTGACGCCCATTCCGATAGTGCGGCTACTTACTGTAGAGGTCGCCTGGTATCCACAGGTTTTAACGACTTCACTGTCGGGTTTTATAGGGTTTTCCTTCCCACGGGCCGGCCAATTAAGGCAAGCCCTCCGGTCCGTAGCACCACCCGTACCCCATAACGCCAGCAATGAGGATCTTTGGGAGAATGCCACGGGCTCCGGGATTCAAGGAGAGCCGGCGTTAACTCCCCTATTAAGCAGCTGCCAGACAGGCAGCTACCCTCACCCACACAAACATAGCCTTTCAGCTATCCGTCCTAGGCTCAGAACGAGCCTTTGTCGCATCAGGGTGTCCTCTGCTAACTTCAGAGGAACACCCAGAGCGACCCCTATCCCTCTCACCTGCTGCATCCTCTGTTCCCTCTCATACGAGAAGGGATACTAGGAGCAACCCAGCAGCCTTATAGGCCCGCCTTTCCCCTTGAAGGGGTTCTTCCTCCCTGGTTTTGGATCGCTCTTGGTCTGGTCTCTAACCTTAAGCCTGCCCGGCATGGGTAGCCCTACCGGTATAGCCTTAAGGGTCTAAGAGACACGCGAGCCCCCCCACCACGACAAGGTGGCGACCCGAGGGGGGGAGTCATGCCCCCCCTCTGCCGACCCCAGCTAGCCCCCCGCCGGTCAATGTCACTGCCCTCGCCACTGGAGCTACGGTGAGTCATGCCCCCCCACTCTGCCAGCCCCAGCCTGCCCCCCGCCAATCAACGCCACCACGCTCGCTACCGGTGCCACGGTGAGTGTTCCCTCTCCCAGCCCCAACGAGTCCCAACGAGCCCCCCACCGCTGAACGTCACTGCCCTCGCTACCGGTGCCACGGTGTGTCATGCCTCCCCACTCTGCCGACCCCAGCTAGCCCCCCGCCGCTCAACGTCACTGCCCTCGCTACCGGTGCCACGGTGAGTCATGCCCCCCCTCTGCCGACCCCAGCTAGCCCCCCGCCGGTCAATGTCACTGCCCTCGCCACTGGAGCTACGGTGAGTCATGCCCCCCCACTCTGCCAGCCCCAGCCTGCCCCCCGCCAATCAACGCCACCACGCTCGCTACCGGTGCCACGGTGAGTGTTCCCTCTCCCAGCCCCAACGAGCCCCCCACCGCTGAACGTCACTGCCCTCGCTACCGGTGCCACGGTGTGTCATGCCTCCCCACTCTGCCGACCCCAGCTAGCCCCCCGCCGCTCAACGTCACTGCCCTCGCTACCGGTGCCACGGTGAGTCATGCCCCCCCTCTGCCGACCCCAGCTAGCCCCCCGCCGGTCAATGTCACTGCCCTCGCCACTGGAGCTACGGTGAGTCATGCCCCCCCACTCTGCCAGCCCCAGCCTGCCCCCCGCCAATCAACGCCACCACGCTCGCTACCGGTGCCACGGTGAGTGTTCCCTCTCCCAGCCCCAACGAGTCCCAACGAGCCCCCCACCGCTGAACGTCACTGCCCTCGCTACCGGTGCCACGGTGTGTCATGCCTCCCCACTCTGCCGACCCCAGCTAGCCCCCCGCCGCTCAACGTCACTGCCCTCGCTACCGGTGCCACGGTGAGTCATGCCCCCCCTCTGCCGACCCCAGCTAGCCCCCCGCCGGTCAATGTCACTGCCCTCGCCACTGGAGCTACGGTGAGTCATGCCCCCCCACTCTGCCAGCCCCAGCCTGCCCCCCGCCAATCAACGCCACCACGCTCGCTACCGGTGCCACGGTGAGTGTTCCCTCTCCCAGCCCCAACGAGTCCCAACGAGCCCCCCACCGCTGAACGTCACTGCCCTCGCTACCGGTGCCACGGTGTGTCATGCCTCCCCACTCTGCCGACCCCAGCTAGCCCCCCGCCGCTCAACGTCACTGCCCTCGCTACCGGTGCCACGGTGAGTCATGCCCCCCCTCTGCCGACCCCAGCTAGCCCCCCGCCGCTCAACGTCACTGCCCTCGCTACTGGTGCCACGGTGAGTCATGCCCCCCCTCTGCCGACCCCAGCTAGCCCCCCGCCGCTCAACGTCACTGCCCTCGCTACTGGTGCCACGGTGAGTCATGCCCCCCCTCTGCCGACCCCAGCTAGCCCCCCGCCGATCAACGTCACTGCCCTCGCCACTGGCGCCACGATGAGTCATGCATTAGAGTTAATCGTAGAAACACAGTAACGTGCAACGATACGTGCACGAGCGGTGCACAGTCGGGGCACGGACTCAGTGTAACATATACCTACCTTGTTTCTGGACAATTTTATTATTAAACGTGCTGTGTTAGAAATGTGCATGAAAATTAGAACTTATATGAATGTGCATCCAATAAGAGGTAACTAATTTTCATGATCTGTTTGTGTGAAATCTGTTGGTAAACCTAATAAATAAATAAATAAAAAAATTACAGATAAAAAGAAAATAGCCATTTTGAAACATGTCATGCTTATGTCATGGCATACTTATGTCACCATTTACCTCTATTAAAGACTAATATTACATTGTGCATCCCCTCCAGTCGATCCTGGTCCGGTGGGAGGCCCCCCCGGCGCGGGCTCACCGCGGGCCCCTCACGGGGTACAAGGTGCGGTACCGCGCGGTCCCCGCGGTGGCCCCGGGTGGCTCGGGCGCGGGGGCCGCCGCGGGGCCACCACGCCGCAAGGCCGACTCGCTCACCACGCCCGCAGATGTCAAGAGAGCCGAGCTCAGGGGATTAGACACCGCCACTACATATCAAGTGAGGCTTTTAGTATTTTCTATATAAATTATATATTGTGTAATTTGAAAAGCAAGTTTAGCCTACAACTGCTAAATGATCTCTGTACATTTTAATTAATACCTGTTTGTACTGAACTCTAACCTCTGATTTCTAATTCTATAAACTGTTAAATCACTGGTTAGTTCATTTAATATGTTTGTGTACTTGATGAATTGCAGATAGTAAATTACCATATTGCTTTGACGTTTTACAAACTGGTTTATATATCCGTGGTCAGATCCGCGTGTGCGCCATAAACGCGAACGGCTCGGGCCCGTTTAGCGAGTGGACGGCGGCGAGCACGCCGGCGCAGCACCTCGACGAGAGCTCCGTGCCGCCGCCGCCGCCGCCGCTCACCAGTCAGTACACCACCACTATGCACCATCATGCACCACATTGCACTATCTTACCCCACCTTCCACCTCCAGGCACTACCTTACCCCACCTTGCACTACCTTGTCCCCCCTTGCACTACCATGCACTGTCTTATCCCACCTTGCACCTCCATACAGTATGTTGCCCCACCTAACCTCACCTTGCACTCCCTTGCCCCATTTTGCACCATCTTGCACTATCTTACCCCGCCTTGCACCTCCATGCACGATGTTGCCCCAGCGTACCCCACTTTACACTACCTTGCCCCACTTTGGTCCACTATACACTATCTTACCCCACCTTGCACACTTTGGCTACTGGCTTTCGATAAACAAAAAAAAGTGTAGAAATTAGGTTAATTACTGAGTCCTGTCATATTTACAGGGATTGTGCCCAGACGATTCTTAACTGAATTATTTCAATTGTTTTCTCATAGCAACTGACCATTACATGACAAGTATACACATTTTGAATTACTTATTAGTATAACAATGTTTCCTAGTTTTAAGTTTTCTGTTGCTATTTGTGAGGACCTTTAGTTCACACATCTTCTGTTTTGTACATTATTATGTTTAGCTGTTGGTATTTCTTATAAAATTATATCTTGTTCAGCTCGCGCTGGTCGCGACTGGATCTCGGTGTGGTGGTCGGACGGGGACGGCGAGGGAGGCACCGGGGGCGGGGGCGGGGGCACCGGCGGGGGCACCGTGGTGCGCGGGTACCTGCTGGGCTGGGGGCTCGGCGTGCCGGAGGAGTTGACCCGGGACCTCCCCGCGCATCTACATTCACACGTCATTCGGGGACTGGGTATGTACCGAATATATAACACAAATATTAATAATAATAATAATAAATCCTTTATTTCAGGCAACTAGGCCCATATTATAAATACCTTAAATCTAAGTATACATATTATGATTATAATTAAAATTACAACAAATTAATTAGGCACGTAGAGACGGCGACGTGCTCGCCAGCGAGGTTCGTATTGTTCCGCGAAAACACATATTGCCAACAGTTAAATTAGTTCACCAAAATTACCAGAAAACCATTAACAAAAACCCCTTCCTCTATGAGACTTAAAGCATTTTATCACCAAAAAAATTCGTAAATAAGTAAACCTTCATTAAATACTTATTGTGTAATAATATGCAAATTTTCTGTAATGTATATAAATGTATAAATAATCACTATATCGATGACTCTGCAATATTTATATATTTAATAGTAAGATAGGGCTATTTTACCTATTTTTAATGTCCGCTTCAAACAATTAAATCGATATTTGTTTTTTGACTTGAATTACCTACTTGTAATCAGATTTTTGACATTATTCAATTCTTATATACACTGATGGTCTATGTGTTGCACAGAATCGAACTCTGAGTACGTGATATCCCTGCGCGCGAGCAACTCGCTGGGGCTGGGCCCGGCGGTGTACGCCACCGTGCGCACGCGCGCCGCGCCCGGCCCCGAGCTCGACGACGAGCTCGACGGCGACGCCGACGACGAGCTCGACGACGACGAGGACGACGAGGACGACGCGCCGCCGCTCATACCGCCTGTTGGACTCAAGGTTACACACATTCTACTATTGTTCCGGCTTCGTGCCACTCCTGAAACTACATCCCTATCCATTGTCAAATTATCCTTTTCCATAATCAAAATACTCACCCATTGAAGAAAGCACTAGTGCGCTGTGATTGGTCGAACCAAATGTCCAACCACTGAAAAGTTAATATGGCGTCGACGTTGTGCGAGAGTGCTGCGTTTGTGCAATCGTGATCTAAAAACTAATTAAAAATCGCTATATTCCTCGCGAAAAGGTGTGAGATAAAACAAGGACTAGACGCCAGTGAAATCTACTAGTGACAGAGGTGCAGAGGTGAGTACCCTTCCATTTCCTCTCCAAGACTTCCAGGTTCCGAGGTTGTGTTCGTATCCAACTGCCTGAGTGTTGGCTGGTATTATCACTGCGCGTGGTCACGTTGGTGAAATTGCCCTTTCTTTGCGAGTATTATTCATAAATGGTGCCTCCTGTGAGGAATTAATCTTCATTTTCTATATAAAAGTAGCTATTGTCTGTTCAAATCAATGAAAGTAGTAAGTAGGCAGGTAGTCACGTACACACCTCGTGTATCGATCGGCTCGGCGCGGCGCGCAAGCGGCGGCAGTCCGCGCGTACATGCCTACCTATACATTTCTCATTTGTTTTAATTCTCGATTAAAACATTCATGCTTGCCTACTCGATAAATTAATTCTTAAATTCGTTCCAATCCCATAGTTGTCTAAAACAGTCATCACTCGCATAGGGAGGCTAATTTTTCAACGTGGTTGTCGAACAAAATGAATTTGTAATTGTGTGCTCGAGTCTAGGTATTTACATGAAATAACATTTCTCATAACGTATTTCGATATCTACGTATCATTGTGTATCTCTGCAGTATACACGAATAAGTATTAACTGTGTGTGATACTTACCCACTATTTAAACTTTTTATTCTGTGTTCATATTTTACCTTCAACTATTCGTAATAAATTGTGTTACTCAGTAGGTAATTAGTGAAACATAGTAGCTGTGGTGTGTAACTTTTATTTCACTTGTATTAAGGGGAAGTTTTATTTACTTGAAATTTATAATTTTATATTTGTTGTGTAATCAATTCCCACAATGACGGATAAACTTGAAGCTGAGCTACAATCGCTTATCAAAAGACGCGAATATGATTTTACATGTATGCAAATATTGTATGACCTTTCTAATAATATTATTAAAGGTGATAAATCGAAGTTATCGTCATTTCGTACGAGATATAAGACTGTTGAGCAGATTAAACAAAATTTCTTTGAAGTTAGTGACCGGATTAATAAACTGGAAATTACATTAAGACCGAAATCGGTTATTGACAATTCGACTTTAGCGTCATTTGATGAATTATATTTTTCTGTAGTGGAATGTGCGGACTCCTTATTCTCAGTGCATACATCTAACACTTCCCATGAAAACCTTGAGTCGGAAACGCACTCCCGAGTTCGTTTACCGAAACTTGAAATTCCTAAGTTCGATTCGAATATCGAAAATTGGCAAAGTTTTAAAGATAGTTATGTGCCTTTAGTCCATAAAAATAATAAAATTTCCGATGCCGAAAAATTTCATTATTTAATTTCTTGTTTGTCCGGCTTCGCCTTAACGATAGCGAAGGGTTTACCTATCACCGCCGCTAACTATTCTGTTGTTTACCAGTCGTTATTGGATAGGTACGACAATAAGCGAGTCCTCGCCACCGCTTATATTGATAAGTTGTTTCAAGCTGTTCCCGTAAAAACCCCGTCTGTGGATTCCTTAACGTGTTTACTAAATACTCTTTATGAAAATGTAAGTGCGTTGCGGTCTTTAGGTATAGATAACCTGAGTGAATTTCTATTGTTTTATATCGCGTCGCGAGCGCTCGATACCGACACTCGTAAACGGTTTGAGTTACAAAATAATTGCGAGATACCTAGTTTTGACGGTTTGTTAAAATATTTACAAAATTATATTAAAATATTAGAAGTTAGTCAAACGACACCCGTTTCTACTTTAACGACCGTTAACAAACAAATTCGTAATAATAATAAAAACAGTAAATTCACCACTCAATCTAAAACAACATTAGTCGCATCCACCTCGCGTACGAATAATGTTATCACTAGTAAACAATATTCCTTATGTCCATGCTGTAATACTGCACATTCTATCTATAAATGTACGAAGCTACAGTCTATGGATGTTCCGAGCCGTCGGCAGTTAATCAACGAATTAAAACTTTGTTTTAATTGTTTGCGTTCGGGACATGATTCGAAAAATTGTATTAGTAATAACACTTGTTTACTTTGTGCCTCTAAACACAATACCTTGTTACATGTAGATAAACCGTGTACTTCTTCCCCTCAGGAAGTGAATTTAAATTGTAAAAATGCAAGTGCTGCGCTCACCAGCATAGCGACCGCGCCAAGCGCGGGAAATTCAAATGTTACGGGTATGAAAATATTAGGTACTGCTATAGTGCGCGCCCGCCTCTCGAATGGTACATCGCAGTGTGCGCGCGCCCTTATTGATAGTGGTTCGATGGACTCGTTTATTACACTTTCCTGTGCTCGTCGGTTAGGTTTACCTATACGAAAGTGTAAAATGAACGTAACGGGTTTAGGTCAAAGTTCGGTACTAGATATTAAGGGCGTCACTTTTTGCTCGATAACTCCTCGTCAAAGTGACACTCCTAAGTTTGATTTGACGTTAGTGGTGTTACCTAAAATAACCACTTGGATGCCTTCCTCTACGTTACCATCTACTGTGGTCGACCAGTTCTATCATCTTGACTTAGCTGATGAAACCTTTGATAAGTCGAGTGCCGTGGACCTTTTATTAGGTGTTGAGTGTTTCGATCGTATATACACAGGCGCTCGTTATGCACCTGGTCCCGGGTTACCGTGCGCGCTCGCTAGTGTGTTCGGTTGGGTCATCAGTGGTCAGTATCGGGAACATTCGTTGTCACAAGCAGTGTCACAGCCGATGACGTCTCTCTTGACGGCAACCTGCTCGCTCGAGGATACCGTGAAAAGGTTCTGGGAGGTTGAAGAGCCTCCACGGTCTACAATTTCGGTTCCTGAGGATGACATCTGTGAACGAAAATATAAAGAAGGTACTTACCGGACTCTGGAAGGTCGATATGTCGTTCCTATAATGTTGAAAGACGATGTCCCTCCCCTAGGTGACTCACGTCAGTCAAGCCTAAATCGTTTCCTGAATCTCGAAAAACGTCTCACTCGTAACATCGAATTAAAATCTGAATACACAAGTTTCATGCATCAATACGAAGACCTTGGTCACATGGAACCAGCAGCTTCTTCGTCTACTGATGCTCGGTATATCATACCTCATCACTGTGTGGTGAAGCCAGACAGTGAAACTACTCGATTGCGTGTCGTTTTCGATGCCAGTCATAAGACTTCAACAAATCAGTCTCTCAATGACATAGTTCATGTCGGACCCAAACTTCAAGTCGATATTATCGACTTAGTCACAAAGTTTCGACTTCATGCTATTGTTTTTACTGCCGACATTTGTAAAATGTATAGGCAAATCCTCATCAAGCCTGAAGATAGGGCTTATCAACATATTCTGTGGCGTGCCCAGCCAAACGCTCCCATAGTTGAGTATAGTTTGGCCACCGTCACCTACGGCGTAAGCAGCTCGCCTTATCTCGCAATCCGTACGCTGCGTCAACTCGCATCGGACCATGGGTCTGATTATTCCTCTCGCGCTGGTGAAGTCCTGTGTGAAGATACGTTCATGGATGATATCACTACTGGTTGTTCGTCATTAAGTGAAGCCATTCAACTTAAGATCGATTTAATCTCTTTGTTGGCTCAAGGTCAATTTGAACTTCGGAAGTGGAGTTCCAACAATCCTCAATTGTTGTCAGATATTCCTCCTGAGCATCGGCAAACTCCAAAATCTTTTGACGAAGATAGTCAAGAATTCATCAAGATCCTGGGTATTCAGTGGGATCCCACCACTGATAATTTTTCGTATTCGTTCTCAGACAGTTTCGATATAATAAATAAAATAAAAAATAAAAAAGCCTTATATTCCACTAAGTTTACAGTGTTTTAGTTATAACTATATAAATAATAATTAAGTTTAATTAGAGGACCCCTGAGGTGAAGGCCTCCTCCAGATTTTGCCAGGTTTCTCGGTCCTTTGCTAGTTCTAGCCATTTTTTACCAGCTACAAGTGAGATTTCGTCTTCCCAACGTGCGTATGGTCTTCCGTGTTTGCGCTTCCCAAACGGACCTTTCCAAGAGGTCAGTCTTTTTGCCCACCTGTTGTTTTGCAGTCTTGCAACATGGCCCGCCCACTTCCATTTGAGTTTTTGTGCGTGAGTAAGTGCGTCAATGACTTTGGATGATGATCTTATTTTAGAGTGGCGGACTCTATACTGTTTTTTAATGTTCATCATGCTGCGCTCCATTCCTCGTTGGCATGTAGTGATTTTATTTTTCACGATATTGTTAAATTTCCACGTTTGGCACGCATAGGTCAGGCAAGGCAGCAGGTTTGAGTCCATCACTTTTTTCTTCAGTTCAACTGGGAGATCGCTTTTAAACACTTCTTTTAAGTTCCAGAATTTATTCCATGTTTGTTTAACTCTTCGTTCTACTTCTGTTATATTACTATTCTTGTCAAATGAAATTCGTTTACCTAAGTATATATACTCTCTCACATAATCGAGTGCTGTGCTGTTGACGTTTATAGGGATTTGTGTACTGTTGGTCATGATTTTTGTTTTTGACCAGTTCATTTCAAGGCCTACCCGTTTACTTGCCGCGTGGAGTGATGTGATCATGTATCGAAGTTGGCCAGAGCTCTCTGACACGATAGCTATGTCGTCTGCGAACCTCAGATGGGTAAAGTATGAGCCGTTTATAAATATGCCCCGACGATTCCAGTCTAATTGCCTAAATTGCTTAAGTTTCGATATAAAGTTTACTAAACGCTCAATTCTGTCAGTTATAGCTAGAATATTTGATGCGTTAGGATGGATTGCTCCAATAATATTCTCAGCAAAATTGCTTTTACAAGATATGTGGAAATTAAAGTTAGATTGGGATGAACCAATCCCACCTGATTTAGCAAAACGATGGCATCTCCTCGCCGTTAATTTACATGACATCCAACACATTAAGCTACCACGTAGCGTGTTACCTCTTAACCCTTTAGAAGTCCATTTAGTCGGATTTTGTGATGGGTCCTCCAAAGGTTATGGCTGTTGCGTATATTTGTGTACTGTTACTTCAAACTCCATTGAACCTCATCTTCTGATAGGCAAGTCTAAAGTCGCTCCGTTGAAGCCTTTCACCGTTAACCGGCTTGAATTGTGTGCAGCAGTGCTGCTGTCTCGAGTCCTCAGTCATATGTATGAGCTTCTCAGCCCTAAACTTCATATTGATTCTGTTCGAGCCTATACGGACAGCACTACTACATTGTCTTGGTTAAACACTCCTCCACATTTATTAAATATGTTTGTCGCTAATCGGGTCGTCCAAGTTACTGAAAAGGTTGATATTCAATGTTGGGGTCATGTTTCAACCAAGGATAATCCTGCGGATTGCTGTAGCCGTGGCACTAGTTCTTCTGAGCTGATCAACCACCCCCTCTGGTGGACAGGTCCTCCATGGCTGTCTCAACTGCCATCGTCATGGCCAGTTAATTTCACAGCGGCATGTACTGACTTACCTGAGATGAAGCCTGTGTCGTCGACCCTTATCTCTGTGGTTTCAGGAGATGAAATAATTTGTACGCTTCTGACTAAGTATTCCTCATTTTCCAAACTTATCAGAATCTTAGCGTGGATGTTACGCTTTTCACATAATATTAGGTGCAAGAAAGAGCATCGAAGGCTTTCTGCTCTTTCCACCACTGAATTAGATACCTCTTTAAAGTTACTTGTTAAGTATACTCAACAAAAGTACTTAAACGATGAGCTCGACAGGGTAGCTCAGGGCTTAGTTTGCTCAAAGCCTATTCAGAAACTGTCCCCATTCCTGGACAGTTCAGGATTATTGCGAGTGGGGGGACGACTGGATAATTCGTCATTGCCTTATTCAGCTTCGCATCCTTTTCTCTTACCAAAGGCTTCTATTTTATCGCGTATGATTGTTAGTTATCTTCATGTCAAACATCTACATTGTGGACCCAGAACCCTACAATCCCTGATTCAAAGACAATTTTGGATCATTGGTGCGCGTTTATTGATTCGTACCGTACTTTCAAAATGCGTACGATGTTTTAAGGTCAAGCCAGTTCCTTGTCAGCCTATGATGGGAAACCTTCCTGCCTCCAGGGTTCAACCTAGTCGTTGTTTTTATACAACTGGTATAGATTTCGGAGGTCCATATACTCTAAAAGAAAGCCGTCGACGTAATGCACGTACATTTAAAGCTTATATTTGTTTATTCGTGTGCCTCAGCACAAAGGCGGTACATATAGAATTGGTAACAGAGTTGAGCTCAGAAGCCTTCTTAGCGGCTTTAGACCGAATGGTTTCTCGTCGCGGTATATGTCACACTGTTATTACGGACTGCGGTACTAACTTTGTAGGTGCGAATAGGCATATGAAAAGTATAATGCATGAACTACGTAATCATTATCCGGACATCGCCGACGGACTAGTAAATCGCGGTATTAAATGGGAGTTTAATCCTCCCAGTTCACCTCACTTTGGGGGGATTTTTGAAAGTGGTATCAAGTCTACTAAATATCATTTAAAGCGCGTGATTGGTGCTCAGACTCTCACGTTTGAAGAGATGGCAACAATTTTGTCAAAAATTGAAGCCATTCTCAATTCCCGGCCGCTCTGCGTCACTTCCACAGATCCTCAGGAAGCTGACGTCTTGACTCCTGGCCACTTCCTCATCGGCGGTCCACTTGTATCATTGCCGGAGTCCCCAATGAATGACAGTGTAACACCGCGCTCTCGTTGGCAGATGCTCCAAAAGATCACCCAGGGCTTTTGGCGCATCTGGCAACATGATTACCTACACACTCTACAACAAAAGAGCAAGTGGTTTAATCAAGCACCTAACCTTAAAATAAATGACATAGTAGTCCTTATCGAACCAAATTTGCCTACCCTATTTTGGAGGCTGGCAACGATTGAAAATGTTCATCCGGGTCGAGACAATGTGGTAAGAGTCGTTACTCTTCGCTCTGCCAACGGCCAGATTTTTCGACGACCTGTGGTTAAGGTTTGCCCCTTACCCCTGGACGCCTAAGCTACTATGTTTCATATTCTGTGTCTTTAGGTTAGGTTAGTCTTAAGTATGTTTCTATATTAGTAATGTCTCAACATCTTCGAGCACATAATTATTAATTTTTTTTGTGAAATTCCGGTCAATTTCAAGTGGGGGGAATATGTTCCGGCTTCGTGCCACTCCTGAAACTACATCCCTATCCATTGTCAAATTATCCTTTTCCATAATCAAAATACTCACCCATTGAAGAAAGCACTAGTGCGCTGTGATTGGTCGAACCAAATGTCCAACCACTGAAAAGTTAATATGGCGTCGACGTTGTGCGAGAGTGCTGCGTTTGTGCAATCGTGATCTAAAAACTAATTAAAAATCGCTATATTCCTCGCGAAAAGGTGTGAGATAAAACAAGGACTAGACGCCAGTGAAATCTACTAGTGACAGAGGTGCAGAGGTGAGTACCCTTCCATTTCCTCTCCAAGACTTCCAGGTTCCGAGGTTGTGTTCGTATCCAACTGCCTGAGTGTTGGCTGGTATTATCACTGCGCGTGGTCACGTTGGTGAAATTGCCCTTTCTTTGCGAGTATTATTCAACTATAACCCTTAATATGAGCACTAATAGGTTTGTAATCAGTCATCAATTAAAATATACGAGATATTTTGGAAGTTGATAAATGATTTATTTCATACACAATATACATAAATATACTAAACGATGCATGTTATTTAAATTGCCAGTTAGGTAATCTAATGTCAAACATTTTTTTTTTAACATGCAATAAGAAAAAAAATCGATGTTATGTTAGACCCTTGCAAAACTCCATGTTCAATTTAAGTACATTAATAAATAAATAATTCCAGGTTATTATGTTGAGCGGCACCACAGCGGTCGTGTACTGGACCGACCCCACGCTTCCTAAAGGACAGGTATGTTATGATTTATTTTCAGAAATAGTCGTCCCACTGTAGGGAAAAGGCCTCCCATCCCTTTCTTATACTGATTATAAACTTATTTCATTAAAACACTATTAAAATAATTAATAAGCTTGTTTACAACATATTCGCTTCCGCCCCGCGGTTACACACGACTTCTGCGTCTCCGGCGAACATTATCTTTATCTAAATAAAAGCCAAAATCTATTCCTAAACATAATCTAAATCTGTACCACCACATCCAACAATCCAAACTTTCGCATTTATAAATAATCTATGTTCCCACCATTATATTTTAGCATATTGTAGTGTTTCACACTTAAGCATACTGTACCACATCGTACCAGACTGTAACACATCGTACCAGACTGTAACACATTGTACCACACTACACCACACTGCCCCACACCCACTCCCCGACACACGCTGCCCCATACACGCTGTACCACACTAAACCACACACTGCATCACACTGCCCCGCACAGACTGTACCACAGTGCCCCACACACACTGTACCACTCTGCCCCACACACACTGTAGTACATGTCCCCCCACCCACAGCCTGCGACGGACGGACGGCGCTACGTGGTGCAGCGGCCGGCGGGGGGCCACACTGTATAACACTGTAGCACACTGCCCCACACTGTATCATGTTGCCCCACGCACATTGTAGTACATGTCCCCCCACCCGCAGCCGGCGACGGACGGACGGCGCTACGTGGTGCAGCGGCCGGCGGGGGGCCACACTGTATAACACTGTAGCACACTGCCCCACACTGTATCATGTTGCCCCACGCACATTGTAGTACATGTCCCCCCACCCGCAGCCGGCGACGGACGGACGGCGCTACGTGGTGCAGCGGCCGGCGGGGGGCCACACTGTATAACACTGTAGCACACTACCCCACACTGTATCATGTTGCCCCACGCACATTGTAGTACATGTCCCCCCACCCGCAGCCGGCGACGGACGGACGGCGCTACGTGGTGCAGCGGCCGGCGGGGGGCCACACTGTATAACACTGAAGCACACTGCCCCACACTGTATCATGTTGCCCCACGCACATTGTAGTACATGTCCCCCCACCCGCAGCCGGCGACGGACGGACGGCGCTACGTGGTGCAGCGGCCGGCGGGGGGCCACACTGTATAACACTGTAGCACACTGCCCCACACTGTATCATGTTGCCCCACGCACATTGTAGTACATGTCCCCCCACCCGCAGCCGGCGACGGACGGACGGCGCTACGTGGTGCAGCGGCCGGCGGGGGGCCACACTGTATAACACTGTAGCACACTGCCCCACACTGTATCATGTTGCCCCACGCACATTGTAGTACATGTCCCCCCACCCGCAGCCGGCGACGGACGGACGGCGCTACGTGGTGCAGCGGCCGGCGGGGGGCCACACTGTATAACACTGTAGCACACTGCCCCACACTGTATCATGTTGCCCCACGCACATTGTAGTACATGTCCCCCCACCCGCAGCCGGCGACGGACGGACGGCGCTACGTGGTGCAGCGGCCGGCGGGGGGCCACACTGTATAACACTGTAGCACACTGCCCCACACTGTATCATGTTGCCCCACGCACATTGTAGTACATGTCCCCCCACCCGCAGCCTGCGACCGACGGACGGCGCTACGTGGTGCGGTGGGCGGCGGCGGGCGCGGGGCCGGGCTCGCGGCCGCGCGTGTTCAACGCGACCGACCTCAACTGCATGCTGGACGACCTGCGCCCCTACACGCTATACGAGTTCGCCGTCAAACTTATTAAGGGTATGTAAATGTACCATTATATAAATATATACACTAGTGGCTCCGTACGTCCGTCTCCAGGTTCTAAGCTACCTCCCTTCCAATTCTCAGTAGTGTAACTTACACGACTTTGCTTTATATAAAAAATAGATTATACAGTCTAGGTGGAACTAGTGAAAAGAAGTCTTAATCGGCATATAAATAGTTGAATTAATTATTGAGAATGATACAAAGAAACTCAACCGGCAAACTCCTTTTGGTCGTGGCGTGTCGATAAATAAATCATCTAACACTAATGTTTCAATTCGTATGTACCAGTAGTTTTTAAATTCAGCGCATTCAGATAAACTCTTCAGCATAATATTAGTAGTTAGATAAATATACTGGTATATTGTAGGCGGTCGCGAGTCTGCGTGGTCCATGCTGGTGAGCAACACGACCCTGGAGGCGGCCCCCGGCGCGCCCCGGGACCCCCGCGCCTCCCCGGGGGCCGCGCCGCACCGCTCGATAGACCTCGTGTGGGACCGCCCCGCCAAACCCAACGGGGTCATCACCGGTAAGTACCTGCTGCCTCGTCACCACCCCATCACCACCTCAACATCACGCTATTTCCACTTCATCTGCCTATTTCTACCTCATCAAATCTCAACATCACCCCATCACCACCTCATCATCTCCCCATCCCCACCTCAACACCATCCATCGCGCACCAACACAGTTTGTGAAGCTGCTTATAACCTGTAATAAGTACATGCATTAAATGCACCTAATTTTTTTTTTGGTATCTCTGCTTCATGGCAATCTGTTCCAACAATAAGCCACTTCTTTGTTTGATTTCTCTGTATTATGTTTTCTTCAAGAGCCATACTTGTATGAAAAACCAATTTTTCACACGACCCTCATGATATCAGGATGTAAATCTTTTATGTAGGCTCGGAACGTCACTTCTTTTTAGCCGGGTATGCTGCAGAGCGGGCGGTTTTCCCTCCGCACTACGATAAGGGGTTCTTCAAAAAGAGCGTGAAGAGAACTCTTCAAAGTTGGCAACACATCGGCGATCCCCCTGGTATTGCAAATGTCCATAGGCGGCGGTGACCACTTACCATCAGGTGGGCCGTTAGCCTGTTTATCAACCTGTTATGTACGTGTACGCTATACCTATATTGTAGCGTGAAGAATATCAAGAATGCTGACTCTACACATACCTGACATACCTACCGGGAAACTGCACCTGCACTGTTTCGCAAGACCCACCAATTCTCGTGGGACAGTTTGTGTTGTGATTCATGTCATTTTCAATATTAAATATAATTTTGTGAGGAGACTCACTTTATGTTCTAACATCGACATATCGTCACCTATTTTAGTTTGTAATTAGTTATAAAAATTATCATTAATTAAATATATTAAATTCAATATCGGTTCTTTTGCATCCTCAACGGCAGCCGAACGTAATTGGCGCAGTCGGTAGGATGCTCGCGGGCGTATTCGCATAGAAGATTTCCGTATTTTCGCGAAAAGCCGCCCGTGTGGCTCGTCTAGCCGCTTCGAGAGCATCCGAATCTACACGTCGTGCTGCACGAGAGATATCCAGACATTGATAACGCAAAGGAACCGAGAGAATTATATTAATGTGAGTACACTAGATTCTTTTTAGTGGTTGCTCATTCCCTAGCCTTATTCCTTACTAATACATTTTCCGAGATTTTTCATTCAAGAAAGTCGAAGGACCCTAGGATAGTTAGTAGATAGGTAATAGATAGTACTTGGCAAACTTTTATTGATCGTAAAATAAATATCAGTTTGAGTAGTATATAAGAAGAAACGAAAATGTCTGATTTAGATATGATTTACGAAGCCCTTATGTTAGTACCAGAGTTTGATGGAAATCCAAATGTGTTAACCAGATTTTTAAAATTGTGTAACCAGTTAGTAGAACAGTTTTGTAATCAGTCCGGTAACGAATTAAATAAGTGTGCCCTTATTAATTGGATTTTTAATAAGGTTGTAGACTCTGCTGTTCGTTTAATAAATTCAAACGGTATTCCAAGTGACTGGAGTTGTGCTTTAGCGAACAACTTTGCAGATCAGCGAGATGAGACCGCTCTTTACAACGATCTGGCTATTTTATTTCAAGCCTCTGATACGGCTCAAGAGTTTTACGAATGTAATTGGAATATATATTTAAATTTTACCTGGATTTGGAATAATTTCACATATTATTGCTCAAGAAAGAAAAAAAAAAACTTTTGATTGCTTAGGAATAATATATGCTCTAATAGCAATTGGACTTTTAGGATTTATTGTTTGAGCTCTTTATATATTTACAGATAGAATAGTAGAAAACCAAATTAAAACGGAAAAAATATATTAATTCCATATTAGATAGTGATACCAGATATGAAACAGATAAATAAAATAAAAAAGCCTTTTATTTCCTATAAAAATTTACATTTCTTATTCTATGTATGTGTTAATTGTTTTATTCAAGTTATTTATTCTTACTGGGTACCTATATATTTTCTTTAACTTAACTGCTTATATCTGTACCTATATCTTTTTCCGTACACTTATTTATATAACTTTAATTGTCTAATCTACTTTTATGTTATTTATGTTCTTACTTGTTATAAATTTATTAGTAACTAAAACTATTTATATCTTTATATATTAACATATGTTCTTACTTCTTATAAATTTATCTGTATCTAAAAGTATTTATATCTATATATCCTAACATATGTTCTTACTTGTTATAAATTTATCTATAACTAAAACTATTTATATCTATATATCCTAACATATGTTCTTACTTGTTATAAATTTATCTATAACTAAAACTATTTATATCTATATATCCTAACATATGTTCTTACTTGTTATAAATTTATCTATAACTAAAACTATTTATATCTATATATCCTAACATATGTTCTTACTTGTTATAAATTTATCTATAACTAAAACTATTTATATCTATATATCCTAACATATGTTCTTACTTGTTATAAATTTATCTGCAACTAAAACTACATATTTATATCTATATATCCTAACGTATATTCTTACTTGTTATAAATTTATCTGTATCTAAAACTATTTATATCTAAGTATATATCCTAACATATCTTTTTTTACATACATTTTTTATTTAATTTTATTCAAATATAAAACCGATATGATTAAGTATTTTCACCTAGCTCAGTCGCTTTTAATATTGGGAGATGACATAGATAATTTATCTAGGGAGCTCATAAAATTACGGAATCTACTGGCATTCATAACAGCTAAAAGTACTCCTCATTCAGATCTTAATTATGAAACTTATAAAGTAATGTTAGATAGATTAAAGGTTTTATATAATAAAGAGGTAATTTTAAACATTAGTTTTAGGAATATTTCGATCTATTGAAATTAGGTTATTATTATAAAGGCAATGATATAGTCTTGATATTTAAAATTCCAATCGTCTTTTCCACTAACTATATCCTTTACAAATAATTATCCTTAGCCCCTAATCGCGATAGTAAAGTCTTAATCCCTACCTATCCATATGTAGCTATCCACGAGAAAGGTCTATTGTACATAGAGACAGAATGTCCGAAGTATAGCCACGGTCACCTTTGCGAGGACCACATAATCCGCCACTACGGGGAGCAATCAACCTGCATTCAACGGGTTATACTTCAGCAACATATCCACGAGTCCTGTCAATTTACTTCAGTAATGCTGACTTCTGAAGCAATGGAGCAGTTAGACGACCGCCACTACGTATTGAGCTTTCCTAACCAAACGAAAGTTCGATTAACCTGTTCTGAAGACCAGTATAGAATATAACAAGGAAGCTACCTAGACATAATGCCTAAGGGATGCGTTCTACAAACTCCAGCGATCACCATTAGCAACTACCACGATCAAGTTAAGGGACAGATATTGAAAATCCTGAACATAGCAGTCAGTAAGGAGGATTCGTATAAAACACCAGTGAAAAGGATATTAAAATTTAATACCATTGATTTGAGTCAATTACACTCAACCAATTCTAAAATAGTCGTACAAGAACCAGTTACTTTGAAGCCAATAATACTATTTATCACACAACCATACCAATATACGTGCTGCTCTTAGTATCCGTAATAATTATCCAATACACTTAACGATAAAGATACGAACCAGAAAATTGATGGAACATCTAGTGTGGAAGAAATGAAAGATAAATAAATCTGGAGATCCTATATGTCTATCCGCACTATTCTCGACAAAAGTCTTCAAATAGATGCTGATCTTGCGGAGGGAGATGTTATGTACGTGTACGCTATACCTATATTGTAGCGTGAAGAATATCAAGAATGCTGACTCTACACATACCTGACATACCTACCGGGAAACTGCACCTGCACTGTTTCGCAAGACCCACCAATTCTCGTGGGACAGTTTGTGTTGTGATTCATGTCATTTTCAATATTAAATATAATTTTGTGAGGAGACTCACTTTATGTTCTAACATCGACATATCGTCACCTATTTTAGTTTGTAATTAGTTATAAAAATTATCATTAATTAAATATATTAAATTCAATATCGGTTCTTTTGCATCCTCAACGGCAGCCGAACGTAATTAACCTTTTGACATAAAAAAATAATAATAATAGAGCGCCTTCTCTACTCAGGGCGTGTGCCAGTTTGTTTCTATGGGCAGTCAGTTTCTCCTGGTATTTCAGGCTGTTTTGGGCTATTTCCTGCCGAACTGTTTTTAGGCCGAGGTCGAGGTATATGTACCTTTTACTTATACAATGAGGGACGCCAAACATTGTTCTCAGAGCTTTGGTCTGGAATCTCTCCAGGATATCTATATTTTTGTTGCTGGCTGTGCCCCACAGCTGTATTCCGTAAGTCCAGATAGGTTTATGGTTGTTAGGGTTTAGTTGTGATTGGCGTCCCAATAACCAGTTTAGTGACCGCAGTTTACCATCTAGTTGTTTGCGCTTTGTCCAAATATGTTTTTGCCATGTGAGTTTCCTGTCTAGGTGCATGCCTAAGTATTTTGCGTTTTTATCTTCTTACTTCGATCAGGAGGTTTTGCAACCGTGATGATGCCGTTTCTGGGTTGCTATGAGCAGACAGTAGCGCCGTATCATCAGCGTATGTCGCAGTCGTGGTGTAGGCAGTTGTTGGGATATCTGCTTTAAAAATCAGGTATAGTATAGGGCCCAAGATACTTCGTCCGGTGGTGGTAATCGACGAGGTGCCCAAGCTGTTCGAGCGCGTGCTCGCTGGGCGCCTCGTCGAGTCCATGAATCCGGGACTGGACGACACGCAGTTCGGCTTTCGCCGGGGTCAACCGACCGTGGATGCCGTGGCGCGGGTCAGGGACCTCGCCGAAGAGGCCGTCTCTCAGGGGGGCGTGATGTTTGCGGTGTCGCTTGACATACACAATGCATTTAACACGCTACCCTGGGAGACGATCAAAGAGGGAGGTACTGCGGTACCATGGCGTACCGCAGTACCTCCAGGAGGTCATCGCCGACTACTTCGTCGGTCGGGACGTGGTGTTCCCGACGGGGGAGGGCAGCAGCGGCCCTGGGAGGAGAGTAATGACGTGCGGGGTTCCACAGGGTTCGGTCCTCGGACCGCACCTGTGGAACATCGGCTATGATTGGGTGCTGCGCGGTGCAATGTTGCAAGGGGTCAGTCTGGTGTGTTACGCTGACGACACCCTCGTGATGGCCCGGGGCAGCAACACCAGTCCACATCAACTTTCTGCGGCCAAGTCATGTCGCAGAAGGAGGCGGCGGAGCGGGTGAGAGATGACGACGTCAACTCCCTCCCGCTGCGCCGCCGTAGGCGCGGTAGGCGGCGACTGGCCTTCGCGCGCCGGTTGCCGCCGTAACGCCAGGGACCGGGGCGGCTGCCCCCGGAGCTGCCGGGTATCCTATGGGATTCCCCTGGGACATCAAAAAATATAAAAAAAAGAGCCCATGATACTTCCCTGAGATACACCTGATTTTATTTCGTGTACTTCTGAGAGATCATCGCTGTACTTCACTTGGTAGCATCTTTTATTTAAGAAGGATTTAAGTATTCGGAATAGACAATGCGGAGGATGCTTTTTAGCTTGAACAGGACGGCCTCCTGTCATACATTATCTAACGCTTGGCTGATGTCCAAAAAGACTGCAAGCAATAAATTGTCCCGTGCTTTTCCCGGAATCCCAAATTGGTGGTTCGGTAATACTGTACTTAGATGTTCTTTCATCCTGTTAAGCAATATCTTCTCGAACAGTTTGCCAATGACTGGTAGAAGGCTAATAGGTCTGCACGAAGAAGCTTCGTGTGTGGGTTTACCAGGTTTCGGTACCATGACGATATGTGCAATTTTCCATTGCCCACGGAAATGTCGTAAGCTGGCATTACATATATTGACTAGTTTCATTATCCCTTCATGAGGTAGGCTTATAAGAAGTGTGGCATCAATACGGTCACAGCCAGGTGGTTTACCATCCTTGAGGTTCCTTATTTCTTCCAAAATTTCTTTTTCTATATGTTTATATATGTTTCTATATGTTTGTCTATATGTAGGGTACGTGGTGATGTACGCGGCTCGTCCGGTGGGTGGGGCGGCGCGAGGCGAGGAGTGGACCGCGCTGAGCGTGGCGCCGCCCGCCGCGCCCGCCCCGCCCCGCGCGCGCCTCGACCGCCTGCGCCCGCGCACCGCCTACTCCATCAAGGTGCAGGCGCGCAACGGCAAGGGGCTGGGGCCCTTCTCGCCCACCATCACCTACACCACTGCCATGGGTGAGTGTCGCTGCTAGTCCGGTGGGTGGAGTGGGAGTGGGAGCAGCAGCAGCGCGCGTCTCGACCGCCTGCGCCCGCGCACCGCCTACTCCATCAAGGTGCAGGCGCGCAACGGCAAGGGGCTGGGGCCCTTCTCGCCCACCATCACCTACACCACTGCCATGGGTGAGTGTCGCTGCTAGTCCGGTGGGTGGAGTGGGAGTGGGAGCAGCAGCAGCGCGCGCCTCGACCGCCTGCGCCCGCGCACCGCCTACTCCATCAAGGTGCAGGCGCGCAACGGCAAGGGGCTGGGGCCCTTCTCGCCCACCATCACCTACACCACTGCCATGGGTGAGTGTCGCTGCTAGTCCGGTGGGTGGAGTGGGAGTGGGAGCAGCAGCAGCGCGCGCCTCGACCGCCTGCGCCCGCGCACCGCCTACTCCATCAAGGTGCAGGCGCGCAACGGCAAGGGGCTGGGGCCCTTCTCGCCCACCATCACCTACACCACTGCCATGGGTGAGTGTCGCTGCTAGTCCGGTGGGTGGAGTGGGAGTGGGAGCAGCAGCAGCGCGCGTCTCGACCGCCTGCGCCCGCGCACCGCCTACTCCATCAAGGTGCAGGCGCGCAACGGCAAGGGGCTGGGGCCCTTCTCGCCCACCATCACCTACACCACTGCCATGGGTGAGTGTCGCTGCTAGTCCGGTGGGTGGAGTGGGAGTGGGAGCAGCAGCAGCGCGCGAGGAGTGGACCGCGCTGAGCGTGTGTCGCTGCTTACCTGGACCTGCTGTTATTTAGTGTGCCGGGGACCGGAGCGACGAATCCCACGCCAGTGGTTCCATGCTAGAGACGCCCTATGTGGGCGTCTCAAGGAAGAGAAGAAGGGATTGTATTTTTAAGGTCAAGTAACGCCACCGGGGCAAACAGTTGTAAGGCTAACGTGTACCCCGCAGCCCCCCATATATGGCGTCCCAGAAGGAACACTCCATGGCGTTTTAAGGTCGAGTATTTCCGGCGGGGCATACGGTTGTAATGCTAAGGTGTGCCCCGCAGCCGCCATACGGACGCCCGAGAAAGAACACTCCAAGGTGTTTTAAGGTCGAGTAACGCTACTGGGGCATATGGTTGTAAGAGTAACGTGTGCTCCGTGACCCCCAATACGGCGTCCGAGAAGGAACACTCAAAGCTGTAAATAATATATTGCCAAGATTTTTCTGATTGTTTATATTTCTGTAACTTCAACTCTTAAAGGAGCTGTACTCAAACTCATTTCAAAACATCTTGTTTAGTTACATAAGTATTTTATAACTGGTGGCCATATTTAAATTACTTACAGGACTTTCATAAGTGTAGAATGCTTCTCCCCCGTCGTTTTCACATGTGTGTCATCGATGTAGGATATAGTCAGTAGTGACATAGCGGTATGCTTGTGGGTACACAGAGGCCGGCGGGGGCGGGGGCCTGGCCGGCGCGACGTCGGCGTGGCTGTGGGCGTCGGCGGGCGGCGCGTGCGCGGTGCTGGCGCTGGCCGCCGCGCTCGCTCTCTCTCTGTGCTGTCGCCGCCAGCCGCCGCCGCACTCGCCCGATACTAGGTACCTCTCCTACACACACATGCCCCTGACATACGTCGTCACAGGTAATACCTGCAGCTGGTAACTTTCTGTCACACACTGGTCCTTCTTCACACTTCCAAAAATATTGTCTATTATATTATTTATTTCAATACCGATAACTATTACTGTAAGTACACACATCATTATGAAATAAGTTTTATTTAATTTACAACCATCAATATAAGTACACAAATTATTCAATTAAATTATATACCTACACATAAAACTAAAAAATAAAAAAATAAAATAAACATACAATAAAATGATCATAAATAGAAAATATGTCCCAAATCATCATTATTAAATTTAATTATCTATATATACAACTAAAAGTACATAATAAAAAAGGAAATAATTAACATACAATAAAAGGATCATATATCTATTATGGAAAATGATTACAGAATATTGTAAACTCCATGCTGTGTTACCCATAAGTGCAATAATGATAAATTAATCGGTAAAGAAAAACAGGTATAAACTCACTAGCATGGTATGTTCGACAGTACATACCAGAAGTCGTCGGCGTCGGCTGCCATCAAGCCGCCCGACCTGTGGATCCACCACGACCAGATGGAGCTCAAGCACATGGACAAGAGTCTGCACAGCTCCGCCAGTAAGAGTACGATATACTTACTCACTATCTCTGTCTTGCACAACCATTTAACTAACTTTTGGACTCTGTTCCCATGTAGGTAGTAAAAGTCTTATTTGGATTTGCTGATTTATCTTTGGTCAAATTCAACTTAAACTTCTTTAAGGTCGCGAAAGTATTTCAAGTTTTTCCTTTCATGTCTTGATCGCAGGTCTACATATCATGATTTCTGGAAATATTCATTTTATATCATTTTATATCTTAGTCAGATCAGTCAATATCAGAATAAAAAAAGTTAATTTCAAAGGTATTTCAAATCGACATGGCGCCAATTTATTCATACTGCTTTAAATTTAAATTCACTTAATTTTGTTTAGTTGTATATTACTCTTTAAAAGACCTTTTTACACCTTTCATTAGGGTAACTTTTTACTTCCCGGGACAAAAGACAGCCTAAGTCCTTTTTTTCTATCTCTAAATTGAAAAAAATACTTGGTCCTGAGTAGATCGAAGTCACGACCCGCGGCTTGAAACAGGGTCATTCACCACGAAGCCAACCGGTCTGTCAAATTATCATCATCATATCACCCGTAGGACATCTGCTGAATATAGGCCTTTCCCATCGATTTCCATGCAGACCAGTTGAAAGATGCTTGCATCCAGCGGGTTCCAGCGACCCTTGTCAGGTCGTCAGTCCACCTTGTGCGCTGCGCTTGGTCTGTCAAATGCTGGTCTGGTATGCTGATGGTGTTGATGATGATGTATGTATGGTGTGCAGTATCAGCGGGTAGCGTGGAGGGCGGCAGCGCGCTGGTGTCGTCGACGCTGACGCTGGGCCGCGCGGCCGAGTACGAGCCCGCGCCGGCGAGGCATGCCCCCCACGCGCCGCATCCGCCGGCTTCCCTCGACCGGAGACACTACGTGCCTACATATGTCGGTCTGTACACACACAATAATCTACTCACCATTGTTTTTTTAAACCATTTATTCTACACACAGTAAAGACAGTATATATTTATGAAAATAAGCAATACGACCAACTTGTAGCTAAGTGGCCAGCTCAGTGTACGCTGCACATAAGGTACAGCACTGATTTTCAGCTGGCCCCCGTTACTATTGCGCAGCAAATTGATCATATGCGCATATCAAAAGTTCATAGCAGACAAACATCAACAATACATTTAATTCTTGCATCTAAGTCGGGTGTCGCGGAAACGTACCACAAAATATAACCACTCTTAATCAAAAGCAACCTTTTTGAATTCGACTCTGACTATTCATAAGTGCTTGTAAAGATCTGTTTGAAATAACATTGTTTTTCACTTCATTACACTACACTGCACAAAATAATAAATACAGAATATGAACATAGTCGGCATGTAAAACGCCTAAAATAGTTTATAAGCAATGTATTTATGTTAGAATTATATTTATTTTGCGTTTTTTGAGTTGACCTCCCGTCCCCCTCCCGCACAGAGTCCCGCTCCCCCTCGTGCGCGGGCAGCGACGACACGGCCGTGCTCCGCGCGTCGCCGGCTTCGGTTCCCTGCTCGAGCGCTTGCAGGCGATGCGATAGATGCGATTATAAACGTGAGCGGGAGACCTTCATGTTTCATTTTTGTTGGCTTTTTACAAATATTATTTTTACTAAGAAATTTAAGTCCATACTTATGACTAAATGGTAATAATAACATAATAATTTGTGTTGTTATCAGCCATGACTGGCGTCGGAGTGGGAGTGGGCGTGGGCGGCGTGGGATGCGCTAGTACGTGCGACAGAAGACACGGGAGAATGACCCATCCGGACCAGGTTAGTAATGTGTCTTAGGAATAGTGTAAGTCTCAGTGTAGACCCTTGCGGGACTCTCAAAGTAGTTTCTATTTATCAATCTAGTAAAACCTTATTAGGTTATTTAATACCTATATAGAAAACTATATATGTTTACGGACAAGTTTGATGATAATATTAAAACCGTTTTCCATCTTATTCTACATTGTTAGGATGAAAATTATAAAATAAACAGTGTCAAAAGCTTTGGATAAAGTACAAAAATATATTCTTGCGCGATAACTTGTGATTTTATTTTTATACGTTTTCGTGGTATGGTATTATTTCTGAATGGCATATTTCTTAACTTTTTGGTCATTAAGAAAAGACTTATTATACATATTATCTAAGGAATTATTACAGAAATCAATTTTTTATAAGGTCTATTTATAAGTTTTTTTTTGCATAATGTCTTTAATAACGAAAATAAGTTATTATTGCTGGCAATTATAATATGTGTATGTGTTTGTGTGTGTACAGAGCACGCCGCTACTAGCGGGCGTGGCGCCGCTGGGCTCGCCGCCCGCCGCGCTGCACCCGCATCTGCACGCGCCGGCTGCCTCCTGTTAGTATATATCTCTATACATATAGATCTCTCTATAAATTAAGCTCTTATACATAAAATCAAAGACATTATAAGAGGTTAGACCGACAATACAAACTTTTACTATGAAATCCGAGTCAACCAAAATTTGCGGGGGGAGGGGAATGTCAGTAGCAACCTAGCAACCGTTGCGTGATTACACTAAAGATTTACAATTACAATCACATCGCTGGGGCGCGTTCAAATGCTAATCACATCACTTTCCGCTTGACCGCTGCTCGGTCCAAGGGGCAAGCTTAGCGGCCGAACGTATTGTCGGTCTAACCTCTTATAATGTCTTTGCATAAAATGGAGTAAAGCTCTTCTTTGTGGCAGAATATGGGATATCTAACTCCTAATTTCGTGCTTAAACAAAGTCTTGACTAATTTAAAGTCCATAAACATATGTTTTGCCAAAATAATTGACACATGGTCAATCTAGTTACAAAATAAGCAATGCTACGGTAACCAGATAGTTGATATAGATACTATTTGAAACTCACTTAGACAATGCTCCAAACAGCCATTTTTATCCGCACAAATATTTGATCTGGATTGTTTAGTTGCTAATTAACCCAAATAGCTCAAGTGTAGGTAATGAGGGTTCTTACAGCTGTATCTCTTCCAAAGTAAAGGTATTTATCACCCCCAGGTGGTTCAGGCACGTGCCCGCTAGGGGCGTCGTGCGCGGCCCCGGGGTCGGGGTTGGGGCCGGGGTCGGGGTTGGGGCCAGGGCTGGGGCCGGGGTTGGGACCGGGGTCAGGGTTGGGGCCGGGGCTGGCCCCCGGGGGCGACATCTACGCGTGCGCGGCGAGGGAACGGGGACATTACGTCGCTTATGAACCACTAGGACATTATACGCAGTATGTACCTAATTATATGGTTTTTTTATTGGGCTTTTTGGTAATTTTTATTTGGCTCTTGTTAAAAAAAGAAGATTATCAGTTTCCAGGATTTTCTTTTTCTAGATTTTTCTTATCAGCATACTCTTTCTAAGTTGTTCACGTTTGTGTCTGTTTTTAATTTCTGAAGGCATATTCAATTGGATTTCAAGAGCTCTCTTATGTTGCTTGGGTGTCAGTCGTCTCCTACTATATTATTACTGTACTAATACAACATTAACTTGTGCAGCCGCGACTCGTTGAGTAGCGAAGCGGGTGTGTGCGGGTCCCTCCGGCGGGCGGGGGGTACCCCGGGGCCGGGCGGGGGCGGGGCGGGGGGCGGGGCGGGGCCGGCGGGGGCGGGGGTGGGGTCGGGTGGGGCGGGGGCGGGGATGCACAGCTTCTCGCTGGACACCGCCTCGGACCACTCCACGCCGACGCACTCGCATTCCCTGTCTAGAGGTACGTGTGTATCATCATTCATCTCAGCTCATATACGCCTCCACTACAGGGGCATCAGCCTTCCCTATGTACTTAAAATGGAACATCAACATTTGCAGGTAGTGTGAGAGAGACGTCGCCGTACAAGAAGAGTGCGAGCTCTTCCCCCGGACACATCCCTAATAGATTACAACTCGGTAAGTACCTCCAGCATACAAATATGGGTCGGTAAGGGCAGCAACCTTAAGAGAATGTAGTCTTCAGTGACTGTCTTTTATTTTTGAAACAAAACTGTTATTTTGAGAAAATTAATTTTTAGCTTAATCCACCTTGTCTCCAACGAGGATCAAAAAGATATTAGAGATTCTCACGGGGTTGGCAATGCGTGAGTGACGCCCCTGGTGCTGCAAGCGTCCATAGGTCAATTTTGTAAAATAAAAGATATATGGGAGAGATTGAGAGGAGAGCAGGATGGGAGGCCTCTCTCCTGCAGTGGGAGTAGTCCTCCAGTGGGACAATCCAGGCTTTAAATAATAATAAATATGTATGGGGAGTTAAGAGAGAGGGAGTTTTTTTTATACCATTAAGGTGTCAAACAGGCATACGGTCCCACCTGATGACGCGCGGGTACCGTAGCCTATGGACGCTTGCAGACACCAGCGTCACTCACCGACCCTGTAAAAAATGAGCAACTGTAGAGTCAAGTGCAGGGTCTTAGTGAAGTCACACAACTATACTGTACTATCCAGGGAGCATGGGAACCATGGGTGGTGTAGGGGGCGTGGCGCAGTGCGCGGAGGAGCTGGAGCCGCTGGCGCCGTCGCGCTCCACGGAGCGGCTGCACCGCGAGATGCAGAACCTCGAGGGGCTCATGAAGGACCTCTCCGCCATCACGCACCACCAGTTCCACTGCTGAGATACCCCTTCCATTATCTTCCAGGCCCTCCTACAACTGGATGCTGATAAGCAGTAATGTGTCTTCGGTTGAGAGCCCTCTGTGCTCACTGACACAGTCCGCGTAACGGTTTAAAAGCCATCGAAGGCACCTAATAGTCGATAAAAAATCAAAGGTTTCTATATATTTTTATAATGCATCACGTATTTAACATTCCACAAAAGTGTTTCGAGTCATCTAAAACATAAAAGTACACAAAAAAATTATTAATATCATAAAATAAATAGTAAATCATTATCATATAAAATGTTATCTAAAGACGCCATTTTCTCAAAACCAAGTTTATGAGGGTTAACACATTATTGCTTATCAGCATCCAACTACCCCCACTTCCCTCGGGTCTCTAAGTATCAAATAATTACGCAAGTTAAAACTCTTTTCTGGATTTTGGAGCCCATTTTACGTTTTGATATTGTATTTAATTTATAAAAACAGTGATAGGTATTCAAATTTTGATTTGCACGTGTACATAATAGCAAAAACATATCGGCAACGTTTATAATTTGTGACATGGCAACATTTATTCTCATGCAGGATTTTATTGATGCTTGTAAGCCCAGTACAATGTAAGTCCCCTGGACTACAATATGGGCGAGTGTAATCATCATCATCGGGCTAGTGTAATTAAAATTGGCAAATTCACAAAAATCCTTACAGACTTCTTACCTGGTAATGGATGCCAAAGCCTTATCCTGTTGCTAATTTCCTAAAGTTTCTACTTGTATTATAAATTGAGTTTTAACTGGCAACACTACATAGTAATGTACATTTATTAATGTTTTCAAACGCACACACCACATGACTCCAAATGCGTTTGTTCGACTGAAATCCCCTTAAATTAAAGATTTTATAGAATTCGTAGCACTATTATATTAAGTAGCTTGTATTTAAGACCTTTTTTCATTTAGGTAACTGCTATTGGACGAAAAATTATTATTAATGTACAAAAATATCTTCCAAAATATTTGTTTTTTTATAAAAAAAATGCGGTTTAAAGTTGTCGAAAACAAATCAGAAATGTGTGAAACAAGGATGCCACTACGTTTGTCTCTTTTCGGCATGGATTGTATAGTCAGCCATGTTAGGTGTGACCAGCGTTAAGTTAATAAGTTTATAAATGACCAAGACAGTGTTGCCTACCTTACCTACACCACTGGCTGTTTCTATACGTTTACCTTGTACCCTGTGCCCTGTACCTCGTGCTATTTACCCTACTATATTATATGTACATGTGATTGTATACATTGTATGTATACTGTATATATTAAAATAATTAGCATAATTTATCCCTAAGAATTTACAATTCTTTTGTAATTAATATTTAATAATACGGATTTTCTATGTTCGTTAATATTATAACTTTCCTAAATGGCCTATGACTATTAGCTCAAACTGCAAATATAGCTTAGGGTATTGAAGCTCAACGCCGGGTGACCTCAGCACAATTTTCGAAATATTTTTTTCAATATTTGTTGCCTAAAAAGACATTTTAGATATAACATAAATGATATGTTTTTTCTTGTAAAGCTAGTCATATAGTCCGTGTAGATTTATTTAGGAGTTTTAACAAATAAAGGTGTGTTCACACTGTACGGCGTGAGGCATAATGAGTTGCCTTGTATGTTTTTGATTGGTGATTTTACATTCACATTTACTTAATGGTCGCATATTTCCAAGTAACGCCTGTAAATTATGATTAATAAGAAAAATATAAGTAAATTTACAATTTTACATTTAATTCATTCAGACATTAGTACTGGATCTTTTATGTTTTTGGCCAAACTTATCAGTTCAAATCTCACAATTGTGTACTTCAGTGTGTGCTATCTCGAAGTCGGCTGAACTGGTATAGACTTAATACAATTTTAGTAATATTTTCTTCCCCTTTACATTTTTTGAATAATCTGTTGTATATAGTACTTTGTTCGATAATAATTAAATAACTGATAAGTAGCTTGTAAGTTGGTATACAAAATGATGGAATTGCGCACCACAGTCTGGGTGAAAGGTGACAGCTCGACTCTGCCTCGCTACTGGGATTAAAGGTGGAAACAGATTATCGGTTACATCTAAAGGTTATCTTTGAAAGTTCTATTTCGGTTCATATGCTTTATAATGGAGCGGGATGTATATCCGCTTCCGATAGTCTGTTTCCACCTTTACGCAGGTGAGTTCTTTATATTTTTAAATATTATTGTCTGAGAATTGAAACATGATTCCCACCAGTCACAGATATAGTAAAAGCTTGTCATTTGAATATGTCTGGTTGTAAAATATATATAATATGTAATTGCGATGTGACATCGCGTTGCCTTGCCATAATGTTCTTCCACTTAAACACCTACTCTTTTTTTCTCAAATCTTATTTTCCTTCATATGGCCTGTTGATATAAACTAATTCTGGTAAATGAGAATTTAAATTCGGTGCATTTATACGACCTTTACTTTTTAATATTTTCGATTAGTTGTTAAGTGGAACTGTTAGACTGATTTCATAATTATAATTAGTTTGGTTTGGGCGGCGACGTTGCATATGGGCAACTAACAGTGCCGGATTAAGCAAGCGTGGGGCCCGTAGCAAATGTTATCAAGGGGCCAGTGACGGATTTAGACTACTTGACGCTCTAAGCAATCCACATAGAATATATATTATAACTCTTCTGCTTTTTGCTCATTTGCAACGTCGGGTGGTAATTCTCGCAGCTATCTTAGAAGCATTTTCTATTGGACACGTCTCGACGGCAGATGTAATTTCCACCAATAAAAGACTGGAATTATTATTTATTTTTATTCGAAATTTATTGATTTATATTAAATGTACGGCAGCTGAGATGTAATTAAACGTGACAGAATAAAGGTTACAATCGACTGGACTACAGTTACTGTATTTACTTACAAAATTATGAGTCTTTATTAGATTTATTTAAGAACGCACTAATATGTAATTCGTACTGTCCCTTAGCACGAACCACGCTCGTGTCGCCTGAAGATAACATTCATTAATAACAATACAATGTAGATATAGCGTATTTATATAACAGTTCAATCGTATATAAAACTAGCGACCCACCCCGGCTTTGCACAGGTAGGTGATATATCTATGCCTATAACCTCCGTTTTGCAATTTATGAAAACAATACACAAAGTGAAATAAAAACTTAGCGGGAGAGACTAATTTGATACTTTAGCTAATCAAAACTATTATTCTACGTAGACGAAGTCGCGGGTACCAGCTAGTTGCAATATGGCTCAAATGTGAGGGTGTTCGTGCTAAGAGTGCAGATACGTAAGCTCTGGATTTGTATAAACTTGGAGTCCGCCGCCGGTCGGGGCGGGGTGGGGCAAGACGGGACGGGGCAGGGCGGCGGACACCACACACTGTACTGTACAACTGAAATATACTTGTACTATTTATTGAATATATCGTTTTATTGATACCCTAACTGAAGCTTTATACACTCACCCGCGTACCCGGGAGATCTTCCATTTTCCCGGGATAAAAACTAGCCTATGTCCTTTTTCAGGCTCTAGATTATCTGTGTCATCATCATCAACAGCTCATATACGTCTCCACCGAGGAGCTCGAGCCTCCCCTAACAACGAGGAGTTTAGGCCATAGTCCACCACGCGGGCCTAGTGCGGATTGGCGGACTTCACATGCCTTTAATTATCACATCTCGGGCATACAGGTTTCAGTAGTTTTAGCGTGAAAGCGCAACAGAGTTACTTTCGCATATATAATATTAGTTATGAAAGTTTGAATGCTTTGGCTGAGCTTAGCAACTCTAATGTGGCCAGAAAATGTGGGTTTTTATAGTTATTCCACATTTTTTCCCCTTTATGTCATTGTATCTATCTGTTAACAAGTTTGCTTAGTTACATTCTTATTTACTTCAGTAATTTAATTGCATATTATCTAATAAACTTCACATTTTAATTCCACATGCTTCACTAACATCACAAAATATTATACCTAAAATAGGGACAAGATAATAGGTCACTTTTGACAGATGTCAGTTTTATATTCATAGTGAGGTGACCTGCTTAAAAACATCGATTAAATGAATGAATCGAATGAATCGATACAGACTTGAAACATATGTGAATTTTAAAAATGATCATGCGAATCCCTGTCCCATTATTATTTTTTCTTTCATAAATTAAAGGAGCAAAATAAGACAAGTACCTACGTAATTTAACAAAAAAATAGCTTTTATTCACTTGAACTATCGGAACTGCTATCTTCATCACTGCTGTCAGCACTCAGAGATATTATTAATTCATTTTCAACATCAATGACCCTTCTATTTAGTTATTTTTTTGTATTTTTATAGTTAGTTAAAAGAATAATAAATATGTATAATTAGGTTTTATTATAATCACAACGTGGTTATAAATTTATGGTGATTTTTCTTCACAAGTAATCATTGCATTCGATTCAACTTACAATCCTATCAGCTTTCGATTTTTAGAGTAACATCCCTAGTGTTTAAAAAGAAAAAGGGTTGACTGACGCAACATTGTAACGACGTTCAGTTCTTTAGATCAGAAATTGTTTATTATGTTTAGAATGGTTTATTAGTGAAAGCAAATCGTAAAATTACTCGTATCGGTCATTATTACAATAAATATGTAAACGTAATTGAAAAAAGTTAAGCAATTGTGCAGTTCTTATTTTATGCCCGCCGTTACAAGGTTACGTTGTTGAATTTTGATGAAATGTCTAAAGTGACCTATTATCTTGTCCCTAGTTTAATTGTCATTGTTCTAGACACCCACAACATTTATATAATTATCGTCTGCTAGCGGCGTCAACATATATATATTATTAACGTCGCAGTATATTAAGTTATTATCCTTATCGAATGTTATACCTCTCAGTTGATCGATAGGTGTGACGCTCCTATAGGTCCCTTCATGTTTCAAAACCTCGTACAGTTTGAAATCTGCTGAGAAATACACTTTATCGTGTATATCCAACGCTATACTGAAGACGTATATATCGTCATAGAACAATGTTGCGGCGCGGCTGTCGTTGTGTCGACTGTACAGCTGAGTGGTGTTGCTGAAGAACATTACCCCTTCATTATCGATGGCAATCCCATCTACATCGTACCGCATAGTGTCAATTATGTGCGACTGTTCATCGTTCAACGTAAACACTCTCCCGGAATAGTATTCTATATAATACAGTTGCTCCTTGAAGTAAACTTGGCGGATGATCACGCCCTCGGCGCCGATTAACTCCGGTTCCCCACTACTCGGCTTATACCGATAAATACCGCTTTCCGTGCCTATATACACATCGTGGGTGGCCTGGTCCACTGTGACGCACAGACCGTCATCAGACATCCCTTCTAGATATTTGTATTCGCCAGTGTTCAAGTCCAGTACGGCCGGTCGACCATTGTCGATGAAGTATAGCGTGTTGTACGTGTAGTCGACGGCTAGTGAGTAGAGCCAGGATAGAGTGACGTTGGTGACCAGTAGTTGCTGGTGATGCCTCACGCCGTCGATGTACAAGTCGGCGAGCCCGCACGCGACGCATGCCAGCACTATGATCAGCTTCATGGTACCCTGTATAACAAAGCAGAGTTATTTTCACAGTAAATAAATAAAAACAAATAAATATCCTGGGACATTTTTCACACACGGCCAATCTGATTCCAAACTAAGCAGAGCTTGTGATATGGTAACTAGATAGCTGATATACTACATATACTACTTTTAAAGACATACTTATACAGATATTTACATCCAGACACAGGACAAACATAAATATTCATGCATACAAATGTTTGTCCTGGGTGGGATTCGAACCCACGACCCGCGGCTTGAGAGTCAGGGTCACTAACCACAAAGCCGACCGGGCTGTCAAATACAGTGGGACAGTTTTTCATACACGGCCCATTAATAAGCCAAGCATTCTTTGGAAGGTGAATACGGTGGGTCATTTTTCAAACGCGGCCAATTCGATACCGAACTAACCAGAGCTTGTACTGTGGTACCCGGATAGCTATACTACTTCAAAATTTATACTTTTATAGATATTTACATACGCGTGTAGAACAATCAGAAGTGTTTGTACAGTGTGGGTTTGGAACCTATGACCGACGGATTGAATATCAAAGGCAATCGGCCAGTCAAACATAAGAGATACGCCGTAATTATGTGCGTAGCAAAATTTCAGTAATTTAAATGGGAAATGTAATAACAGCAGAGTAAAAAATAAATAATGAAACCACCAAAAAGGAAATAAGTCTTGTTAAAAGACGTACCTGGCACATAGTTTGCGAGATAAAAATAACTTAAAACTTTAAATTTAATTGAATATATATTAATAAAAATAAATACAAGTATTCTGAACAACGTATTCACAACACAGTTTCATGTAAACTATATGTGCACATCTACATAATTATATATAAGTACTAGGTATAAGGAAAAATAACAAACTAAAAACCCTCGTATAGACACCCGTCTCTTTTTAATATATAGCGTTAGAAACAGACGGCGATACTTGGGTTTTATTTATCTTTGCTTACACAATCTCATGTAATAATGGATACGTCATTATACTATTAATATAAACACCATTAGGTACCTACATACTTACTTAGTCTTTTGGAGCAGACACTAACAAATCATGTATTTCTTTTATGTCATTCCCTACCACGCAGATATTGTCAGTGAGACTACTTCATTGAAATGTATTTTAATCTAAGTTTATTTTTAAAAGAGTAATTGCTGAGTTTATTGCCGGCTCTTCTCAGCAAAACCAACCTTCCGAACCGAGCGTTAGAGTCTGACTATTCATAAGTGCTTTGCATATTGGCCTATTTGAATAAACATATTTTTGATTGATTGATTGATTGTAAAAATGTATATAAAGCTGAAAAGTTTGTTTGAACGCGCTAATCTCAAGAACTACTGGACCGATTTGAAAAATTAAATCAGTGTTTTTGCTGCTCTGTACGTGATTATTTGGTTAATAATAAATATAAATATCCTGGGACATTTTTCACACACGGCCAATCTGATTCCAAACTAAGCAGAGTTTGTGATATGGTAACCAGATAGCTGATATACTACCTACATATACTACTCTTAAATACATACATATATAGATATTTACATCCAGACACAGAACAAACAGACATATTCATGAATACAAATGTTTTTCCTGGGTGGGATTCGAACCCACGGCCCGCGGCTTGAGAGTCATGGTCACTAACCACAAAGCCAACCGGGCTGTTAGGCTATCATCCTTCGTTCTTTATTTCCGATTACCAAACAACCTAGCTTAAATATTTGCAGCGCCAAGACTGTAGAGGCGTTGTCAATATATCGCCCTCTCGTGTCAACTGGATAAACTAATCCCATTTGTTGCAGAAAACGTCCACTAGAGGGCAGTAATTTTTTATATAATTGTCGCCTCCGCTAGATGGCGCTATGTGTACTGAAACAAGGGTTTATTAAAATTGTGTTAGGGAGTTGTAAGAAAATTGTTATGGAATATAAAAGTTTGTTGAAAAAGTTTTAATTAGCTGTTTTTTTATTATAAGTATTTTTTTATAATTGAAATTAATTGACTGCTGAGTTTTTGCCGGTTCCTTTCGAGAGGAAGCTTTAGTTGAATTTGCCTACAAAAGTATCTACCTTAGTAATGTTCCCAAATCAAAAAAACACGCATTCGTCCCGATATATTTTATATATTTTGGTGAACACAATATTATAAAACGCCGTTTTAGATTGCGGCTAGAACATACCTACGCTTATTATTTAAAAACGTCACTTACGGGCTATCTCTAAATTCGCGGCGGCACCTGTACCAGTGCCGAAATATTGGGGTATGGGGAAAACCATAGCAAATAATGAATACAATATTTTTTTTAACACAAAAATATACTTTTGCATAAATTACTACTACATTACCTAATTTCAATACAAATATTTAATTTAATACAGTCAGTCTATAAAAGTATCGAAAATCCGGCTTTACCGTAACCTTTACTGTATTCCAATTGTATTTGTGAGAGAAAAATAAATAAAAATATATTTTTTTATTCCACGCGAGTGAAACCACGAGCAGAAACTAGTTTATTTATTTCGGAAATTATTTATTTAAGTGTACCTAGCGGAGTGTATAGAACAAATCTCTGATTAGAGCTGATTAAAGTGTTATCAGCTATACTTCGACGGTAGAGAGCAATTTTGTCGTAACTAAAAAATTGAGGTCATAAAATTAATGAATAATTCCTAAAATAATGATAATTCAGACCGACACATTTATTTTAAATTATTTTCTGATTCAAATATAGAAAGAAAAATATTTTTTTTTCTAGATACGACAAAATTGCGTTTTACCGTCGACTTATGGATATATGTATGTATGTATGTGTGTGCAGTACGCCTGCGCAGTGCGTGGGTGGCAGCCCTGGCGGGTATATAGCGCGCAGGGTTGCCTCCGGCGCGGCTGTGAGCCACGGCGCCGCACTACGAGCACGCCGACCTATACGTAAGTACACCAACTAAATAACTTTCGATATCTATACTAATATTATAAAGAGGAAAGATTTGTTTGTTTGTTTGTAATGAATAGGCTCCGAAACTACTGGACCGATTTCAAAAATTCTTTCACCTTTGGAAAGCTACATTATCCCCGAGTAACATAGGCTGTATTTTATCCCTGTATTCCCACGGGAACGTTAACTACGCCGGTAAAACCGCGCGGAGGCAGCTAGTAATGTATAAATATGTCTGGATGTAAATACCTAAATAAGTATGTATTTAAAAAAACGTAGTATATGTATATCAGCAATCTGGTTACCATAACACAAGCTCACTTTGAAGCTTACTGTGGAATCCGATTGACCGTGTGTGAAAAATGTCCCAGGATATTTATTTACTAGCTGCCTCCGCGCGGTTTTACCCGCGTAGTTTCCGTTCCCGTGAGAATACAGGGATAAAATATAGCCTATGTTACTCAGTGATAATGTAGAATTATTAAAATCGGTCCAGTACTTTTTGAGTTTATTCGTTACATACAAAAATACAATTTTTCCTAACTTCAGTGTAGATTCATTATATTATTATCATGTATCGTGTAGTTCTTGTTGTTCTTTCCGTGTAAAGTGTCGGGAAGGAGGCCTATGCTCCGCCGTGGGTAGTTACAGGCTGATTAAGTAAGTAAGTGTGGTTCTTAAATTTTCTTCAAGTAAAAAGTAGTTTATGTGTAAACCAGGATTTACGGTGTACCAAGTTTCTTTTCTAAAAGTTTTTCAAATTGCAGTAACAAACATATTCCCATAAATAGGTTTAATAAACTAAATTAAATTAATAAATTGAAGGATTATTGTTATCGTCACGTAAATTAACCCTTGAAAATTTTACATTACATTAAAAGGATTATATTCTATTTGGTTACCGTAACACAAGCTCTGCTTAGTTAGGGATCAGATTAAGCGTGTAGATTAACTACTATATTATTTAATTAAACATTTTCTAAAGGTATTACTATTATTTCTATCATTTCTTTATCGTTTTATAAATTTTATAATCATACACAATAGTCACAAAGTTTCATTTAACGCGCGTTGAAGTCTTTTGAAAGCAAAAATAATAAAACAATATTTTTTTTATATTTATTAGTTATGTGATAACGATGTGTTATGTTTAACAGCCCGATTGGCTTTTTGGTTAGCGACCCTGACTCTCAAGCCGCGGGTCGTGGGTTCGTATCCCACCCAGGAATAACAATTGTATGCATGAATATGTCTGTTTGTTCTGTGTCTGGATGTAAATATCTATATAAGTACATATGTATTTAAAAGTAGTATATGTAGTGTATCAGCTATCTGGTTACCATATCACAAGCTCTGCTTAGTTTGGAATCAGATTGGCCGTGTGTGGAAAATGTCCCAGGATATTTTTTATTTTATTTTTTACGTCATTAATACGGAATTAGACACGCATAAGCAGTGAGAATTCCATTTATATAAATATCCAGGGGTTATGATATAGAACAGTAAAAATAATTTAGAATTTGAATCGAAACTTTCCACAATGTGGTTCTCAACTTATACAAATAATGAAAAATGTTATTTAAATAATAATATAATCGATTTATTAACAACTAGTGGCTCCCCGCGGCTTCGCCCGCTTCCCGGGGGATCTTAAATTTTCCCGGGATAAAAAGTAGCCTATGTCCTTTCTCAGGCTCTGGATTATCTGTGTACCAAATTTCATTTAAATCGGTTTTGTAGTTTTAGCGTGGAAGCGTAACAGACGGACAGAGTTACTTTCGCATTTATAATATTAGAGAAACTTCAGTCACACAAGCACTTAAGAATAAATAATAGAAAATAGGCGTTAATAAGCAAAAATCAATAATAATAATAATAAATCTATATTTTAAGTAATTCTCTCACAACTCATATTTTCTTAGTAGGTAATTATATCTTATGTTAATTTGATAGTTTAATGAAATGATTAAATTGAAGAATAAAGGACATTTATGTGACGCAGTTATTTTTGATGATTTAGTTATTAATTTGTGTAACTGTTTTTATAATCATTATATTTTTGGGTTTGAAGTTGAACGTTCCCACGATCAATAAATAAATTGTAAAAGTATATAATCCATACTATATTAATATTATAAATGCGAAAGTAACTCTGTCTGTCTGTCTGTTACGCTTTCACGCAAAAACTACTGAACCGATTTAAATGAAATTGCACAGATAATCCAGAGCCTAAGAAAGGACATAGGCATTTTATCCCGGGAAAATTGAAGATCCCCGGGAACGCGGGCGAAGCCACGGGGAGCCACTAGTTATGAATAAAACAATGGTCTTTATTATTAGCTACAGTACGGAGCCCTTTGATATATCTCTTTGTAGTACAAGAACAACTGTGACTTTTTAGATTACAATAAGCAAAATTTATGCGTGAACATTTATATTTAACTAGCTTTCGCCGCGCGGTTTTACCTGCGTTCCGGGGACATTCAAGCTTTAGTCTATCTCTGAACTATCGCTCCTAGGTTTAGGTAAGAGCGTAACAAGTAGGCGTGAGCCGGACACCACGCCGGACAACACGCCGGACACGAACGCCGGACGGGGAAATAAACCCGTCCGTTACAAAAACAACCGTCTATTTCCGTCTCTCATCCGGACACGATCCGGCCACATAGACCATAGATTTTACTAGACACCGCATTTGTTTGAAGTACAAGTGTGACTATTTTACTTTGATTATTTATATTATGTTTGTTACCATATATTTTGTTAGAAAGATAGATAGAAGATAATTTTGGGTTAGAAACGAAATTGTAATAGAAAATAGAGTTTATTTATTTCGAAGGAATAATATTCGATTTAATATTATTACGCTCCCTGGAAATAAAATATATAACGTGGGTTAGCACAGTGATTATTATTTTAGTTTGCCGTCTGAACTTAGAACTGAGGGCTTACTCCCGACGCTTTCGAGAAACGAGTTCTAATCGAATAAATGTCATTTCATACATTTTTGATAGCGATTCTAGCGCACGATCGTGCGGTGACACTTTTTGGAACTAACTTTGATCAAGAATTTCGTTACAATCGAAACCGAATCGAAAAGTCCGTACTCCTGCCACTATATGACATTTGTGAATCGAATGGCGGCAACGACTTTAAACGTCAAAATACACGATCAGTAAAAAGGTACTTTTTCAGGATCGAGTTATCTCATCTAGGATAAATTTATCAAATCTAAAAAAATTACATCTAATGAACAAGATTTCGTTTTAGAAAAAAATAAAGAATTGAATATTTATTTATTTCTGTAGAAAGTAACCACACACAACTTATTTTAAAATTCTGAAACGTCAAACACCGTTACCGATCGAATATATGTCAATCTTAGCCATGGCCATCTTGATTTTTTATTCGTATTGGTTCGGGACTAACCAATAGGAGTTCAAATTGAAATTTTTTGGTTCGGGATTGACCAATAGGAGTTCAAGCTGATATCAAAACAAAATCAAAGTCGAATCGTTTTCGGGAGTAAGCCCTCAGGTCTTTTTATATAAACCATTTAAAAACAGTGGACTTGAGGTGTCTAATTTAATCCGTGGTCTATGGCCGGCCGGGGACCTACTCACTACGGTGTCTACAAATCTTTTCTTGACTATTTTTTCTCACCACAATATCCTATCGATTGGTATAGATAAACTAAGCTTTTTATATTACTTCGCTTATTTCTATGTAGTTGTGTTGTGATCTATATATATTAGTTAGGTATTTAGATGAAACTTGGTACACAAATAAAATTAACTTTTGATATATGATACTTTTTATTTCGGGAAAATTTACTGGACAAAGATCACGATTTTTAACCAATGATAAAAAAACGGAGGAGGTTCTCAAATCGATGCATATATTTTTTTAGGGTTCCGTACCCAAAGGGTAAAAACGGGATCCTATTACTGAGGCTTCGCTGTCCGTCCGTCCGTCTGTCACCAGGCTGTATCTCAAGCATGGTGATAGCTAGTTGAATTTTTCACAGATAATGTATTTCTATTGCCGCTATAACAACAACAACAAAAAATAAAATAAAATATTTATTTAAGGGGGGCTCCCATACAACAAACTTGTTTTTTTCTATTAGTGTGTCTGAAGCTTGGTACTAAAAAGTCACATCTAGGTGATGTGACTTTTTTGTGTCGTTGAGTCAAACGTTTGTTAAAACAGTTTTTCATAATGTCAAAAGATGGCGTTACTAGTCTAGTCTTATCCATTAACAGATGGCGCTGGTTTATGTGTTTGTTTTTGGGGTGTGCGGTTTTCACAATCCATTAGGTGATCTATCGCATAAATGATATGTAGATAGCTAATTACGCAACTCTGTCAACGCGCACTGCGCAGCACGCACGCTTGCGATCTATATCCCGGGAACTAACGCCGTCACAGTCGACAGTCTGTCGGACGGCGCGCGCGAGCAAGGAGACGAGCGGAGGGTTCCGTTTATAATACATACTTATATAGATAATTACATGACAGCCCGGTTGGCTTTGTGGTTAGTGACCCTGACTTTCAAGCCGCGGGTCGTGGGTTCGATTCCCACCCAGGACAAACATTTGTATGCATGAATATGTCTGTTTGTCCTGTGTCTGGATGTAAATATCTATATAAGTATGTATTTAAAAGTAGTATATGTAGTATATCAGCTATCTGGTTACCATAACACAAGCTCACTTTGATGCTTAATTTGGAATCAGATTGGCCGTGTGTGAAAAATGTCCCAGGATATTTATTTTATTTATTTATGTTTTAGTAGATGTATTAATCTTTGAAGGGGCCCAAGTATAGTGTGTACGTGTGAGCGGTGCGGATGTGTATCGCAGTCTCTGTCGGCGCGACGCGGTGCGAGCGAGAGGGCGCGACGCGGGCGGTCCGGTGCGAGCGAGAGGGCGCGATGCGGGCCGCCGCGTGCGCACTGCTGCTACTCTCCGCCGCGCTCGCCGCCAGCGCCGCCAGCGAGAAGAGAGCTGACAGTATGTACTCGTCTCACTCACTCTTATAGGATATACTGCTGCTGTCTCAACTAACTAATATAGCTTCTTTTTAGTACATATTGTCCTCTGCGCTTACCGAAACAGTCCGCGTAAGGGTGTAAAAGCCATCTGAGACCTCTAGTCTGTCTGTTTGTTCTAGTTTTGGTTTGTGTCAGATCACAGCCCCACCATGACTAGCTATAATGTGTCTGGAGAACGCCCACAGAGCTTAAAAGGAAACTGGCTGTTGAGTACAAGCTCCGACACGAGAGTTGCGTTGAGTTGAGTTGTATCTACATATATATAAGTGCTGGTAAATGTTTATTTATGTGTATATTTCCCGCAGTGTCTCCGGTGCCGTTCGTGATGGGCTCCCGCTACGGCCGCTCCTCCCCGCGCCTCATGGCGCCGCGAAACGACAAGCAAGTGCCTCGCATTACTTACTATACCTATAAGTTTTAAATATACTACATAATCATCAGCACATGCCCCATCATACCAGAAGCACGAGCCTCCCCTAGCAACGAGGGGATTTAGGCCATAGTCCACCACGCGGACCTAGTGCGATGCAGACTTCACATGCCTTTACTTACATCTCGGGCATGCAGGTTTCCTCACGATTACTTTACATAAATAATGATTACTAATTTAATTATAAGTCGCTTGAATTTTAATTACATTTAGTAACTAACATATACTTAGTAAACTAATAACTAATACTATAATGGTTGCACTGCCCACGGCGCTAGATGGCGTTCATATAACCATCCTGCATCGCGCAAGAGAGAATTTCTGCAGATTTAGACATAGTCTCGACTCTCACAAAGCCAGTTGGACCGTGGCATGGGGATCTTAGCAACTTCACTGTTCAGAGTTGTCTTTATTGTTCTAGCCGTTATATGTTTTGTAAAAAATAATATTAGTAAGAGTGATAGAGCATTTTTTTTAATGTACGCCAGATTCTTCATGGGTAGCCGGTACGGGAAGCGGTCCGAGCCGGCGCGGGTAGGTGCGGCAAGTGCGGGAGGTGCGGGCTTGAGTGCGGCAGGTGCGGGTGCGGGTGCGGGTGCGGCAGGTGCGGGCGGGCTCGTGTGCGAGTACACGGGCGTGTTCCCACTCTACCGATGTGTCAAACATAGTAAACGGACACGACTGAACAGGTAAACGACAACTAATATCCTATCCTTTTTTTTTAATGCCCAGGAGAATCCTCATAGGAAACCCGGCAGCTTTGGGGGGAACCACCGAGTTATGTGGTGCCTACCCACTAAACCCCTGGGTGTTCCAATGACGCCTGGGCGCCGTGTGGCGGGGCCAAGGGACACGCGTAAGCTGCACAACCGCATGCCCCGCCGGCGCTGCTCGGCTTTACAAGGCCGAACCAGTCTCCGGGGGGCGAGACAACTAATATCCTATCCTACTCCTACACAGTATACCTACCTATATCATCATCATGATCATATAAGTGACCTTTCCGATGTTTTCTACTCCAACTAATAATATAAGGCGACTGTTTGAGAGCATGAATGGATGTCGGGATTGAGTAGAAATACCACACCATCAGCGAGTATTACGTATCTCGCTCGCACTTATGCCGCTGCTATGCGTGCGAGCGAGATACGTAATACTCGCTCGAGTGACTTCAGTGTCGAGTTTACATTCAGAATAGCATAGCAGAATATGTTCTGAATGCACACATATATAAGAATTTAAAATTACCATGGCTCTCAAGTACTGAAACTCACCGGCAACTTGAGAGTGTATTTAGAGATGTTTTGGTCAATTATTTTCTAACATTAATCTAATTTTACAGGAGAAGTTTCGAAGACACAGGCGCCGGCATGGACGAATAAACTGACAAAACAAATCCTTATACATATATATAGATACGAACCACATACATACAAACGGACAACTAATGACAAATCTTAACTGTGATTATATCTAGTCGTTTTATTTTAATTATCATCGATCAAAACTATGTATAAATATTTTGAATTTTTGTTTAAAAATAGGAAATACATAGAATAAATATTATATTTAACTATACTTTTTTTGGTAATGTACTACTTGTCCCCATCTGGTTGGCTGCCACATAAAAAAAAACATTTCTTATTTGTCACATTATCAATCTCTGATGTAAAATAAAGTATCTCATACCACGGAAATTATAAAGTGTGCCCGACGAGCTATGGCTGGGGCTCTTCGGGTCACCTCGGGTCACCTCCTGGTGTTGAGTGCCCCGAGTTCGGAGGCTGGGGGCTCATTCGAACACTAAACTTAGGCTTAGGAACCGATATTCATGTTTAAAGAGGCTTTTATGGAAAAAAATTGCATTGAATTATTTAAAATAGTTATTTTTATTGTTAACATGATAAAAGCCTGTCCATCAATGTCACCTATCAATTTTTGAATTAATAACAAAAAATATACCTATTTCAAGAAGTTATATTTGTCCATTGTATAAATATAAATATTTTATGTAATGTCGTTACTGTATGAATTTAAAAAGAATTTATGTACACATGAAATAATGACAAAGATATATAATTTAAATTAAATGTACATTAATTCCTAAAGGAATTTAATTTTCAATTTTGAAATTGGCCCGCTCGTGTCCGCGTATGCCCCGCGTGGGTACAAGAGTACACATACCTGTACTGTACCTATGACAGAATTTTAGAAAATGTAAACTAAATTCTTGTTAATTTTCTTACGTTAGCTTACCTTTGACAAACTTTTCAACATGTATAAAACTCAAATATAAACTCTACCAGGGCTCACTATCAACCATTATTATGGATCAATTCAGTCAACTGTATTGTTGCGATGTCAAAAAACTTAACAATAAAAAAACTATCCTTTCATATAAAAACACTTGAATTTAAGTTAACCTGAAAAGTGTTTAGAGTTGTTCCTCAACAAAGTGGAATTTGCCTCCAGACTTCGGGCAAGTTTGTACCAAAATATTGAGTTTCATGGTGATAGGGTACTTGATAGATACCCTGGCTGGCTGCCACTTTCATATCTACAGCACTCATGGTAGAAGAGTATGTAACTTGAATAACTCTTAATATAACCTTAAACAGAAATTCATGTATTGAAATGCAACATATTTTGGTGTAAATGTCTTTTCTATCAGCAACACATTTAGTTGTAAGTAAAATGTTATTGATGTACGTTGTCGCCTGTACTGTACATCATGTGCATGTAACATGTGACTAGAAGTTAAACGATTGATTATAATTAAATGGAAGTTTTATCCGATTACGTGTTGTTTTTTACACTTCATCTGTGCTCGAATTAAAATAATATTATCGTCAGCCCGCGCTGTCCTACTGTCCTAATGTAGAGCAAACACTTCCCCTTCTTTTTCCCATTCCTCCCGCTCCTGAGCTTTCCTATATAAAAGTACCGATAATATTTTATATCCTGGGACATATTTCACACACGGCCAATCTGATTCCAAACTAAGCAGAACTTGTGATATGGTAATAGCTGATATACTTCATATACTACTTTTAAATACATACTTATATACGCAACATGTCTTATATCCGAACTAGTTGACCGCCCAACCGCTCTGTCAAATATATATGTATATACATAGTCTGTATAATATTAGTATAGATTAGCTACCATAACACGGTTTCATCCACATTCCCCAGTTTTACTCCGGGAACCATTACCCCTTTCCCGTAGGAATACAAAGATAAAATATAGCCTATAACCTTCCTCGATAAATGGGCTACCTAACACTGAAATAATTTATCAAACCGAACAGTTGTTTCTGAGAGAAGCGCGTTCAAGCAAACAAACAAAGTCTTCAGCTTTATTGGTAACTAGCTGCCTCCCCGCGGTTTTACCCGCGTAGTTCCCGTTCCCGTGGGAATACAGGGATAAAATATAGCCTATGTTACTCGGGGATAATGTAGCTTTCCAAAGGTGAAAGAATTTTTGAAATCGGTCTAGTAGTTTCGGAGCCTATTCATTACAAACAAACAAACAAATCTTTCCTCTTTATAATATTAGTATAGATATTGGTATATATTATATAACAACTATTATTCGCCGTGTGAATTTGTGCTCGTGATAATTAGTACTCTATATATTCATTCAAACTTTGAGTACTAATTAGAAACTAAATAATAAGAAGAACGAGATTTCAGCATACCACGTCGGCACCGGTGGCAGAAACAAAATTGGTGGTTTCATAATTGAGCAAGGCTTAGAAAAGAATAGCTTCTAATTGAAAATCTTTTTTTAATACAGTTGCTCAAAAAGTGGTGTATTGCAGGGACGTATAGCGTTCGGAAAGTGGGCTATTACACACTAGTGCTTTTTTTTTACCTTTCCCGCACTCGTGCATCTTTCCCAACTGTCAAAATAATGTCTATTAAAAAGAAAAACCAACCATAAAGGTTTTACTAAAGAGATTTTGTGATTAATACAAATACGTATATTTTCTAAAAAGAAGCTTGTAATTTATCTCAATATCAGATTTAATGATTTAGGTTAGGTTTCATTTCGTTTCATCTCATTAAATTTCATTTTCATTTCATATCAATAAAAAAAATATACTGAAGACTAAGCTGTATGGATAGTTTCCTTTGCCTACCAAAATGGGCGAAGAAAAAAATAACTCTGCTTATAAAATGGCGCCAACAGTAGGCGCCATTTTCCAGAAATTTTCATTGCGAGTTTAGTTTATTGTGTTTTTATTATTTTATTAAATTGTTTTGTTTTTTCGCAACTGTATTAAAAATAGTCGTTCAATACACTTGCGGAACCGTCATTGCAACTTGTTCCGACTGCCAACCCTCGCCTTCGGCTGCGCCGCGGCTCGGGTAGTCATTTGTCGGAACTCTTTGCAATGACAGCCTTTCCGCACTTGTAATGAAATATACTATATCAGCACCTACATTATAAGTATAATAACACCACATATACAAACTCTGCTTATTTCGGAATTTGTGGTCAAAAGTTTTAGGATATGTATTTAATATATTTATTTAAATCTACACGAATATTATAAAGAGGTAAGATTACATTCGTTTGTTCGTTTGTATATAAATAGGCGATATGTAGGTATGTATGTTTAAAAGTATATCATCTTTTCTGTTGCAAGCTCAACTTAGTATTGAATCAGATCGGTCGTGTGTGAAATAAAGTGCATAGATTAATTTTATATATATATAGATACATAAATAGGCTCCAAACTTACTGGACCGATCTGAATAATTCTTGCACCAATGGAAAGCTACATTATCAGGATGTAATATAGACTATATTTTATCTAGCTGTAAGGGGAGCTATGCGGGTAAAACCGCGCGGCGGCAGCTTGTACGTAATATAGAGAGTTAGATAAGCCACAATTTAGTTGGTGACTATTGGACCGGCAACCGGCAACCGTTAGTTGTGAACAATTTCGTCAATAACAAGATATGAATATATAATCCGTCATAATGTCATGCACATCACATTACTGGAGCGAGTACTGGCCTGGAGCCTCGTTTGCAACGGGAGAGTGTGCTTGCATGAAACTAGTGCAAGTTGCTAATATATTAAACACTTGACGTAAAAGAAGATCTGTCTGTTAGAACTGTAGGTTATTTCTAAACAGTTTGTCAATATTAGAAATATAACATTTTTTTTACTTCAGGAAAATAATTACAATTAAAGTTTTTAATTAAATTATCAATTTGTTTTCGGGATAAAAAGTACTCTATGTGTTATTACAGAACATGCTTATTCTATCTCTGTGCAAAATTTCTATTTTATTTTATTTGAGATACCATCAGCCGTTTTGGCGTGAAAGAGTAACAAACATTCATACATTCTCACAAACATTTAAAACAAAAAAAGCTGTTTCAAATTTGGTGTATTGTTTTATTCAAGTTGTACATAAAAACATCTATCTATACTAATACTATTAATGCGAAAGTAACTATGTCTGTCTACCTCGCTTTCACGATAAAACTACTGAACCGATTTTAATTAAATTTGGTACACATATAGTCTAGACCCAGAGAAAGGACATATGTTAAAATGACATATAATAAAATGGAAGATCTCAAGAGTACACGAGGAGCAACTAGTAACAAAAAAACTCCACACGGGCAAGTACACTAAACACTAAATTACTAATAGTGTTCCACCCGCGGGTAGTTACTATTGTCGCTGGAACAACTCGCTAACTGAATCAACATCTACAGATATGTTCCCTCTACGCGACTAATAGACGTACAAACTCCTTAGTTTTAATCTACTTCAAAGTTTGAGGTATTTTCTTAAAGTATGTAGGGACGTAGGCTTGATTGATATCTTCACCATTAGTGAGGCGATTTAAAAATATTTTTATTTGAATGAGTATAAATGTGAAAAGGGAAAACAAGGCATTATATTTGTATTTTATATTTATACTTTAAAATAATGACATGTTTTATTGCCGGCATAAATGGAAGCTATGTCCTTTTATTTCGAAAGCTCTAGTCTATCTCTGTGCCAATTAAGTATTTTTTTTTAAATTAAATTATTTAAATCTGTAATACTTAGTGAAAGCATAGCAAAGGTACTTTTGGATTTATGATATTAGGTAGTACCTAAGGATTAAAAATTTATTAACTACCTCTATTAATTTCTTAATATTAATTAGAATATACACCAGGAGGCGCTCTTGCGAGGTTTCAGCTATTCACCGGTGTAGCAGCAATCTGCTTATCAGTTTCTATAAAGAAAATATCGGATATTAATGAACTGCATCTTCATGTACTATCAATGGTTTGAGAAGCTTATTGCAAAAAGCTTTGGCGAGGGCAACGTAGGTATGAAACGTCACAGGTATACAATCTATGTTAATAAAAAAGTTGGAAGAATTATGTAGTACTAGTGGCTCCTCACGATTTCACCCGCCGGTAAAGTGAATTGTGATTATAGCAAACTTTACAGAAGGTAGCCTATGTCCTTTCCTATCTCTGTACCATATTTCATTTAAATTGGTTCTGTGGTTATGCCATGAAAGCGACAGACAGAGTTACTTTCGTATTTATAGTATTAGTAACGATTATTGAGGTATTATTTTAAAACTATAACCCTTTAATATAAAAAAGGTAACAATCGGTAAGTGTTCTAAAAATATTAGCAACTTATAAATAAGACGGGGGAGTAAGGTAGGACACAACGAGATGATCGCAAACATAAAATTGTCTTGTTGACTCCACTTATACACAAATATACACAGCGAGGGACGCGGCCGCCACTCACACTGATCAATACCCTGGGAGTTTTAGACTAGTGGGTTTGATATTACATACTGATTTTTCCACACAGGATTATCTATATGTCGCAATCGACTAGTTTCCGGAACGCCAGTGCCATCTAGTGGCACTCGATGGAGTTGGTGACGCGCCCGTTGTTCACTTGTGGCGTGATATCGTTCACTCCGCACAGTCTACTCTCGGCAAGCGGCGCGCGCGGTTGTCACTAAACCATCGCGCGTTCCTACCTTATATACTGCGGTTATATACTGGGGTTATGTACTGTGTTATATACTGGGGTTATGTACTGTGTTATATACTGGGGTTATGTACTGTGTTATATACTGGGGTTATGTACTGTGTTATATACTGTGTGTTGCTGAACAAATAATAATTTCATTTCAACAAGACTGCAAGTTGTTTCCTTGATCCGCATTACCCACACCAACTACGCCCACATAAGAAAAAGAGGAGCAATGACGAAGCTCATGATGTTGAGCCACCATCCTCCTCCGTCCATCCGACATCAGAAGTGGGATCAATGCGGGATCAGTGCTGGATTAGACAAATACTTGGCGTGCTATATCTAATATGCGCGGGTTGATTGAAGAGCAAGATTAATACCACGTGGGAGTCGTCGAGTACCCTCTGAACAAGCGAGCAAAAAAGACGACGATTGGAGCAAATGGAGTGCAGAAGTAAGCCGATGGACACGAGAGGAAGTCCTACACCAGCATCATCGTCGAGTTAAGAAGCCCTACAGCGGCAGCGTGGCAGCGGCAGCGTGGCAGCGGCAGCGTGGCAGCGGCAGCGTGGCAGCGGCAGCGTGGCAGCGGCAGCGTGGCAGCGGACGGTGGCGCACGGAGCGAGCGGCGCGGCTATGTGTGCATCGTACAACCACCATGAGGCACAAAGTTAAGTTGATTTGTTTTATTTACGATTCTGGCGCTGAATGCTCATTGGTTAAATAAAGATTTGCATTGAAATTCAGTGGTAAACGTAATAATATGGTTGCTATGACGGGCATTGGTCAAAAACGAGCATTTAGTACAGATTTTACATTGTGTGGTAATTAACGACTACCCTCCGAAAATTTATAAAGTGTGCCGAGTATGATAAAATTAGATTTCAGAAAACAAAGGTTAAAATTAAGTTTTGCTATAGGTGATTTTGGGTTACAAAACTAAGAATAAAATGAAACAAGGTTAGATTCGAAGTATAATGTCCCATTTAAAGTGATTGTGGTTTTAGATTTTCAAAAGGGGTTTTATTGTGTATCAGATTACTTGTTAGAAAAAGACCCATGGTAGTGAAATCCTCACTACAAGCTATTTCACACGTTTTGCAAAAATCATTTTTGTATTAGATCTGAATTGGTTTTGAAAAGAGTAATTGCAGGGTTTGTTTCCGGCTCTTCTTAGTAGAAGCAACTTTCTGAACTGAGCGTTAATAGTGACTATTCATGGGTGCTTGTAGGGGCCTATTTGATTAAAAAAATGATTTGATTTGATTTAAAGATGGAGATCGTTATACTCTGAAGGCTTTAAATTCTAAGCGTACTTGCAAATGCACAAGATAGGTTAAAGAAGATGCCAGAAGGTCATGTACCAGTCGATGTTGATGATGATAATGTTTCTGAGGTTGTTGATGACCAATTTTAAGTTGAGATCGAGTAAGGGGTTCTAGTGGCCGTATTGTGTTCGACCGTACCAGTGGTTATTACGTAGTCGTAGCCCGGTAGAAATCGGTGTCTCTTGAGGCAACTCGAGTAGTCCGTGGGTGAGCGGTGCGCGTTTAACTCTGGCGGAGGTCGTGGTCTAGAGAGACCGTAGTGTGTGTACATGTGTGTAGTCATGAGTGATGCACACGGGCAATCCAATCGATGGATGTGTGGTACGACACTTTGATCCATGCGCTGGATGTGTGAGGGCAATGCAATTGCCGATCGGCTGGAGAGCCGTGGCGCTAGAGGTTTAGCTCGATGTTAGTTGTTCTCTGTAAGCTTTTGCGGTTGCTGTTAAGTTTAAAAGTTGATTCGACTGACTTTGGTACACGGCCTAGGCTAGGGATAGTTGTGATTTCGATTTCGATTATTTTCAATTGGAGAAATTGAAATGTGTGATTAAATTAAATCCTTATTTACCTACCGAATGTATGTGTTTGGTCAGGAGTGACCGAGTGGAACAGATTTTCTCGTTGATTATTTGTTTGCAGGGTAACTACCACACGAGGACGTGTGCAAGCAGGATGGCCGTGTCGCAATCGACTAGTTTCCGGAACGCCAGTGCCATCTAGTGGCACTCGATGGAGTTGGTGACGCGCCCGTTGTTCACTTGTGGCGTGATATCGTTCACTCCGCACAGTCTACTCTCGGCAAGCGGCGCGCGCGGTTGTCACTAAACCATCGCGCGTTCCTACCTTATATACTGCGGTTATATACTGGGGTTATGTACTGTGTTATATACTGGGGTTATGTACTGTGTTATATACTGGGGTTATGTACTGTGTTATATACTGTGTGTTGCTGAACAAATAATAATTTCATTTCAACAAGACTGCAAGTTGTTTCCTTGATCCGCATTACCCACACCAACTACGCCCACATAAGAAAAAGAGGAGCAATGACGAAGCTCATGATGTTGAGCCACCATCCTCCTCCGTCCATCCGACATATATATTTATATAATGTGTTGTGTTGTTTATTATTATTTCTGTTAAATTAATCTTTTACTTCAAATACACGTTCTATAATTTGTACATTGCCGTCGCTTTAAATATCAGTTCAGAATAGTTTTAATTACCTAAGCGTTTTTTTTCAAATGTGTTTGACTTTGATCAACAACACTTCGTCAAATTTACTAACAATCTATAATAGAGGTCCGATAGAGTCGGATCCGGTGTGAGTGCCGCCGGGGCCGGAGGTCGGCATGGGGCCGGACGGGGGTCGGGCGGGGGCCGGCGGCGAAGGGTGCCTCCTAAAACAATTATAGCTATTTGTTATTGTGATTGCGTCCATCTTAATGTTTAATGTTATTTTTTTTATTTATCGTCCCACCCGCCCGTCCGTCCGTCCGTCCGTCCGGGCACACAGACAGTGCCTTGTTTAATGAGCCCTTCTGACAACAATAAAGTTTGCCTTCACTGTGTCAATACAGAAAGGTTTAAATCTAAAACGTAACATGATGAAATACAAGCTAAGTAGTTTGAGCAAAAATCATTAGCCCTGCCCTATTCACTTTTAAATACCTAGACTTTTATATCATGTCACAAAAATGTTTGCTCTGGCAATATCGACAGACCGGCTGGCTTTGTGGTTAGTGAATCTGACTTTCAAAGGTCGTGGCTTCGAATCCCACCCAGAACAAACATTTGTATGCATGAATATGTCTGTCTGTTCTGTGTCTGGATGTAATTATATGTATATGTATGTATTTAAAATTTAAAATGTAGTATATCAGCTATCTGGTAACCATAACACAAGCTCACTTTGAAGCTTACTTTGGAATCCGATTGGCCGTGTGTGAAAAAGGTCCCAGGATATTTATATTATTGTTTATTTTTAATATCGCAGTGTTTTTTAAATCAGGCTCGTTAACCACTAAGCCATTCGAGTATTAGCTTATCAAACATAAATCAGAATATAATCAGTATTAATAATATTAAATCAAGGCTTTTTTATCGTTTGAAGTGGCCGCTCCCGCCCCGCTCCCGCCCCGCTCCCGTCCTTAATTACTGATTAAAGAGTTGTTCGTCGCGATATTAAGGACACAGATTATTCGATACTCGATACATATAGGGTGTTTGTGTTGCAGACGGACAGACAGCACTCTTGGCAAGCGGTCACCGCACCGCGCCGCGGAATGTAGTTGAAACCGCGAGGCGGAAGCTAGTTAAATATATATAGTCACAGACAAAATAGTTAATTACTATACTTATGTATTCGTATATTCTGATTATCGAGCATTAGAGTAATCAATAAAATATGTTGAAAAATTTAGTAATACTTTAAACAAAAATCTGTATATTATTTCAGTTTTACAGATTTTTCTTGTAAGTTTATTAAGGACTAGCTGTTTCCGCGCGGTGTCACCCGTGTAGTTCCCGTTTCCGTAGGAATACGGGGATAAAATATAGCTTATGTTACTCCCTGAAAATGTAGCTTTTTAATGGTGAAATAAAATTTTAAATTAGCACAGTAGTTATTGAGTTTATTTATTACATACACACCCACAAAAATACAAAATTTTCGTCTTTATAATACGTATTAGTGTAGAAGTAGATTTATTAATATGATCCATTCCAAACGAAAATATGTCACTTTTATGTGAGACGTCCAACACCTACTTACTTTGTCTTTAAAACAGAAGTACATAAGTACATCCTGTATCCTTAATATTATCTATCGGTTGACGACAACATGTCCAGTAGCCACGGGCTAGTAATTAGCGGCGGTGGGGACGCGTGGTGGAGTGCCAGATAGTTCCGCTCTATGACCATACCCTGTCCAACACTTCAATATCGTTATTTTTCTATACTAGTTGTTGCTACGTGGTTTTACTTGCATTAAAAATTCCCGAAATAAAAAGTATCCTATACCTATACATTTATTAATCCAGAAAGTAACCTTCCGAACCGAGCATTAGAGTCGACGTTTCATGAGTGCCTGTGAAGGCCTATATGAATTAATAAATATATTTAACTAGTCGACCAGGCAGACTTCGTTCTGCCCACCAGCGCCACCTACCGGGTCCAAGTATATGTAAGCTATCCTATCTCTCAAGTTGGATCGAACTGCACATGGTGTGCGAATTTTATTATAATCGGTTAAGTGGTTTAGGAGTCCATTGAGGACAAACATTGTGACACGAGATTTATATATATTAAGATTTCATTATAGCTAAGTGTGTTCCCAGATATAAACTATCGGTGTGCCAATTTTCGTTTAAATATCTTACGCATATACAAACAGACAGACTCACGAATTTTCACGTTTATGTTATTAACAAGAAGTTATTATAATCTAATATTCCATATCCATTTGCCATTAATGAAAATATAATATTTGCTCGTTGAAATATAGGAATGTTAAAGTCAAGATTGGATGTTTGACACAGACACAAGTCGACTGTTTAATAGGTATAAATTTAACCTTATTTAGTTTGTGATATGGTAACCAGATAGCTGATATACTACATATACTACTTTACTACTTTATTTATTTATTTATCAAATTTTTAGGAGTTTGGTTTTTGTTTTTTTGCCTTATTGTAAATAGTTTTAATTAACTTATGATTTATTACTACTTTTAAATACATATCTATTTATATAGATATTTACATCCAGACACAGAACAAATAGACATATTCATGCATACAAATGTTTGTCCTGGATGGGAATCGAACCCACGACCCGCGGCTTGAGAGTCAGGGTCACTAACCACAAAGCCAACCGGGCTGTCATCGGAATAACATGTAGGCAAATATTTATCTCGGAATAATTGAAGGTACGCGGGAAAACTACGGGGAGACACTAGTCTTAAATAAATAACTATTTGTCGGAAAAAACTGACCTGTAACTGAAACCAATCATTTACTTTTAAATAACTTTTTATTTATCGATCGTATTCTGAAGCCCTCCGCGGAGCTATCACAGTATTTATTGCATCCAATATAATTAAATTGGTTACTTCAATAGCATTTGAATGGAAAAACATCCAAAAACAAGCTCGACTAGGAGTCCTGTCTCACCTTATTTTTTACGTTGCCCAACACACTAATATTGCTTAACAACGCATTGTATTGAAAAGAATAATCTTCAGTACTTATAAAGGTCTATTTATTTCATTATATTTGGTCTTGTTTTTAGTAAGAATATATTTATTTCACCAAAGTAGATTAAATGCAAATGTGCAATACTTACATGTAATATTTCTGAACTTATTTTAAAACTGAGGTTATAATACCTACTAGCATAAGTAATTATTTATTTATTTTATTTATAGTAATGAAGTGAAGATACTTTTTAAAATAATTAAAATGTCATTTATCGGTCGTGTACCTACTCAGTAGATAGATATTGAATAAATAAATAAATTACTGCGGCTGAAAAAAATCCTCATTAATATGTAAAGGTATGTAATAATTATATCATGCAAATTAGTTGCGACTTGTTCGACACGTGGGGGGGTGGGGGGTGCTAGTGGTGGGGGGGGGGGGTTGTTCAGATTGTTATTGTTAATCTATACTAATATTATAAAGAGGAAAGATTTGTTTGTTTGTTTGTTTGTTTGTTTGTTTGTTTGTTTGTTTGTAATGAATAGGCTCCGAAACTACTGGACCGATTTCAAAAATTCTTTCACCTTTGGAAAGCTACATTATCCCCGAGTAACATAGGCTATATTTTATCCCTGTATTCCCACGGGAACGGGAACTACGCGGGTAAAGCCGCGGGGAGGCAGCTAGTGTTGATTATAAAAACCTCACCCTGTAGCGTCGCGAGCCGGCGCGCCGCTCCACCGCTGGATATACCTGTATGTAGCTACCAATATTAGTCTATACTAGTGGCTCTATGCAGGTTCACCCGTGTCGATAAAACATAAAATTTGACCTATATGTTCTTCTAGATTAAATATCAAATCCATTCAGTAGTTTTAAGTGAATGAGTAACAGACATACATCCGTACTCACGAACTTTCGCAACGCAAACCTAGTAGGACTATTCTTCTGGTACAATTTGTAGTGGTAAAATTTTAAATTACTTGTACTTATTTCATACAAGCTTTTAATGTGATAAAAAAAAATACGGCAGAAAGACGGGGTTGAAAAAATACATGATCCGCCATTTTGTAGCGACGGCCATTTTGAACGTATTACAGAAACAAAAAAGGTATATATCAATCATACATTATTAAGTTTATATTGCACATTGTTAGGGGAACTAAAAGTGTATGCACAGTATTTTAATATACAGAGATATCTTGCTTGTCATGTATTCTGTTCTCTTATATCTTACAGTGGAATATTGTCTTTATATATGTAGTGGAGCGACTGTCAGTAGGTCAGCGAGCACCTGCAGGGCTGTCACACGACACTCGCCGATTTGTATATTTATTTGTATCTATATAAATAAATAGGATACGAAACTTGTCTATGTCATAACACCCAAATTTGTCATACAGATAGTGTAAAGGCGTTTGGCTTGATGTTTAGTAAAAAGCTGGTAATTGTTTGATTCAAAGTCAGTACAGATTCCAACCCAGTACAAATGCATTAATATATCTGGTTTTCTAGATGTATATATCTATTCATTCTTTACAACAAAAAAAATAATTACAATAAAGTGAAGGTGACATCCCTGCGCATGTCCGCCGCTCACACCGAGGGCTACTTACTTACCTTACACAGAACGACCTTTAAACAAAAAGTACCAAAAACAACAACATTTATAAACAATAACACGTAACAATAATATTACCTATAATATTAAGCATTAATTATGCTTATTTACTTAGTGGTAGTAAATAAGTAATAATTATTAACATAATTTAGATCATTATAATAATTCATTTACTTATTCTTAAATTATAGACAAATCACTGAAAATGTTACATTAGTTTACTATAATCACTTCTCGTAAACTTCGTAACACGCCGTAGCTTGTCATAACTCTGTGCATCTACTTCTAACACTTCGTAGCCTATCCGTAGGTCTTTGAGGATCGTCGTAGCTTTTCGTAGCGTGGTATAGCTTGTCCGTACCAGATATATAATATGTAGTTTGTAGTGTTATACAATTTATGTATTTTTACCGAAATCAGAGGATTAAATCTTTATAAACTTACTGTGTTGTTAAACTGTATGTCACAGAAGAACAATGAAATATAAAAAATAACAGAATTTTATGTGTAGTTTTAATGTTGCTAGTTCAACATTAAATTCTTTCCAAATAGCATTTTACATACAACAATTAACATGAACAATTATTTTCTGGAAGATTTATAATAGGTACCAGAAATTATTAAATTCTTATTAAAGAATATCTTTATTTTAGCCAAAAAAGCATAAGCTATCAATCAATTAACTTATATTATTACATATGTCCAGCGTGATGAGTGAGTGTGAAGACGTGTGACGGCGAGGAGCAGGTGTCCCGGGGGGCGTGGGGGCCACGGGGGGCGTTCCGTGATGTATGGGGGCCAGAGCCACCGGCGACCCCGAGTCTAGGTATCAGATTATCACTTGCTAGCTGCCTCCGCGCGGTTTTACCCACGTAGTTCCCGTTCCCGTGGGAAAACAGGGATAAAATATAGCCTATGTTACTCGTGGATAATGTAGCTTTCGAATGGTGAAAGAATTTTTAAAAACGGTCCAATAGTTCTTGAGCCTATTCATTATAAACAAACAAACAAAGTTTTCCTCTTTATAATATTAGTGTACATAGATAACATTATTAGTGTGGTATAAGATGGATGCAACATTTAATTCCCACTTTGGTTATTGTTATAATTGAATTAAGTGTCAGTCTCAGTCGGACCAAATAACCTGTCATATTTAAATTACTTAAATCTTGATGAGGACTCCTTTCGTCTACTTTATGTGTGTACTTATTCCTTCTTACAATAATAAATAGCCTTCTACATTGTAGTAAAGAAATGCTATCCTTACAAAAGTTTCGACTAATCTCTTTAAGGCAGAAGCTACTGTCATATCATTATTTGATTTTGTAGGTTGAAGAACACATGATTGTTAGATATACAAATAAATAAATATCCTGGGACATTTTTTACACACGCCCAATCTGATTCGAAACTATGCATACCTTGTGTTATGGTGACCAGATAGCTGATATACTTACATGTACTACTTTTTAAATACATACTTATATAGATATTTACATATGTCTAGCTAGACACTCCATTAAGAAGAACCTACCGTTAGTGTCTCGTAGGTATGTGTCAATTGTCTCTGCGACAACGACCTCCGCTGAATATTAAGGTAATCGGGATATGGTAATCAAATGTAGCTCTATAGTTTACGACTGAGGGAGTGTGTGTGTGTGTGTGTGTGTGTGTGAGTACAGCCAATATTGTAGTAATGCAATAAACATAATACCTGCGCTAGGTGCGGTGTGGGAATTAGTTTATTTGTGTGTAGTGTAATGATTATATCTTAATGATTACTATCCCTACTAATACCATAATATCAAGTTATTGTCTGTTACGCTTTCACGCCAAAACCGTTGAGCCGATTTTGATAAAAATTGTTACAGATGTAGGCTGGAGGTTGGGAATGGACATGTGTGTTTCATGCCAGAAAATTTTAGGGTTTCCTGAAAAACGCCAGGCGGAAGCTAGTCATGTATATAACTATGATATTTACTATTAAAATATGGTAATTTAATTATGGCCAATAAATATTTTTGTTGATGAAAAAGATGGATTTATGATTTTGTATATAGTCTTCATAAGGCTTTGGACTTTGTTATTATTTACACCTTTTGGTAACTTACAACTTTTAAATCTGTCGTGTGTAATAAGATAACTGCAGTACCTTCACGTGACACGTCGCTTGAGTCACGGCTCGTTCTATAAGGATTATATTAGGTGCACGAGGTACGCGACGTGCGGACACAAAGACGCACAAATCATATTTGTGGACGCAATCTCTTCTCGCTTACATTCTTACAACGTGTCTAAAAAGTTCACTAAAGTAATATTCATTTATTTACTTATTGATATAAGTTTTATTGACATTAAACTTTATTAAGTAGGTACCTCTATTATTCAATTATAATTTACTCTTTCATTTTTCAAACTGTATCACATATTATACAAGCGAATGTTTGGGAGTGTGTATGTTTGTTACTTCTGCATGTCTCAACGGTTACAGTGATTTTAATAAAACCCTGGATTAAAACATAGGCTACTTTTTAGTACGGGAAAATTGAATATCCCGGGAACGAGGGTGAAACTAGTAATCAATTAATTCAAATCTATAATTGCTTAAATACATTTATAGGTAAATAATATAGAAAATTAATATTCCTTTTACTTCTTACTAAGCTTATTTACATTGAGTAATGTTGGTCGGGTGGCCGTTTTAGTCTCTGTTGTAACAAGCACTTCCCAGCGCATCGCTCGACGCGCCCTCGCCTCGCGAGTACCCTGCCCCGCCTGATCGCATTCCCTCACACCAAAGGGACATCGTATAAGATGCATAATCTCCTGGTAAACTATCTACACAAGTATAACCTTTTATTTTTATCTCCATACACATTAAAATATTCAAATTTGATAGTTTGTGCCGGCGTGAGTGTTTATGTGTAGGTACCTACCGCTAAAAAGAAAGCGTTTAGCTGAAGGCGATTATAATGTTTTCTATTTTTGTGTTTTAAATAAATAAATAAATATTATTATTAGAACCTTGAGATTAATTATGTATCAACCTATTAGGTACAACAAGTTATTTTTCATTACGTATTATATCTCCTAGTCTAGACTAACTAGATAAGTTATTTCGAAATCTCTCTTCCTCATCTGTGATATTTAATTGCTCTACTTATTCAAATACAATATATTGGTAGGGCCATTGATTGTCGACTAAAATAACTAATTAGCTCGGTTGCATGAGACAGGGAACTACCTCCATGTCTCCGCCTGCCACCTATCGGCAAGTAGGGGAACAAAAAGGTCACTGAAGCTCAACGCGCCATCTACTATCGAATAGAATTTGTTTTGTTGGTGCCACATCTCTTAAAAAGCGTTGGTTATAATTTTTAACCTGTCGAGCTCAAAAGAATTTCGATTATTCTAGTGACTGTAAAACCGGAAGCATTTAAAGCTCCGTACCTAATGGTGGGTATATTGTTGTTAGGAGTTCCCGTATCATCCGTAGAAATACGCGAATAAAATAGCGTTCCGTTGATGAAAGAATTATTCACATCGGTTCAGTATTTCGTAGTTCATTTCAAACAAACACACAAAAAATCTAATCTTTCCTCTTTATTTATTAGTGTAGATGTAGAATGTGTTATTAAAAACTTGAAATAAACATAAATTCCAACTTTAGAAATATGTGTGCACACTAAAATTTATTATCATTAAATCTATCTACTATTTTCGTTCTGCTAGCTTCAGAGGTAAACTTATTAATGTTAAACCACTTGCATCTCGTTTTATATAAACTGTAAAGTTTTTATGAGAAATAACTTCATTAAACCTAAATTCGTCGTTAGCAGTGCAGGTGAAACCGCGAGGCGGTAGCAATCCTACTTCCTACTAATATTATAAAGGCGAAAGTTTGTATGTATGGATGTATGGATGTTTGTTACTCTTTCACGTAAAAACTACTGAATGGATTTGAATGAAATTTGGAATAAAGATAGCTTATAACCTGGATTAACATATAGGCTACTTTTTATCCCGGGAAAATGGAAGACCTCCCGGGTACGCGGGTGAAATCGCGGGGAGCCACTAGTAATATTATAAATGCGAAAGTTTGTATGTATGGATGTTTGTTACTCTTTCACGCTCCTACGGCTGAAGGGATCTGCTTGAAATTTGGCACAGAGCTAGAATATGTTCTGGAATAACACATAGGCTACTTTTTATCCCGGGAACGCGGGTGAAACCGCGGGGAGCCACTAGTATTAATATAAAGGAACAAAACAAGCAGGCAACTAGTGCTGCGCGCCCTCTGCTATCAAATAGAAGTACTTATGATGAGTCTTGTGAGCCGAGCCAGGGGTAAATAAAACTACAATATATTTATTTAATTCACTCAATTTTTAATGAGATATCTATCTCGAGTCTAGTTATAGATTTATTTGGTGCTGTCTGGTACCTTATACACACATATTTGTACACTTCACAATATACAAACACACACTTAGATTATTACTAATATACTAGTGGAGCAGGCAGACGTTCGTTCTGCCCACCAGCGCCACCTACCGGGTCCAAGTATATGTAAGCTATCCTATCTCTCAAGTTGGATCGAACTGCACATGGTGTGCGAATTTTATTATAATCGGTTAAGTGGTTTATGAGTCCATTGAGGACAAACATTGTGACACGAGATTTATATATATTAAGATAATACTGTCGGAAATGTGTGCTTGTGGGTGAGAGAAGTAATCAATGGCACTTTAATAAGTATATTCGAGGACATATATAGTTTAAAAAGTCAAGGTAATTAAACGTAAATTGACAAACATGATATACCTACGTCATTTTCTCTCGTTAGAGTTTTAAATTAATCAAAAACAAATACATAAAAAACACAAGCCTCTGCCGACGGCTTCGCTCGCGAGCATTTATTATTATTTAGGACACAAAACTAAACCTATTCAGTCATTGTTTTTTTAAATAAACATACGTAGTCAAAATGAACACTTTGGTGTAATTGTGAGAACCAAAACAAGTAATTCTGTTTTAAATTACACTAATCTAATAATATATGGACACATACAATTAAATCACATTTAACTAAACACTAAAATGGTGGCATTTATTATGTCATTTCATCGTTAAATTTCCCTGCTTATCTACATAAATTAAGTATATGGGCAATTAGTAAGTACCTACCTATATCTGATTAAAGAGGTTCCCTTACATGTCATTTGCATGATTAAGTAGTCATATAAAAATATCTCCCTACTATATACTACTTACTGTACCTAAACTAAATGAGTTATTTTGGTTCAACTTTGACGTCATTTTGGAAGATGATGGGGCTAGTAGATTCATTGGACCCGCGTGGCCCCCGTGGGGTCAGTGGGCCCCGGGGAGTCAGTGGGTCTCATGGAGTCAATGAGTCCCGTGAAACTGGTGGGCCCAATGACGCCGGTAGGCCCCGTGGGGTCGGTGGCCCCCGTGGGGTCGGTGGGCCCCGGTGAGTCAGTGGGCCTCATAGAGTCAATGAGTCCCGTGAAACTGGTGGGCCCAATGACGCCGGTGGGCCCTGTGGGGTTCGTGGGTCCCGTGGCCCCCGTGGGGTCACTGTGTCCCGTGGAGTCGCTGTGTCCCGTGGAGTCGGTGGGTCCCGTGAGATCGGTGACCCCCGCGGGGTCGGTGGCCCCCGTGGGGTCGGTGGGTCTCATGACGTCAATGAGTCCCGTGAAGCTAGTGGGCCCGATGAAGCCAGTGGGCCCTGTGGAGCCGAGGGGTCCCGCGGTGCCGGACGCGATAGATCCCCCGCGGCCGGCGGAGGCGGCGGGTTCCTCGCTGTAGACCAGCCTCCAGAGCGAGGGACACGCTTCCACGAGCTGGACTTGATCACGCCGCGCCAGCTGGCTGAACGAATTCATCAGCACCTACCACGACATATATATGAAGCCGGAGTGTATAGTTGCGAGAAGGGTACCGACATTGTAGCCGGTAAACTTTTCCTCAGCACATATCGTTTATTTCACCGCACACCTCGCGTCTAATAAGGTACCGGGCGTCTACCGGCTACGATGTCGAGTGTGGGGGGGGGGGGGGGGGGGGGTGTGTACCTGCAGCACCGGCGCGTCGGGCGCGAGCAGCGGGTGGAGGGTGGCGGCGGCGCGCGAGTAGGCGAACACGCGCCGCCCGCCCAGCAGCAGCGCGCGGCACTGCTCGCTGTCGTACACCACCGTCAGCACCTGCACACGCGCACGCACACGCACGCACACACGTCACACGAGCACGGGGCATTCGATATCAAATTGGGACGGCAGGCGAGGCTTCAAATAAAGCTCATTAAAGTTTGAAAGAAACACTACCGGTTCAGTAGAAGTCGGGATATTTAATGAATACATAAGGTAATGAAATGATACAAAAACAAATCGTTCACGCAAAATAAATAATATATTAAAAAAAATGAGAAACAAAAATAAACTGCAGTTCATATAAATGGTAGTAGGGGCGGAGCGCACCTGCGCGTAGACGAGCGGGTCGTCGGAGAGCTTCTTGTAGTGCTTGCCGGCGGCGCTGCGGCCGAGGTCGAGGCCGGGCTCGGCGCCGGCGGGCAGCAGCAGGCGGCGCTCGGCGGCCCCGCGCGCGCACGTCCAGTAGCCCGCCGCCGCGCACGCCGCCGCCGCCTCCGTCACCACCAGCCACCCGCCCGCCACCTGCCACAGCGGCCGCTCCACGTCCGCGCGCAGCACCCGCACCCTCCCCCGCCCCGCCGCCCCCGCCGCCCGCCGCGCCACCTCCGCCGCCCGCACCGTGCGCGCCGGCAGCCGCGCCGCCAGGTACGCGTACAGGATGCCGCCCTCTGCGCAATCCGACCCGTCACTACCACGCCTGCCCTGCTTACACTACCGGTGGCCGCGAGGGCCGCTACTCTACGTACTCGTGTCGTCGAACCGGGAGATGGACGTCGTCATCGGCACCACCACCAGCTGCATGCCGCCGTCTGCGGACACACCACACCCGGTATACACCTCGCAAACACTACACTCCGGAGTCGATCTCGCTCGACTCAAAATATCGACCCGGGAGACGTTTATGATTTTCAAAAACAAATAAATTTACGGTTCTTTGCAGACTCCAGGCAAAAAATAGTTAGTTACCTTCAGATTGGAAGACGGGCTCGAGCGGGGGCTGCGGTGGTCGCGAGGGCCGCGGGGGCACCGGGGCGACGGGGGAGTGCCCCGCGGCCCAGGCGGGCGGCGGCGGCGGGTAGGTCGGCGGGTAGGTCGGCGGGCGCATCTGCACCACGCAGGAGCCCCCGGAGTGGCGGCGCACGTTCACCTCCGTCAGCGGCAGCACGGTCGCGGGGGGCGCGGGGACCGCGGGGGGCGCGGGATGCTCGCGAGGCGCCTCCGGGCCGACACTCGCCGCAGTGCTCGCAGGCTTGGCGCGCTCCCCCGCCGCGCTCCTCGCGTGTTGGTCCGAGCGGCGAGCGGGCGCCGGGGGAGGGCGGGGCAGCTCGAAGAAGCGCCGCGTGATGTTCCTCTGGCGCAACCACTCCTGGTAGTCGTCGGTGAGCACCGGCTCCGGGACCTCGACTTCCTTCTTCTTTTTCTTTTTTTTCTTCTTCTTCTTTTTCTTCTCCCCTGTTTCTTCTTTGCTGCATTCGGCTAAACGTGTGTCGCATCGGTGCGCAATTGTATATTTAGGTATTTAATTCGGCTCTATTCAACTATAGATATAGCGATCAGGGTCAACCGAGGATTTATATTGTTATCGACCCATGCTTAATGTATGTGTTATATGTTCAAGTCTCGAAACTTAGACAATATTCGTGACGCTCTTTATAACATAATGTAAAAAGGCAATAATAAAATATGTATTAGAAATATATATTATAATAAAATCACAACTTTATTGTCAAATAGTGAAATTGGATGTAGAATACATACCGACTGCAGCGTCCCCATCGGCCTCGGGCGGGGGCTCGGCCTGCATCAGAAGTAAACAGTTGTAGTTGTGTAACACAGTGCAGTAACCGGTGCAGTGTGGTGTGTGTGAGTGTGTGTGCGTGTGTGCGTGTGTAGTGCGGTACCTCGGCGAGCGTGGCGTGCAGCAGGCGGTTGAGGCGCGCGTCGAGGAGCTGCACCTCGCGCAGCTCGTTGCGCCGCTGCCGCTCGTCCCGCACGAGGTGCACGCAGCAGCACGCGCACGACAACATGTGCTTAGCGCTGCCGACAACCGCACAACCCGAGTGAGCATAACCACGACCTTACAACTAGGTGGGGGTATTTACCACGGGGATCAGGACAGGTGGGAGAATAATGACGCTACAATTTTTTAATTTATTTAAATAATTGGTTTTACATTTTTTAACAGCCGGTTGGCTTTGTGGCTCACGTCGGGGTCACCACTTTAATGTTATATGTACATATTTGTCTGAAGGATTTTTATTGTTAGGGGAGCGGGAAGAAAAAAATTTAGACGTGTATAAAGATTAAAAGTATATTTGCGACTGACTGGTTACAGAACCGCGGGAGTAGCCGCTGCTTAATTTGTAATGCGATTGGCCGTGTGATGATCGTTTGAATTTCAAATTAAGCCAATATGAGACAGCTTAGGTGGTGGTGTGGTAGTGTGGTGGGAGGGGAGGGAGGAGTGTGGTGGGGGAGGGAGGTGCGGTGTACTGACTTGTGTATGTCGATGTCGGGCACGGGGCGCGCGGCGCGCTCGGCGAGGCGGCGGCGCGCGTCGTTGACGGCGCGGTGGGGTGGTGTGGTAGTGTGGTGGGAGGGGAGGGAGGAGTGTGGTGGGGGAGGGAGGTGCGGTGTACTGACTTGTGTATGTCGATGTCGGGCACGGGGCGCGCGGCGCGCTCGGCGAGGCGGCGGCGCGCGTCGTTGACGGCGCGGTGGGGTGGTGTGGTAGTGTGGTGGGAGGGGAGGGAGGAGTGTGGTGGGGGAGGGAGGTGCGGTGTACTGACTTGTGTATGTCGATGTCGGGCACGGGGCGCGCGGCGCGCTCGGCGAGGCGGCGGCGCGCGTCGTTGACGGCGCGGTGGGGTGGTGTGGTAGTGTGGTGGGAGGGGAGGGAGGAGTGTGGTGGGGGAGGGAGGTGCGGTGTACTGACTTGTGTATGTCGATGTCGGGCACAGGGCGCGCGGCGCGCTCGGCGAGGCGGCGGCGCGCTCGGCGAGGCGGCGGCGCGCGTCGTTGACGGCGCGGTGGGGTGGTGTGGTAGTGTGGTGGGAGGGGAGGGAGGAGTGTGGTGGGGGAGGGAGGTGCGGTGTACTGACTTGTGTATGTCGATGTCGGGCACGGGGCGCGCGGCGCGCTCGGCGAGGCGGCGGCGCGCGTCGTTGACGGCGCGGTGGGGTGGTGTGGTAGTGTGGTGGGAGGGGAGGGAGGAGTGTGGTGGGGGAGGGAGGTGCGGTGTACTGACTTGTGTATGTCGATGTCGGGCACGGGGCGCGCGGCGCGCTCGGCGAGGCGGCGGCGCGCGTCGTTGACGGCGCGGTGGGGTGGTGTGGTAGTGTGGTGGGAGGGGAGGGAGGAGTGTGGTGGGGGAGGGAGGTGCGGTGTACTGACTTGTGTATGTCGATGTCGGGCACGGGGCGCGCGGCGCGCTCGGCGAGGCGGCGGCGCGCGTCGTTGACGGCGCGGTGGGGTGGTGTGGTAGTGTGGTGGGAGGGGAGGGAGGAGTGTGGTGGGGGAGGGAGGTGCGGTGTACTGACTTGTGTATGTCGATGTCGGGCACGGGGCGCGCGGCGCGCTCGGCGAGGCGGCGGCGCGCGTCGTTGACGGCGCGGTGGGGTGGTGTGGTAGTGTGGTGGGAGGGGAGGGAGGAGTGTGGTGGGGGAGGGAGGTGCGGTGTACTGACTTGTGTATGTCGATGTCGGGCACGGGGCGCGCGGCGCGCTCGGCGAGGCGGCGGCGCGCGTCGTTGACGGCGCGGTGGGGTGGTGTGGTAGTGTGGTGGGAGGGGAGGGAGGAGTGTGGTGGGGGAGGGAGGTGCGGTGTACTGACTTGTGTATGTCGATGTCGGGCACAGGGCGCGCGGCGCGCTCGGCGAGGCGGCGGCGCGCTCGGCGAGGCGGCGGCGCGCGTCGTTGACGGCGCGGTGGGGTGGTGTGGTAGTGTGGTGGGAGGGGAGGGAGGAGTGTGGTGGGGGAGGGAGGTGCGGTGTACTGACTTGTGTATGTCGATGTCGGGCACGGGGCGCGCGGCGCGCTCGGCGAGGCGGCGGCGCGCGTCGTTGACGGCGCGGTGGGGTGGTGTGGTAGTGTGGTGGGAGGGGAGGGAGGAGTGTGGTGGGGGAGGGAGGTGCGGTGTACTGACTTGTGTATGTCGATGTCGGGCACGGGGCGCGCGGCGCGCTCGGCGAGGCGGCGGCGCGCGTCGTTGACGGCGCGGTGGGGTGGTGTGGTAGTGTGGTGGGAGGGGAGGGAGGAGTGTGGTGGGGGAGGGAGGTGCGGTGTACTGACTTGTGTATGTCGATGTCGGGCACGGGGCGCGCGGCGCGCTCGGCGAGGCGGCGGCGCGCGTCGTTGACGGCGCGGTGGGGTGGTGTGGTAGTGTGGTGGGAGGGGAGGGAGGAGTGTGGTGGGGGAGGGAGGTGCGGTGTACTGACTTGTGTATGTCGATGTCGGGCACGGGGCGCGCGGCGCGCTCGGCGAGGCGGCGGCGCGCGTCGTTGACGGCGCGGGGGGGTGGTGTGGGAGGGTGGTGGGAGGGGAGGGAGGAGTGTGGTGGGGGAGGGAGGTGCGGTGTACTGACTTGTGTATGTCGATGTCGGGCACAGGGCGCGCGGCGCGCTCGGCGAGGCGGCGGCGCGCTCGGCGAGGCGGCGGCGCGCGTCGTTGACGGCGCGGTGGGGTGGTGTGGTAGTGTGGTGGGAGGGGAGGGAGGAGTGTGGTGGGGGAGGGAGGTGCGGTGTACTGACTTGTGTATGTCGATGTCGGGCACGGGGCGCGCGGCGCGCTCGGCGAGGCGGCGGCGCGCGTCGTTGACGGCGCGGTGGGGTGGTGTGGTAGTGTGGTGGGAGGGGAGGGAGGAGTGTGGTGGGGGAGGGAGGTGCGGTGTACTGACTTGTGTATGTCGATGTCGGGCACGGGGCGCGCGGCGCGCTCGGCGAGGCGGCGGCGCGCGTCGTTGACGGCGCGGTGGGGTGGTGTGGTAGTGTGGTGGGAGGGGAGGGAGGAGTGTGGTGGGGGAGGGAGGTGCGGTGTACTGACTTGTGTATGTCGATGTCGGGCACGGGGCGCGCGGCGCGCTCGGCGAGGCGGCGGCGCGCGTCGTTGACGGCGCGGTGGGGTGGTGTGGTAGTGTGGTGGGAGGGGAGGGAGGAGTGTGGTGGGGGAGGGAGGTGCGGTGTACTGACTTGTGTATGTCGATGTCGGGCACGGGGCGCGCGGCGCGCTCGGCGAGGCGGCGGCGCGCGTCGTTGACGGCGCGGTGGGGTGGTGTGGTAGTGTGGTGGGAGGGGAGGGAGGAGTGTGGTGGGGGAGGGAGGTGCGGTGTACTGACTTGTGTATGTCGATGTCGGGCACGGGGCGCGCGGCGCGCTCGGCGAGGCGGCGGCGCGCGTCGTTGACGGCGCGGTGGGGTGGTGTGGTAGTGTGGTGGGAGGGGAGGGAGGAGTGTGGTGGGGGAGGGAGGTGCGGTGTACTGACTTGTGTATGTCGATGTCGGGCACGGGGCGCGCGGCGCGCTCGGCGAGGCGGCGGCGCGCGTCGTTGACGGCGCGGTGGCGGCGCGCCGTGCAGCAGTACGTGCGCGACGTCGACTGCGTCGGGTACCGGATCTGCCGCTGCGGACGACACCACACCACATCGCACGTCACCACACAACACGACGCGCTCCAAGTCTACGACTGCCTATCCACTTCACGTGCTCACCTTCGACATCATCGCTTACAGTGCCACGATTGTGACGGTTTCAACAAATAAGTGAGTAAACACAGCGACATGTGTGGAAAAACGCCGAAAATGGTAAGCACATAAAGTTTTGGAGGAGATTTACAATGTTGGGGTCTATCGTAGCTATGATTTCCGACCCCCATATTCTAGGGGGGAAAATAGAGATATTCTTATATCTAAAAGTTCAATGCCTATTGCCACGCGGATTCTTCAGCAATCCTATGGTACCTTCAATATTCCTAGGATAACCCTGTATGTTAATGCAGTACATATTTCATATACATATGTCAATGCGTGAAGTAAGACCCATCTTCATAAAGAATTGCGTTTATAGTCTTAAGATGATAGCAGAAAATAGGATTACAAATAGAGGTTGTCATAATGATAATACATATAATGTTTTATTTGCCAAATAGTCATGAGATGTACTTACCGTTAGTTTCTCGAGCATCTTCTTGAGCTTGTTGACAAAGACGATCTCCCGCGCCGAACCTACACGCCTAGCGCATACCAATCTAGCTCTTGGACCCTCATTTGGAAGGGTACCGGCACTAACATCTTGATCCGCGTGCGATCCGGGATCCGCACTAACAGTTGGATTCGAACACGTCACCACTTTCACATCCTCGCCAGGAGCCGCACAGGCAACGGGTTCCTCATTAATACCCAGATTTGTACGCGTAGTTGCTTCCGCATTAGCTTCTGAATCGACTCCGGGCCCGTCATGTATATCATAACCTACAACCATTTGGACCTGTTCCCCCGCATCGCCCACAGCTTCAGCCCCGGCTGCGGCCCCTCCGGCCTCATTCCCGTCCCCGGCGACCTCGCTCCCGCCCCCCTCCCCGGCCTCGAGCTTTTCTTCTGCTATGTGGTCATCGTGCGACTCTTCCAAACTACCAGTCGGTGGTGTCGTCACCAATATCTAGTCACAAAGTAAAATAATTATAAAACGCATTTGCAGTTGCAAAAAAATAATAAGAAATCATCATATAAACCTAAAAACAACGTATAGTACCTGTGTGGCAATGGGCGCCACTTGGGCGGTGAGCAGGCCACGGTACATGAGGCGCACCTCGTCACGACTGGGCAGCTTCACGCGCTTGGACACGCGGCCTCCAGCCCCCGGCGCCTCGGCCCCCGTGTCCCCCGGCGCCTCGGCCCCCGTGTCCCCCGGCGCCCTGACCCCCGTGTCCTCCGGCCCTTCCGGCGCACTGACCCCCGTGACTCCCGGCCCCTCCGGCGTCTCGGCCCCCGTGTCCCCGGTCCCATGGTAGTACAGGTCCCGGCAGCCGTCCAGTGTGAGCACGCTCAAAGCATGACGACGTTTGTTATGCTTGTGACTGACCCGAGGCTGAGCCTCTTTACTAGACTCAAATTCAGTTCTACTTCGACTCGTGCACCCCGTCGCCGTCTTAGTGCTAGTCTGAGTTATAACGTTGGACCTCGAAGCCGGCGACGGGGATCGGTCCACTTCATTCTCGACTTGTTTAGTCTTGGGTAATTTCGAAGGAACGGTGCCTTCGTCAGCCTCGTCCAGTCTGCGTTTAGCGGGTAGTTCGGTGCCGTGCGAGTGGGGTAGTTGAGGGACCAGGGAGTGGGGCAGTTGAGAGAAGAGCGAGTGGTGCAGTTGAAGGACAAGCGAGTGGGGTAGTTGAGGGTCAAGCGACTGGGGTAGTTGCGGGACCAGCGACTGGGGTAGTTGAGGGACGAGCGACTGGGGTAGTTGAGGGACGAGCGACTGGGGTATTTGAAGGACGAGTGACTGGGGTAGTTGAAGGACAAGCGACTGGGGTGGTTGAGGGACGAGCGACTGGGGTAGCTGAGGGACGAGCGACTGGGGTAGTTGAGGGACGAGCGACTGGGGTATTTGAGGGACGAGCGAGTGGGGTGACGCGTGAGGCAGGCGCGGCGGGGACGCGAGGCCGGGCGACTGGCTCCTTGTCAACGACGGCACGTCAAGCTTCTCGACTTTAACTTGTACGTCCATTAGTAGTTTCGCGTCTGAAAATTATTATTTATTTATGGGATACTAGCACATTTTTACGTTGATTTTTTTATAAAAGCAAACAAAATCCATTGTAAAATAAAAGTGGCATATAGGACGGCTTCGATAAAGGATAAGATATGATGTCGATTTGCTCTCATGATGTCCGTGTCAACTTGTTATTTGTTTTTACAGTTTACTTTTGTGTTTCAAAATGATGTTTCTGTGACATCCCATTACATAAAAGCTTTTTAAGAGCTTCAATCCTTGAAAACTTTAAAAGTAAATATCACTAGACTGTACGTACCAAAGTCCTGTTCATGGTCGTCATCACTATCGTCATCGAACACCAGCTTCACTCTGGACGGGCACTCCACCCTGTCCTCGATTTTCACTTTTACATCTGTATCGCTCTCGTCTGAAGGTTGCTTCGATTCAATTTCGACTTCATTGTTGACCTCGGACGGTGTATTATCGGCTGGCATATCAATATCGTTCTCGTCGTCAGAATCGAAAAAGAGGATGGCGTGGGCTTTTGTTGGGTCTATATCTTGTAGGGATGCGGTAGAGCCATCGTTGTCAAATTCAACAAGTGTCTTTTCCATAGCAATGAGAGTATTATTTGTTACGCCACTAGTGTTTATCGTAGCATCACTAGTGTTAATGGTAGGGTCACCAGTGTTATTCACAGCGCCGCTCGTGTTATCCGCAGCGTCGCCAGTTTGAACCATAGAACCGTCAGGGTCCTGGGCAAGGCCTCGAGTGAACAACAGTTTATTGCTAGTATCTATGACCCAATTTTCGTCGCCGGCGGAGTCGCTGTCGCTGTCGCTCGCCGATTCCACTTCTATAGTCTCTACGGCCTGCTCTACGAGGATTAAATCGTCGTTGCTGCCGTCTTAAATAAATAAATATATGTGAAAATGCATTTTTTTGTTAATAATATAAAATACATATTTCAAGCTATTTCATATAGATAGACCGGTCGGTTTGGTGGTGAACAAACTTGACTTTCAGCCCGTGGTCTCGGTTGTGAGTTACCAGTTACTATAGTTCAAGCTCCGTTCGGAATCAGATCGGAAGAATATTAATTATTGTAAGCCCTAGAATATTAGCGAGGTATACTGACCAGCGGCGGATGTCTCGTTGACGTCCTGGCATCCCTCCAACTGCAACCACAGCAGTAAATACAATAAGTGACTATTACTACTAACACCGCGGGCGCTAGGTAACAAAATGGGTACATGCATTACAGTTCCCCGCGTGTGTCACTACACTACAGTACGTACCTGGTCGTGCACGATGTGTCCCCGCGCCACCAGCTCGCTCCACGAGGCCTGGGGCAGCGCCACCGCGCGCGGGAACCTGTATTGTATTATATTACCTAGTATCAGTAGAACAGTAATGGACGTGTTTTTCGATAGTTGCGCAAATAGTTGCTTTCGATTAGGACCTTTGGCAATTTTTTGTGGATATATCTATATAATATCATTAAACTTTAACTGGATGTGTTCTTTAGTAGCATAGATTTTCTTTTCTTTTATTCGTGTTTTTTCTATGATTTTTAGAGCCCTACCTACACAAATGTGTCTCTATGCACATCCGTTATGTATGTACTTGATTGTGTAAGTTTATGTCTGTATCGTTGAATGTGCTACGTATGTATATGTGTGTGTGTAAGGGGTTCCTGTGTGCCAACAGCAGCGACATACTTGGTGGCGAGCGACACGTAGAAGGGCGCGGGCAGCGGGTGCGGCGCGGGCGGCGGGGACGGCGGCGGAGGGGGGGGGGCAGCGCGCGGAGCGGTCGGCGCGGGCGGCGCGGGCGGCGTGCGCGCGGCGCGCCCGCAGGTGGCGGCAGTACGCGCCCAGCACGCGCTGCGCCGCGCCGCACACCTCGTGCCAGCGCCGCTGCAGCGCCACCACCGACGACACCCGCCCCGTGCTGCTGCTCACCACATACCACTGGGTTATTAGTCATCGTCACTCTCTATATAAAAGTTGACCAGATGTTAAACGAAACGAATGTGTTTCCTAACCGTCGCTCCATCTAGATTACTCGGAGGACAAATAATGATAGACGATTTGTTACACAAAGAATATAATGCATTACTAGTCGTTGTAGTCTTCGAGCGCCTTCTTCCAGCGGCGCAGCTGCTCGCGACGGCGGTTGCGGTTGACGAGGACGACGGGTTCGGGGGGATCGGGAGGGTCGGCGGGGTCGGGGGGATCCTTGGGGGCCTTGCTAGGGCGAGGCGGCTCGAACTCGTCCAGGCGGTGCGTGTGCACCAGGTTCACCAGCTTCACCAGCGGCTGCAGCTGCTCGTACAGCTCCACGCTCTCCTGGAACACGCGACACGCACACTGTCACCGGTCGGTGGTGGTGGAGGTGAGGCTGGCGGGGTGATGGTGGGGGTGGTACCTCGGTGACGAGCGTGACGTGGAGCGGGCCGGTGCCGTAGAGCAGCAGCAGGTCGGCGACGCGCCACTCGAGGGCGGTGAGCGTGGGCGCGGCGGGGTCCTCGGGCGCGGCGGCCAGCAGGCGCAGCTTGCCGGCGCTCGCGGCGCACAGCGCGTCCCACAGCGCCGCCTCGCCTCCCGCGCCCCCCTCACCCACCGCCGCCGCCGCCACCGAGCGGGCCGCGTGCGCGCGCTGCACTAGCCGCTCCACCAGCCGCCGCCCGCCGCCGCCCCACGACAGCCGCTGCTCCACCTCCGCCATCCACACCGCCGGCCGGATGTTGCGCGCACGATCCACCTTTAGCTGCGAATGGCGACGCGACTCCTCAACTATACTATACATGTAGTGTAGTGTAGGAAATGTAATGCGGTGTAGTGTACCTTGGCACGGAAGTGTTGGCGGAACAGCGTGCAGAGCCGCTCGATGTGCGGCACGGTCCCGCGCAGGTGCAGCGCGCGCCCCAGCGCCCGCAGCGCCTCCGCGAGCTCCTGCACGCACACCATGCATTACACAACCCCGTACTGTACTGTACTGCATTGTACTGTACTGTACAGCATTGTACTGTACTGCTCTGTACTGTACTGTGCTGTACTCATCGAACATGTAACCAATAGAGTAGAACTGTTAAGTTTTGTTAGAAAACAAAATACGCCAAAACGCTGCGCCGGCCCCTGTGTTCTGATTGGCCGACTCAAGGTCAAGTGTTGCACTAGACGTACACACAGGTCTCTTATTGGTCGGGTACTGTTTTAGTTCGAGTGTGGCTTGTTAGTTATACGTGACCAATCATTGATGCGTTGCTAAACAAATGGCTCACTATTGCTACTCTATTGGTTACATGTTCGATGGCTGTACAACACAATAATCATTGACAACTATGGTAAATGACCCAATGGTGGCCACTTTAAGAAAAAAAACTGGTTTTTGTGAAATATTACCAAAATTGTGTAAGTTTCAGCACTGAATATAGTGAAACTGTAAAGTCCAGTCTTTATTTAATATTTGTAATGTGTTGCGCGTGAGATACGGCCAAGCTGGACTCAATTAATTTAACAAATAAAAGTTGTAGTTTTGTGACCCAGTCTTGGACAGGGAAAATCCATTAATGGATATCCCAGTCTTAGTCTAAGTTTATCTTTATTTTATGGCTTACACATCAAACAAAACTAATTTTGATTTTAATTAAGCAATACTATTTTACAAGTGAAACTTCCTGCTCACCGCCTTAACGATTTCCTTAAGAAAAGCCGTCGTTGTCAATTTCAAATCACCTTACACTTTGTATTCGCGCAAATTTGTACATGTAACTGACTGAATTCAATAAAACGTTAAATTTAGATAGTTCGATGTCTAAAGTCTATGTCACAGTGATCCCAATGTAAAAACATTCGCTCATTTCCGAATTCTAGATGTTTCTTTTAATTTTTGGCCATTACTGGTACCGTGGCCACGACTGGTACACTTACGATAGCAAGTTAACATTAAATAATAAACGATAGGCATAGTGTAGGTACATACTTAGTAAACATTACTAGCAAAACTATAATGCTAGTTGGTTTATACATAACTCAAGTTTATATAACTACATACCAATAAAACAGGTTATTTTATTTTTAAATTAAGTTTATTGACTTACAATCTAAATACACAGGAAACAATATTTTCTCATTAGACTATTACAGTTTAATTTTTTCTCATGCATCTAAAGTAATAATAATTTCACCAAGACCACAAATAATAGTAGTTATTATATATAAACCAAAGTAAAAAAAAAATTAATAAGGTAATAGTTCCCAAGCCACATTCAAAGACAATCCCTGTTCCTGAAAGTCTTAAGAGCCCCAAGTCTGATGTCTACACTAGTGATGCCGGTGTATTTGTCACCGTGAGACATCACGGTAGCACACGATAAATTAAACTATATAAATACACTCACCTGCATGGTTGCATCTCTGAAAAGAGTGTCATGCTTCAGATACTCCCTGGCAAAAGTTTCCAGATCAGATAACTTCTTGAAGTTATAACCGCTGCTCATGTTTGGTATGAATCTGATGACAAAACATGTTTTAATTATACACTACTTCCGAGATGGAGAATGGCAATCTTCATTATGGTGTCATCTTAAGAAGACAAGCTTAGGTACGTACAAGGTCCAAGGTAGGTACGTAACCTACCAAGGATATAGTAAAATATCTGATAATACAGACTAACAACCTACAGTTGTTGTTGAAATGTTTGCGGAGATGCGAGCAGATTATATGTCCTTGCTCTGCAGAGTGCAGGCCTGCACCAACATTATCCTTACTAGTTTGAAGCTAGGCTGGACTGTCACTACATAAACCACTGCTTCAGGATTCATATAACATACTCTACCTAGATAGTAAAATCTGGGTTTTATCTTTTTGTAATTGTTTTATTTAACATACTTACATAGTCATAAGGTATTGTATACTAACATAAAGGATTTTATTTTCTGAAATATAATGATAAATAAATAAAATATAGAACTTTCAATACAGTCCTGATTGTAGAGAGAGTGGCAGAGCTTATGCTATGGTGGCCACGAACAACAGATATGGTCAAACACACAAATGTTGGTAGTGTGTGGAGCCAGGTACCGACCAATGAGCCAACTGGCCTCACATACAAGTTATGGTATATATTTCTCTGTTTTGAGCTGTCTCTAAGTTCTTGCACTGAAGGAACAACTAACAGTGACTATATAAGCACACACATTTTATTAAATAGTAATTAATGTTTATATAAATTAATTAATTTGTTGATATGTTGCCGCCTTACATCCACATCAAAATTGAGCCACACAGAATAACAATATTATGTGTGTTATTTTGTGTATGTCTTGGACAGTGTCATCTATCACTACAATTATCATCATTATAACAAAAAAGTTTATATATTGAGCAGAATAGAAAAGGATATTTTCATAATGTCCACTCAGTGAATCTACATTTTCATAAGCCTACTTCGAGTGTTCGTTAAATATTCGCTGAGACACGTCGTGTGTCTCGCGAAGACGCGACCGCGCGGTCCAAATAGTGCAAAGTGCTAACGTTTCACAACAAAATCGCGCTGCACCACGATGACCCAGTTACCGTGGCGCACGCTAATCAGCATATTTTTTTATTAAGGCGAAGCCAATACATTTTATATTAGTAACAATGACTTCAAATTCAACGGGGTCCCCGAGTCATAGTTCGGTCCAACTAAAAACTTCGACTGAACACCTATTGTACCAACGGTATAAGGACGAGAGAGAAGAGCGTCAGAAACTCCAAGGCCTTGTAACGGACTTGCAAAGCCAAATTGATATTCTTCAACAGCAGCTAAAATGCCTAGTGGAGAATAAATCAAAACCTATCGAGACACCTGTTCCTCGAGCTGAATACAACACAGATGAGGAAGAACTTGCTCAAGAAACAGAGTGGATTCGTACTAAAACACGAAAGAAGAGGAAGTTGAATACCTCGCCTGCTAAGGACGAAATAATCCCGAAAAGTCAAACTAAAGAAAAAAATAAGAAAGCACTTATGCCTCCACCTATAATAGTGGATGGTATCAAAGACTACCAGGGTTTATTTGACTATTTGTCCCAAAACCAAGCAGCCAATGCATTTACAATCAAAATGATGAATGGTAACACTGTAAAGATCAACGCAGTAAATGAAGAATCGTACAGAGAAATTACAAAATCTCTTACTAATAATAATTGTCTCTGGCATTCTTATGAAAATAAGCAAGAGAGACCAATAAGAGTAATGGTTAAAAAACTACACTCTTCGTGTAAACCACATAGAATAGTCGAAGACCTAAAAACAAAGGGTTATCAGATTATAGAAGCAGTGAATAAATTAAGCTGGAAAACCAAAGAGCCACTTAATATGTTTATGCTCACATTTAAAAACGAAGAGGATATCAACCAAATCTACAGGATTGATACTATCATGGGTTATAAAGTTGACATACAACCGTTAAAAACCACCAAACTAGTACCTCAGTGTAAGAGATGCCAAGCTTATGGCCATACACAAAGGTACTGCTCGAAAGAACCAAGGTGTGTAAAATGTACAGGTAAACACTTTACTAAAGAATGTACAAAAACAAGCGATGAAAAGCCAAAATGTGTCCACTGTGGAGCTTCACATCCAGCAAACTACAGGGGATGTGTTGTAGCTAAAGAAATTCAACTAATTCGGAACAAGAATAGTAGGAAATCACCTCAAACACAGCAACAAAAAGAGTACAGTGGAAAACAAGATCTCTCTGCTCAAGGTAAGCCTATTCTAAGAAAAGCTGATAACTATGCAACTAAGAGCGTCTCTTATGCTCAAGTTACAAAAAATACTACGGTACCACAGAGTCTTCCAACAAGCGTCAACAACGGCAATAAGTTAGATGAAATCTTACGACTTATGTCAACATTTGACGAACGATTGAGAAAAATTGAAAATAGTGCCAAAATAGCTACATCTAAGTCGAAAAAATGATTAAGTCACTCAAAATCATGACATGGAACTCAAATGGGTTACAAAAACATAAAAATGAGCTTCAAGTAATCCTAGATATTGAAAACGTTGACGTGTGTCTTATATCCGAGACCCACTTTACGAAACAATCACATATTCACTTCAAAGGGTACAAAGTGTATCATGCACTTCATCCTGACAATACTGCAAGAGGTGGTAGCGCCGTCATTGTAAAAGAAAATCTTAATCACTACGAAGAAACCAAATACGAAGAGAAAGAAATACAATCTGTAGCGATATCCATCAAAACCAAAAGATATCCTATAACTGTTTCAGCCATATATTGCCCACCACGATATATGATCAGGAAAGAACAGTACATAACTTTTTTAAAAACACTTGGGAATAGATTTGTTCTTGGAGGTGACTTCAATGCTAAAAATACGTATTGGGGCTCTAGACTAACTACTCCTAAAGGCAGAGAATTATTAAGTGCCCTAAAAAGCCTAAAATGTGATGTAACATCTACCGGAATGCCCACCTACTGGCCAACAGACCCTAATAAAATACCAGATCTTATAGATTTCTTCGTTGTAAAAAATGTATGCTCCAAATATTTAAGAACTAAACATAGCTATGATATGAACTCAGACCATTCTGCAATATATTTAGAATTAAGTGAGAGTGTTTTATTTAAAAGTATTCCACTTACCTTGGTAAATAAATTTACCGACTGGGACAACTTCAAAATAGATTTAGATAGCTATATTGACCTTCAGATCCCACTTAAGACACCAGATCATTTAAATATCGCACTAGAAAATTTCATACAGCACATCCAACAAGCTGCATGGAAAAATACTCCAGTTAAGAACAAGAAATCAAAGGGAATCACGTACCCCCTCAGAATCAAAGAACTTATTGCTGAAAAAAGGAAGCAAAGAAAAATCTGGCACCAATCAAGGTGCCCTGAGGACAAAACAAAGCTTAACAATCTAACAAAAAAATTGAACAAGCAAATACAAGCATTTAATGATGACTCCACGAATCAATTGTTACAAAACTTAAGTAACAATCGCGGCACTAATTACTCCTTGTGGAAGGCTACTAAGAATATTAAAAAGCCAATTAACCAAATTCCACCAATCAAAGATATTAATGGTAAATGGGCAGTTAATGACGAGCAAAAGGCTAAACGGTTTGCAGAGCATTTAGAAGCCATCTTTCAACCAAACGAGGTTCATCCAAATGAAACTTTTCCTTTGGATGACGACTTGACTTTAAATGATAAAGACAAAGATGATAATATAATTAAGCTAGTAACCCCAAGAGAAGTCCTACGAGAAATAAGACAACACATAAATCCACGGAAATCTCCTGGATATGATTTGATATCAGGGGAAATTCTTCGTAATCTCCCAAAAAAGGCCATAGTCAGACTAACCACTCTTATTAATGCCTCATTTAGATTAAAATATGTACCAGACTTATGGAAAGTGGCTGAAGTAATAATGATAGCAAAACCTGGGAAACCACCGCATGACACTACTTCATACAGACCGATCTCCCTTTTGCCAGTCATGTCAAAGCTGTTTGAAAAGCTATTGCTTAAAAGGTTAAAACCAATCATAGAAAGCAAAAATCTCATACCGGACCACCAGTTTGGGTTTCGAGAAAAGCACTCAACCATAGATCAAGTGCATAGAATTATAAACACCATTGAACAAACTCTTGAAGACAAAAAAGTGTGCTCTACTATTTTCCTAGATGTAGCACAAGCTTTTGACAAGGTCTGGCATGCAGGTCTCAACCATAAACTAAGAAAAAAATTACCAAAACATCTTGCTGATATCTTAGAATCATATATCTCTAACAGATTATTTAGAATAAGACAAAATGATGCCTACTCTGAGCTGAAGGAAATTAAAGCTGGTGTGCCACAAGGAAGTGTTTTAGGCCCAGTCCTATACTTGTTGTATACCTGTGACATCCCACAACCAGAAAATAACACTTTAGCGACCTTTGCCGACGATACTGCAATAATGTCTATAGGAAGTACTCATAAAGAGGCAACAGAGAACGCCCAAATAGCTATAAACCAGGTCTATGAATGGACAAAAAAATGGAGAATAAAGCTGAACGAATCCAAATCTATTCATATAGACTTCAGCAATCAAAAGCATCAGTATTGGCCAGTTTATATTAACGATAAAGAAGTACCGTATGAAAATACAGCTAAATATCTCGGGATGACCCTTGACGTCAAATTACGCTGGAAGGCTCATGTCAAAAAGAAAAAAACCGAATTAGATTTACGGTATAAACAAATGTATTGGCTGCTTGGTAAACATTCCGTGCTGTCAACACGCAACAAATTACTACTGTACAGACAAGTCCTAATGCCAGTATGGACTTATGGTATTCAGCTGTGGGGCTGCACCAAACAAAGCAATGTTTCGATTATACAACGATTCCAAAATAAGGTTTTAAGAGAAATAGTAAATGCTCCCTGGTACATTAGAAATGATGACCTTCATCGGGACTTAAAAATAAGCTTTGTGAGCCAAGTGATCACAAAGTATGCAGAGGCTCACCAGAAAAGACTTCTCCACCATGTGAACATTGAGGCAATACAGCTCCTCGATCACACAGACATTGTGAGAAGACTCAAAAGGACTAAACCTTTTGAGCTAGTGTAGTGTAATAGTGTTAAACAGTTAAACTTAGTGCAAGTGCTAATATTATAGAACACATGAACAAAGTGACTTCCCCTTAATAGAGACAATAAGAAAAGTGTTGATGGACACATTCTTAGTTTTTATAGTGAAATAGAAGATTAAGCCAAATTTAAATTACTCATTAGCCTAATACTAAGGCTAGATTGTAATATTAGCTGGGATCACTACTTGTGGTCCCAGAATAAGGAAAAAAAAAAAAAAAATAAGCCTACTTGGCTTAGCACTATTATAAAATTAAGCAGTGTTAGGTAGGCCTTAATTGCATATATAGATATGAATAAACAAGGATATTTTTGTTTTTCAGATTGAGGCTATCCAGAGGTTGGCTTTAAAGTATTGATTAATTCAAGAAATACAAACAAAGATATGGATTTGAGCCATAAGGATCCATACGCATTTAAGGAAAATTACTTACCACCAATTATAGTTTATTTAACAACACAATTACACTGTAATTTCTGTTAATCGGGACATTTTTATCCAAATATTACTGTACTGTTTCTCTCTAAATCATAACATCACTAGAGGTTAGCTTTATTCAACTAATTTAAATCATTGAAAATAATCATTTTCCAATATTATTCTTCACTATCAATCACTAAATTAAATGGTATTTAAGAAATATAGATGATTTTTACAAAATATTTACTTTGCACTGTTGCCTGTTTGCACTCAGATAATTGATTAACTGCCGAGTCGAGTCGATTAGCTCAGTCCGGCCAGTCAGTCAGTCACCTGCAGTGTTGCCAGCGAGGTATTTCAAAAGTGACCTGAACTGTCTAAAAAAGAAACCTTTAGTAACCTTTTGTAGAGGAAAAATATTGACGTCGTTTTTTTTTTTTTTTTAGGCGCGCGTCTCTCAATTAGGTCTCTTATACACGTCTCCAAAATATTGACGTCGTTTTTTTTTTTTTTTTTAGGCGCGCGTCTCTCAATTAGGTCTCTTATACACGTCTCCAAAATATTCACGTCGTTTTTTTTTTTTTTTTAGGCGCGTCTCTCAATTTGTTTCAATTGACACACCTGAAACATTGAATCACCTAAAAGTAACCTTTTGTAACCTTTTCTGTGGTGTAACCTCCAAGTAACCTAACGAAGTCAAAAATCACCTGTGAGGTTACTAAAGTAACCTTCTGGCAACGCTGGTCACCTGTGTTGTGACATTGACAGGAATGACAGGACAGACAACATACCTATTCAGGGTGACCATCCTCAAATATGTCCAAATCGCTCTCTCTCGTAGACAGAGAAACTAATAGACTAAGGTACCCTGTAACCACGACTGAAACAGAGATAGTGTAAGCGTGTGTTGCCACAGTGCCCGACTTTCCCATTTTGGAAGGGAGTTCCATATCCCGCGTTGCGAAAGGGAAACATTAAATTAAAATTTAATCTCAAACATGTGTCCTACTTCAGTTACCACAAGCTAATTATTACTAAAATTAAGCCTACTGATTAAGTTAATAGTACATTATATTTGTTAATAATAAAAAAATATTTTAAATTAAAATATAAATTTAAAATTTAAATTACAATTCTTGCTAATTATCTTCAGTTGTAACTATCACTTTATTAAATACGATTTATTTAATGTTACATCAACTATTAATAAATGTACTTCATTCCAAAATAAATATAAATTGAATGTAAAAAAAAAATATTTATAATACCTAGTTGTCTTCAAAGAAATTAAAATATCCATCAGTGTATTGGTAAAAAACAGTGATTTAATATATGTATGATAAAATATGTATCTATTTTCAAAATATCTGTATTTTTTAATTTTTATTGAACTAAATAATATTTAATTATTTTTATTATAACTGATCGGTTGATCGTTGATCGGTTATCGACCGGTGAAGGCGGAAGATAAAATAAAAATCGCGATGGTAAAATAGGGGTTGATTGTAAAGGGTTGAAAATTCAGGGTTATATGTATTTACTGTTGCTGTATCATAAAAAAATTAAAACATTTTTTTTTTCTAAAATTGAAAAAAAAAATTGGGGTGGATTACCCTTAACATTTAAGGGGATGAAAAATAGATGTTGTCCGATTCTCAGACCTACCCAATATGCACACTGGTTAAACTCCTCCGAATCGGTCAAGCCGTTTCGGAGGAGTTTAACCACAAACACCGCGACGCAAGAATTTTATATATTAGATAAAAATACCGGGGCTATTGCTAGAAAACACTGTGATAATTGGATTCCATGTTAATTTGCTTTCTTTTAATACACATTCTCAAGAGAATATTTTACAATAAAAATGGGAGATTTTTTACCGGACGCTGGCAACACTTCCACAATAATGTTTTTATAGGTTATTTTGATTGAAACTCGATATTACGCTTTAATTTTCATAATTTAACGCAATATTTTGCTAATTTATACTATCAAATAAGTTATCAACCCTGAAAACACATATTTGTGGTCAATAAACCACAAAAACTGTCGTACTTACGCGTGAAAAGAGACACCGGCAATTTCCTGCTCACTATCGCTTCCACATGAAATTACACGACAACGCACCATTGTATACCATTATATACGCACCTTTGGCGTTATAATAGTATAAATTTCTCAGTCTTTTCACTATATTAGAATCGTTTTAACACACTAAAACATAAAAAATTCGCAGATCCAACACAATGTAAACACGAACTGTCAGGTTTGTTTCGCAATTAAAGTTGCGAAACACTTGAAAAAACTGGTTTCACACGATGAGACAGAAAATGTACTAGTTGCATCTTTGTCTTACGCATTCGTATTAAAATGTTCGCTCCCTTTCTTGTGTGAGTGAGAAAGAATCGTCACTTAGTCTATTAGTTTCTCTGTCTACGCTCTCTCTCTAATTTCTCCAATTTATAAAAGTCACTATAATTTTATATTTATAACATTAACGCAAGTAGAGACTATTCCAGTAAATATTAACGCTCTATGATCCAAATAATATATGTCAAAACCGTTATTACAATACTTGTATCTTTTATCAAATCGCCAAAAGCGCGTATTTTGAATATATGGAGTACTTGTGCGCGGGGGGGAGTGCCGGCTATTTAGCAAGGCGTGAATATTGTAAAATAATACTTTCATGAGTTTAGATATGATCAGCATTATTAACGCAGTCTATTCACGACATTTACCATTCTTAGTTTTCCAAGCATTTTTACTCGTTATTATTATTTTTTATCTATATAAAAAAATACATTTAGAAATGTGGAGAAACTAGTTGGCAGCACCGCTTAAAGTTGTTTTTTCCAGTAGAACTAGTGTAACTTTAGAATTTCACAGATCTATATCTATACACTAGACTAATATAATAATCTATACTAATATTATAAAGGAGTAGAGTTTGTTTGTTTGGTTGGTTGAACGCGCTAATCTCAGAAACTACTAGTTAGTAATATTATAAAGCGGTAGTTTGTTTGTTTGCTTGTACGCGCTAATCTCTGGAACTACTAGTTCGATTTGAAAATTTCACTATTACTTTTATTTATTAAATATACTTACATAATACAACATTAAATTTTCTGAAGCTGCTAGCGTAGCGCCATCTCATGTTGAAAAGCAGAACTGTTTATTTAATGAGATCGGATTACCTATAACTTATTTTTTCGGCAAACGCCATCTTGCGGCAAAAAGAAGAACTACAAATCAACATTATAATTTTCTACAAATCTTTGATAGATATGCGATTAACAACAAAATATATTGTAGAAAATATAATTATGTAGTCCAAAAGAGTGTACCTTACCATCATTGATATTTGTGACGATTAATTCTCAATCTACATTCTGATTTTTGAGGTACGTAGCGTCATCTAGTGTTGAAAAGCATAACTGTTTACTCAATTAGTTCGTTTTATAAATAAATGCTAAACAACAGAATGATTATACAAAAAATAAATATGTGGTATCGCAAAAGGTATTTATATAGGTAACGCTTTTATCTTTAAATGGAAAACTAAATTAAATTTTCTGATGGCGGTAGCGACATCTTGAGTCGAAAAGTAGGACTACTAATTCTATTAAATCTCTGATAGATATGCGATACTCAACCAAATCTAACTTAGATAATAATATAAATATGTAGACTCACAAACCGTGCAATGGATGTCTTACTATCATTTATATTTTTATTTATCAATTATAAAACAACATTAGCTTTTCTCAGGGTGGTAGCGTATCAAATAGTAGAACTACTTATGTGGTCAATCTTGAATTCTTTAACAAAAACAAAAAGAATTAAATAAAGAAAATGTAAATGTGAGAACAAGAACGACAATATTTTTTTAAATTGATGAATACAATAATAATAATAATCATTATTTTCTCAAAAAGTGATTACACAAAAAATTTGCTTATATTATGCTATGTAAATATATACCTACTAGTTTTTGTGAAATAACTGTTCTCATTGCTAGGCTTAAATAGCCTATATTAATGAAGAACTAGCCCTTCCCTCTATCTAGATCTGTGCCCTTGCCTTTGAATATATAAAATGACATTCAAATCGACACCAGCTATTTATACTACGCTAACTCGAAATTTGGCAAAAACGTTTTTTTATGCCAAGTTTCTTAGAATTAGGTTTTTTATATGTAAAAAAAAAATTGTGAAGAAATATACAAAAATAACGAAGTTACAAATTTTATAAAACGCTAAGTGTAGATACTTTTTGAAATCACTCTATTTAAACCACGCCAACTAGTGTTAGCGGAGTGTCCACGGGGAGGGGGCGCATAGATTATATTAAGTATTACAAAGTATTTAGATATATATTATAGTAATACGCTACGTATTTCTTAAATTTAAGCGCTTTTATAAAAGTCCGTGTATACTACGCAAACACTAGTTAGCGTAGTTTAGAACGATCAGGTATATTTGATCATTTGTAGAATGCGCTACTTAGCGACTTTTACTAGCTAAATACTTATGTCAAAATACAATTATATTTATTCGTTTTCGACGGTAATTTCACCATTCATATTTTTAATGTATCGGCATGTTTTTATGTTAATAAAAAACATAATTTTAATACAATATTTTACCCTTTTTTGTAGAATCGTAGCCAAATAAATTACCAGCTGAAGTTAATAATCTTGAGTTCGGGATTTTTTATGAGCACGTTATGTCTGATGAGATAATTTTAAAATAATAATTATTACTTATATACCTATCCAGTTCAGTCAATTATGAAAATTATGTGCAGACCTACAAGATACAAACTTAAACGACTTTGGGGCTCTTTATACTCCACTTAATATTTATTTACCAAAGGTATTGACTTCGGTCCAAAAGCCTTCTCCGTCGACATTAAGTCCAACAAGCATCGACATTTTGTTTTCTGTCGTATCTGATGATCCTTCTGACAGCACAGCTAATAATATAGTTCCTTATCTTCAAACGGTGTAGCCGACTTCTTACCAAAAACCGAAAATACAACAATCCCACATCAAATCGGTACGTCTGCCCAGGAAAGTCTTTCAGGTTTGCACATGAATGACAGCCCCTGTAGTAATACAGATTTAGTAACGGCAATATCCACCCCCAGTAATTTTAAAACTTTCGCCTGTTTTCAATGATAGTCTCTATTCTGCGGTATCAAACTAGTAAATGCCATCGTCCTAAAAAGGCTGATGTCGGTCTCTAACATCTTAAGCTCGAAGATGAGTATATAAGCCCCCGCTTATATACTGTGATTACCGAACGGCTAAAAAGGCTGCTTGTTTGCTATGCTGCCAGTTGCTTAAACAATATATTTGACAAATTAACATCTTATGGAGTACACAAAGTCAACCTATAATCAGATAACTGCGTGAGGGATGAAACAGTAACCATATCGTTTACTATATTAGGAAGATACTTATTATCCGCTAATTTCTTTCAAATGAAGATAGAAAAAATGAAGAAGCAACCATTTTATGGAAAAAAGACATACGGCTTTAAAAGAAAAGACTGCAAGAGACAGAGAAGTGTATTCTCCAGTTGAATGGTATACACCAGTGCGATAGGGAATGGAACTCCTTTATTTTGATTCTTGAAACAATATTGGCTTAATTTTTATTAATGACTAAATTATCTAGAACAATGTTAATTAAAATAGTTTATAGTGGTAACTACGGCTTGTTGGAAAATAAGTATCGATTATCTTTTGATTGATAACGTAAGCAAACATGTAGTATATTTAAAAATACTAGATTATCCCACTTTTAGAGCTTATTCCCGAAAAAGACACGAAACTTGGTTAAATCAATCCAGCAAAATACAAAAACTTTAAATATTATTGTGATAACAATATTATTCCGGAAATGTGTTATCGTTATTGTTAGATATCTATTTTATTTAAGGCCTGGGTCTATGGGTATCCCACTGCAGGGCAATACCTCCCATCTTGCTTTCCTCATAAATATTATTCTTTTATTAACTGAACATAATGAGGAGAGATCATTTTCTTTTAAGAATAACAATATTAAGTACTTAGTAAGTATTGATTTAAATAATTATAAGGTACAAAATCGAATGTGATTGATCTGATCTTCAATTAATCATAAGTAAGCACTTAATTGATATTTAATTAACTGTTGATTACTTACTAGTTTTATACGTTATTAGTTTAAATTATGTATCAAAATTACAGAATATAATATTATCTGCTCTATTCTATCTAGAATCTATAAAAAATAATAAAATTTTTAGCTCCACGGAAAGATAAATGAGGCGTTAACTTGTGGCACCGGTCGATGTATAGTACGCTATGTATAATTTGGCGGCTTTTAACACGATATCCGCCAGAGACGTACATACGGGTTAACAAAAAGCTAACTTTAATAACTAGTTATTTAGCCAGTGAATTTATAATAATATATTTTACGGATATATATATTACCCTAAGGTTACAAATAATGCATGATTTATTTAAAAATTATCATCGCAACACAATGAAAATAACACATCTTTATCACTATGACATCCCGTAGTACACAACGCTAACATAAGATAGACGTGTGTAACTTGTAAAATTAATTTGAAGAATTACGTCTATATTCGGCTAACTAGCGCTAAATCGAAAAATATAAATATTTATGAAAAAATAAATATGAGATATTATAAAGAAAAAAATAACCATGAAGGGTTCCAAATTTCAAATTAATATCTTAATTAATGTAAAAGTTATCACGTTTTTTCCTTTATAAGCCTCTCCTGTAAAGTACACATTTCGGACTTAGCGTAGTATAAATAGCTGGTGTCGAAATTATATAGTGTGGGGTTGAATATAGGCAATGTTCGAGCGAGGCGAGATGTGGAATTAAAGAGACGACGATCGGAGTTGCTACCGTTTTTAATAGCGAGGTAACCACGGGCGGTGCGTCGGAGGCTCGGACCATAGATGATGCATAATAATACTGCTCGGACCGCGACTGCCGGCGACCGAGCGGTAGCGGATGGAAGAGGTCGGCGCGTGCCATCGAGCTAGAGTAGCAATAGTGAGCCATTTGTTTAGCAACGCATCAATGATTTGTCACGTATAACTGGTATAACTAACAAACCACGCTCGAACTAAAACAGTACCCGACCAATAAATAATAATAATAATAATAAAGAAATTTATTTTATATAATAAGAGACCTGTGTGTACGACTTGACCTTGAGTCGGCCAATCAGAACGCAGGGGCCGGCGCAGCGTTTTGGCGTATTTTGTTTTCTAACAAAACTGTTAACAGTTCCACTCTATTGGTTACATGCTCGATGGCGCGTGCACACGTAGCTTACGTAGGTATAGTTATAGATAAATAGTGAGCTCACGATATACTAGCGGTATCGCGCGGGTTTGCTTGTTAATTAATTATATATTGATATTAATAAACATTATATTATATGTAAAGTGGGATATAAATATGTTATATATGTATAATATGTGGTTAAACTATATATAAATGAATTAAAAAATATAGCGATTTGGGACATATTTTATATTTAGGATCCCTTTATTGTATGTTTATTTTTATTTAGGTGCATATAATTATATTTAATAATGGTTGTACATACATTGATGGTTGACAATATAATACTTACGAGTAAATTTAACCCATAAAAATAATATACAAATATTTATTAAAAGTTGCCACGATCGTATATTTATTTATCGAATCTCTATAAATCTCGTACATAATTTTTCGAACTGTATTCATTCATTTTAACAGGCTTTAACATGATAAATCGCATATATTTGATGAACAAACGTACAAATGGATATATCTTTCATATCACCTTTGAATCTGTGAACAAAGTGTAATAACTACTCATGAACAGATGGCGCTTTAACGGTGCCATCTGACGACGAATGGCCAAAACAAATCGACACCAGCAATGAATACTACGCTAACTCGATTTTCGCCAAAATCGTTATTTTATGCCAAATTTCGTAAAATGTGGTGTTTTATATATTAAAAAAGTATATCTCGTGAAGAAATGTAAAAAAAAAACGATGTTACAAATTTTAAATAACGCTAAGTGCATGTACTTATTGAAATCACTCGAATTAAAGTACGCCAACTAGTGTTAGCGGAGTATCCACGGGGAGGGGGCATAGATTACATTATGTATTGCAAAGTATTTAAATATATATTATAGTAATACGTTACGTATTTATTAAATTTGAGTGCTCACTTATAGTCCGTGTAATACAAACGCCAACACTAGTTAGCGTAGTTTAGAGCGATCGTGAATACTAGTTCATATATTTCATATGCGCTACTTAGCGACTTTTACTACCCAAATACTAATATTATAACGAAAAAAAAAAAATTTCAATTTATGTAAAGTTATCACGTTTATCCCTATATTAGCCTGTACTGCAAATTTAACTTTTCGGAGTTAGCGTAGTATAAATATCTGGTGTCGAAATGTAATTACTACTCACCAACAGATGGCGCTTTAACGGTGCCATATGACATTGAATGACCAAAAAAAATGGACACCAGCAATGAATACTACGCTAACTCGATTTTTTACCGAAATCGTTATTTTATGCCAAATTTCGTAAAATGTGGTTTTATATGTTAAAAAAAAAATTATCATGAAGAAATGTACAAAAATAATGAAGTTACTAATTTTAAATAACGCTAAGTGCATGTACTTATGGAAATCACTCGAATTAAACGACGCCAACTAGTGCTAGCGGAGTATTCACGGGAAGGGGGCGCAAAGATTACATTATGTATTTCAAACTATTTGCATAATGTAATACACTACGTATTTATTAAATTAGAGTGCTCATATAAAGTCCGTATAATACTACGAAAAAACTAGTTAGCGTAGCTTAGAGCGATTGTGTATCCTTGTTCTAGTATATGTATATTAAAAATTTTTTTTTTTTTTTTTTTTTTTTATTTATATAATAAGTAAGGGAATCAAATTTAAAATAAATATGTCAAAAAATGTAAAAGTTATCACGTTTTTACCTTTATTACCCTCTACTGTAAAGTACACTTTTCGGAGTTAGCGTAGTATACATAGCTGGTGTTTAAATGTAATAACTACTCACCAACAGATGGCACTTAACGATCCTGCATCGCACAATGGAGATTTTCTGAGGATTTAGTATATATACAACTTAAGATCTAATACTGTTAGATTACGCGAAGGACGACGACGACGACGACGACGACGACGACGACGACGACGACGACGACGACGACGACGACGACGACGACGACGACGACGACGACGACGACGACGACGACGACGACGACGACGACGACGACGACGACGACGACGACGACGACGACGACGACGACGACGACGACGACGACGACGACGACGACGACGACGACGACGACGACGACGACGACGACGACGACGACGACGACGACGACGACGACGACGACGACGACGACGACGACGACGACGACGACGACGACGACGACGACGACGACGACGACGACGACGACGACGACGACGACGACGACGACGACGACGACGACGACGACGACGACGACGACGACGACGACGACGACGACGACGACGACGACGACGACGACGACGACGACGACGACGACGACGACGACGACGACGACGACGACGACGACGACGACGACGACGACGACGACGACGACGACGACGACGACGACGACGACGACGACGACGACGACGACGACGACGACGACGACGACGACGACGACGACGACGACGACGACGACGACGACGACGACGACGACGACGACGACGACGACGACGACGACGACGACGACGACGACGACGACGACGACGACGACGACGACGACGACGACGACGACGACGACGACGACGACGACGACGACGACGACGACGACGACGACGACGACGACGACGACGACGACGACGACGACGACGACGACGACGACGACGACGACGACGACGACGACGACGACGACGACGACGACGACGACGACGACGACGACGACGACGACGACGACGACGACGACGACGACGACGACGACGACGACGACGACGACGACGACGACGACGACGACGACGACGACGACGACGACGACGACGACGACGACGACGACGACGACGACGACGACGACGACGACGACGACGACGACGACGACGACGACGACGACGACGACGACGACGACGACGACGACGACGACGACGACGACGACGACGACGACGACGACGACGACGACGACGACGACGACGACGACGACGACGACGACGACGACGACGACGACGACGACGACGACGACGACGACGACGACGACGACGACGACGACGACGACGACGACGACGACGACGACGACGACGACGACGACGACGACGACGACGACGACGACGACGACGACGACGACGACGACGACGACGACGACGACGACGACGACGACGACGACGACGACGACGACGACGACGACGACGACGACGACGACGACGACGACGACGACGACGACGACGACGACGACGACGACGACGACGACGACGACGACGACGACGACGACGACGACGACGACGACGACGACGACGACGACGACGACGACGACGACGACGACGACGACGACGACGACGACGACGACGACGACGACGACGACGACGACGACGACGACGACGACGACGACGACGACGACGACGACGACGACGACGACGACGACGACGACGACGACGACGACGACGACGACGACGACGACGACGACGACGACGACGACGACGACGACGACGACGACGACGACGACGACGACGACGACGACGACGACGACGACGACGACGACGACGACGACGACGACGACGACGACGACGACGACGACGACGACGACGACGACGACGACGACGACGACGACGACGACGACGACGACGACGACGACGACGACGACGACGACGACGACGACGACGACGACGACGACGACGACGTCGTCGTCGTAGGTCGGTTAGGTCGGTTAGGTCGGTTAGGTCGGTTAGGTCGGTTAGGTCGGTTAGGTCGGTTAGGTCGGTTAGGTCGGTTAGGTCGGTTAGGTCGGTTAGGTCGGTTAGGTCGGTTAGGTTAGGTTAGGTTAGGTTAGGTTAGGTTAGGTTAGGTTAGGTTAGGTTAGGTTCCCCCCCGACGTTGCCGCCACCTTGTCGTGGTGGGGGGGCTTGCGTGTCCCAATGATCCACTGAGGCTATACCGGACAGGTTCAACCATACCGGGCAGGCTCGTGGTGAGGGGCATTACCAAGAGCGGCACATCCCACCCTATCCCATCCCTTCCTCTATCCCTTCCTCTCCATACACCCCTTCCCATCAGGTCAGGCCGCTCGGTACCGCTCTTTAAGTAGAGCGGACTTGATGCGGCTTGCCCTGAATCCTTCCCTATTCCTTCCCTTTCCACCCTCCCCCTTTGTTCCCCCGAATCCTAAGCTCTGCCGCCCGGCGATGGGATGCATGGCCGGGGGGAACCCGGTCCCAAGGGCGGCACCCACGAGGGACCCCACCCTCCAAAAAAAGGAAAAGATGAAAGGCACACATGGCAAAACTATTACCCAGGAGGGTCCCGGCCAACAGGCCGGGGAATCCCTCGGCGCACTATGTGCGCTCAGCCCCGACGTATCTGGGGGGGGCAACCTGTGTGGGAGGCTCGCGGGGCGAGCGGGAGTGGAAGGAGGAGAGAGAGAGGGAGGTGCAGCGGGAGTGGCTGCTGCTGTAGTGGAGGTGGATGACGGCGACATGGTCGTGGAAGAACCTGATGTCCAAATTCGTTCCAGGTTCTTCGGTGGGAGGAAGCGGTCTCGCTCGCGAAGCCATACCGACTCCGAGAGTGAGTCCGCCTCAGAGGCGGGGAGCCTAAAGCGGTTCGCCAGAGAGAGGCGACCGAGGCTGCAGAAGGCCGGAGGGCTGTTGACGCCGAGGTCTGAGGTCGCGGCGTTTAGGCGATCCGAGGCCGAAAAGGTGGCTGAAGAGGAGGTGGCAGCGATGGCGGACCAGCTTCGTCCCGTCGCAGCCAGAGAGGGATCCCCGGGTAAGTCGATTTTCGAGTTACCCGCGGTAGACATCGTCCAGAGGGCGCTGGACTCCGTGGCAATCGTGCAGAAGGTTGCCGCGAAGTCCAACAACCTCAAAGGGACGTTCAAGAAGGGACTGCAGGAGTCGGCCTCGGCACTGGCGGAGTTGGTGCAGGAGCTGCAGACCCGTACCTCCGACAGCGAAACCAGGAGGCTGGCTGCGTTGAATGCCAGCCTTATGGCGGAGCTGTCGGCGATGCGGAAGGAGGTGGCGCAGCTCCGAGCCGACATGCGCACTGCGCTAGAGACGCCGAAGCCGGCGCCTGCGAGTGCCGCTCCGGCGACGGGCGACGTGGAGGCGCTGACGAGCGCAATAATGAAGCAGGTGGGCACAATGGTCAACGCCCGGTTTGAGGCGCTGGCGAAGGACGGGAGGCTCCTCCCCGAGCAGCGTATCCGCCCTCCGCTGGCTGCGGACCGGGCGAAAACCAAAGTGCCCACGCCACCTGCACCTGCACCAGGGCCGGCTCAGCCGCCGCAGGAGAGCGAGACGGTGGGTCTGGGGACTCGCCGGGGGGGCAAGAAGAGGCGAACCGGGAAGAGGAAATCCCAACCCGCCTCCAACCCGACTGCCGAAACCGGCGGCCCCCCGAGCAAACCAGACGGGCCAAGGCCCGAGAGGAAGACGGCTCCCGCAACAACAACCGCGTGGAGCGTGGTGGCGGCGCGCAAGAAGGTGCAGCAGCCGCCCACGGCGAGGCAGGCGGCCAGTGTTCGCGCCCATGTTCCCAAGTCCTCGGCTATAGTGCTAAAGCTGCAGCCGTGGGCTGCGGACAAGGGCGTGACCTACGAGGCGGCCATCAAAGACGTGCAGTCCAAGGTGGACCCGGCCAGCCTGGGCATCACAGGGATGCAGTTTAAGGTGGCCGCCACAGGCGCCCGTATGTTTATGGTCACGGGTGCCAACAGTGGCGAAAAAGCGGACGCCCTCGCCGAAAGGCTGAGAGAGGTGGTTGGCGAGGGCGATCTGAAGATCTCCAGGCCGATGAAGTGCGCCGATCTGCGCATCCTCGGCCTGGACGATACGACGTCACCCGAGCAGGTCGTTGCGGCGCTGGCCATGGCTGGTGGATGCTCAGAGGCGTCCATCAGGACGGGCCAGACCCGCCGCAATCACTTCGGCCTGGGCACAGTGCTGGCCAGTTGCCCTGCGGCGGCTGCCAACAAGGTGCTCGGGTCGGGGAGATTGCTGGTGGGATGGGTCTCGGCGCAGGTCAGACTGCTGAAGCCGCGCCCCATGCGCTGCTTCCGCTGCCTCGAGGTGGGGCATGTGCGGGAGCAGTGCGAGTCCGAGGTGGATCGCGGCGGGCAGTGCTACCGATGTGGCCAGTTGGGCCACAAGGCTAGCGCTTGCTCTGCCGCGCCCCACTGCACGGTGTGCGCGGCTTCAGAGCTGCCAGCCTCCCACACGGTGGGAGCGAAGACCTGCGTCGCGGCGCAGGCCAAAAAGAGGAAGCGGAGGCGCGCCAAGCCAAGGAAGGCCGGCGCTGCTCCGAACCCGCAGCCAAGCACCAGCGCGGCGGCGGACGTGGGGGTTCCAATGTCCCTGGGATAACGGCACCCCTACGACTGCTGCAGGCGAACATCAACCACTGTGCCAGGGCTCAGGACCTGTTGGCTCAGAGCCTGGCGCAGTGGAAGATCGCGGTGGCTGCGGTGTCGGAGCCGTACCGGATCCCTCCGGGGGACGACTGGGTCGCGGACCGACAGGGCGTTGCTGCCATCGTCCGTCGGGGCGCCGCGGACTGCCCTCCCTTCGCACAGGTTGTGAGGGGAGATGGGTTCGTGGCGGCTCTGTTGGGGGAGATTGTGATAGTTTCTGTCTATTTCTCCCCCAACAGACCCCTCGCCGAGTTCGAGAGTTTCTTGGACGAGGTGGGGGCCCTGATCGGACGGAGCCATCCTCACCCCGTGCTAGTTGTGGGGGACCTCAATGCCAAGTCAAGGGCATGGGGATCCCCTGCGACGGACGCGCGGGGTGAGCATCTCGAGGAGTGGCTTTTGTCCAACGACCTGTCGGTCCTGAATCGGGGGGCCGTTGACACGTGCGTGCGATTTCAGGGTGGATCCATCGTGGACGTGTCGTTCGCGTCCTCCACCCTGGTGCGCCGTGTCAAGGGCTGGAAGGTCCTGGAGCACGTGGAGACGTTGTCGGATCACCGATACATCCGTTTCGACGTCTCCACGTCGCTCCGGACGCCCAGTCGTTCCCCAAGGGGGATTGCCACCTGGCGCCTCAACACTTTGGACGTTGAGGTGGCCAAAGAGGCGGCGGCAGTGCAGGCCTGGGTGTCTGCGCCCGAGGGCCCCGTGGCGGCGGTGGAGGAGGAGGCGGGTTGGTTCCAGGAGACGCTCACGCGGATTTGTGAAGCGTCCATGTCTCGAACCAGCCCGCGCCCTCCCAGAGGTCAGGTGTACTGGTGGTCCGCGGAGATCGCCCAACTAAGGGCGGCGTGCGTGGTGGCGAAGCGCCAGTACACCAGACACCGCAGGAGGAGGCGCAGGGGCCCTTCGCATGAGGCGGAGGAGGCCGCGCTGTACGCCGCCTACAGGGGGGCGAAGGAGTCGCTGCAGATCGCGATCGCCGAGGCCAAGGCTCAGGCGTGGAGGGAGTCGCTGGAGACGCTCAATCGGGACCCGTGGGGGAGGCCGTACAAGGCAGTCAGGGGCAAACTTCGCCCCTGGGCCCCCCCGGTAACCCAGAGTCTCCAGCCTGAGCTCAGGGAGGCGGTTGTTTCCGCCCTGTTTCCACACGGGGTGGAACATCCGCCCCCGGCGATGGCGTCGCGATCTGCGGCGACTGCTGCTCCCGAAGCGGACGAGGTGGGGGAGGTCCCGGAAGTGTCCCAAGGGGAACTGGGGGCGGCGATTCTTAGGCTTCGCGCCAAGAACACCGCTCCCGGCCCCGACGGAATTCCGGGACGGGTGTTGGCCCTGGCCCTGGCGGAGGACGCCCTGGAGCAGCGCCTGAGGAGGCTATTCGACGCCTGTCTGTCCCAAGGGACATTCCCACAGAGGTGGAAGACGGGTCGTCTAGTCCTCCTCCAGAAGGAGGGGCGTCCTCCGGACTCTCCGTCCGCTTACCGGCCCATTGTGTTGCTCGACGACATCGGCAAGCTGTTTGAGAGGATTGTGGCATGCCGTGTCGTCGAGCACCTAGAGGGGGCCGGTCCGGATCTGGCGGAGAACCAATTTGGGTTCCGGAGAGGGCGGTCCACCATCGACGCGCTCCTCAAGGTGAAGGCCCAAGCGCAGGAGGCGGTTGCCGGGGGCGGGGTTGTGCTGGCGGTGTCTCTCGACATCGCCAATGCATTCAACTCCCTCCCCTGGAGCTGCATACAGGAGGCGCTCCGGTTTCATGGAGTGCCCCTGTACCTGCGCCGAATTATCGGGGCCTACCTGGGCGAGCGGTCGGTGGTGTACCCCTGCCAAGAGGGCTGGGGCCAACGCCGGGTCATGTGCGGTGTTCCACAGGGGTCGGTCTTAGGACCGCTCCTGTGGAACATCGGATATGATTGGGTGCTGCGGACGCCGTGCATCCGGGGTGTGGGCGTAACTTGTTACGCCGACGACACCCTGGTCACGGCCCGCGGCGCCAGTTTCCAGGAGGCCGCCTACCGTGCAACCGCGGGGGTGGCGCAAGTGGTGGGCCGCATTCGGCGTCTGGGCCTCGAGGTGGCGCTTGGTAAGTCGGAGGCGCTGTGTTTTCACGGGCCCCGACAGGCGCCACCTCGGGACGCCCACATCGTCGTGGGGGGTGTCCGTATCGACGTGGGCCCGGTAATGAAGTACCTGGGGCTCACGTTGGACGGACGGTGGGATTTTGCGGCCCACTTCGAGCGCCTGATCCCGCGGGTGATGGGGGCGGCGTCTGCCCTCGGGCGGTTGCTGCCCAACATAGGGGAGCCAGGCGGCCTCTGCAGGCGGCTGTACTTGGGGGTCGTGCGATCCATGGCCCTTTATGGGGCCCCCGTTTGGGCGGATGCCCTGAATCGTCGCACCATCTGCGCTCTGCAAAGACCGCAGAGGGTGGTGGCGATCAGGGCGGTCCGGGGGTATCGCACGATCTCCAAGGAGGCGGCATGCGCGTTGGCGGGCTCGTTGCCCTGGGACCTTGAGGCGAGAGCCCTGGCGTCACTGTATATGTGGCGTCAGGAGGCGCTGGCCCGGGGCGACAGGCCCGCACCGCGCGAGGTGGAGGGGCGCAGAGTGGAGCTGCGCGCGCTCGCCGTAGACGAGTGGGAGACCAGGCTGGAGCAGCCTAGTGCAGGGCTTCGGACTATCGGCGCCATCCGTCCAGTGCTGAGGGAGTGGCTCGGGCGTGGACACGGCGTGTTGTCCTTCCGGCTGACGCAGATCCTCTCGGGGCACGGGTGCTTCGGGAGGTATCTGCATCGCATAGCCGGGAGGGAGCCGTCCCCCGTATGCCACCACTGTGACGGGTGCGCCGAGGAGGAAGCCCAGCACACGCTGGAGGTTTGCCCGGCCTGGGCGAGTGAGCGCGCAGAACTCTGCGCCGTGGTAGGAGGCGACCTCTCGTTGCCGACAGTGGCCCGGGCCATTGTCGAGAGCGAAAGGTCGTGGGGCGCCCTCCGCTCCTTTTGCGAGCGTGTGATGCACGCAAAGGAGGCGGCGGAACGGGAGAGGGAGGTCAGCACCACCCACTCCATCCGCCGCAGGAGAAACGGGCGCCGGAGGGTTGCCTCTTCTAGGCTCCTTCCACCCCCGAGCCCGAGGGTGGCCGATTTGGGACAGTCGGCCACCCAACATTTCAGTCTTCGGGCTCAAGACTGTGCGCGTGTGCTCTCGCACGCAACTCAAGGCGTGGCGGCGGGGACCGGGAGTCCAGTCCTTAGGACTGGAACCCCGGCCCCCGTTGCCGACGACCGAGAGGTGGCCCTTCAGGCCGTCGCTGCTGGGTACGTGGAAGAATGCTTCGGCGCTCCCATATACCCAGCGAGTAGCGACATGTAGAGCACCCCAGGGTTTTAGTCGGAATGTAGATAACCGACATAACCGTGTACGGCGGTCAATCCCCGGCCGCCGGGTATCTTTACCTAAAGATTTCCCTGGGTTAAAAAAAAAAAAAAAGGTTAGGTTAGGTTAGGTTAGGTTAGGTTACGCTCCTGGCCAGCTACCTGGAGGACCGATCGGTTCTCCTGGTAGACAAGACGGCCAGGGTAAGACGTTACAGCGCTGAGTCCGGTGTTCCACAGGGATCCGTCCTAGGACCGCTCCTGTGGAACATCGGATTCGACTGGCTGTTGCGCGGGGCCCTCCTCCGTGGCACGAGTGTCATCTGCTACGCGGATGACACTCTTCTCACTGCCCGGGGGGGGGACTTCAGGAGCGCGGCCAACTTGGCCTCGGCAGGGGGTTCCCTGGTGGCGGAGAGGATCCGCCGCCTGGGGTTGACGGTGGCGTTGCATAAGACCGAGGCCGTGTTCTTCCACGGGCCTCGGCAGCGCATCCCGCCGGACGGCCACATCACCGTGGCGGGTGTCCCGATCGGGGTCAAGACCCAGATGAAGTATCTGGGTCTTGTCCTCGACAGCAGGTGGCGCTTCGGCCCGCATTTTAGCGGGCTGTCGACGCGCCTGCTGAAGACCGCGGGCGCTTTGGCGTGGCTCCTCCCAAATCTGGGGGGGCCCGGGGCGCGATGCCGGCGCTTGTATGCCGGCATCCTCAGGAGCATGGCCCTTTACGGGGCGCCCATCTGGGCGGACTCCCTCCAAAGGAGGGAGAATGCCACCGCCATCCGCAGGCCTCAAAGGGCCATTGCACTGCGGGTGGCGAGGGCCTACCGCTCAGTGGGCTTCTCTGCGGCGTGCGCTCTGGCGGGCACCCCTCCTTGGGAGCTCGAGGCGTGGGTGCTCGCCAGAGTGTATGAGTGGACGGCACGGCGCAGAGCTCTTGGGGAGCGCCCCGCCGCGGAAGAGCGGGAGGCCGTCCGGCGGGAGGCAGGGGACGCCATCGTCCACCATTGGGCGGAGGACCTCGCCACCGCCGCCTTCGGTCGCCGGACCCTGGACGCGCTGGGGCCGGTCCTGCGGGAGTGGCTCGAGCGGTCCCACGGATTCCTCTCGTTCCGTCTGGTGCAGGTATTGTCCGGGCATGGGTGCTTCGGATCGTACCTGCACCGGATTCGGAGGGAGGAGTCCCCGGCGTGCCACGACTGCGGCGCGGCAGAGGACACGGCGCAGCACACCCTGGAGGTGTGCCCGGCTTGGTCGGAGCTCCGCCGCGGTCTGACGGCGGTGGTTGGGCCCGATCTCTCGCTTCCCAGCGTGATTAGGGGCATGCTGGGAAGCGAGAGTGCCTGGGCGGCGGTAGCCTCCTTCTGCGAAGAGGTGATATCGCAGAAGGAGGCGGCGGAGCGTGCGCGGGAGGACGATCCCCTCGCGTCACAGCTCCGCCGGCGGAGGAGGGGGGGGAGGCGGCGACAGTACGATCGCCGTCACCTCCCCCCCTAGGCGGTGGTGACCAGCGGGAGAAAGGGCGCGGGGGCGCCCACTCCCGCATTGCACGGTTCACCACCGTAGCGGGAGGGAATGGCCGAGCACTCGCGGTCATTCCCAGATCCCCCTCCCAGCACGGGAGGGGGACGAGAAGGGCTCGCCGAGAGGGCGGGCGGTCGCCGGGGGGGACTGGACGCAAGGGCTGTGCCAGATTCCCAGTCCCCCCCCCACAAAGGCGAGGAAGGAGTGCCGCTGGGTCGTTTAGTGGGTATACCGGTTGACTAGCAACCGGGGAGTCCCACATAACCCTCCCTGTCCCCCGACGGGGAGGGTATGCGTAACGCATTTTTCCCAGCGATAAAAAAAAAAAAAAAAAAGGTTAGGTTAGGTTAGGTTAGGTTAGGTTAGGTTAGGTTAGGTTAGGTTAGGTTAGGTTAGGTTAGGTTAGGTTAGGTTAGGTTAGGTTAGGTTAGGTTTTTTTTTTTTTTTTTTTAGTGTTATATTTTCTTTCTTTATTTGCATGTTTTTGTTAAGGGGGGCTGTTTGTGTTTTAAAATGGTGCTTTTGGTTACTTTTCGACCTGCAAATTGATACAGGTTTGTCATAGAAAATTTTTGATCGTTTAGGTTCCGTTTATTTTTTTAAGGTTTTTTATTATTTTGGTTATGTATGCCAGGTAAGATTCTATTGTACTGTCTCTATTTATAATTTCCGATAGGTTGTATGGTTGTATTTTTAAATTTAGGCAAGTTGACTCGTGGTCATATCGCTGTCTTGTGAATATGGAACAATCTTCTAGAAGGTGTTTAAGGGTTTGTTCTGTCTGGTCGTCGCATGGGCATGTGTTGTTGGCGGTAATTTTGAAACGGTGGAGGTATTCTTTATGGTAGCCGTGATTAGTTAGGATTTGCGTTAATTCAAATGTGAGTGGTACTGTATTTATGAATTTTTGAAGTTTTTCTGTGTTATTGTCGAATAGCTTGCTGAGGTATGTTGTGCTCCCTTCTTCTGTGTACTGTTGGTGCCATTTTTCTTTTGTTCTTTTCCTAGCGTCGAACTTGACGTAGGAGATGGGAAATTGGTTCGATTTGGTCGCCTGCTTGCTGGTTGCCGCTTTGTTCGCGATTTGATCGGCCGCTTCATTCCCGATTATGCCTACGTGCGCTTTGACCCAGACGAACTTAATATTGACGCCTTTCTGTTGGAGATCATTTATCATCCAGTGGATGTCGTTTACTGACGGGTCCGAGTTGTTCCGGTCCTGCAGTGCTTTCAAAGCGGATTGGCTGTCGGATGCAATTACTGCGTCATCCTTCCTCTTGGTCTTCACCAGGTGTTCGGTGAGCCATTCCAGCCCCGCTTTGATTGCATACAGTTCCGATATGAAGACTGTTGAAGTTCTGTTTAATTTGTTTTTTAGTGCTATTGTCTCGTTGGGTAAGTATATGACTGTTCCGGCGCCAGTGTCGCCGTTGGCTTGTTTGCTGCCGTCGGTGTAAATTTTGATGGGGATGTTGCTCGCTATTTCTTCCATTTCTTCGTTTGTCAGTGCTTCTATGTAGTTAATTGAAATTCTATTGGCAGGATGTAATTTATCTTTTAGTGGGGTATTTTTCCTGAGTGTGATATCGTCCGGTAACTGTGTGTATGTGCCTGTATGTTTTACTGTTTGGATTTCTTTTGCTTCGTTTATTGTTAGGTGTAGTGGGATGAAATTTGCCAGAGTTATTGCAGAAATTGCCGAAACAGTGCGGAAGGCCCGGATGGTTTGAATGGCGAATTGCCTCTGGAGGCTGCGGAGCGCCTTCCTGACGCACAGGTATTTGGTGGCACCCCCCCAGATGCTCGCCGCGTACGTGAACATCGGTGTGATCACCTGTCGGTATATCGTAGCGGCGTTCTGGGGGTGTGCCCCCCATGTGGGTTTTATGAACATGGCTAACTTTTTGTTTAGTTTTGTGGCTTTGGTTATGATGTTTCTGCAATGTGTGATGAATGAAAGTTTGTGGTCTATGGTTACTCCAAATTTGATATCTGCTGAGAGAGGTATGGTGGTATTATCCATAGTGATTCTAATGTTGCGGGTTTTTGAGGTGAATGAGATGACTTTGGTTTTGTTTGCGCCGAATTTTAACTTGGCCTCTGTGCCCCAGTCAGATATGGTTTTTAAAAGTTGGTTTGTGGTTGTTTCTATGTCGGCTGGGTTGGTGCCGCGAACGAGCAGGAAAACGTCATCCGCGTACGCCTGAATTTGGGTGTCTGGTGGTAGCTCCATCTCCAAGAGCTCATCCAGAATGAGGTTCCAGAATATTGGTCCGCAGACAGATCCCTGTATGCATCCCTTTGTGAGCGGCTTCTGGGCAGATGCTGTGCCAAATCGGAGTGTCGCTGTTCTTCCGTCTATGTAGCTCTGCACGAGATGGTAGATGTTTCTGGGGCACTTGGACTGTCTCAGTCTGTGGAGAAGGAGCGGCCACCAGGCGTTGTCGAAGGCGGCTTTGATGTCCAACGATATGCCTATTATTTCCTGCTTGTTCGCTTTGGCTTCTTTGATATAATCCATTGCCTTTTGCAGGGCGTCTGTTGTTGATCTCTGTTCTTTGAACCCGTACTGTCTATGGTTGCTTTGTCCCGTGGTTTCGAGATGGAACGTGATCCTTTTCGCCATTAATTTTTCTAGGAGCTTTCCGAGCACCTGTATAAGACCAATGGGCCGGTATGCGTTGACGTCGCTCGTATCAGATTTGTTGGTTTTGGGTATGATAATGACCAGTGCTCTCTTCCAGCTGAGAGGAAAGTGTCCGATCTCGAGGCATCTGTTGAACAGTTGAGTGATAGTTGTTGGTATCGAGTCGAACACTTCCAAGCAGATGTCTGCCGTGAGATGGTCCATACCGGGCGCCTTGTTGGGATTCATGCCTTCGAGGTGGTCTCTTATCTCCTCCTTAGTGAACGGCTGGTCGTTATGGGTATCCAAGTCAAGGTCGGCTTCTCCCCTTATCCTCTTTTGGGTTTCTGTTTCGTTGGTACTATTGTCGTCTGGGTAAAAATGATCTAATAGCGCCTGGGCTGTATTTTCAAAGTTGGTGGTAAAATTATTGTCAACTTTGAGAGTTTGTGGGGGGCCTCGAGCCGAAGCTGCCTTGATGATTCTGTTTGTAAGGGACCAGACATCCTCCTTCCCCTGCTTATTACAGAACTCGCGAAAGTGTTCCGTCGACGTCTTGGATAGGGCCTGTGCATACTCCCTTTTGAGCTGCTGATAGTTTTTAAGAGCATCCTCCATAGGTCTTTTACTTTTCTTTAAGTCATGAATTCGGTGGTGTGCTTTTATCGCAGCCTTCTTTAACTTTTCCAAGTCGTCGTTCCACCAGGGGTTGGGTTTGGTGTTGTTCCTACAAGGTTTCAGGGTCTGGTCGCAGCTGTCCTGTACTACTTTGGTGAGTTCCTCGACCACATCGTCTATTTCTTCTGCCTGAAGGGCCCGGATGTTAATATTATTGAATTTGCTATTAGTATCTATTTTGCGTTTAAAATATTCCTTGAATGGACCGAAGTTTGTAAGCTTGTTTGTGTTGTATTTTCGGATGGGGGCGTGATTCGGCTTTTTGGGTTTCCCGAGGTGGAGCTCAAAGAGGACAGCGTTATGGTCTGACGAGGGGCAAGCTTCTAGGCAGACCTTCCAATTGGCCGTCATGGGAATGAGTCGGTCGGAGATCAGGGTCAAGTCGACTATGGAGGAACAGTGGCCGCCGTGCCTGACGGCTTCAAAGGTTGGCGTTTTGCCACTGTTGGCCACGTTCAGGAGGTGGGTCGTGACCAGCTCCATAATCTCCTTGCCCCGCTCGTTGGTGTGAGACTCTTCCCATGCGGGGTGTTTCCCATTGAAGTCGCCTCCGATGACAATATCCTTGCCCCTGGCAGAGTGAAGGAGGTGGTCTAGGGCGCTGAGGGTGTTGAATTTGTCCTCCTCCGGCTCTATGTACGTCGAGGCCACCAATACTTTTCTCTGCCCCAGGTCTACTTTGGCTACGGCGAGGTTCGAGGTGGACAGTTGTGACATGCCCAGGGCCGCTACTCTGGCGCATCGGATGAAAATGGCCGCCTTTACTCGCTCTCCATTCCCGAATTGGAGGATATCCATTCCGGGAATGGGCTGGACGGTCAGATGCTTGCCAGTGTAGGGCTCGGAAACAAGGGCGATGTCGAATTGTTGTCGGACTAGCTCAGTTTGCGAGAGGTAGCATTTGTTTACGTTGCACTGGATGAACTTTAATTTAGTACCCATAGTCGGTGCTCTCCTCGATTTTGGCCTTCACAGACTTTATTATGGGGCACTTGTGGGGGTTGTTTGCCGCGTGGTTGTTGTCGCTCTTTTTCGAGTGCTTCGCGCAGTTGTAGCAGCTGGCCGCTTCGGGTTGGGACTTCTTGGGGCAGGCGTTCACTTGGTGTTCCACCGAGGCGCAGTGAGCACACGGCTTGACCTCCGCCGTGCACTTGTTGCCGGTGTGGCCGAACTGCAAGCACACGCGGCACTGCACGAACCGTGAGAACGCCTGAACGTGGACGCGCTGGAAGTCCACCGCAACCCTCTCCAGGCCAACGAAGGACGAGTATTCCGCGGGGCGCACCTCCAGTACGGCGTTGTATAAGTTTGGGTTCCGATTGTGAGTGAGGAAGCACAGCCGCAGTGACTCCGCCGGTATTCCGGAGTTTTGGCGGTTGATTAGGTCGATGAGCTCCTCCCTCTTCACCTGGTTCGAAATGCCTTTAAGAATTACTAGAGGAGGGCGCCGCTTGGCCTGCTCCGCTGTAAGGTCCTTGCTTTTGTTAATCTCCGCTATAATTTCCTGACACTGGACGTTGTCGTCAAATTCCACGAGAACGCGCCCCTTCGACACGTGTTTGTAATTATTGGGCGCAAAGCTTTTGTTCCTGAACGATATTTGTGTTTTCAGGGTGTCTATTGTTTTTACTTCACTAGATTGTGTCCTCGGGGTCACAATAATAGCGGGCTTCCGGGGGGCCGGCGCGCGGGGGACGGGTGCCGACGCCGCCACCGAGGCGTAGGTCGCGGTTCTTGGTGCAGCCGAAAGCTCGGCCTTGATGGTCTGCACGAGCTCCCGATTGGACTCCGCGACGATGGTGCGGACGCTGTCGGTGGTCAAGACGGGTAGTGAGGCAATGAGTGACCGGAAGTACTCTGGATCCTTGCAGAGTATCTTTTTGATGTCTTCCGCGGCGGCCTGTATGCCACGCTTATTGGTGGCCGTAACGCTCTTTCCCTCTGTTACTAATTGGATAATGTTATCTGCGAGTTCTTTAATTTTATTTATGCTGACTGATTCAATGTCTGAGACAGTTTCACTGTCCCTCGGGGGTGCAGCTGGTTCCATCGTTCAGCCCAGAGGCAGACGAGATCCGCCACTCCCGGAAACAAACTCAGAGACAGAGAACAATGAGGTAAACTAATTGGGAATATTGGGAATATGAGTATGCTATAAATGTGTTTAAAGTCGATTATCTCAAAAACTATACGTCTGATCCAGAAACTAAATATGGGGGCTTAACCGACCCCTCCGTAGCTATAATAATCTGCAAAAATAAAAATTTCGTATACCCTATAAATGAATAAAGGGTGGGCTTGGGTGGGCAATTTTTAAGTAGGTATTGGATTTTATAAAATTTCTAAAAAATAGGGAAAAAATGCTAGACCACCGAACGAGGTGTCTGCGGACGCGTCTCGACGAGACCTACAAAACTGTATCCTAATACGTACTAGGGTGGATAGTGAAAATTTGGAAAATAGGCGAAAAACTAAATTATGTTAATTAAATATATCAAATGTATGGAAAATCTTAAGAATGGTAAGTCGCAGAAACACGCGGATGGTGTCTACAGACGGGGGCCGACGAGACGAACTCAACGACACGGGAAACAAGGTAAGCAGCAATACGATTATTTTTAGAAATTTGAACTTTAGTGTTAGTTTTAATGTAATTATTTTTATTTCAGATTTATATGGAAAATAACAAATTTTACTATGGAACGGGAACAAACAATTTACGGGATATCAATGGGGGGCACGAAAAGAGCAAGTGGCAAAAATTTCAGGGCGATAGGACAATATTTAGGAAAATTTTCTATGTTCTATTTCTGCGCGTTGTATCGGTTAGGTGCACTTTTGTGGTGGCCAAATGTAGGTATTGGAGTTTATAAAATTTCTAAAAAATAGGGAAAAAATGCTAGACCACCGAACGAGGTGTCTGCGGACGCGTCTCGACGAGACCTACAAAACTGTATCCTAATACGTACTAGGGTGGATAGTGAAAATTTGGAAAATAGGCGAAAAACTAAATTATGTTAATTAAATATATCAAATGTATGGAAAATCTTAAGAATGGTAAGTCGCAGAAACACGCGGATGGTGTCTACAGACGGGGGCCGACGAGACGAACTCAACGACACGGGAAACAAGGTAAGCAGCAATACGATTATTTTTAGAAATTTGAACTTTAGTGTTAGTTTTAATGTAATTATTTTTATTTCAGATTTATATGGAAAATAACAAATTTTACTATGGAACGGGAACAAACAATTTACGGGATATCAATGGGGGGCACGAAAAGAGCAAGTGGCAAAAATTTCAGGGCGATAGGACAATATTTAGGAAAATTTTCTATGTTCTATTTCTGCGCGTTGTATCGGTTAGGTGCACTTTTGTGGTGGCCAAATGTAGGTATTGGAGTTTATAAAATTTCTAAAAAATAGGGAAAAAATGCTAGACCACCGAACGAGGTGTCTGCGGACGCGTCTCGACGAGACCTACAAAACTGTATCCTAATACGTACTAGGGTGGATAGTGAAAATTTGGAAAATAGGCGAAAAACTAAATTATGTTAATTAAATATATCAAATGTATGGAAAATCTTAAGAATGGTAAGTCGCAGAAACACGCGGATGGTGTCTACAGACGGGGGCCGACGAGACGAACTCAACGACACGGGAAACAAGGTAAGCAGCAATACGATTATTTTTAGAAATTTGAACTTTAGTGTTAGTTTTAATGTAATTATTTTTATTTCAGATTTATATGGAAAATAACAAATTTTACTATGGAACGGGAACAAACAATTTACGGGATATCAATGGGGGGCACGAAAAGAGCAAGTGGCAAAAATTTCAGGGCGATAGGACAATATTTAGGAAAATTTTCTATGTTCTATTTCTGCGCGTTGTATCGGTTAGGTGCACTTTTGTGGTGGCCAAATGTAGGTATTGGAGTTTATAAAATTTCTAAAAAATAGGGAAAAAATGCTAGACCACCGAACGAGGTGTCTGCGGACGCGTCTCGACGAGACCTACAAAACTGTATCCTAATACGTACTAGGGTGGATAGTGAAAATTTGGAAAATAGGCGAAAAACTAAATTATGTTAATTAAATATATCAAATGTATGGAAAATCTTAAGAATGGTAAGTCGCAGAAACACGCGGATGGTGTCTACAGACGGGGGCCGACGAGACGAACTCAACGACACGGGAAACAAGGTAAGCAGCAATACGATTATTTTTAGAAATTTGAACTTTAGTGTTAGTTTTAATGTAATTATTTTTATTTCAGATTTATATGGAAAATAACAAATTTTACTATGGAACGGGAACAAACAATTTACGGGATATCAATGGGGGGCACGAAAAGAGCAAGTGGCAAAAATTTCAGGGCGATAGGACAATATTTAGGAAAATTTTCTATGTTCTATTTCTGCGCGTTGTATCGGTTAGGTGCACTTTTGTGGTGGCCAAATGTAGGTATTGGAGTTTATAAAATTTCTAAAAAATAGGGAAAAAATGCTAGACCACCGAACGAGGTGTCTGCGGACGCGTCTCGACGAGACCTACAAAACTGTATCCTAATACGTACTAGGGTGGATAGTGAAAATTTGGAAAATAGGCGAAAAACTAAATTATGTTAATTAAATATATCAAATGTATGGAAAATCTTAAGAATGGTAAGTCGCAGAAACACGCGGATGGTGTCTACAGACGGGGGCCGACGAGACGAACTCAACGACACGGGAAACAAGGTAAGCAGCAATACGATTATTTTTAGAAATTTGAACTTTAGTGTTAGTTTTAATGTAATTATTTTTATTTCAGATTTATATGGAAAATAACAAATTTTACTATGGAACGGGAACAAACAATTTACGGGATATCAATGGGGGGCACGAAAAGAGCAAGTGGCAAAAATTTCAGGGCGATAGGACAATATTTAGGAAAATTTTCTATGTTCTATTTCTGCGCGTTGTATCGGTTAGGTGCACTTTTGTGGTGGCCAAATGTAGGTATTGGAGTTTATAAAATTTCTAAAAAATAGGGAAAAAATGCTAGACCACCGAACGAGGTGTCTGCGGACGCGTCTCGACGAGACCTACAAAACTGTATCCTAATACGTACTAGGGTGGATAGTGAAAATTTGGAAAATAGGCGAAAAACTAAATTATGTTAATTAAATATATCAAATGTATGGAAAATCTTAAGAATGGTAAGTCGCAGAAACACGCGGATGGTGTCTACAGACGGGGGCCGACGAGACGAACTCAACGACACGGGAAACAAGGTAAGCAGCAATACGATTATTTTTAGAAATTTGAACTTTAGTGTTAGTTTTAATGTAATTATTTTTATTTCAGATTTATATGGAAAATAACAAATTTTACTATGGAACGGGAACAAACAATTTACGGGATATCAATGGGGGGCACGAAAAGAGCAAGTGGCAAAAATTTCAGGGCGATAGGACAATATTTAGGAAAATTTTCTATGTTCTATTTCTGCGCGTTGTATCGGTTAGGTGCACTTTTGTGGTGGCCAAATGTAGGTATTGGAGTTTATAAAATTTCTAAAAAATAGGGAAAAAATGCTAGACCACCGAACGAGGTGTCTGCGGACGCGTCTCGACGAGACCTACAAAACTGTATCCTAATACGTACTAGGGTGGATAGTGAAAATTTGGAAAATAGGCGAAAAACTAAATTATGTTAATTAAATATATCAAATGTATGGAAAATCTTAAGAATGGTAAGTCGCAGAAACACGCGGATGGTGTCTACAGACGGGGGCCGACGAGACGAACTCAACGACACGGGAAACAAGGTAAGCAGCAATACGATTATTTTTAGAAATTTGAACTTTAGTGTTAGTTTTAATGTAATTATTTTTATTTCAGATTTATATGGAAAATAACAAATTTTACTATGGAACGGGAACAAACAATTTACGGGATATCAATGGGGGGCACGAAAAGAGCAAGTGGCAAAAATTTCAGGGCGATAGGACAATATTTAGGAAAATTTTCTATGTTCTATTTCTGCGCGTTGTATCGGTTAGGTGCACTTTTGTGGTGGCCAAATGTAGGTATTGGAGTTTATAAAATTTCTAAAAAATAGGGAAAAAATGCTAGACCACCGAACGAGGTGTCTGCGGACGCGTCTCGACGAGACCTACAAAACTGTATCCTAATACGTACTAGGGTGGATAGTGAAAATTTGGAAAATAGGCGAAAAACTAAATTATGTTAATTAAATATATCAAATGTATGGAAAATCTTAAGAATGGTAAGTCGCAGAAACACGCGGATGGTGTCTACAGACGGGGGCCGACGAGACGAACTCAACGACACGGGAAACAAGGTAAGCAGCAATACGATTATTTTTAGAAATTTGAACTTTAGTGTTAGTTTTAATGTAATTATTTTTATTTCAGATTTATATGGAAAATAACAAATTTTACTATGGAACGGGAACAAACAATTTACGGGATATCAATGGGGGGCACGAAAAGAGCAAGTGGCAAAAATTTCAGGGCGATAGGACAATATTTAGGAAAATTTTCTATGTTCTATTTCTGCGCGTTGTATCGGTTAGGTGCACTTTTGTGGTGGCCAAATGTAGGTATTGGAGTTTATAAAATTTCTAAAAAATAGGGAAAAAATGCTAGACCACCGAACGAGGTGTCTGCGGACGCGTCTCGACGAGACCTACAAAACTGTATCCTAATACGTACTAGGGTGGATAGTGAAAATTTGGAAAATAGGCGAAAAACTAAATTATGTTAATTAAATATATCAAATGTATGGAAAATCTTAAGAATGGTAAGTCGCAGAAACACGCGGATGGTGTCTACAGACGGGGGCCGACGAGACGAACTCAACGACACGGGAAACAAGGTAAGCAGCAATACGATTATTTTTAGAAATTTGAACTTTAGTGTTAGTTTTAATGTAATTATTTTTATTTCAGATTTATATGGAAAATAACAAATTTTACTATGGAACGGGAACAAACAATTTACGGGATATCAATGGGGGGCACGAAAAGAGCAAGTGGCAAAAATTTCAGGGCGATAGGACAATATTTAGGAAAATTTTCTATGTTCTATTTCTGCGCGTTGTATCGGTTAGGTGCACTTTTGTGGTGGCCAAATGTAGGTATTGGAGTTTATAAAATTTCTAAAAAATAGGGAAAAAATGCTAGACCACCGAACGAGGTGTCTGCGGACGCGTCTCGACGAGACCTACAAAACTGTATCCTAATACGTACTAGGGTGGATAGTGAAAATTTGGAAAATAGGCGAAAAACTAAATTATGTTAATTAAATATATCAAATGTATGGAAAATCTTAAGAATGGTAAGTCGCAGAAACACGCGGATGGTGTCTACAGACGGGGGCCGACGAGACGAACTCAACGACACGGGAAACAAGGTAAGCAGCAATACGATTATTTTTAGAAATTTGAACTTTAGTGTTAGTTTTAATGTAATTATTTTTATTTCAGATTTATATGGAAAATAACAAATTTTACTATGGAACGGGAACAAACAATTTACGGGATATCAATGGGGGGCACGAAAAGAGCAAGTGGCAAAAATTTCAGGGCGATAGGACAATATTTAGGAAAATTTTCTATGTTCTATTTCTGCGCGTTGTATCGGTTAGGTGCACTTTTGTGGTGGCCAAATGTAGGTATTGGAGTTTATAAAATTTCTAAAAAATAGGGAAAAAATGCTAGACCACCGAACGAGGTGTCTGCGGACGCGTCTCGACGAGACCTACAAAACTGTATCCTAATACGTACTAGGGTGGATAGTGAAAATTTGGAAAATAGGCGAAAAACTAAATTATGTTAATTAAATATATCAAATGTATGGAAAATCTTAAGAATGGTAAGTCGCAGAAACACGCGGATGGTGTCTACAGACGGGGGCCGACGAGACGAACTCAACGACACGGGAAACAAGGTAAGCAGCAATACGATTATTTTTAGAAATTTGAACTTTAGTGTTAGTTTTAATGTAATTATTTTTATTTCAGATTTATATGGAAAATAACAAATTTTACTATGGAACGGGAACAAACAATTTACGGGATATCAATGGGGGGCACGAAAAGAGCAAGTGGCAAAAATTTCAGGGCGATAGGACAATATTTAGGAAAATTTTCTATGTTCTATTTCTGCGCGTTGTATCGGTTAGGTGCACTTTTGTGGTGGCCAAATGTAGGTATTGGAGTTTATAAAATTTCTAAAAAATAGGGAAAAAATGCTAGACCACCGAACGAGGTGTCTGCGGACGCGTCTCGACGAGACCTACAAAACTGTATCCTAATACGTACTAGGGTGGATAGTGAAAATTTGGAAAATAGGCGAAAAACTAAATTATGTTAATTAAATATATCAAATGTATGGAAAATCTTAAGAATGGTAAGTCGCAGAAACACGCGGATGGTGTCTACAGACGGGGGCCGACGAGACGAACTCAACGACACGGGAAACAAGGTAAGCAGCAATACGATTATTTTTAGAAATTTGAACTTTAGTGTTAGTTTTAATGTAATTATTTTTATTTCAGATTTATATGGAAAATAACAAATTTTACTATGGAACGGGAACAAACAATTTACGGGATATCAATGGGGGGCACGAAAAGAGCAAGTGGCAAAAATTTCAGGGCGATAGGACAATATTTAGGAAAATTTTCTATGTTCTATTTCTGCGCGTTGTATCGGTTAGGTGCACTTTTGTGGTGGCCAAATGTAGGTATTGGAGTTTATAAAATTTCTAAAAAATAGGGAAAAAATGCTAGACCACCGAACGAGGTGTCTGCGGACGCGTCTCGACGAGACCTACAAAACTGTATCCTAATACGTACTAGGGTGGATAGTGAAAATTTGGAAAATAGGCGAAAAACTAAATTATGTTAATTAAATATATCAAATGTATGGAAAATCTTAAGAATGGTAAGTCGCAGAAACACGCGGATGGTGTCTACAGACGGGGGCCGACGAGACGAACTCAACGACACGGGAAACAAGGTAAGCAGCAATACGATTATTTTTAGAAATTTGAACTTTAGTGTTAGTTTTAATGTAATTATTTTTATTTCAGATTTATATGGAAAATAACAAATTTTACTATGGAACGGGAACAAACAATTTACGGGATATCAATGGGGGGCACGAAAAGAGCAAGTGGCAAAAATTTCAGGGCGATAGGACAATATTTAGGAAAATTTTCTATGTTCTATTTCTGCGCGTTGTATCGGTTAGGTGCACTTTTGTGGTGGCCAAATGTAGGTATTGGAGTTTATAAAATTTCTAAAAAATAGGGAAAAAATGCTAGACCACCGAACGAGGTGTCTGCGGACGCGTCTCGACGAGACCTACAAAACTGTATCCTAATACGTACTAGGGTGGATAGTGAAAATTTGGAAAATAGGCGAAAAACTAAATTATGTTAATTAAATATATCAAATGTATGGAAAATCTTAAGAATGGTAAGTCGCAGAAACACGCGGATGGTGTCTACAGACGGGGGCCGACGAGACGAACTCAACGACACGGGAAACAAGGTAAGCAGCAATACGATTATTTTTAGAAATTTGAACTTTAGTGTTAGTTTTAATGTAATTATTTTTATTTCAGATTTATATGGAAAATAACAAATTTTACTATGGAACGGGAACAAACAATTTACGGGATATCAATGGGGGGCACGAAAAGAGCAAGTGGCAAAAATTTCAGGGCGATAGGACAATATTTAGGAAAATTTTCTATGTTCTATTTCTGCGCGTTGTATCGGTTAGGTGCACTTTTGTGGTGGCCAAATGTAGGTATTGGAGTTTATAAAATTTCTAAAAAATAGGGAAAAAATGCTAGACCACCGAACGAGGTGTCTGCGGACGCGTCTCGACGAGACCTACAAAACTGTATCCTAATACGTACTAGGGTGGATAGTGAAAATTTGGAAAATAGGCGAAAAACTAAATTATGTTAATTAAATATATCAAATGTATGGAAAATCTTAAGAATGGTAAGTCGCAGAAACACGCGGATGGTGTCTACAGACGGGGGCCGACGAGACGAACTCAACGACACGGGAAACAAGGTAAGCAGCAATACGATTATTTTTAGAAATTTGAACTTTAGTGTTAGTTTTAATGTAATTATTTTTATTTCAGATTTATATGGAAAATAACAAATTTTACTATGGAACGGGAACAAACAATTTACGGGATATCAATGGGGGGCACGAAAAGAGCAAGTGGCAAAAATTTCAGGGCGATAGGACAATATTTAGGAAAATTTTCTATGTTCTATTTCTGCGCGTTGTATCGGTTAGGTGCACTTTTGTGGTGGCCAAATGTAGGTATTGGAGTTTATAAAATTTCTAAAAAATAGGGAAAAAATGCTAGACCACCGAACGAGGTGTCTGCGGACGCGTCTCGACGAGACCTACAAAACTGTATCCTAATACGTACTAGGGTGGATAGTGAAAATTTGGAAAATAGGCGAAAAACTAAATTATGTTAATTAAATATATCAAATGTATGGAAAATCTTAAGAATGGTAAGTCGCAGAAACACGCGGATGGTGTCTACAGACGGGGGCCGACGAGACGAACTCAACGACACGGGAAACAAGGTAAGCAGCAATACGATTATTTTTAGAAATTTGAACTTTAGTGTTAGTTTTAATGTAATTATTTTTATTTCAGATTTATATGGAAAATAACAAATTTTACTATGGAACGGGAACAAACAATTTACGGGATATCAATGGGGGGCACGAAAAGAGCAAGTGGCAAAAATTTCAGGGCGATAGGACAATATTTAGGAAAATTTTCTATGTTCTATTTCTGCGCGTTGTATCGGTTAGGTGCACTTTTGTGGTGGCCAAATGTAGGTATTGGAGTTTATAAAATTTCTAAAAAATAGGGAAAAAATGCTAGACCACCGAACGAGGTGTCTGCGGACGCGTCTCGACGAGACCTACAAAACTGTATCCTAATACGTACTAGGGTGGATAGTGAAAATTTGGAAAATAGGCGAAAAACTAAATTATGTTAATTAAATATATCAAATGTATGGAAAATCTTAAGAATGGTAAGTCGCAGAAACACGCGGATGGTGTCTACAGACGGGGGCCGACGAGACGAACTCAACGACACGGGAAACAAGGTAAGCAGCAATACGATTATTTTTAGAAATTTGAACTTTAGTGTTAGTTTTAATGTAATTATTTTTATTTCAGATTTATATGGAAAATAACAAATTTTACTATGGAACGGGAACAAACAATTTACGGGATATCAATGGGGGGCACGAAAAGAGCAAGTGGCAAAAATTTCAGGGCGATAGGACAATATTTAGGAAAATTTTCTATGTTCTATTTCTGCGCGTTGTATCGGTTAGGTGCACTTTTGTGGTGGCCAAATGTAGGTATTGGAGTTTATAAAATTTCTAAAAAATAGGGAAAAAATGCTAGACCACCGAACGAGGTGTCTGCGGACGCGTCTCGACGAGACCTACAAAACTGTATCCTAATACGTACTAGGGTGGATAGTGAAAATTTGGAAAATAGGCGAAAAACTAAATTATGTTAATTAAATATATCAAATGTATGGAAAATCTTAAGAATGGTAAGTCGCAGAAACACGCGGATGGTGTCTACAGACGGGGGCCGACGAGACGAACTCAACGACACGGGAAACAAGGTAAGCAGCAATACGATTATTTTTAGAAATTTGAACTTTAGTGTTAGTTTTAATGTAATTATTTTTATTTCAGATTTATATGGAAAATAACAAATTTTACTATGGAACGGGAACAAACAATTTACGGGATATCAATGGGGGGCACGAAAAGAGCAAGTGGCAAAAATTTCAGGGCGATAGGACAATATTTAGGAAAATTTTCTATGTTCTATTTCTGCGCGTTGTATCGGTTAGGTGCACTTTTGTGGTGGCCAAATGTAGGTATTGGAGTTTATAAAATTTCTAAAAAATAGGGAAAAAATGCTAGACCACCGAACGAGGTGTCTGCGGACGCGTCTCGACGAGACCTACAAAACTGTATCCTAATACGTACTAGGGTGGATAGTGAAAATTTGGAAAATAGGCGAAAAACTAAATTATGTTAATTAAATATATCAAATGTATGGAAAATCTTAAGAATGGTAAGTCGCAGAAACACGCGGATGGTGTCTACAGACGGGGGCCGACGAGACGAACTCAACGACACGGGAAACAAGGTAAGCAGCAATACGATTATTTTTAGAAATTTGAACTTTAGTGTTAGTTTTAATGTAATTATTTTTATTTCAGATTTATATGGAAAATAACAAATTTTACTATGGAACGGGAACAAACAATTTACGGGATATCAATGGGGGGCACGAAAAGAGCAAGTGGCAAAAATTTCAGGGCGATAGGACAATATTTAGGAAAATTTTCTATGTTCTATTTCTGCGCGTTGTATCGGTTAGGTGCACTTTTGTGGTGGCCAAATGTAGGTATTGGAGTTTATAAAATTTCTAAAAAATAGGGAAAAAATGCTAGACCACCGAACGAGGTGTCTGCGGACGCGTCTCGACGAGACCTACAAAACTGTATCCTAATACGTACTAGGGTGGATAGTGAAAATTTGGAAAATAGGCGAAAAACTAAATTATGTTAATTAAATATATCAAATGTATGGAAAATCTTAAGAATGGTAAGTCGCAGAAACACGCGGATGGTGTCTACAGACGGGGGCCGACGAGACGAACTCAACGACACGGGAAACAAGGTAAGCAGCAATACGATTATTTTTAGAAATTTGAACTTTAGTGTTAGTTTTAATGTAATTATTTTTATTTCAGATTTATATGGAAAATAACAAATTTTACTATGGAACGGGAACAAACAATTTACGGGATATCAATGGGGGGCACGAAAAGAGCAAGTGGCAAAAATTTCAGGGCGATAGGACAATATTTAGGAAAATTTTCTATGTTCTATTTCTGCGCGTTGTATCGGTTAGGTGCACTTTTGTGGTGGCCAAATGTAGGTATTGGAGTTTATAAAATTTCTAAAAAATAGGGAAAAAATGCTAGACCACCGAACGAGGTGTCTGCGGACGCGTCTCGACGAGACCTACAAAACTGTATCCTAATACGTACTAGGGTGGATAGTGAAAATTTGGAAAATAGGCGAAAAACTAAATTATGTTAATTAAATATATCAAATGTATGGAAAATCTTAAGAATGGTAAGTCGCAGAAACACGCGGATGGTGTCTACAGACGGGGGCCGACGAGACGAACTCAACGACACGGGAAACAAGGTAAGCAGCAATACGATTATTTTTAGAAATTTGAACTTTAGTGTTAGTTTTAATGTAATTATTTTTATTTCAGATTTATATGGAAAATAACAAATTTTACTATGGAACGGGAACAAACAATTTACGGGATATCAATGGGGGGCACGAAAAGAGCAAGTGGCAAAAATTTCAGGGCGATAGGACAATATTTAGGAAAATTTTCTATGTTCTATTTCTGCGCGTTGTATCGGTTAGGTGCACTTTTGTGGTGGCCAAATGTAGGTATTGGAGTTTATAAAATTTCTAAAAAATAGGGAAAAAATGCTAGACCACCGAACGAGGTGTCTGCGGACGCGTCTCGACGAGACCTACAAAACTGTATCCTAATACGTACTAGGGTGGATAGTGAAAATTTGGAAAATAGGCGAAAAACTAAATTATGTTAATTAAATATATCAAATGTATGGAAAATCTTAAGAATGGTAAGTCGCAGAAACACGCGGATGGTGTCTACAGACGGGGGCCGACGAGACGAACTCAACGACACGGGAAACAAGGTAAGCAGCAATACGATTATTTTTAGAAATTTGAACTTTAGTGTTAGTTTTAATGTAATTATTTTTATTTCAGATTTATATGGAAAATAACAAATTTTACTATGGAACGGGAACAAACAATTTACGGGATATCAATGGGGGGCACGAAAAGAGCAAGTGGCAAAAATTTCAGGGCGATAGGACAATATTTAGGAAAATTTTCTATGTTCTATTTCTGCGCGTTGTATCGGTTAGGTGCACTTTTGTGGTGGCCAAATGTAGGTATTGGAGTTTATAAAATTTCTAAAAAATAGGGAAAAAATGCTAGACCACCGAACGAGGTGTCTGCGGACGCGTCTCGACGAGACCTACAAAACTGTATCCTAATACGTACTAGGGTGGATAGTGAAAATTTGGAAAATAGGCGAAAAACTAAATTATGTTAATTAAATATATCAAATGTATGGAAAATCTTAAGAATGGTAAGTCGCAGAAACACGCGGATGGTGTCTACAGACGGGGGCCGACGAGACGAACTCAACGACACGGGAAACAAGGTAAGCAGCAATACGATTATTTTTAGAAATTTGAACTTTAGTGTTAGTTTTAATGTAATTATTTTTATTTCAGATTTATATGGAAAATAACAAATTTTACTATGGAACGGGAACAAACAATTTACGGGATATCAATGGGGGGCACGAAAAGAGCAAGTGGCAAAAATTTCAGGGCGATAGGACAATATTTAGGAAAATTTTCTATGTTCTATTTCTGCGCGTTGTATCGGTTAGGTGCACTTTTGTGGTGGCCAAATGTAGGTATTGGAGTTTATAAAATTTCTAAAAAATAGGGAAAAAATGCTAGACCACCGAACGAGGTGTCTGCGGACGCGTCTCGACGAGACCTACAAAACTGTATCCTAATACGTACTAGGGTGGATAGTGAAAATTTGGAAAATAGGCGAAAAACTAAATTATGTTAATTAAATATATCAAATGTATGGAAAATCTTAAGAATGGTAAGTCGCAGAAACACGCGGATGGTGTCTACAGACGGGGGCCGACGAGACGAACTCAACGACACGGGAAACAAGGTAAGCAGCAATACGATTATTTTTAGAAATTTGAACTTTAGTGTTAGTTTTAATGTAATTATTTTTATTTCAGATTTATATGGAAAATAACAAATTTTACTATGGAACGGGAACAAACAATTTACGGGATATCAATGGGGGGCACGAAAAGAGCAAGTGGCAAAAATTTCAGGGCGATAGGACAATATTTAGGAAAATTTTCTATGTTCTATTTCTGCGCGTTGTATCGGTTAGGTGCACTTTTGTGGTGGCCAAATGTAGGTATTGGAGTTTATAAAATTTCTAAAAAATAGGGAAAAAATGCTAGACCACCGAACGAGGTGTCTGCGGACGCGTCTCGACGAGACCTACAAAACTGTATCCTAATACGTACTAGGGTGGATAGTGAAAATTTGGAAAATAGGCGAAAAACTAAATTATGTTAATTAAATATATCAAATGTATGGAAAATCTTAAGAATGGTAAGTCGCAGAAACACGCGGATGGTGTCTACAGACGGGGGCCGACGAGACGAACTCAACGACACGGGAAACAAGGTAAGCAGCAATACGATTATTTTTAGAAATTTGAACTTTAGTGTTAGTTTTAATGTAATTATTTTTATTTCAGATTTATATGGAAAATAACAAATTTTACTATGGAACGGGAACAAACAATTTACGGGATATCAATGGGGGGCACGAAAAGAGCAAGTGGCAAAAATTTCAGGGCGATAGGACAATATTTAGGAAAATTTTCTATGTTCTATTTCTGCGCGTTGTATCGGTTAGGTGCACTTTTGTGGTGGCCAAATGTAGGTATTGGAGTTTATAAAATTTCTAAAAAATAGGGAAAAAATGCTAGACCACCGAACGAGGTGTCTGCGGACGCGTCTCGACGAGACCTACAAAACTGTATCCTAATACGTACTAGGGTGGATAGTGAAAATTTGGAAAATAGGCGAAAAACTAAATTATGTTAATTAAATATATCAAATGTATGGAAAATCTTAAGAATGGTAAGTCGCAGAAACACGCGGATGGTGTCTACAGACGGGGGCCGACGAGACGAACTCAACGACACGGGAAACAAGGTAAGCAGCAATACGATTATTTTTAGAAATTTGAACTTTAGTGTTAGTTTTAATGTAATTATTTTTATTTCAGATTTATATGGAAAATAACAAATTTTACTATGGAACGGGAACAAACAATTTACGGGATATCAATGGGGGGCACGAAAAGAGCAAGTGGCAAAAATTTCAGGGCGATAGGACAATATTTAGGAAAATTTTCTATGTTCTATTTCTGCGCGTTGTATCGGTTAGGTGCACTTTTGTGGTGGCCAAATGTAGGTATTGGAGTTTATAAAATTTCTAAAAAATAGGGAAAAAATGCTAGACCACCGAACGAGGTGTCTGCGGACGCGTCTCGACGAGACCTACAAAACTGTATCCTAATACGTACTAGGGTGGATAGTGAAAATTTGGAAAATTGACGAAAAACTAAATTATGTTAATTAAATATATCAAATGTATGGAAAATCTTAAGAATGGTAAGTCGCAGAAACACGCGGATGGTGTCTACAGACGGGGGCCGACGAGACGAACTCAACGACACGGGAAACAAGGTAAGCAGCAATACGATTATTTTTAGAAATTTGAACTTTAGTGTTAGTTTTAATGTAATTATTTTTATTTCAGATTTATATGGAAAATAACAAATTTTACTATGGAACGGGAACAAACAATTTACGGGATATCAATGGGGGGCACGAAAAGAGCAAGTGGCAAAAATTTCAGGGCGATAGGACAATATTTAGGAAAATTTTCTATGTTCTATTTCTGCGCGTTGTATCGGTTAGGTGCACTTTTGTGGTGGCCAAATGTAGGTATTGGAGTTTATAAAATTTCTAAAAAATAGGGAAAAAATGCTAGACCACCGAACGAGGTGTCTGCGGACGCGTCTCGACGAGACCTACAAAACTGTATCCTAATACGTACTAGGGTGGATAGTGAAAATTTGGAAAATAGGCGAAAAACTAAATTATGTTAATTAAATATATCAAATGTATGGAAAATCTTAAGAATGGTAAGTCGCAGAAACACGCGGATGGTGTCTACAGACGGGGGCCGACGAGACGAACTCAACGACACGGGAAACAAGGTAAGCAGCAATACGATTATTTTTAGAAATTTGAACTTTAGTGTTAGTTTTAATGTAATTATTTTTATTTCAGATTTATATGGAAAATAACAAATTTTACTATGGAACGGGAACAAACAATTTACGGGATATCAATGGGGGGCACGAAAAGAGCAAGTGGCAAAAATTTCAGGGCGATAGGACAATATTTAGGAAAATTTTCTATGTTCTATTTCTGCGCGTTGTATCGGTTAGGTGCACTTTTGTGGTGGCCAAATGTAGGTATTGGAGTTTATAAAATTTCTAAAAAATAGGGAAAAAATGCTAGACCACCGAACGAGGTGTCTGCGGACGCGTCTCGACGAGACCTACAAAACTGTATCCTAATACGTACTAGGGTGGATAGTGAAAATTTGGAAAATAGGCGAAAAACTAAATTATGTTAATTAAATATATCAAATGTATGGAAAATCTTAAGAATGGTAAGTCGCAGAAACACGCGGATGGTGTCTACAGACGGGGGCCGACGAGACGAACTCAACGACACGGGAAACAAGGTAAGCAGCAATACGATTATTTTTAGAAATTTGAACTTTAGTGTTAGTTTTAATGTAATTATTTTTATTTCAGATTTATATGGAAAATAACAAATTTTACTATGGAACGGGAACAAACAATTTACGGGATATCAATGGGGGGCACGAAAAGAGCAAGTGGCAAAAATTTCAGGGCGATAGGACAATATTTAGGAAAATTTTCTATGTTCTATTTCTGCGCGTTGTATCGGTTAGGTGCACTTTTGTGGTGGCCAAATGTAGGTATTGGAGTTTATAAAATTTCTAAAAAATAGGGAAAAAATGCTAGACCACCGAACGAGGTGTCTGCGGACGCGTCTCGACGAGACCTACAAAACTGTATCCTAATACGTACTAGGGTGGATAGTGAAAATTTGGAAAATAGGCGAAAAACTAAATTATGTTAATTAAATATATCAAATGTATGGAAAATCTTAAGAATGGTAAGTCGCAGAAACACGCGGATGGTGTCTACAGACGGGGGCCGACGAGACGAACTCAACGACACGGGAAACAAGGTAAGCAGCAATACGATTATTTTTAGAAATTTGAACTTTAGTGTTAGTTTTAATGTAATTATTTTTATTTCAGATTTATATGGAAAATAACAAATTTTACTATGGAACGGGAACAAACAATTTACGGGATATCAATGGGGGGCACGAAAAGAGCAAGTGGCAAAAATTTCAGGGCGATAGGACAATATTTAGGAAAATTTTCTATGTTCTATTTCTGCGCGTTGTATCGGTTAGGTGCACTTTTGTGGTGGCCAAATGTAGGTATTGGAGTTTATAAAATTTCTAAAAAATAGGGAAAAAATGCTAGACCACCGAACGAGGTGTCTGCGGACGCGTCTCGACGAGACCTACAAAACTGTATCCTAATACGTACTAGGGTGGATAGTGAAAATTTGGAAAATAGGCGAAAAACTAAATTATGTTAATTAAATATATCAAATGTATGGAAAATCTTAAGAATGGTAAGTCGCAGAAACACGCGGATGGTGTCTACAGACGGGGGCCGACGAGACGAACTCAACGACACGGGAAACAAGGTAAGCAGCAATACGATTATTTTTAGAAATTTGAACTTTAGTGTTAGTTTTAATGTAATTATTTTTATTTCAGATTTATATGGAAAATAACAAATTTTACTATGGAACGGGAACAAACAATTTACGGGATATCAATGGGGGGCACGAAAAGAGCAAGTGGCAAAAATTTCAGGGCGATAGGACAATATTTAGGAAAATTTTCTATGTTCTATTTCTGCGCGTTGTATCGGTTAGGTGCACTTTTGTGGTGGCCAAATGTAGGTATTGGAGTTTATAAAATTTCTAAAAAATAGGGAAAAAATGCTAGACCACCGAACGAGGTGTCTGCGGACGCGTCTCGACGAGACCTACAAAACTGTATCCTAATACGTACTAGGGTGGATAGTGAAAATTTGGAAAATAGGCGAAAAACTAAATTATGTTAATTAAATATATCAAATGTATGGAAAATCTTAAGAATGGTAAGTCGCAGAAACACGCGGATGGTGTCTACAGACGGGGGCCGACGAGACGAACTCAACGACACGGGAAACAAGGTAAGCAGCAATACGATTATTTTTAGAAATTTGAACTTTAGTGTTAGTTTTAATGTAATTATTTTTATTTCAGATTTATATGGAAAATAACAAATTTTACTATGGAACGGGAACAAACAATTTACGGGATATCAATGGGGGGCACGAAAAGAGCAAGTGGCAAAAATTTCAGGGCGATAGGACAATATTTAGGAAAATTTTCTATGTTCTATTTCTGCGCGTTGTATCGGTTAGGTGCACTTTTGTGGTGGCCAAATGTAGGTATTGGAGTTTATAAAATTTCTAAAAAATAGGGAAAAAATGCTAGACCACCGAACGAGGTGTCTGCGGACGCGTCTCGACGAGACCTACAAAACTGTATCCTAATACGTACTAGGGTGGATAGTGAAAATTTGGAAAATTGACGAAAAACTAAATTATGTTAATTAAATATATCAAATGTATGGAAAATCTTAAGAATGGTAAGTCGCAGAAACACGCGGATGGTGTCTACAGACGGGGGCCGACGAGACGAACTCAACGACACGGGAAACAAGGTAAGCAGCAATACGATTATTTTTAGAAATTTGAACTTTAGTGTTAATTTTAATGTAATTATTTTTATTTCAGATTTATATGGAAAATAACAAATTTTACTATGGAACGGGAACAAACAATTTACGGGATATCAATGGGGGGCACGAAAAGAGCAAGTGGCAAAAATTTCAGGGCGATAGGACAATATTTCGGAAAATTTTCTATGTTCTATTTCTGCGCGTTGTATCGGTTAGGTGCACTTTTGTGGTGGCCAAATGTAGGTATTGGAGTTTATAAAATTTCTAAAAAATAGGGAAAAAATGCTAGACCACCGAACGAGGTGTCTGCGGACGCGTCTCGACGAGACCTACAAAACTGTATCCTAATACGTACTAGGGTGGATAGTGAAAATTTGGAAAATAGGCGAAAAACTAAATTATGTTAATTAAATATATCAAATGTATGGAAAATCTTAAGAATGGTAAGTCGCAGAAACACGCGGATGGTGTCTACAGACGGGGGCCGACGAGACGAACTCAACGACACGGGAAACAAGGTAAGCAGCAATACGATTATTTTTAGAAATTTGAACTTTAGTGTTAGTTTTAATGTAATTATTTTTATTTCAGATTTATATGGAAAATAACAAATTTTACTATGGAACGGGAACAAACAATTTACGGGATATCAATGGGGGGCACGAAAAGAGCAAGTGGCAAAAATTTCAGGGCGATAGGACAATATTTAGGAAAATTTTCTATGGGTTAGGTTAGGTTAGGTTAGGTTAGGTTAGGTTAGGTTAGGTTAGGTTAGGTTAGGTTAGGTTAGGTTAGGTTAGGTTAGGTTAGGTTAGGTTAGGTTAGGTTAGGTTAGGTTAGGTTAGGTTAGGTTAGGTTAGGTTAGGTTAGGTTAGGTTAGGTTAGGTTAGGTTAGGTTAGGTTAGGTTAGGTTAGGTTTTTTTTTTTTTCTTGGTGATGATTTCTATTTTCCTCTGGCCGTGGCCAGAGACTTTGTTCTTGCTGTATTTATTTGTTTGCTTTTTTATTTTGTTTTGGTTGTTTTTGTTGAGTATTGTTCGATGTTACTCTTGTGCTGGTTTGTTTCTTTGTTTGCTTGGTTTTATGCTTGTAATATATAATTTTATATTGGATATATATGTTATATATGTATATTTAATATATTCACTTATTGATTATTTGTTTATTATTTTCTTTACTTTCATATTAATATTATTTGTGCCAATCGTCCTTATTCTATTTAGCTTAAAATTAAGTTGTGTTTGCTGTTTTATATATCTTATAAATATTTGTTGTGTTTATTATTTTTATGCATTAAATCGTCCTTATTCTATTACACTTATTGTTCTTCTTATGATACTTTTTATTATACTTCTCATTATACTTCAAATTATGTTTCTTATTATACTTCTTATTATACCTCTTATTATACTTCTTATTGTAAGTTGCTTTTAATCATCCTTAACCTAATCTGTCTATACTAATTTTTATGATTTATTATTTCTGCGGTTATTGTTTATAAAATATAGGTTAGGGTTTTTTTTTTTTTTTTTTTTTTTTTTTTTTTTTTTTTTTTTTTTTTTTTTCCTTATTGTTATTATTATAATTATTATTATGTACACTTAATTAATTCTTATTAGCTACTTGTTTCTTTTTATTACTTTCTCTGCTATATATTTACAATAATTTACAAAGTCGTCCCTGGTTTTGGGATTGCTAATTAGATCCTTGAAATCTCCTGCTGTCACGTCCGAGTTTAAGATCCGCTGGGCCTCGAATCGCTCCCTCCCGAACGCTGGGCACTCGGCCAAGAGGTGACCGATTGACTGGCTCACGCCCGGCTCGCAGAAGCACGATGGGTCCTCCTTACACTTGAAACGGTGTAAGTATTCGGAGAACCCACCGTGCCCCGATAGAACCTGCGTCAGGATGCCAGCCGGGCGGAGCTTTCGGATCACCCCGTAGGCCTCCACTGCGTCCGGGAAGAAGACCTTCGTGGTCCCAGCAGTGCTGCCATTTTGGTACCTCCGGTTCCATTTGTCAAGCGAGAGCATTCGCAATTCTCGCTTGACAAATGAAACCGGGCATGCGTCATAATCGGGCTTAGTCTTTAATTTTAGGGCTGCTTCCTTTGCTAACTCATCCGCTCGCTCGTTGCCTTCGAGCCCAGCATGTGCCTTGATCCAGAACAGGGATATCTCCCTGTTCTGGAGCCGGCTCGCCCTGATGTGGGCTCTGGCTTCAACGGCGAGCGGATGAGGGCTTTCCGAATTTGTTACACAATCCAATGCTGAGCGCGAGTCACTAAGGATCGCGCAGCTGTCGGCCCCGCACTTTAGGGCGAACCTCGTCGCCTCGCAGATGGCCAGGAGTTCAGCCTGGTATACGGTGCTGTGAGACGGCAGCTTTAGTTTGAGGGCTCGGGTCTCAGTCCCATTTCTCCATATGGATAAGGCGGACCCGACTTTGCCCTCAATCTTGCTGCCGTCTGTGTAGATCCGGACCGAGTGGTGAACTCGGTCCTCTACTTGCTCCCGTTCCGTCAGGCTGACATACTCCAGGCCAATCTGCTCGGCTGGATGCGGGGCCTCTGTGGGGTGTACGCTGCGTTCCATCTCCCTGTCGCCTAGCACTTCCTGGGATAACCCTCTCTTCGCCTCGAACAGGGCGGCTGCCTCCTGGATTCGGAGGTCGAGAGGCAGTATCCCAGAAAGCACCAGTGCCGCGTTCAGGGAGACTGTGCGATACGCCCCACAGATTTTCTGCGCGAAACCCCTCTGGACTGCGCCCAGCTGCCGTTGTACACCCAGTTTTTGGGTAGCAGGTGCCCATACACTTGCCGCGTACATGATAATTGGTTCGACTACTGCCAGGTAAAGAATGCGGACGATCTCTGGGTCTAGGCCCCACTGTATTTTAGCCGCCCTCGACAGCTGCTGGTAAATGCCGAGGGCCTTTCTGCACGTGTTAGCTACGTGGGCATTAAAGGTCAGCTTGTTGTCAATGGTGAGGCCTAGGATCTTAATTTCGCTGGACATTGGGATGACGACTCCGCCCATGCTCAGGCGCGGGGAGTCAAACTTCAGCTTCTTGGTCAAAACCATCGCCTGGGTTTTATGCGGCGCAAAGTTTAGCTTGTTTTGGACTCCCCACGCCCGGACTCGGGCGAGAGCGGAGTTTGCTTTAGACTCAATTTCTTTTCCCGAATGCCCAGCGAAGACCAGGACGATGTCGTCCGCGAATGCCTGGCAGTAGTCGCCCCCATCGTTCATCATTTTGAGCAGGGGATCCAGTAGGAGGTTCCAAAAAGTGGGACCCCCAATGGATCCCTGCACGCAACCCTTATTTGTGTGTCGGACTATTTTTGAACCGGCATATCTCAGTTCCACTTTTCTATTGGTAAGGTAGCTGTGTACCATTTTTCTTAGGTTCCAGGGACATTTTTCTTCCTCCAGTCTGCACATGATAGCCGGCCACCAAGCATTGTCGAACGCTCCTTCAATGTCGAGCGAGATCATGGTTACCATTTTTTTCTGTCCAATTTCGTTTTTTATTTTGCTCATAAGGGCATAGAGGGCGTCTTCAGTGGACTTTTGCGGCACGAAGCCGTACTGGCTGCTGCTCAGCTTGGGGAGAATGTGCCACCGAATTCGCTTCATAAGCATTTTCTCCACTATTTTCCCCAAGACTGGCAGCAGTCCTATAGGTCGGTACGACTTCGGTGCCGTGTAGTCCGTTTTGGCCGGTTTTCGGAGTACCACAATTGTGGCCTCCTTCCATAGGTTCGGGAAGTGTCCCAGTTCCAGGCATTTATTGGCCATGTCCAGGAAGAGCTTTGGGTTCTCCGAGATCGCATGCCGACAGATGTCCGCGGTGAGCCCATCGGAGCCTGGGGCCTTTTTTGCATTGAAGCTGTCGACAGCGATCTCTAGCTCCTTCATTGTGAATGGCGGATCTGTCTCCGTTTCGTCCTTTTCTATTTCCTTTTCGCTCTGTTTGCGAGTTTCGTTCTGTTCGTCCGTGTCATTTGCCGGGTCATCTTTAGGAAAGAAGGTTTCTGCGAGAAGGTTTGCCGATTCTTTAGGGTTTAGGGGTTTTCCGTTGGACGCGAGGGGTAGGTCTTCTTTTCTTTTTGTTGTTCTACCTATTACCCGGTATATCCCTTCCCACATTCCTTCTTTTTCTTGTGTTGTGCAGAAACTTTTCCAGCTGTCAATTTGTGCTGCTTTTGCTTTGGCTTCGTATTCTTCCTTCTTTTCCAAATATTCTCCGATCACCTTGTCTTTTCTAATCGGTGCTGCACATCGGATTCGACGTTTGTATGTGGTTGCCTGTTTCTTTAACCTTTCTAGCTCATCGTTCCACCATGGTAATTTGAACCTGTTATTGTTTTTTATTTGTGGTATTGTTTTATGGCTGGTTTCTTTTATAATTTTAGTATATTTTTGTACATATTCTTCTAGTCCTATTGTGTTGTCTATGGTTTCTATTTTTGGTAAAAGTTCATCTGTTTGTTCTGCAATTGTTTCTTGGAATTCGCTCCAGTCTGCCTTTCTGGTGTTAAAGATTCTGGTTGTGCTAGTTATTATGTTCCCTGTTGATTTTTGAAGTTTAAGGTTAAATAAGATGGTATTGTGGTCCGAGCTGGTCGTTCCTTCCTCCACTCTCCATTCATCCACGATGGTTACCATTGTTGGTGTGCAGATCGTTATGTCTACTATACTAGATAGTTCTCTACCCCCTCGTATTGTATGGAATGTGGGTGTGACTCCTTCGTTTAATATGTGCATTCCCATTTCTTCAATGTTTTCAGCAAGCACTTCACCTCTGTCGTCGAGTTTGTCACTGCCCCACCATGGGCTTTTGGCATTGGCATCTCCTCCCATAACCATTTTAGTCCTAGGAAATCTTTCCTGTATTTTCTTGAGGTGTTCTATATATGGTTCGATGTCCTTGTCGGGTTCCAGGTAGAATGAGACGGCGACGGTCTCCCATGCTCGCGTCTTAAGGGCCACGACAGCGATGTTGGGTGTGGTGAGGTCTACACAGTGCGTGACCTGGATGTTCTGGTCGAATACTACGATCGCTGCTTTGACCGTAGCATCACCGTGGTTCTCACACTGGTAGAGCCTCACCCCGCCGTAGTCCCTCATTCTACCCAGACTCCCGACGTAAGGCTCTTGGAGGAGTGCCAATGCCATTTTCCGGTTGTTTCCCGCCATTAGGAGCTCCTGGGTCGCCAGCTGTTTCCTTTGGAGGTTAGCTTGGGCGATCAGGTATGGCTTGGCAGGATTTTGGTTGCCGGTGTTGTCCGCGTCGTTGCCCTTAGCAGTACGCAACTGATGCTCTGGCTAAGGCATCCCACCTCTGCCTGATTGGGCAATTCTCGCTGAAAGCGTTATGCTCCGCGTGCTCCAAACGGGCAGATGCGCAGTTGCTGCACTTTGGCGGGATGCCTTGCTTCTGCACTGGGCAATCGCCGCGGACGTGGGGGCCGGCGCAGTGGCTGCAGACTTCTTTCGTCTCTTTGCAGAACTTTCTGCTATGGCCGTACCCCAGGCACATAGAGCACTGGGTCAGCGGGGATTGGTCTTCTGCTCTTATACGCTGCATGTCTATTAGGACGGTGCCCGACTCCATCACCCGGTTCCAGATCGTCGGTGATGTCTTAACGACGATGTGACTGGTATGCGGGTTGCGGGTCTTCCGCCTGTATCTTATTTCGATCCTGCTGTCATTTTTGTCCAGCCCCTTGAAAATCTCTGCATTTTGCCTTTGGAGCGCCGTTAGGATGTCCTCATCGGTATTGTAGTTGAGGACGTCTTTGAGTACCAATAGGGGGTCCTTGTTTTGGACATCCGTTACGGCCAGGTTGTTGCCAGCTTTGATTATTCTTTGTTTTATTGTTTGCCTGTCATCGTTCGATTTGCAGCTTAGAATTATTTTCCTGTCCTTGCCTTTTCTCACTTTTTCGACAAAAACGCCTCCCTCCTTCGCGTTAACCGCTTGTCGGACTTGGCTTAGGACTTGGGTTAGGTTAGGTTAGGTTAGGTTAGGTTAGGTTAGGTTAGGTTAGGTTAGGTTAGGTTAGGTTAGGTTAGGTTAGGTTAGGTTAGGTTAGGTTAGGTTAGGTTAGGTTAGGTTTTTTTTTTTTTTTTTTTTTTTTTTAAAGCGGACCGGTCCTTTGTGTCCCGGCCCTCATCTCTATCCCCCCACAGTATGGGAGACCTTTTCTGCGCGTTTCTTAATTTGTTGCTTTTTTCTTTACAAAATTTTGATTTTAATAAAATTCCCCATTTCCCTTTTTGAAAAAGTAGATTTTAACTAATTCCCCTTTTTTACTGTTTATTTTTATATCTTGTAATTTTCTAATTTATTTATTGTTCTTTTTATATTTCCTTTCTTTTATTTATTTCCTTATACTGCTTTGATTAAGTCGTTTTTCTGTGCATATTTTATCGTTTTCGTTCTTATTCCCTTACATTATGCCAATTTTTTATTTATTTTCTATTCTTTTTTCCTTTTCTATCTATGTTTTTACATTTCTTGTTTAACTTATAATCTTTTCTATTTATTTATTTCTAGTTCTCTCTATCGTTCATTTATTCGCTTTTCTCCCTGCCCCGTTCATACTTCTTCTTTCATGCTTTCGTGCTTGTTCTATTCTTCTTTTATACTCTGTCGCTTATTCATTCATTATTATTTTCGTAACTTCTTTTTTTATTTTCTTTTATCCTCCTCGATTGTGGTGTTTCTACTGTCTTAACTTTTTAATTTTGCCGTTCCTTTTTATCGTGTTTTATTCCGGGATCATATGCTGACTCGCTATATGACTAAGTATATATTTTCAGCATATTTTTATGTATCTATTTATATTTTATTTCCCATTTTTGTATTTTTCTTCGGCCGATTCTCTGCAAATTTTTCGCAGTTTCTTAGAAACTGGGTCTGATTTGCCTGCACTTTTTCCTTTTCCTTAGTTGTACGCAATACTGGACCTTGCCAGTGCATCCCATTTGCGCCGAACCGGACAGTCCTGACTGAAGGCGTTGTGTTCAGTCTGTTCCAGTTTGGCGCGTGTGCAGTTGCAGCAGGATGGGGCTACACTGGCAAGGTAGTATGCGCACTTATCCCTCATGTGGGGTCCCCCGCAGTGGCTGCATTTGGCGACGGTTTCGGTACAAAACCGTCTCCCGTGCCCATAGCCGAGGCAAATGGAGCACTGCACGAGTGGCGAGTGGTCCGCCACTTTGACCCGTTGCAGGTCAACGTGCACTGCTCCAGCCCCGACCATGCGAGACCATATTGCGGGGGACACCCTCATGACCACATGACTGGCGAGGGGATTTGCGGATCTGCGACGGAAGCAAAACTCCAGGCGGTCGTCCTCCTTTCTAAGGTCGTTAAAGATACCCCGGTTCTGGTTCCTCAGGGCGTTTGCAATCTCCTGGTCTTCATTCAGCAGCAAAACGTCCCTGAGGACCAGAAGCGGGTCCTTGTTTTTTATGTCTTCGACCACCAGCTTTTTCGCCTCCCTCAGCCGCTCCTTGACTTTCATTCTTTCCTCTTCATTCTCACATCCCAGGATTATCTTCTTCCCCTTCGCCTTTCTCACCCTTTCGATCCTCACCCATCCATCCTTCGCCTTTACAGCTTCCCGAATCTGCTCAAGGACTTCATTCCCAGAGTCCTCGATGTCCCTGGAGGAGACCACCACCGAGTGTAGGGCCGCCTGGATCGGGGCTTTTGCCCTTCCGGCAGCCACACTCGCGTAGGTGGTCCCCTCCGGAACCCCTTGTCGGCTTTCGAGCAGATCGTGGAACCTATCAATCTTCTCGCTGCTTTCCTTAATCATTCTTCCCTGTTCTTCCATCTTACTGTATAATTCTTTCTCCATTTTCATACATCTCTCATTCATACTTTCATCTCTTTTCTTCATTTCCCTTTCAAACTCTCTCCTTTCATTCATCTCTCTCTCCTCCATATCCACTACCGGCACAAATCCCTTGTCCGGGGGGGGGGCATCCATCCCGCCTTTTCCCCCGTCCTTCTCGGCCTCGGCCTCGGCTTCCTTTACCAATTGGTATAGTCGTTCGATGGCCAGTGTGACCTCTGTCTTTATCTCTGTTTTGAGATTTCTCGAGTTTTTTAGGTGTGTCTTAGCCCTGGCTAGACATGCCCTTGCCTCCGCAACTCTGTTTGCATACCGGGACTTCACCGGCGAATCCGCCGGATTTACCTCCGGCGTGGGAGCCATTGGCCATTCCTCTATTTCTGGTTTCCGCACTTCGTCCACTTCTGTGGACTCGTCGTCCAGAAATAGGGTTCTTTTGGGGTTTTTGTTCATCGGGGGTGGAGGGGGGCTGCGCTGCATTTTGCGTCGGTTATACGCGTGTCCGTGTCAAAGTGTAAACGGGAATATATAATAATATATATGGTCGGTGTAAATAAAATTTATGTCAAATTTGACTTTAACGTCGGCCTACGGGTGCCCAACCCAATTCCGAATTTTCTGATGATTTTATTGTTTATCTGTGTAGCCGAAAGAAGAATTTAACCGAACGATTTTTTAATTTAAATAAAGTGACTTTTTTATAAAAACCTACCGACCCTACCTGGTAAATGACCACCGGGAGGGTGGGCGGGCAAAAGTTTTGCTCCGATCGGGCCGCGAGTGGTCTTAAAAGACGCGTCTCGGCGCGGCGCACCCAGGGATAAATAATTCAGTGTATAGTTTAATACAAAAAAGTGCAAAAATTTTGAAAAATGTGTATTTTACGTGTAATTAATTAATTTTATTTTTATTTTTCAGGGTTCCGGAGGTCGGAGGACGGAGCGGATGGATTCTTTCTACGCGTCGCGTCGTGAGTCAACGGACCAGCCGAAAACCAGATGAAATTTGGAAGATTTGAATTTATTTTAGGCCAAAAACAGTGTTTAAATTTGGAAAAGTATAAAATTATATGTTTTTATCGAAAATGTCAAAATTTATGTGCGGCAACACCGTGCCCTGTCTCAAAACTGCGTGGGTGTGTGCGGGTTGTGCACCGTGTCAAACTTTCAGCGCTAAAAAGTAGAATTTTTGAAAAAATTTTCAATGTTATTTTCGATGTATGGTACCTCTTAGGTAAACTTTGGTGACCTAATTATCTATGTTTTGACTATAACTAACTGAAATTTTGCCCTATCGGGCCGCGAGTAGTCTTAAAAGACGCGTCTCGGCGCGGCGCACCCAGGGATAAATAATTCAGTGTATAGTTTAATACAAAAAAGTGCAAAAATTTTGAAAAATGTGTATTTTACGTGTAATTAATTAATTTTATTTTTATTTTTCAGGGTTCCGGAGGTCGGAGGACGGAGCGGATGGATTCTTTCTACGCGTCGCGTCGTGAGTCAACGGACCAGCCGAAAACCAGATGAAATTTGGAAGATTTGAATTTATTTTAGGCCAAAAACAGTGTTTAAATTTGGAAAAGTATAAAATTATATGTTTTTATCGAAAATGTCAAAATTTATGTGCGGCAACACCGTGCCCTGTCTCAAAACTGCGTGGGTGTGTGCGGGTTGTGCACCGTGTCAAACTTTCAGCGCTAAAAAGTAGAATTTTTGAAAAAATTTTCAATGTTATTTTCGATGTATGGTACCTCTTAGGTAAACTTTGGTGACCTAATTATCTATGTTTTGACTATAACTAACTGAAATTTTGCCCTATCGGGCCGCGAGTAGTCTTAAAAGACGCGTCTCGGCGCGGCGCACCCAGGGATAAATAATTCAGTGTATAGTTTAATACAAAAAAGTGCAAAAATTTTGAAAAATGTGTATTTTACGTGTAATTAATTAATTTTATTTTTATTTTTCAGGGTTCCGGAGGTCGGAGGACGGAGCGGATGGATTCTTTCTACGCGTCGCGTCGTGAGTCAACGGACCAGCCGAAAACCAGATGAAATTTGGAAGATTTGAATTTATTTTAGGCCAAAAACAGTGTTTAAATTTGGAAAAGTATAAAATTATATGTTTTTATCGAAAATGTCAAAATTTATGTGCGGCAACACCGTGCCCTGTCTCAAAACTGCGTGGGTGTGTGCGGGTTGTGCACCGTGTCAAACTTTCAGCGCTAAAAAGTAGAATTTTTGAAAAAATTTTCAATGTTATTTTCGATGTATGGTACCTCTTAGGTAAACTTTGGTGACCTAATTATCTATGTTTTGACTATAACTAACTGAAATTTTGCCCTATCGGGCCGCGAGTAGTCTTAAAAGACGCGTCTCGGCGCGGCGCACCCAGGGATAAATAATTCAGTGTATAGTTTAATACAAAAAAGTGCAAAAATTTTGAAAAATGTGTATTTTACGTGTAATTAATTAATTTTATTTTTATTTTTCAGGGTTCCGGAGGTCGGAGGACGGAGCGGATGGATTCTTTCTACGCGTCGCGTCGTGAGTCAACGGACCAGCCGAAAACCAGATGAAATTTGGAAGATTTGAATTTATTTTAGGCCAAAAACAGTGTTTAAATTTGGAAAAGTATAAAATTATATGTTTTTATCGAAAATGTCAAAATTTATGTGCGGCAACACCGTGCCCTGTCTCAAAACTGCGTGGGTGTGTGCGGGTTGTGCACCGTGTCAAACTTTCAGCGCTAAAAAGTAGAATTTTTGAAAAAATTTTCAATGTTATTTTCGATGTATGGTACCTCTTAGGTAAACTTTGGTGACCTAATTATCTATGTTTTGACTATAACTAACTGAAATTTTGCCCTATCGGGCCGCGAGTAGTCTTAAAAGACGCGTCTCGGCGCGGCGCACCCAGGGATAAATAATTCAGTGTATAGTTTAATACAAAAAAGTGCAAAAATTTTGAAAAATGTGTATTTTACGTGTAATTAATTAATTTTATTTTTATTTTTCAGGGTTCCGGAGGTCGGAGGACGGAGCGGATGGATTCTTTCTACGCGTCGCGTCGTGAGTCAACGGACCAGCCGAAAACCAGATGAAATTTGGAAGATTTGAATTTATTTTAGGCCAAAAACAGTGTTTAAATTTGGAAAAGTATAAAATTATATGTTTTTATCGAAAATGTCAAAATTTATGTGCGGCAACACCGTGCCCTGTCTCAAAACTGCGTGGGTGTGTGCGGGTTGTGCACCGTGTCAAACTTTCAGCGCTAAAAAGTAGAATTTTTGAAAAAATTTTCAATGTTATTTTCGATGTATGGTACCTCTTAGGTAAACTTTGGTGACCTAATTATCTATGTTTTGACTATAACTAACTGAAATTTTGCCCTATCGGGCCGCGAGTAGTCTTAAAAGACGCGTCTCGGCGCGGCGCACCCAGGGATAAATAATTCAGTGTATAGTTTAATACAAAAAAGTGCAAAAATTTTGAAAAATGTGTATTTTACGTGTAATTAATTAATTTTATTTTTATTTTTCAGGGTTCCGGAGGTCGGAGGACGGAGCGGATGGATTCTTTCTACGCGTCGCGTCGTGAGTCAACGGACCAGCCGAAAACCAGATGAAATTTGGAAGATTTGAATTTATTTTAGGCCAAAAACAGTGTTTAAATTTGGAAAAGTATAAAATTATATGTTTTTATCGAAAATGTCAAAATTTATGTGCGGCAACACCGTGCCCTGTCTCAAAACTGCGTGGGTGTGTGCGGGTTGTGCACCGTGTCAAACTTTCAGCGCTAAAAAGTAGAATTTTTGAAAAAATTTTCAATGTTATTTTCGATGTATGGTACCTCTTAGGTAAACTTTGGTGACCTAATTATCTATGTTTTGACTATAACTAACTGAAATTTTGCCCTATCGGGCCGCGAGTAGTCTTAAAAGACGCGTCTCGGCGCGGCGCACCCAGGGATAAATAATTCAGTGTATAGTTTAATACAAAAAAGTGCAAAAATTTTGAAAAATGTGTATTTTACGTGTAATTAATTAATTTTATTTTTATTTTTCAGGGTTCCGGAGGTCGGAGGACGGAGCGGATGGATTCTTTCTACGCGTCGCGTCGTGAGTCAACGGACCAGCCGAAAACCAGATGAAATTTGGAAGATTTGAATTTATTTTAGGCCAAAAACAGTGTTTAAATTTGGAAAAGTATAAAATTATATGTTTTTATCGAAAATGTCAAAATTTATGTGCGGCAACACCGTGCCCTGTCTCAAAACTGCGTGGGTGTGTGCGGGTTGTGCACCGTGTCAAACTTTCAGCGCTAAAAAGTAGAATTTTTGAAAAAATTTTCAATGTTATTTTCGATGTATGGTACCTCTTAGGTAAACTTTGGTGACCTAATTATCTATGTTTTGACTATAACTAACTGAAATTTTGCCCTATCGGGCCGCGAGTAGTCTTAAAAGACGCGTCTCGGCGCGGCGCACCCAGGGATAAATAATTCAGTGTATAGTTTAATACAAAAAAGTGCAAAAATTTTGAAAAATGTGTATTTTACGTGTAATTAATTAATTTTATTTTTATTTTTCAGGGTTCCGGAGGTCGGAGGACGGAGCGGATGGATTCTTTCTACGCGTCGCGTCGTGAGTCAACGGACCAGCCGAAAACCAGATGAAATTTGGAAGATTTGAATTTATTTTAGGCCAAAAACAGTGTTTAAATTTGGAAAAGTATAAAATTATATGTTTTTATCGAAAATGTCAAAATTTATGTGCGGCAACACCGTGCCCTGTCTCAAAACTGCGTGGGTGTGTGCGGGTTGTGCACCGTGTCAAACTTTCAGCGCTAAAAAGTAGAATTTTTGAAAAAATTTTCAATGTTATTTTCGATGTATGGTACCTCTTAGGTAAACTTTGGTGACCTAATTATCTATGTTTTGACTATAACTAACTGAAATTTTGCCCTATCGGGCCGCGAGTAGTCTTAAAAGACGCGTCTCGGCGCGGCGCACCCAGGGATAAATAATTCAGTGTATAGTTTAATACAAAAAAGTGCAAAAATTTTGAAAAATGTGTATTTTACGTGTAATTAATTAATTTTATTTTTATTTTTCAGGGTTCCGGAGGTCGGAGGACGGAGCGGATGGATTCTTTCTACGCGTCGCGTCGTGAGTCAACGGACCAGCCGAAAACCAGATGAAATTTGGAAGATTTGAATTTATTTTAGGCCAAAAACAGTGTTTAAATTTGGAAAAGTATAAAATTATATGTTTTTATCGAAAATGTCAAAATTTATGTGCGGCAACACCGTGCCCTGTCTCAAAACTGCGTGGGTGTGTGCGGGTTGTGCACCGTGTCAAACTTTCAGCGCTAAAAAGTAGAATTTTTGAAAAAATTTTCAATGTTATTTTCGATGTATGGTACCTCTTAGGTAAACTTTGGTGACCTAATTATCTATGTTTTGACTATAACTAACTGAAATTTTGCCCTATCGGGCCGCGAGTAGTCTTAAAAGACGCGTCTCGGCGCGGCGCACCCAGGGATAAATAATTCAGTGTATAGTTTAATACAAAAAAGTGCAAAAATTTTGAAAAATGTGTATTTTACGTGTAATTAATTAATTTTATTTTTATTTTTCAGGGTTCCGGAGGTCGGAGGACGGAGCGGATGGATTCTTTCTACGCGTCGCGTCGTGAGTCAACGGACCAGCCGAAAACCAGATGAAATTTGGAAGATTTGAATTTATTTTAGGCCAAAAACAGTGTTTAAATTTGGAAAAGTATAAAATTATATGTTTTTATCGAAAATGTCAAAATTTATGTGCGGCAACACCGTGCCCTGTCTCAAAACTGCGTGGGTGTGTGCGGGTTGTGCACCGTGTCAAACTTTCAGCGCTAAAAAGTAGAATTTTTGAAAAAATTTTCAATGTTATTTTCGATGTATGGTACCTCTTAGGTAAACTTTGGTGACCTAATTATCTATGTTTTGACTATAACTAACTGAAATTTTGCCCTATCGGGCCGCGAGTAGTCTTAAAAGACGCGTCTCGGCGCGGCGCACCCAGGGATAAATAATTCAGTGTATAGTTTAATACAAAAAAGTGCAAAAATTTTGAAAAATGTGTATTTTACGTGTAATTAATTAATTTTATTTTTATTTTTCAGGGTTCCGGAGGTCGGAGGACGGAGCGGATGGATTCTTTCTACGCGTCGCGTCGTGAGTCAACGGACCAGCCGAAAACCAGATGAAATTTGGAAGATTTGAATTTATTTTAGGCCAAAAACAGTGTTTAAATTTGGAAAAGTATAAAATTATATGTTTTTATCGAAAATGTCAAAATTTATGTGCGGCAACACCGTGCCCTGTCTCAAAACTGCGTGGGTGTGTGCGGGTTGTGCACCGTGTCAAACTTTCAGCGCTAAAAAGTAGAATTTTTGAAAAAATTTTCAATGTTATTTTCGATGTATGGTACCTCTTAGGTAAACTTTGGTGACCTAATTATCTATGTTTTGACTATAACTAACTGAAATTTTGCCCTATCGGGCCGCGAGTAGTCTTAAAAGACGCGTCTCGGCGCGGCGCACCCAGGGATAAATAATTCAGTGTATAGTTTAATACAAAAAAGTGCAAAAATTTTGAAAAATGTGTATTTTACGTGTAATTAATTAATTTTATTTTTATTTTTCAGGGTTCCGGAGGTCGGAGGACGGAGCGGATGGATTCTTTCTACGCGTCGCGTCGTGAGTCAACGGACCAGCCGAAAACCAGATGAAATTTGGAAGATTTGAATTTATTTTAGGCCAAAAACAGTGTTTAAATTTGGAAAAGTATAAAATTATATGTTTTTATCGAAAATGTCAAAATTTATGTGCGGCAACACCGTGCCCTGTCTCAAAACTGCGTGGGTGTGTGCGGGTTGTGCACCGTGTCAAACTTTCAGCGCTAAAAAGTAGAATTTTTGAAAAAATTTTCAATGTTATTTTCGATGTATGGTACCTCTTAGGTAAACTTTGGTGACCTAATTATCTATGTTTTGACTATAACTAACTGAAATTTTGCCCTATCGGGCCGCGAGTAGTCTTAAAAGACGCGTCTCGGCGCGGCGCACCCAGGGATAAATAATTCAGTGTATAGTTTAATACAAAAAAGTGCAAAAATTTTGAAAAATGTGTATTTTACGTGTAATTAATTAATTTTATTTTTATTTTTCAGGGTTCCGGAGGTCGGAGGACGGAGCGGATGGATTCTTTCTACGCGTCGCGTCGTGAGTCAACGGACCAGCCGAAAACCAGATGAAATTTGGAAGATTTGAATTTATTTTAGGCCAAAAACAGTGTTTAAATTTGGAAAAGTATAAAATTATATGTTTTTATCGAAAATGTCAAAATTTATGTGCGGCAACACCGTGCCCTGTCTCAAAACTGCGTGGGTGTGTGCGGGTTGTGCACCGTGTCAAACTTTCAGCGCTAAAAAGTAGAATTTTTGAAAAAATTTTCAATGTTATTTTCGATGTATGGTACCTCTTAGGTAAACTTTGGTGACCTAATTATCTATGTTTTGACTATAACTAACTGAAATTTTGCCCTATCGGGCCGCGAGTAGTCTTAAAAGACGCGTCTCGGCGCGGCGCACCCAGGGATAAATAATTCAGTGTATAGTTTAATACAAAAAAGTGCAAAAATTTTGAAAAATGTGTATTTTACGTGTAATTAATTAATTTTATTTTTATTTTTCAGGGTTCCGGAGGTCGGAGGACGGAGCGGATGGATTCTTTCTACGCGTCGCGTCGTGAGTCAACGGACCAGCCGAAAACCAGATGAAATTTGGAAGATTTGAATTTATTTTAGGCCAAAAACAGTGTTTAAATTTGGAAAAGTATAAAATTATATGTTTTTATCGAAAATGTCAAAATTTATGTGCGGCAACACCGTGCCCTGTCTCAAAACTGCGTGGGTGTGTGCGGGTTGTGCACCGTGTCAAACTTTCAGCGCTAAAAAGTAGAATTTTTGAAAAAATTTTCAATGTTATTTTCGATGTATGGTACCTCTTAGGTAAACTTTGGTGACCTAATTATCTATGTTTTGACTATAACTAACTGAAATTTTGCCCTATCGGGCCGCGAGTAGTCTTAAAAGACGCGTCTCGGCGCGGCGCACCCAGGGATAAATAATTCAGTGTATAGTTTAATACAAAAAAGTGCAAAAATTTTGAAAAATGTGTATTTTACGTGTAATTAATTAATTTTATTTTTATTTTTCAGGGTTCCGGAGGTCGGAGGACGGAGCGGATGGATTCTTTCTACGCGTCGCGTCGTGAGTCAACGGACCAGCCGAAAACCAGATGAAATTTGGAAGATTTGAATTTATTTTAGGCCAAAAACAGTGTTTAAATTTGGAAAAGTATAAAATTATATGTTTTTATCGAAAATGTCAAAATTTATGTGCGGCAACACCGTGCCCTGTCTCAAAACTGCGTGGGTGTGTGCGGGTTGTGCACCGTGTCAAACTTTCAGCGCTAAAAAGTAGAATTTTTGAAAAAATTTTCAATGTTATTTTCGATGTATGGTACCTCTTAGGTAAACTTTGGTGACCTAATTATCTATGTTTTGACTATAACTAACTGAAATTTTGCCCTATCGGGCCGCGAGTAGTCTTAAAAGACGCGTCTCGGCGCGGCGCACCCAGGGATAAATAATTCAGTGTATAGTTTAATACAAAAAAGTGCAAAAATTTTGAAAAATGTGTATTTTACGTGTAATTAATTAATTTTATTTTTATTTTTCAGGGTTCCGGAGGTCGGAGGACGGAGCGGATGGATTCTTTCTACGCGTCGCGTCGTGAGTCAACGGACCAGCCGAAAACCAGATGAAATTTGGAAGATTTGAATTTATTTTAGGCCAAAAACAGTGTTTAAATTTGGAAAAGTATAAAATTATATGTTTTTATCGAAAATGTCAAAATTTATGTGCGGCAACACCGTGCCCTGTCTCAAAACTGCGTGGGTGTGTGCGGGTTGTGCACCGTGTCAAACTTTCAGCGCTAAAAAGTAGAATTTTTGAAAAAATTTTCAATGTTATTTTCGATGTATGGTACCTCTTAGGTAAACTTTGGTGACCTAATTATCTATGTTTTGACTATAACTAACTGAAATTTTGCCCTATCGGGCCGCGAGTAGTCTTAAAAGACGCGTCTCGGCGCGGCGCACCCAGGGATAAATAATTCAGTGTATAGTTTAATACAAAAAAGTGCAAAAATTTTGAAAAATGTGTATTTTACGTGTAATTAATTAATTTTATTTTTATTTTTCAGGGTTCCGGAGGTCGGAGGACGGAGCGGATGGATTCTTTCTACGCGTCGCGTCGTGAGTCAACGGACCAGCCGAAAACCAGATGAAATTTGGAAGATTTGAATTTATTTTAGGCCAAAAACAGTGTTTAAATTTGGAAAAGTATAAAATTATATGTTTTTATCGAAAATGTCAAAATTTATGTGCGGCAACACCGTGCCCTGTCTCAAAACTGCGTGGGTGTGTGCGGGTTGTGCACCGTGTCAAACTTTCAGCGCTAAAAAGTAGAATTTTTGAAAAATTTTCAATGTTATTTTCGATGTATGGTACCTCTTAGGTAAACTTTGGTGACCTAATTATCTATGTTTTGACTATAACTAACTGAAATTTTGCCCTATCGGGCCGCGAGTAGTCTTAAAAGACGCGTCTCGGCGCGGCGCACCCAGGGATAAATAATTCAGTGTATAGTTTAATACAAAAAAGTGCAAAAATTTTGAAAAATGTGTATTTTACGTGTAATTAATTAATTTTATTTTTATTTTTCAGGGTTCCGGAGGTCGGAGGACGGAGCGGATGGATTCTTTCTACGCGTCGCGTCGTGAGTCAACGGACCAGCCGAAAACCAGATGAAATTTGGAAGATTTGAATTTATTTTAGGCCAAAAACAGTGTTTAAATTTGGAAAAGTATAAAATTATATGTTTTTATCGAAAATGTCAAAATTTATGTGCGGCAACACCGTGCCCTGTCTCAAAACTGCGTGGGTGTGTGCGGGTTGTGCACCGTGTCAAACTTTCAGCGCTAAAAAGTAGAATTTTTGAAAAAATTTTCAATGTTATTTTCGATGTATGGTACCTCTTAGGTAAACTTTGGTGACCTAATTATCTATGTTTTGACTATAACTAACTGAAATTTTGCCCTATCGGGCCGCGAGTAGTCTTAAAAGACGCGTCTCGGCGCGGCGCACCCAGGGATAAATAATTCAGTGTATAGTTTAATACAAAAAAGTGCAAAAATTTTGAAAAATGTGTATTTTACGTGTAATTAATTAATTTTATTTTTATTTTTCAGGGTTCCGGAGGTCGGAGGACGGAGCGGATGGATTCTTTCTACGCGTCGCGTCGTGAGTCAACGGACCAGCCGAAAACCAGATGAAATTTGGAAGATTTGAATTTATTTTAGGCCAAAAACAGTGTTTAAATTTGGAAAAGTATAAAATTATATGTTTTTATCGAAAATGTCAAAATTTATGTGCGGCAACACCGTGCCCTGTCTCAAAACTGCGTGGGTGTGTGCGGGTTGTGCACCGTGTCAAACTTTCAGCGCTAAAAAGTAGAATTTTTGAAAAAATTTTCAATGTTATTTTCGATGTATGGTACCTCTTAGGTAAACTTTGGTGACCTAATTATCTATGTTTTGACTATAACTAACTGAAATTTTGCCCTATCGGGCCGCGAGTAGTCTTAAAAGACGCGTCTCGGCGCGGCGCACCCAGGGATAAATAATTCAGTGTATAGTTTAATACAAAAAAGTGCAAAAATTTTGAAAAATGTGTATTTTACGTGTAATTAATTAATTTTATTTTTATTTTTCAGGGTTCCGGAGGTCGGAGGACGGAGCGGATGGATTCTTTCTACGCGTCGCGTCGTGAGTCAACGGACCAGCCGAAAACCAGATGAAATTTGGAAGATTTGAATTTATTTTAGGCCAAAAACAGTGTTTAAATTTGGAAAAGTATAAAATTATATGTTTTTATCGAAAATGTCAAAATTTATGTGCGGCAACACCGTGCCCTGTCTCAAAACTGCGTGGGTGTGTGCGGGTTGTGCACCGTGTCAAACTTTCAGCGCTAAAAAGTAGAATTTTTGAAAAAATTTTCAATGTTATTTTCGATGTATGGTACCTCTTAGGTAAACTTTGGTGACCTAATTATCTATGTTTTGACTATAACTAACTGAAATTTTGCCCTATCGGGCCGCGAGTAGTCTTAAAAGACGCGTCTCGGCGCGGCGCACCCAGGGATAAATAATTCAGTGTATAGTTTAATACAAAAAAGTGCAAAAATTTTGAAAAATGTGTATTTTACGTGTAATTAATTAATTTTATTTTTATTTTTCAGGGTTCCGGAGGTCGGAGGACGGAGCGGATGGATTCTTTCTACGCGTCGCGTCGTGAGTCAACGGACCAGCCGAAAACCAGATGAAATTTGGAAGATTTGAATTTATTTTAGGCCAAAAACAGTGTTTAAATTTGGAAAAGTATAAAATTATATGTTTTTATCGAAAATGTCAAAATTTATGTGCGGCAACACCGTGCCCTGTCTCAAAACTGCGTGGGTGTGTGCGGGTTGTGCACCGTGTCAAACTTTCAGCGCTAAAAAGTAGAATTTTTGAAAAAATTTTCAATGTTATTTTCGATGTATGGTACCTCTTAGGTAAACTTTGGTGACCTAATTATCTATGTTTTGACTATAACTAACTGAAATTTTGCCCTATCGGGCCGCGAGTAGTCTTAAAAGACGCGTCTCGGCGCGGCGCACCCAGGGATAAATAATTCAGTGTATAGTTTAATACAAAAAAGTGCAAAAATTTTGAAAAATGTGTATTTTACGTGTAATTAATTAATTTTATTTTTATTTTTCAGGGTTCCGGAGGTCGGAGGACGGAGCGGATGGATTCTTTCTACGCGTCGCGTCGTGAGTCAACGGACCAGCCGAAAACCAGATGAAATTTGGAAGATTTGAATTTATTTTAGGCCAAAAACAGTGTTTAAATTTGGAAAAGTATAAAATTATATGTTTTTATCGAAAATGTCAAAATTTATGTGCGGCAACACCGTGCCCTGTCTCAAAACTGCGTGGGTGTGTGCGGGTTGTGCACCGTGTCAAACTTTCAGCGCTAAAAAGTAGAATTTTTGAAAAAATTTTCAATGTTATTTTCGATGTATGGTACCTCTTAGGTAAACTTTGGTGACCTAATTATCTATGTTTTGACTATAACTAACTGAAATTTTGCCCTATCGGGCCGCGAGTAGTCTTAAAAGACGCGTCTCGGCGCGGCGCACCCAGGGATAAATAATTCAGTGTATAGTTTAATACAAAAAAGTGCAAAAATTTGAAAAATGTGTATTTTACGTGTAATTAATTAATTTTATTTTTATTTTTCAGGGTTCCGGAGGTCGGAGGACGGAGCGGATGGATTCTTTCTACGCGTCGCGTCGTGAGTCAACGGACCAGCCGAAAACCAGATGAAATTTGGAAGATTTGAATTTATTTTAGGCCAAAAACAGTGTTTAAATTTGGAAAAGTATAAAATTATATGTTTTTATCGAAAATGTCAAAATTTATGTGCGGCAACACCGTGCCCTGTCTCAAAACTGCGTGGGTGTGTGCGGGTTGTGCACCGTGTCAAACTTTCAGCGCTAAAAAGTAGAATTTTTGAAAAAATTTTCAATGTTATTTTCGATGTATGGTACCTCTTAGGTAAACTTTGGTGACCTAATTATCTATGTTTTGACTATAACTAACTGAAATTTTGCCCTATCGGGCCGCGAGTAGTCTTAAAAGACGCGTCTCGGCGCGGCGCACCCAGGGATAAATAATTCAGTGTATAGTTTAATACAAAAAAGTGCAAAAATTTTGAAAAATGTGTATTTTACGTGTAATTAATTAATTTTATTTTTATTTTTCAGGGTTCCGGAGGTCGGAGGACGGAGCGGATGGATTCTTTCTACGCGTCGCGTCGTGAGTCAACGGACCAGCCGAAAACCAGATGAAATTTGGAAGATTTGAATTTATTTTAGGCCAAAAACAGTGTTTAAATTTGGAAAAGTATAAAATTATATGTTTTTATCGAAAATGTCAAAATTTATGTGCGGCAACACCGTGCCCTGTCTCAAAACTGCGTGGGTGTGTGCGGGTTGTGCACCGTGTCAAACTTTCAGCGCTAAAAAGTAGAATTTTTGAAAAAATTTTCAATGTTATTTTCGATGTATGGTACCTCTTAGGTAAACTTTGGTGACCTAATTATCTATGTTTTGACTATAACTAACTGAAATTTTGCCCTATCGGGCCGCGAGTAGTCTTAAAAGACGCGTCTCGGCGCGGCGCACCCAGGGATAAATAATTCAGTGTATAGTTTAATACAAAAAAGTGCAAAAATTTTGAAAAATGTGTATTTTACGTGTAATTAATTAATTTTATTTTTATTTTTCAGGGTTCCGGAGGTCGGAGGACGGAGCGGATGGATTCTTTCTACGCGTCGCGTCGTGAGTCAACGGACCAGCCGAAAACCAGATGAAATTTGGAAGATTTGAATTTATTTTAGGCCAAAAACAGTGTTTAAATTTGGAAAAGTATAAAATTATATGTTTTTATCGAAAATGTCAAAATTTATGTGCGGCAACACCGTGCCCTGTCTCAAAACTGCGTGGGTGTGTGCGGGTTGTGCACCGTGTCAAACTTTCAGCGCTAAAAAGTAGAATTTTTGAAAAAATTTTCAATGTTATTTTCGATGTATGGTACCTCTTAGGTAAACTTTGGTGACCTAATTATCTATGTTTTGACTATAACTAACTGAAATTTTGCCCTATCGGGCCGCGAGTAGTCTTAAAAGACGCGTCTCGGCGCGGCGCACCCAGGGATAAATAATTCAGTGTATAGTTTAATACAAAAAAGTGCAAAAATTTTGAAAAATGTGTATTTTACGTGTAATTAATTAATTTTATTTTTATTTTTCAGGGTTCCGGAGGTCGGAGGACGGAGCGGATGGATTCTTTCTACGCGTCGCGTCGTGAGTCAACGGACCAGCCGAAAACCAGATGAAATTTGGAAGATTTGAATTTATTTTAGGCCAAAAACAGTGTTTAAATTTGGAAAAGTATAAAATTATATGTTTTTATCGAAAATGTCAAAATTTATGTGCGGCAACACCGTGCCCTGTCTCAAAACTGCGTGGGTGTGTGCGGGTTGTGCACCGTGTCAAACTTTCAGCGCTAAAAAGTAGAATTTTTGAAAAAATTTTCAATGTTATTTTCGATGTATGGTACCTCTTAGGTAAACTTTGGTGACCTAATTATCTATGTTTTGACTATAACTAACTGAAATTTTGCCCTATCGGGCCGCGAGTAGTCTTAAAAGACGCGTCTCGGCGCGGCGCACCCAGGGATAAATAATTCAGTGTATAGTTTAATACAAAAAAGTGCAAAAATTTTGAAAAATGTGTATTTTACGTGTAATTAATTAATTTTATTTTTATTTTTCAGGGTTCCGGAGGTCGGAGGACGGAGCGGATGGATTCTTTCTACGCGTCGCGTCGTGAGTCAACGGACCAGCCGAAAACCAGATGAAATTTGGAAGATTTGAATTTATTTTAGGCCAAAAACAGTGTTTAAATTTGGAAAAGTATAAAATTATATGTTTTTATCGAAAATGTCAAAATTTATGTGCGGCAACACCGTGCCCTGTCTCAAAACTGCGTGGGTGTGTGCGGGTTGTGCACCGTGTCAAACTTTCAGCGCTAAAAAGTAGAATTTTTGAAAAAATTTTCAATGTTATTTTCGATGTATGGTACCTCTTAGGTAAACTTTGGTGACCTAATTATCTATGTTTTGACTATAACTAACTGAAATTTTGCCCTATCGGGCCGCGAGTAGTCTTAAAAGACGCGTCTCGGCGCGGCGCACCCAGGGATAAATAATTCAGTGTATAGTTTAATACAAAAAAGTGCAAAAATTTTGAAAAATGTGTATTTTACGTGTAATTAATTAATTTTATTTTTATTTTTCAGGGTTCCGGAGGTCGGAGGACGGAGCGGATGGATTCTTTCTACGCGTCGCGTCGTGAGTCAACGGACCAGCCGAAAACCAGATGAAATTTGGAAGATTTGAATTTATTTTAGGCCAAAAACAGTGTTTAAATTTGGAAAAGTATAAAATTATATGTTTTTATCGAAAATGTCAAAATTTATGTGCGGCAACACCGTGCCCTGTCTCAAAACTGCGTGGGTGTGTGCGGGTTGTGCACCGTGTCAAACTTTCAGCGCTAAAAAGTAGAATTTTTGAAAAAATTTTCAATGTTATTTTCGATGTATGGTACCTCTTAGGTAAACTTTGGTGACCTAATTATCTATGTTTTGACTATAACTAACTGAAATTTTGCCCTATCGGGCCGCGAGTAGTCTTAAAAGACGCGTCTCGGCGCGGCGCACCCAGGGATAAATAATTCAGTGTATAGTTTAATACAAAAAAGTGCAAAAATTTTGAAAAATGTGTATTTTACGTGTAATTAATTAATTTTATTTTTATTTTTCAGGGTTCCGGAGGTCGGAGGACGGAGCGGATGGATTCTTTCTACGCGTCGCGTCGTGAGTCAACGGACCAGCCGAAAACCAGATGAAATTTGGAAGATTTGAATTTATTTTAGGCCAAAAACAGTGTTTAAATTTGGAAAAGTATAAAATTATATGTTTTTATCGAAAATGTCAAAATTTATGTGCGGCAACACCGTGCCCTGTCTCAAAACTGCGTGGGTGTGTGCGGGTTGTGCACCGTGTCAAACTTTCAGCGCTAAAAAGTAGAATTTTTGAAAAAATTTTCAATGTTATTTTCGATGTATGGTACCTCTTAGGTAAACTTTGGTGACCTAATTATCTATGTTTTGACTATAACTAACTGAAATTTTGCCCTATCGGGCCGCGAGTAGTCTTAAAAGACGCGTCTCGGCGCGGCGCACCCAGGGATAAATAATTCAGTGTATAGTTTAATACAAAAAAGTGCAAAAATTTTGAAAAATGTGTATTTTACGTGTAATTAATTAATTTTATTTTTATTTTTCAGGGTTCCGGAGGTCGGAGGACGGAGCGGATGGATTCTTTCTACGCGTCGCGTCGTGAGTCAACGGACCAGCCGAAAACCAGATGAAATTTGGAAGATTTGAATTTATTTTAGGCCAAAAACAGTGTTTAAATTTGGAAAAGTATAAAATTATATGTTTTTATCGAAAATGTCAAAATTTATGTGCGGCAACACCGTGCCCTGTCTCAAAACTGCGTGGGTGTGTGCGGGTTGTGCACCGTGTCAAACTTTCAGCGCTAAAAAGTAGAATTTTTGAAAAAATTTTCAATGTTATTTTCGATGTATGGTACCTCTTAGGTAAACTTTGGTGACCTAATTATCTATGTTTTGACTATAACTAACTGAAATTTTGCCCTATCGGGCCGCGAGTAGTCTTAAAAGACGCGTCTCGGCGCGGCGCACCCAGGGATAAATAATTCAGTGTATAGTTTAATACAAAAAAGTGCAAAAATTTTGAAAAATGTGTATTTTACGTGTAATTAATTAATTTTATTTTTATTTTTCAGGGTTCCGGAGGTCGGAGGACGGAGCGGATGGATTCTTTCTACGCGTCGCGTCGTGAGTCAACGGACCAGCCGAAAACCAGATGAAATTTGGAAGATTTGAATTTATTTTAGGCCAAAAACAGTGTTTAAATTTGGAAAAGTATAAAATTATATGTTTTTATCGAAAATGTCAAAATTTATGTGCGGCAACACCGTGCCCTGTCTCAAAACTGCGTGGGTGTGTGCGGGTTGTGCACCGTGTCAAACTTTCAGCGCTAAAAAGTAGAATTTTTGAAAAAATTTTCAATGTTATTTTCGATGTATGGTACCTCTTAGGTAAACTTTGGTGACCTAATTATCTATGTTTTGACTATAACTAACTGAAATTTTGCCCTATCGGGCCGCGAGTAGTCTTAAAAGACGCGTCTCGGCGCGGCGCACCCAGGGATAAATAATTCAGTGTATAGTTTAATACAAAAAAGTGCAAAAATTTTGAAAAATGTGTATTTTACGTGTAATTAATTAATTTTATTTTTATTTTTCAGGGTTCCGGAGGTCGGAGGACGGAGCGGATGGATTCTTTCTACGCGTCGCGTCGTGAGTCAACGGACCAGCCGAAAACCAGATGAAATTTGGAAGATTTGAATTTATTTTAGGCCAAAAACAGTGTTTAAATTTGGAAAAGTATAAAATTATATGTTTTTATCGAAAATGTCAAAATTTATGTGCGGCAACACCGTGCCCTGTCTCAAAACTGCGTGGGTGTGTGCGGGTTGTGCACCGTGTCAAACTTTCAGCGCTAAAAAGTAGAATTTTTGAAAAAATTTTCAATGTTATTTTCGATGTA